>CM076582.1:505490209-506238663 GCA_034641835.2 Pinus albicaulis
TCCTTCGGGAAAATTGTCAATAACACACACCGATAGCCAATGAGTCTTAAAATTATTCATCAGAGAGCAATGCTTCTCAATTCAATCTTTCACTGCAAAATCCCCCCCTTCCTCTATATCAGGGGTTACGTTTTATAATACTTTACATGATTGTTCGGCTCCTTCTTGAGGACCGGTTTATTCTTAACACAAAAAGCCTAATTACATAATAATACTGTAATTTTATCAATAGAAACCAAATAGCCTGACACGAATCAACTATTCGACTTCTTCACTTATTAGACTAATCCTATATACCCTACGTGTAACTGGAAGCTAAGGTATTGACACCTTTGCTGGTACATTTCCTTGAACAATTTCGAACTCTTCTAGCCACAACATGTGGACAATTCTCTCACATTGCTGGCTAATTTCCAATGCCCCTGCATCAAGATTAAAAATAAGTATGATGCCGAGATCATATTTCCCCTTAGATACTCAGAGTGTATTTCCAACCCTGTTTCAGTTAGGAAGAAAACCGGGGAGATTAGGATTTGCATTGAATTTAGAAATCTGAACAAAGCCTCCATAAAAGATAAATACCCCTTGCCTAAAATGGATCACATAATTCAAAAGGTAGTTGGCTCTAAGAGAATCTCACTACTTGATGGATTTTCCAGTTACAACCAAGTGCTAGTACTCCCAAGTGATCAACACAAAACTACCTTCACCACACCTTGGGGTACATTCATGTATGTTAAAATGCCATTTGGGTTGATGAATGGGGGGGCTACTTTCCAAAGGGCCATGGACATAGATTTTTCAGAAGACATAGGCTACTTCATAGTCATTTAGCTTGATGACATCACTGCTTACTTTAAGACAGATGAAGAGCACTTCATCCACTTGGGGAAATTTTTTGAAAAGTGTAGGAAGTATGGTCTGTCCTTGAATCCCAAGAAAACACTGTTTGGTCTCCAAGAAGGTAAAATCCTAGGCCACATAATCTCTGAAGAAGGAATCAAAATAGACCCCAAAATGATTGAATAAATATTGCAAATCAGCCATCCTAGAAATATCAAGGAGTTGCAATTGTTCATTGGGAAGATCAACTTCTTGAGGAGGTTCATCTCCAACCTTGTTGAAATTTTAAGGAATATTAAAAACATGCTAAAAAAGGAGATAGGGGTTAACTGGACCTTGGAAGCTAAAAATATTTTGAACTGGTTAAACTAGCACTCACCCAAACACCAGTTCTAATCAGTCCTGATTTTACCAAAGACTCCTACATTTTCTCATTTACATCTGAACATACTATTGTCGTAGTGTTATTGCAAGAGAACATGATGGGACAAGAACAACCCATAGCCTTCTTCAACAAATCCCTCAGATATGCTCCTCTAAAGTACAACATCATGGAGAAACAATCCTTCTCCTTGATCAAAGCATTGAAAGATTTCTGAGTCTACATTTTTCACTCTCATATCATTTCTTTTGTCCCACACTCAGTTGTCAAAGAAATTCTAAATCAGGGCCCTGATGGTAAAAGGGGTAAATGGATTTCTATTATCTGAGAATATGATTTAGAAATTAGGCCTAATAAATTTGTTATAGGATAAGGACTAGCAAAACTCATGGCTGAATAAAATTTCCAAGCACTAGACATGAATATGGTTGATGCATTAGAGGAACAAGAAGAATTCATAGCTCCCCACATTGAAGAAGAATTTTGGAATTCCTTTTGGTATGTTGATATCCTATATGTACTTTTTTATTTTAATTCTCCTCCTACCTTATCCAAGACAAAGGCAATATTATTTAAACAAAAAGCTTTAAATTTTTTCATTTTAGATGGAGTTTTGTATTGAAAGAATTCCGTTGGCATATTGCTTAAATGTTTGTTTGAAGATGATGCAGATAAAATCATGTATGAGCTGCATGAGGGAGAGTGTGGAGGCCATCTTTATTGGAAAACCATAGCTAACAAAATCCTCAGAGATGGCTACTATTGGCCCACCCCTTTCCCTGACACCCACAAATTGGTCATGACTTTCCATAAGTGCCAACTTTTTTATGGCAAGAGAAAAATCTTACCTTTACCTTTGCATCCCATTACTGTTGAAGTTCCTTTTCAAAAATGGGGTTTAGACTTCATTGGAGAGATTCAACCCACCTCATCTTCCCAACACAAGTGGATCCTCACTACTATTTATTACTTCACAAAGTGGATAGAAGCCATCCCCTCTAGGAATGCCACTGACTCGGTAATTGCCAAATTTCTTGAGATAAACATCCTGTCTAGATTTCGTTGCCCAAAAAATATCATCACAGATAATGTTGTTGCCTTTACATCCAAAATAAGGGTTGAATTTTGTTATAAATATCACATCACATTAAGACATTCCACAGCTTATTACCTTCAAGGTAATGGGCTAGCTGAGTCCTCTAAAAAAATCTTGGTCAATATCATCAAGAAGGTTTTGGAACAGAATAAAAAAGCATGGCATGGCAAGGTAGTACATGCACTATAGGCTAATAGACTAACCACCAAGAAATCAATCAGTATGTATCCCTATCAACTAGTGTATGGCATGGATACCATTTTCCCAACATCCTTGGGAGTCCCAGTGATAAAGCTTCTCCAAGAGGTGCAATCAGAAGAAAATGACATGCAAAGGAGGTTGAACCAAACCATTCATTTACATCAGACAAGGGAGGAGGTTTACAAAAGGACTCAAGCAGTGCAAGAAAACATAAAGAAAATATTTGACAGAAGAACTAAAGCCATCAATTTCCACATTGGAGACACAGTGCTAAAATGGGATTCCACAAGGGAGGACAAAGGTAAACATGGAAAATTTTAGAATTTATATGGAAAGGTCCTTATTTTGTTCATTCAGTTAGAGGTCATAATGCTTTATTTTTGCAATAACTGAATGAAGAATAATTATTTGGAGGTCCTGTCAATGGAAGGATGCTCAAGCACTATTTCTGTCAAAAGTCCTAGTTATAAACTTTCATTTGTTGTACATAACATTGCATGATGAGAGATCCTAAAAACAAAAATACAAAAACACAGAAAAGGAAAAGGTGGGCAATTTTGGAAAAGAGGTACATCCCCATACCCAAAAAATAGTATTATTGAAAGTGTGCAAGCCTAAATTCCACTACTTGTTCTAAAGGAAGATCTTATTCAGTCATCTAGCCTAATCATGGCTGAATATGTTTTTAAATTTTGTGTTGATAAGTTAGTGAAAGAGAGCTTGTCAAATCATTCAAACTTGACTTGTCAAAAATGATAGATTAGGAATGAAAAATACTGGTTCCACATGCTCAAATCTGAACCAAAGAGAAAGGTGGGGATGCATAGAAAATGATAGATCACAACCCTTATTTTTCTAGTTTTGTTTGTACAAAAATAATGTTTGTGTGTAGCTTGTCCTTATGCCACAACCCATGGTAAGTCAGATTGCCTAATCCTAATTTAAACCATGTTTTCAATTTCATGTCAATAGCTTAGAGAATGAAGTCTATCAAACAGCTTAATCTTGACAGTCAAATAGTCTAGGTAGAGAATAAAAGAGTTCACTAGCATAATATGAACTCTTGGAAGAAATAAGGATACAAGTAGGTAGTTTTTTTTTTCCCTCAAAAGAAAACAAAATGTCAAGGGTTTGTTAGTCCAAGTGCACCGAAGGAAGAAAAATGCTAAGCAAAGTAAGCTGGATAGGTAGAGATGAGTTTCAAGCAAACATGTCTTTCAGATTTTTAGATCATAGCTTCAAGAGGAACACTAGCAAATAAAAGAAGAAAAATCTACCCAATGGATGAGGCACTGGTCTTCATAACATCAGAGATTGAATTTCTGAAGTTTTGGACACCTCTTGAAAAGGAGCTGCCCTCCCCAAGTGGAGCCACTATTAGTCATCAGTATTTTTTCTATTTTTTATATGACTAAATAACTATCCTAGATTTCTAAAAACAAAATTCATGAATCTTGTGAGTTTTAGAAATCTCACTTCCTTCATTATCCTTAGGATAATTTTTCACTTTTTCACTATCCTATCATATCATGGTCAGCTTACCACTCCCAAAAGACCCATCATGGGCTCATGCCACTAATTTTCACTATGTTTGGCCACCTTTGACCTTAGCACTCTATTTTTGACTTGCCTAACCCTTCCACTGGCCACCTCGGATCACCAACCAACCTACTCATTCTTGTGTTTCCCGGATACATCAAGTATTGATGGTCTCAAAACTATCTCTGTATGCTCTTTAGATAAATCAAGTACATTGGATTTTGGATCTTCAATACATAAAAATGTCAAAAACTCTATTTTTCATACTTGAAGACCTCAAAGCCAAAATTTCAGTCAAAGACAAGCCCAAAGACCCTCCCATTAGGTCATTTAGTGTTTCATAAGTTGTAGGATTTTTTTGATGTTCTAAATCACTATTTTTCATTTTCCAAGAAGGTGAATCAAAGAGAAAGAAGGTCGGCACATGATTGTCCCAAGACAGATCAGAAAAATCTTTAAGAAAATCCTCCTTGGTCAAAGCACAAATTCTACAAAGGAGAACTACCCATTTTGACATTTCTGCAGGAATGTCAAGGTGGTTATCAGCAGAAAATGAGGTAAGGTAAGAGGCCAGCTCCTCACTAAAGGACATCCACAGCAAAGATAAGGAAGCATTCCTATGTTCAAAGAGAATCATGGTTTTAGGGACTGATTGGCTAAACAATGTTTCCAAGCAAGAAGCCAATGATAAAGACCACAAGGATAGAGGCACATCCACACAACCAAGCATAAATTGAAGATTTTTAGAAATTATAAATGAAGAAGGGGAAAGGGTGAGGTGAACTGAACATAAATGAATGAACTTGAAAGGGATATAGAGAACTTAGAAGGAAACACTACTTATTTTTCTCTAACAACGCTAAAACCTAAAGTTTTTGGAAGATAGAAAAAGTAGGTGAAATGAAGATGATGGGCCTCCATCATGAGAGCAGAAGGTTTTCAAAAGTTGTTGGAGGTGACTCCTAGGACTTGCCAAGGTAATAGTACTCCACTACATCAAAGGGAAAGAATGCAAAGAGTATCAGTGTGAAGGAGATCAAGCCTCCATTTTCATTCATAGCCCTGAAAATGGTCAACGGAAGTAAAGCATAAGGTTAAGTTTCAAGCCAAGAAGTCAAGCTAATCATGATTTTGCTGTTATATGACTGAAGGTTGTCAAAATCCAAAGAATGAAAAAGGAGACCAAAAACAATTGTGTCATGGCACCTGCAAAAAATAAGAAATGGCCAAGAAGAAACATAGTAGGCATGATTTATAATCTTTGTCAAAGTGGATGTGTCACTATCAAAATCAGTAAGAAGGTAAGGAAATATGTTTTCAGATCACTTACACTCAGAAATGTCAAAAACGGATAAAACATGTTTTTTAGTTTCTTAGTGCAGAAGGAGGTTTAACAGTGCTAAGACACTCTAAGGTTAAAAAGGAACTCTTCATCTCTCCAGCAAGCCATCAACAAAGGAAGAAGAATTACCTTGAAAATTTTTCAAATCACCTGCAAAAAGGTCAAAAAGGATATCAGTCAAATGATAAAGTGACAAAAACTTAGCAAAAATGGGTTTCTGATTTTAATTTATTTCTCCAAGGGTATAAAGGCATCCTAGCTATCTTTTTAGCTCATTTTTCATTTGAGGAGAGCAAAAACCCTCAATGAGAAAATTTCGGAGTTTGAGTGAAAACTTCTGGGTAAGTTCACTGCTGCTACGCACAGACTCTGGATCTACACTCACAGACCCTGGTGCTGCGTGAATAGGGTTCTCCACAGTGCGTTTTTTCACTATGCTACTCATATACTGGGTAGCACTATGCGTATAGCCTGGCGCTGCGCCTAGGCAGACTGACACACATAGGGCATGGTGCTATGCTCACAGGCTAACCCGACACCCATTTTTCCACCTGACGCTACACGCACAGAGCACCCGACAGGCCCGACATTGCCCCTAAGGGCCAGCAGTCCTGCACGAGATGTGCATTGCATGCATAGAGAACCTGACCCACCCGACGCTACGCTCAGAGGCACACAATAGACCCAGCGCTGTGCTAATGTAGAAAGTCCTCCAAATTGCAAAAAAATTGCAATGAGTTAAAGGAAGCACCTCCAAATTGTCTCCAAAGACTTGAAAACAAGCTAAAAGCTGGTAGGTGGCCTTTCCTCCTTGTCCTCCAAGAAATTTTCATGATTTGGTGATTAAAAGAAATGATTAAAACCTAGAATTTGCAAGCCCTAGGTTTTCCTAACAAACAAACCTCTATTTTTGACCTATGAGCAATTAGTTGTCATTTGAAGGGGAGTGAACTAGGGTAATATTAATAATTTCATCTAAAATCCATCATCAAGCTCAAAATCACTCAGTCATATACCTCCCCTCCATATCAAAAATTTGCAAGAGCTTCCCACCATCATTTTCATTTTACTCCTCTTGCCCAAGTTTGTCCACAAACAACCCTAATCACCATGTCAAGAGCAGAAGACAGTAGTAGCCGTGAAAGAGGCCAAGGGCCTATGAGGCCAAACCATAAAGGAGTTAAGGTAAATATATTTGAACCCCAAAGCACTGTAGATATCACTTCCTCTCCCATGATCCTCTCATGCTTTCAGAATGTGGGGTGCTTCCAGTTTTGTGAGAGAATCAAACAAATGAAAAATCACCCAGAGCTTACAAGGCTTTTCATTCTTAACCTGCACGATAAAAAATCAAGCCTTGCAGGGGTGGATTTTGAACTATTAGCATATGCCATCTCTAATGATATAGGTATACCTATTGTTGGTGAAAAATTGTTCAAGAAGGCAAGGTTGGACATGAAGCATTAAGAGCCATTTGTCAAAACTAGGTACAGAGTAGGCTGCAGGGCTATCTTCCCTTTCTCACACTTAAAACAGAGGTTTGCACCATTTATGAGGGTTATCATGAATTAATTTACCTGTGAAGGGAGGTACTCCAGACTTCATTCGTACCATGTTAGACTCCTCATGCATTTCACAAGGGTCAAGATGCTCAACTTTCCCTACAACCTCTATAGGGGTATGGAAAAATTGTCTTCTGTTGTCTAGAGAAGGAATCCTTCCAAAAAAATGTAGAGTTTGTTTCACCATTCTTGGATCAAGATGGTGGTTCTACATCAGTTGGAACAGAAGGGCATACCTTGGGAGGTATTCATAGCCCATGAGCTCTTCACAAGCCCACAGCCTTCTCATCCACCAAACTTGCCCTCATCATCTAAACAAGTGTCCTCACCTCAAGAAAACCTCCCTTCCTCCCCCACAAGTGTCCTCACCTCAAGAAAACCTCCCTTCCTCCCCCAAAAGTATCCTCACCTCAAGAAAACCTCCCTTCCTCCCTTTCTCTTGATGCATCAGGTGAAGAAGGAAGTGGCAATGAAGAATCAAGTGAAAATGAGGGAGATAATGATAATGAGTCAAACCAAAATGAAGAGGGTGAGAGTGAAAATAAATTAGTCCAAAGTCAGGCAGAGGCAGATGATGAGGAAGAGGAAAATGATGAGGGAGAGACAGAAATTGATGAAGAGGTAGAAGAAGGAAATGATTATGAAGATGAAAACAACGAGCATGACAACGATGAAAATGAAAACAATGAGAATGAAAATGATGAATACGAAAACAGTGAGCATGACAATGATGAGCATGAAAACAATGAGCAAAACAGTGACAAAATGGAAGAGGGTGGTGAATAAGATGAGGAGGTTGAAAGTAAGAATGAATTGAGCATTGATGAAGAGGAGCTCAGCAATAAAACAGAGGACACAGAGGCAAATAATGAAGAGGAAAATGATGAAGTTGCAACAGAAAATGATGATGAAACATATATAGATAATGAAGATATGGAAGAAGATGACAATGAAAAATATGATGTTAGTGAGGAAAATGTAGAAGCTAAAGGCAGCAGTGACAAAAATGAAGCAAGCCTCAGTGATGAAAAGGACAGAAAAGAGGAAAATAGTCATGACAGTCATGACAATAGTCAGCTCCTCAGTGATAATGAGAATGAAGATAGTGCAGAAGATGAAAAGTAAAGTAGTCCTAGTCATGATAACAGTGAAAAAAGGGAAGGGGCTGGTAGTCCAAATGATGATCAAAACAGAGAAAGGGCAAGTAGCTGTAATGAGGGGCAAAATGAAGAGTTTGATGACAACATCAAGGATCACAGCCATGATAAATACACCAACAAGACCATAATCACACCTCTTTCACTCACATACCAAAGAGGGCCAAGGCTTGTGTTTGTTGCCTCCAAAAGGAAATGGACCATGCCATCCACCTCAACTCAGCCACTAGACAAAGGAAAACAAAAGGTAAAAGAAGAAGAAGAAGATCATGAGGTGGAAAGGGAGTTTGAGATCATTCAAGTAGACAATGATGAGGAGAATGAAGCAAGAATATCAAAATTTCTCATCCAAAACAAAAATGTACTCATTGAAGACCTCCAAGCCAATCTGAATAGGGCGAAAAGTGTGAATGATGCCCTTGACTTGGAAAACAAGAAGCTAGGAGCACGAATTTCTATTTATGAGGCTAGAGCCATTAAGGCCCAGAAAGAAGCCCAAAAGACATAGGTGAAATTAGAAGAGTTCATGGGAACTTATGAAGAGAGTGAGGATGAGGAAGGACAGTTAAGAAGGAGACCTAGAACCATGGGGTTGAAGAAGGCATTGGCCAAACAAAGGGAACAAGAATCAGCCCTAGCAGAACAATTACCTCTAGATCAACTTTTGGCTGTGGACATAGCACAGGATTGGGAGCCTTGGTTGGAAAGAACCAACATACACTTGGAGGCTAAATTGGAGAAGGCTAACAAGAATCTTGACCTCCAAATAAGGATGACTAAGCATTATGCTCGGGGAAACCAAGTTGCAAGGGTCAAACTGAAGAAGGCCAAAACCAAGATCCAGGCACTAAACGAAGCAAAATTTCAATCTATACTTGGAATTTTGGCGCAATATTCTCTACAGGTCTCTTAAACCCCATGAGGGAGACATCCACCAATTTTGAAGAAATTTTGACAAGTTTTTGTTTTTTGTGAATTTGGAGGCCTATAAGCGCAACGCCACTGGCGCTATGCTTTTCCCTCAGGCATCCTCATAGAGAGAAATTTACATTTTTGGATTTCTAATGCCTAATACACTATTTTCGCCATATTTCAGAGCACTTGGAACATTTGTGACCCCTCAAAAGGTAAAAAAGCACCTCATTTTTCACCTTTCTGCCTCATTTTCAGGCCTGGCGCTGCGCTCAGAGTAGTTTTGGAAATTTGACATTTTGAAAATGTTACATGTGATAAATCAGAAAACCAAAGGTATAGCTGCAAATAATACTTATCGGGCTTTCCAACGGGTCATCACGGAGTAAAATATGACATCGCGAAGGTCCTGCAAACTTGGTTGCAACAGGGCCTATTTTCTGCCTAGGATGGTGCTGCGCTTATAGACAACACTATGTGTTTTTGGCCAAAAGTAAAAAAAACACACTCATTTATTGAAAAATGATATTTTTTATGTTTTTTGAGGCCAATCGCTCTAGAATTAGGTTCTAGAAGTTTTTTTGGAATTTATTTCATCGGATATTTTGTGCCTTGGGCCTTGCATGGTCTCTTGGGCATTTATGACATTTATGAATGATTTTGACATTTTCCAACCCTATCTAGCATTTTTTCCCTCCTTTTCTAGATAAATAGAGCATGAGGGCTTCATTATAAAAGTTGGAATTTTATTACTTTTTGGAGCAATAGAAGTACTTTTGGAGGTTGAAGAGAAATTTGGTGTTGTGGAGCTTGTGAATGGCTTGTTTTTCTTGTTGATGGAGGAGGCTTGCTTCTAGGATCTCTGAGCTTGGTTAATGGTGAACTGCTTCTATTTCATGTTATTGTTTTCTCATGTATGATTATGTTTCCATATTTCTATATTGTAGTAGGACAAAGGATTTATACTAAGAAATTTTTTCAAAGTCACCTTAGCTCTGTTTGTTCTTCACTAACTCTATTGTTTTCCTCTGCTGGGTCTTTCTAGAGAATTCTTAACTGCTCTCTAGACCCACCAAGCTTGTTTATCTCATGAATGGTTTAATAAAATATACATATTAGATGTTTTATGGTAAGCCCTGATTGTTTGATGTCAAAAAAACATTGTTTTGAGGTCTCTCTTTGAAGTACCATTGTTTAGGTTTGCTAAAGAGGCTATGTTTCGATCATACCCTTTGTCCATGCTTGAATAATTGTTTTGGAGATCTTCATAGCTATAATCAATGATGTTTAGGCATTCCCTCTTCTTGTATTAAATTTATATGTGTATCTTGAATGTTTTCTAACCTTGAATGTGAAATCAATAGAAGTTAAATGAGTTTCTCGCCTTCTATATTTCATTGGAATGTTTGTCTTGAATGCTTATTTTCTTAAGTTGAATCAAAGAGTTACTGGTTTTCCCTGTCCATTGATTGCTTCTTTAAGCTTATGTATTTAAGTCCCTTCTTTTTAAAAAGGTACATGGTAAAGGATTCTTGATTTCCCTTTTCCCTACCTTTGTTCCCAAATTTGATTTCCATCTCATTTCCCATAAACTTTGAAAATCCATTGACCACTGCTAGATTTGACCTGTGATGCTCCCTGATCCATTGTTGAAATTTCCATGACTTGTATAGACTCCATAGCCCAATTACTTGAATATTTCCTCATTCCATCTATTCTACTTGACCATCTTACCCAACCAAAACAATCAAACAAACCCTACACTTAACAACTAGCCTAAAATCAAACCCTAGAAAGAAAACAAGTTCACATCCTTTGCATACAATAGAGAGAGCCCTCTCTGAGTCCAGGAAGGCTAGGTCCTAGGACTCCAAATACTGGTCTAATTTTACCATGTGCATTTGATCTCACCAATCTAACAAATCACGGGAACCTAACAAAACTTGCGTATAATTTTTAAAACTTTACCTTTATCGTTACTCTATCTCTAGACTGATATTCCTTTGCCCAATCTGTCTATCATATGTGAACTAGCCTGTATACTCATTCTGCCACCATCATGTTAAAATATTTATCAAGTAGGTTGCCATCAAGGACAACACATTAGTCATAATTCCAAAAATTTCCCCCTTTGGACTTGATGGCAACCATTTTTGTGTTTGATTACCACCACCTATAGACACATTTTTAGACATGCCAAGTTTCTCTCCAATGTCACCAAGAATTATCCAAACACCAAGCTTCTCTTTCCCTTTGACATCAATGGAAAAGGGTTGATCAATGTTGAATTAAGGCTTCTCTCCCCCTTGTTGACATGAGCGTTGTAGATATGATTTTTTGGGTATGAATATAGAATTTTGACCATGATCCCCCTGAGCATATGTTAAATTTTCTGAAGATATCCAAGGAAGTACGTGACTCTATGGCTCAACCTAATATGACCTTGACTATCACCAATGACTCAAACTTACATCAATCACCCAACATAGTGGGGTTACATATTTGACACAGTATTACATCAAATGCTCAAAAATGGATTACATACATAATTGACTTGACTCCCAGTAATACAAACATGACTAAGTTTTACACTGATTACATCATGGATCTTTATGTGACTTTCACATAAAGAGAAATTTATGACCAAAACCAAAGACCTCAATAAGACCATGATAGTCATCAACAACCATCATATACGATATATGATCTGCACCATAAGCATTAAATGTGACAACAAAAATTTAGCAACATCATCAATGATATACACCTATCATGAGAACTATTATACCAGAATGCTGAAGAAATCATAATGCCAACAATTCACTATTAGAAGCATAGAAAATGCTCCCCCTAAACCTGTGCCAATTGTTCATTGTGAGATATGACCACATTAACTCATCCATTAGTTAGGTCATCAAAGCATCAATGTAATATT
The DNA here is from genome assembly GCA_034641835.2 of Pinus albicaulis. Classification (NCBI taxonomy): domain Eukaryota; kingdom Viridiplantae; phylum Streptophyta; class Pinopsida; order Pinales; family Pinaceae; genus Pinus; species Pinus albicaulis. The sequence continues at coordinate 505,502,179 of CM076582.1, forward strand.
GCAGGAATTTACAAACCATCATAAGAAAATACCACTTCTAAGTAGAATCTAAGAAATAACAGATTGTAATCAATCAATACTAGGACCAGAGTGCCAAATAATTTTTTTCTAAAGAATATCAGAGACTCTCCTTGAGTCTATCTCACTATTTCTCCATCTTAGAGAAACATATGCGACTGTCTAGATCAAAACTTGCGTATATAAACAAATTTCCTTCAAAAGGTCCACGTATAGAAAGTATCTTGCAATAATTTCAGTCTCATCTCCCCCTAAACATGAAATATCTATCAAAATAATTAATGAAGTGATGAAGCAAAGACCACTCCTAGTTTTTTTTTGAGATATTAAAAGGAATCATGTGAAAGAGGCTTTGTAAATATATATGCAACTTGTTCCTTTGAGGGAACATACTCTAGTTTGACATTTTTTTCATGTCCCTATTCTCTCAGAAAGTGATATTTTATTGGAATATCCTTGGTTTTTTAGTGCATTATAGGATTTTTATAAATACTTATGGCACTGGTATTATCACATAGAATGGGTATAGGTTGAGGACAATTTATTTGAATATCCTGCAATGTTTGCATCATCCAGATAAGTTATGTTCAACAAGATGCAACAGCAACATATTCTGCCTCAATAGTAGATAAAGCAATAGAGGTTTGTTTTTTTATAAACCATGATAGTAAGCGAGGTCCCAAATAGAATTCTCCTCCACTAGTACTTTTCTTATCATCCACATTACCTGCCCAGTGTTCATTTGTGTAAGCATGAAGAGAAAAATATGCATTTTTCGGATACCATAGACCATAATATTGAGTTCCTTATAGGTACTTGAATATTCTGTTGACTTCATGGAGATGAGTTTTTCTCGGACTTTCTTGAAACCATACAACAATCCAAACTACATGCACGATGTCTGCTCTTGTGCCTGTAAGGTATAACAAGCTCCAGATCACAGATATGTATTCTGGTTGGTTTATTAAGGGAGAATCATCATGGGAACTGATATTAATTATTGTTACCATCGACGTTCATACAAGATTGCACTATTCCATTCCATATTTATTCAAAATTTGCGTGAGGTACTTAGTTTGCAAGAGAAAGATACCATTCTCCACTTTTTGAACTTGAAGACCAATAAAGTATGTTAGCTCGCTAGGTAAGGAAATTTCAAATTCTTGCTGCATGATTGAAGTGAATATTTGACTCATATATTCTTCATTGCTTCCAAATATGATTTCATCTATGTAAATGACAACTATCAAAAGTTTACCATCATCCATCTTTATATATATATAGATGGATGATGGTAAAATTTTGATAGTTGTCGTTTACATAGTGTTGAAGCCCCAAAATTCATAGCTTCAAAAATTGGGGAAAACCACCCATTCTGGACCTTAGTATAGCTCCTTCTCCGTTTGGGATGGTGGCTCCGACTGGATAATATGGGACCAATTTCCCAACAATATATGGGTTGATGAATGGATGTTTATATAATGGGTAATGGAAATGATAATTACTCTAATCTATAACTTAGATAAATATAAATAACTCTAACTAACCCGGGTATCATATAATAAATGTGATTTTTAGATTTGTTCTTCTTAGAAGGATAATCATATAGACGGCTTATTAATTTCAAAAGAAAAATATATTCACATATAATAATTACTTTGTTTAAGAAATTAAACAAAGTAATGATGAGAACATATCGCATTCATACATTTATATCTCTTACATATATTTTGAAAGATGACAATTCTAAATTTTCAAAAAATGATATAACAAAGGATTGTTTCATAGGCATATATATATAAACAATAGAAATTTTTAATAGGAATGTTTCATTGCATAAATAAATTGCACAACATGATTATGATAAAAATACCAGATACATTTGTAACCTCTTGATGAAAATCACACTTCGATCCCGCTTTCTTACTTAAAACAGCTTTTAGGAAGAACAAAAATGCATAATCTTGAAAACAATTTTCCTCATAAAATTGCAGAACTGTGATCCACCATTAATAAAAATAATGTATTTGGAAGTACAAAAGTGTAACTTCTCAAGTCAAAAATTAATACAAATTGAGGACCCTTTCTAAATGCATGAAAGGGGTTTAAATAATAATAAACTTAAAACAAACTATCTAAAATATCTCTAAAATAATGAAGGATCGGAGATCTGATTTCATAAAAATAGAATTACAATCTTCAAGAAAATAGGTTCATTGTATTTCTTTCATGTTTGGTGCACGCAACTGGCAGATTGATAGCATATATTTTATTTCAGGAGGATGAATCAATTGGTAATGTAGCTGGTTGGTATATGTGGCATCTGACAGTTCTGGAATCATATAACCAATGGCATCAGAGAGGCATTTTGTAGTCATTTGCTGGCTATGCGGCTTAACCAAATAGAACTAGAATGCATCCCATGTGATTCCTTGTATTGCGCTGATCTGTTGGTCTTTATTGGCCAAGTCCTACTTCCATTGTTTCTCTATTTCCTTGACCTTTGGGAGTTTTCCTGGGATGCAATATGAAATCAGGTTGGATGCATACAGACTGTCACTAATTAATTCCACTAAGTTATTCATCGCAGCTGTTGGTCTGGAGGTAGCCTGTTCTCCCTTAATCAACTGTGTCTCCCATTCTGCAAACAAAATTTCTTTGTGTGATTCTTGAATCTTAGGAAGATTTGCAGCGGTGTCTTGATTCATGTCCTGCCATGTGAGGAATCCTGAAATCTTCTCATCGGCATCTTCAAATTATAATCTTGTATTTACTGCCTTTTCTATGAGTGATAACGCTATTTCACATAAAGGGTTAGCTAGAGATATCTTATGACATAAAATATCAAGTCGTTGTGACAACATTTTACTTAATTCAAGAGCCTCCATTTTAAATTGATCAAGTCCAGGATAATCTTTAAATCTTTGTATTTGTGCTTGTAACAAAGAACTCTGTTCTTCTTTGGCCATCTTTTCCTGTTGAAACATCACCTATAATTTATTTAACTCTTGAGACAACTGATGTTCTTTATGTATAGCCTGTTGGTCAAGCTTTTGCTTTTCAATATTCAGTTACTCTTTAAGCTGTTCAGTCTTTTGACTTTCTTCAATGAGTTGATGTTCTAGCTGTGCTATTTTTTGTTGATCCACTGTTGCCTTTTCTTCCAACAGCGCTATCTTTTGATATTCTTCTTTCATCAATTGATTGAATTTAGAGGCTTTGTCCATTTTAGTTTACGTATAAGCCCCTGCATATTGAGATAATTTAGTTAAATCCTCTAAGGGATTAAATTTGGAGTCCTTCCATACAACATTAATTGATTCAACTTGGGGAGATGAAAATAGACTTTGATCAATTTTCCTTTTCTTTCTCTGTTTTTTAACTACATCCCTATGCTTTGGACTGTAAAAGACATCCAGGGGTGGTATGTCTTCAATCATTAATACAATTTCTTCAGAAGGATTTTCAGGAATAGTCTCAACATCTAGTCTATTAATATAGATGAATGTTTCTTCAACTATAGCATTGGTGACCAAAGGTTGTTGTGTTGTGGGCGATTGCATTGTAGACACATTCTGAGAATCGTTCTAGCCCTTGATCTGCCGATCAAACTGTTCCCATTCCTTCAATAACTTTGAATGATCATCTATATCCATTTTAGAGGAATCACTACCTTTTTTTACCTGTTTTCTCTTGTTCAGTTTGAATGTCATCTTTATTCCCTATATTTTCCTTTTCATGCTCTATTTTAGTGTTCTTTTCTTCTCTGTATTCTTCCTGTTGCAGTGGGGTAGTTCTCAACTGATCAAGAGGTATTGTTAGTAGCCTCTGGTTTCTGAACTGTAGGAACTCTTCCATGCCACTTGCTCCAAACTTAAAATTTGCTAAATGTTCAACCTGTGAAAATCCTTCAGCTGAGGCAAATAGATCATCAAAATCAACATCTTCAAGTTCAAATTTAGCAACCTGTACCATGGATGTAAAGTTAAAGGCAACTTTTTTTGGATCATACTGTCTTTTGGGGATGGTTGCCAACCTGAGGTCTTTTATTTTTTGGGCTTCTTTCTCTGCATGTTTAAAATCATGTAGAGAAAAATATCCACATCGGAGGGGAAATGTAGGCCACATCAACTTCTTAGAATTTTTTAGGTTTCTAGACATCCCTTTCTCCGTTACTTGAGAAGCTATTTCTCGGGCCAATAATTTATTGGGTATATACAGGGGAAGAACATGAGGATCAGTAATACTTCCAAATATCCCGATATAGGTAAATTTTTCTTCTCCTAAATAGCTTCCGATTGAGGTTAGGTCAATGATGGCCTCATCGGATAACCTTGGAGCAGGTTTATTGAATATAAGTTGATGAACTGGCAAGATGAATCCATGAGAAATTTTGTATATGTGGTATTTGTAGTAGGATTCCCACAGATACTTGTGATAAATGTGGATAGGAATTGGGCTTTGAGGAGTCCACTTCTAGCCTAAGATGGGGAATTCAAAGTTGAAACAAATGGTATCAATGATATAGGCACTCATGTAAAATGGTGGGATTATCCGGATAGTTACAAACCTATTTTTCCTGTAGTCAAGGATTTTTCTTGCCATTTTATCGGACAAAATGGTTTCCCAATCCATGATGTTGGAATTAACAACGGCTTCAATTAAGGGTACCATCTCAATAGATTTTTTTTTAGAGTTGATAGTTCCAAATAATCTACACATCATAGCGGCAGCATAGCAATAAGGAGATGCCAAGGATTCCACGGAGTACATACTCGAAGATTCATGCTTATGTTTTTCTGGGAAATGCCTCCAATCTCTAATGGGATCTGACTCCACTTCATTTTCTTTGGCGAAGTCTTCCAGAAATGCTTTGTTGTAGATTTGCTGAGGGTCTGGTAAGTGGTACATTTTCTTAATGTCTTCTGCTTTGAAAGACCCGAACATCCTTCCATCTGACGTAAAGAATGATATATCTATTATATTGATGCTTTCTATAACCCATCTTACCAAGTAATTATATGGGAGAACATTCTCATGAGCTACTACTTTGTGAAGATAGGAGCTTGCGAATTCCTTAAGAGTGCTCTCAGATTTTTTATCTGAATCTGCCTTCGGCTCTTCTTCTGATATTACAGTTGGATCTTTTGCTTCTAGTAGGTTGTAAACTCCTTCCCATGAAGTTTTTCCAAGACCCAGATAGGTAGTATTAGTTACTAATACTAACTTAGCTGGTTGCTCCTTTGGAATGACAGGGAGCTTCGCTCCCTTGGATTTCTTAGAAATTTTCATGACTCGCAGGTTTTTCCTCATGTCTCCACAATGGAGAAAATTAGCAGAATGATGGTAAAATTATTTTAGGAATGAATACAAAATAGAGAGGAGCTAATGGAATTTAATCGTAACAAAGATGTCAGATTAAAGAAACATTATTCCATTGAAGATGAAATCCTCGGAGGATTTCAACCATAATTATTGTTTAATGTTTTCCTCGTATAATGTGATATTTTAATGCCAATTTAGGTTGTCTTGTCACACATTTATAACGGTCCATTTAAAGCATTTATACCATAACTTTTTAAATATTTTCCGATCAACGATAATTGTATATCAGAGATCAGAAGTTTCAAATATCAGGTTAAAGTATTCCCATTTTACATCTACGATTTGCGATTATTGTTGAACTGGCATGGATGGCGTGATGCATTTTAAATCATATCAAATTATTGGCACTTCTTATACAAATGGTCTATTTTATGTTTTCATTGAGGAGTGCTTTTATGAAATAATGATATCACATCGCAGATTTTAACGAAGTGTCATTGGATATGAGTTATGCATTTTTAGCGATGAGTGATTTTTTATTTAAGTTATTGCATCAGAAAAATATGCGTGAAGATGTGATATGACTTCACCGATTCACGATTGTGATCGGACTTATCGCATCTACGCTTTTCAAAATGGACTCATAATCAATTGTGATATGACTTTACTAATTCGCGATTGCGATCGGGTTTATCGCATCGGAGATTTTCAAAGTGGGTGTATAAGAATGTGATTTCCCTGGTTTGAGATTGTGATTGGGTTCATCACATCGAAAATTTTCAAAGTGGAAGGCTTGAACTCATGTTCATGTGATATGCACTTTTGTGATTACTTAATTGCATCGGGGTTGAATGAAAACACATTTTGATTTTATAATTTGAATATGCGAAATGCGCTAAAGGCCTTTATGTGTTTTCTTTATTTTTCGTTAAGTAAATCCTTTTTCGTTGGGGTTTTATCCTATTTCATGATAGATCAGATTTCCTCAAATAATTTATTGATTCTATTACTATCTAAAGAAAAGGGGACCCAAAAAATTAATATAAAAATTTGAAATGGGGAGGGTTGTTTGTACAACACAACACATAGATATATATTTCTATCTATAGACCCCTTAGTGAAACCTTGTTGTTGAAGAAACCTGTCAAGACGATAATACCATGCACAAAGAGCTTGGTTTAGCCCATATAATGCCTTCTTGAGTTTGCAAACAAGATTTTTATAACTTCCTAAAATGAACTCTTCAGGTTGTGCAATGTAAACTTATTCTTGTATGTCCCCATTCAGAAATGAAGATTTAACATCCATTTGATATACTTTATAATTATGAAAGCTTGAAAAGGTAAGGAACATTCTTATGGCTTCAAGTCTGGCTACGGATGCGAATGTTTCTTCAAATTTTATTAATTCTTTTTGAGCATAGCGTTTGCACACGAGTCTTTCTTTATTTCTAATTACTTATCCATTTTAATTTAGTTTGTTTTTTAATACACATTTTGTCCCAATAACATTTTTTTCATGAGGTCTTGGTACAAGTTCCCATGTATGTTTATTTTCTATTTGATCAACTTCTTCATCCATTTCCTTAACGCAACTTTCATCTTTTCTTGCTTGATTCACATTTTGAGGTTCAATTGTGGGTAGTAAGGTTATATAACTAGAATTCCCAACAAGAGTTCTTCTAGTTTGTACTCTTGCTTCATTTTCACCTACAATTTGAGATTCTGGATGATTTTTCTGAACGTACCTTGAAGGAATATTTTCTAATACTTTTGTGCTTTTGGTTCCTTCTTTTGATGGTTTATTGATTCCATATTCTACATCATTTTGGCTTGTTGTATGAATATATTCGTCATATGCTGGTGCTTCCATGTTAGTCCCTGTTGATGCTTCATTAATCACAACATCAATACAGGCAACAATATTTTGAAGTCTTTCATTGTAGCAGTTGTATCCTTTTCTTCTAGAGGAGTATCCAAGGATAATTCCTTCATCAAATCTAGCTTCAAACTTTCCAAGCTTATTATCATTATTCTTTATGTTATTTTTTCTTCCAAATAATATAAAGTTCTTGATACTTGGAGGCTTACCAAAACATAGTTCATGAGGAGTTTTATCATTTTTGACCCAAATATGAGCTTTGTTGAGGATATTCTTGGTTGTATGTGTTTCTTCTGCCCATAAGGTATGAGGTGTTGCAGACTCATCAAGCATGGCACATGCCATTTTTTGGATTATTTTTTCCATTATTTCTACCACTCTATTTTATTGAGGAGTTTTAGCTATAGAAAACTGCCTCTTGAATGATAAAAAATCTCCTTCTCTATCAAATATAATCTATTTGATTTTTAAATCTAACACATTCTCTACTAGAGATTTGAAGACTTTAAATTTATCAAATTATTCATATTTATGTTTCAATAATCTAATCCAACACATTCGAGTAAAATCATCGATGAATAATATGAAGTATTATTCACCTCAAGGATACTTATTTCTCATATGACGACACAAATCAAAATTAATAAGTTAAAGTGGCTTACTTGAAGTACCTTCTTTGGAATTACACTATACCATGTATTTCGTACCGAATTGACATGATTTGCATATGGTACTTTCTTGTAGGGAGATGCTAGGAAAATCACGAAATACTCCCATTATTCTTGACTTATGTAATTTACTGAAGCTTAAATGTCCCAATATTTTGTGCTAGATCCAACTTTCTTATTATTTTCTCAAGTAACAATGTTCCATACCACCTTCCAAGACATATACATTACTTGGATTTCTTGTTCCCTTCATTACAATCTTACCTATATCGAGATTTCATACTACACAATTATTTGATTTGAAAACAACCTCATGCCCTTGGTCACACATCTGACTAACACTAAAAAAGTTATGTTTTAATCCATCAAAAAACAAAAACATTTCTGTTGTGTAACCAGCTCCAAAAATAGAAGAAAAGAGATATCAACGCCTTAGAAATGAGCCACTTCAAGGGGGCAACCTCCAATACATTACATAAATGAAAAATTCTTGGATGATACAATTTACAAAACCTCCTTTCTATATATAGGAGTCCATGGGGCCATAATGTAATCCTAGTGGGACACAATGTAATCCTAGCCGACCTAACAATAATAATTTAAGGGCACAATAATAACAAAATGGGGGTTACAAGGGTACAATAATAACAATAAGGGGTTTACAATAACAATAATAAGGGGCTATACTAGTGATATAGGGACCTAACATGCCCCTCTCCTTCAAAAAAGTGTTGTCCTCAACACTTGAGTAGCTCCGGGTGCTTCTGTATAAAATTCTCATCCTCCCATGTAGAATCTTCAGTGGGTAAGTTCTTCCACTTGATGAGATACTCTCAAATTGATCGATTCCGTAGTTGTCGAGTTCTTTTTTCCATGACTGCTTCAGGTTCCAATATGATTTTCCCTTCCCCATCAAGTTCTGGCAATACTGTTTGAACTGGAAGATTTTCACCTATAACCTTCTTTAAGCATTAAACATGGAAAACTGGATGTACTCGCGAAGAAGCAGGAAGCTCCAATTTGTATGCCATAGAACCAATCTTTTGCAACACCTTGTAAGGACCATAGTACTTTGGTGATAATTTATTATCCTACTTAGCTTGCTTGAGGGACATTTGTTTGTATGGTTGTAGCCGTAAAAATACCCAATCTCCTACATCAAAACTTCTCTCGCTGTGATGTTGATCTGCCTGTTGTTTCATTCGATTTTGTGCCAAATTCAGGTTATCCTTTAAGAGTTGGAGAACTTCTTGCCGATGCTCGATGTGATCTTCCACTGCTTGAACCTTTGAATTTTCCCTTAAATATGATGTGATGGATGGTGGATGATATCCATAAAGTGCCATAAATGGGGTCATTTTTGCTGCAGTATGGAAGGAAGTGTTATACCACCATTCAGCGAGAGGTAACCACTTGACCTATTGTGTTTTTTTATCAGATACAAAACAACGAATATATCCTTCCAAACATTTATTTACTATCTTAGTTTGACCATTAGATTGAGGATGATAAGATGAGCTACGAGCTAATCGAGTACCCAAACAAGAAAATAACTCCATCCAAAAATTTCTCGTAAAAATGGGATCTCTGTCGCTCACAATAACCCTTGGGTTTCCATGTCGCTTTTGAATTGTGTCCATAAATGTAGTAGCAACTGTACTTGCTTTAAATGGATGAGATAATGCACAAAAGTGTGCATACTTGGTAAGTCTATCAACTACCACCATGATGACACTCTTTCCTTCGGACTTAGGTAAACCTGTGATAAAATCCATTGAAATCTCCTCCCAACGTTGAGTTGGAATGGATAAAGGTTGTAGAAGTCCCGAGGTCTTAATTGTCTCAACTTTATTCTGCTGGCAAACCAAAAATTCCGTCACAAACTTTTGAATATCAGATTTAAGGCTATCCAAAAAAAATTCTTTCTTCACCCTGTGGTAAGTTTTTAAAAATCCTGAGTGTCCTCCTAAAGGAGAAGTGTGCAATTCCAGAAGAATATTTTGTTTTAGCTGGGAATTCTTACAAAGATATAAGCGATCTTTGTACCATAAGGAATCATTTTTCCAAGTAAATGTATTAGATGTACTAGGATCTTGCTGCAACTTTTGAATGAGTGTCCATACATCTTTTTCCTTCTTCCATTCATCTCTTGCTTCGGTTATCCAATTTGGTTGGATAATAGAAATGGCACAAAGCAATGCTTCTACCTCTTCATTCTTTCTTGAGAGTGCATCTGCAACAACATTAAGCTTTCCTTTTTTGTAGATTATTTCAAAGTCATAACCCAACATCTTTGTGACCCATTTTTGTTGCTCTTCTGACGATAGTCTTTGTTCCAAAAAGTGTTTAAGACTATCATGATCGCTTTTTACCTTGAAGTCTCTTCCCATTAGGTAAGTTCGCCATTTCTTTAGTGCATGCAATATTGCTAACATTTCCTTCTCATAAATAGGTTTCTGTAAATACTTTCCTTTGATTAGATGACTTTCAAAAGCAATGGGTCTTCCTTCCTGCATTAAAACTGCACCAATTCCATTTCCTGAGGCATCACATTCCACAATAAAGGTTTTTGTGAAGTCTCGCGTAGCTAAGACTGGTGCTAGGCACATTGCCTCTTTAAGATGTTCAAAGGCCTTAGTTGCTTCAGGAGTCCATGAAAATGCATCTTTCTTCAATAATGTTGTTAGAGGTGCTGCTATTCTCCCATAATTCTGAACAAACTTGCGATAATACCCTGTTAACCCGAGAAATCCTCGCAACTGCTTTATGGTTGTGGGGACTTTCCATTCCTTAATGGCTTTAATTTTGTTAGGGTCTACTTTAACACCCTCGTGAGACACAATATGACCCAGATATTCCACCTCTTGTACTCCAAAGAAACATTTGGATGTTTTTGCATATAATTGTTTCTCCTGCAATAGTTTGAGCACCTTATCAACATGTTCAACATGATCCTTCCAAGACCTGCTGTAGATTAGTATATCATCAAAAAATACTAGCACAAATTTTCTAAGGAAGGGTTAGAAAATGGAATTCATCAACCCTTGAAATGTAGAAGGTGCATTGGTAAGGCCAAAAGGCATGACCAAAAATTCATAATGACCCTCATGAGTTCGAAATATTGTTTTTGGAATATCTTTAGTCTTCATTCTAATTTGATGATATCCTGAACGAAGATCCAACTTGGTAAAATAAATTGCTCCATGTAATTCATCCAATAATTCATCAATCACGAGAATGGGAAATTTATCTTTAATGGTGAGCTTATTGAGCTCCCTATAATCTGGATACATTCGCCATGATCCTTCTTGTGTACCAATACTACAGGAGTAGAGAAAGAACTTTGACTAGGTTGAATTATACCCGCCTCTAACATTTCTGCAATCATACGTTCAATTTCGCTCTTTTGGACGTAAGGATATCTATAAGGCCTGATGTTTGGAGGAACACTTCCTGGAATCAAATGAATAGCATGATCATGATCACTAATAGGCGAGAGTCCTTTGGGAGTTTCAAACACCTTGGAATGATTGTCCAAGACTTGTTGGAGATCTGCAGGAATAGATGATTTTGATGTTGGAACTTCTAATGAGCATAATTGTGCAATTACGCCTCATTGTTCTTTATTTAGAAGCTTTTTCATGACATTAGAGATTATTATCCTTCCTGGCTTCCCTACCATACCTCGTAATTCCACTTCCTTTCCTTCTGAAATTTTTTTCAAGAAAAGTTCTTGAAAATTAAAAGCTACCATCCCCAAAGATTGTAACCATTGTACTCCTAGTACAACATCAGCACCTCCCATAGGAATGGAAAGCATTGGAATATTCAATACATATTCCCCCATGGTTAGATTGATATTATGGCATTTTCCAGAGCAATTTATAGTTCCTCCATTTGCAACCATCACTTGACATTCTGGTGCTGGGTATAGGAAACAATTTAATTCCTTGGCTACCTTACAATGAATAAAATTATGGGTGCTACCCGAATCAATCAACACTATTACCTTTTTCTTCTTGATTTGTCCTTGTATCTTGAGAGTTTGAGGAGTGGTAATTCCTGCCAGTGCATTACACGATATGGTCGGATTCATTTCTTCCTCTTCTAGGGTTGGTTCCTGGTGTATATCCTCTTCTTGTTCATTTTCTTTTTCCTCTTCACAATCTATGTAAAATAATTTCTTCTCAGCACACTTATGACCTTTAGTGTATTTGCTATCACAACTGTAGCAAAGCCCTTTTGCTCTTTTTTCTTCCAATTTTTGTGGTGTCAACCTTGTAGGTTGTGGAAATCTAGGCGTAGCAACAATTCCTTCTTTATAGAATTGAGTGGTAGGCTTCCTTGTCACCATAATTTTACATTCAAATTTTCTTGCCAACCTGAATGTCTTCTCCAATGAATCAGGTTCCAAAACACGAACTTCATGTTGGATGTTATCCTTTAAAGTGCTTATGAAGAGATCAATCCTGTGTTCCTCTGGAATATCAGTTACCCTTATATTCAATTTTTGGAAGTCCTCAATGCGCTGCCCCACTAAACCCTTTTCTTTGAGATTTATCAATTGGCTAAAGAATGTGTTGCTCTTTGTATCCTCATAATGTGCTATCATTTCCTCCGTAAAAATTGACCAAGTGACAATTTTTTTATGGGAGCAAAGCCATCGATACCATAAAAATGTATTCTGTTCTAAATGTAAAGCTGCAATGCGTACCTTTTGTGTGTTTTGCACATTATGGAGATCAAAATATTGCTCCATCTATAGTATCCATGTTACAGGATCCTTTCCATCAAAATTCCTCATATCCATTTTGGAATATGGTGGTTCTTCCCTCCAACAGTAGAGTTTATGAAATCATGATTAACATTTATTTTGTTCTCATCATCGGTTTCCTCTACTATATTTTCACCATTAGGAAACATTTCTTGTATCAAATTTTCCAAACCTTCGATGTCTACTTTTAGATCCTTCTTCATGTTTTCCATGTTGTCTTTCATTTTTTCATCGATCTTAGCTTCCATGGCATCCATCTTAGCTTCCATGCCCACTTCCATGCCATCCATCTTAGCTTCCAAACCATTCATATTAGCTTCCACGCCTTTCTTCAAACCATCCATCTTAGTTTCCACGCATTTCTTCAAAACTTCCATTTCATTTTTTGTTGTTCTTTGCGAGAGCGAAATTTGTTGCACTTGCTCTTGTAATTTTGATATGTCATGTTGTCATTCTTCGTCTTCATAAGTCATAGTAGAGCCTTCTAAAGGCTTAATGGGTGTTGAATTCTTTTTAGGGGCCATTTTAGAATCCAATATTGATATCTATTCTACAATATGCCCTTGCAATCAATTCAACTTGATTCCTCAAACAAGACTTATGCAATTCGGAAAAAAAATACACACCTTTTACTTGCTTTGAGGAGCTTGATATTGAAATTGTATTATCTTTATTATCGTAGATCTTCAATATCTGAAATTCAACACTGAATTAGCCCTCTGAATTCTGTTTTGAATGCCACAGGTCTGACCTGATTTGGATTCTCCAAGACAAAGTTTTGTCCAATCTCCCACAATGACCTAATTATGGAATGGTTCAGTAGAGCGAACTTGTATGACTTGCCACGTGTCACTTTTTCGTCCTTTGTCTCTGAAATTGATAGCCAAGAAACTACAGTCTATGTACTTGTGACCATGTTTTACGGCACTCCAATCCGATTCCCAGAGAGAGAGTTATTGAAATTTTCCCACGATCACCTCTTTGAGATGAAATTCAGGAGCCTGAAAAAGCACTACCTTCCACAGATCATATCTCCAAAAATATTGCGAAAAAATATCTGAAATTTTTTAAAGAATTTCCTCAGGATTTCAGCTTCGTACCATACAAATTTCAGATTCTGAAACTTCGTAGAAACAAAGTTATAGCGCAAATTCCACGATGACCTGTTTAGGAGTCTGAAAACAGACCTAACTTCCATAGATCATATCTCCAAAAATATGGCGAACCAAGCTCTGAAATGTTTAGAAAATATTCCTCAGAATTTCGGCTTTGCACCCTAAAAATTTCAGCTTCTGAAACTTCGTAGAAAAAAAATTTATAGCGAAAATGCCACGATGACCTGTTTGGAGCAGCGAAACCCTAGAATCCAAAGCCCTGATACCAAATGTTGTGTAACCAGCTCCAAAAATAGAATAAAAGAGATATCAACGCCTTATAAATGAGCCACTTCGAGGGGGAAACCTCCAATACATTACATAAATGAACAATTCTTGGATGATACAATTTACAAAACCTCCTTTCTATATATAGGAGTCCATGCGGCCATAATGTAATCCTAGTGGGCCACAATGTAATCCTAGCCGACCTAACAATAATAATTTAAGGGCACAATAATAACAAAATGGGGGTTACAAGGGTACAATAATAAAAATAAGGGGTTTACACTAACAATAATAAGGGACTATACTAGTGATATAGGGACCTAACAATTTCCAACTTTAACGTTTTATTTCAACAAAATAATTCATTTTCCTTTGATAGCAGTAGATGAATTCTTTCCAAAGGTTACATTATTTTTTTATTTATTTCATTAAAGGACATAAACTTATCTTTATCACATGTCATATGCTTTGAGCAGCCAATGTCAATGTACCACAAATTTTCTTGATCTCCTACATACAAAGCTAAAACAAAAATTTCAGATTCTATTGTTTTCTTTTTCCATACCATGGATGTTGTTGCATTTTGTTCAATTTGAAGAGTTGGTCTCATTTTTATTTTACATTACATCTCTTTATGCCCAAGGCTATTGAAAAAGGAACATTATATTTCATCTTGGAGAGGTAAGAATGTGTTGTAGGATTATTTCTTTAATCCAATCTCATTCTTTTGTTTTCTTGCTTCTCTAGTCATGATATTTCTATAAGCATCACACTGAGTAACCTTATGACCAAAATTGTGACAAGTGAACTATTGACCATTGAAGTAGAAATTTTTGGGAGTATAGTACCTTTTTGTGTAGTTTCTATTTCGATTGTGATATGGAGGATTTACCTAAGAGACATTTGATCCCTTATTCCTTTGTTGAAAGCTAGAGATTTGTTGATTGTTTCCCTTTACTACATTGAGATAGCTTCATTTACCTTTTTAAGAGGGTTTTAATGATTATCCATTATATCCAAGACTTGTTTTTATTATAGGAGAGTGTTATACTTTGATAATTTATTCTAGGGTATCAAAAAATTTAGAAAATCTGAGACTTAGACCTTTTTTTTTCTCAAGATCCTCTCTTAGACTTACTTTTTCTAATTCCAACTTTTCATTATGTCTCTCCATTTCTAGAATTTGTTTCTTCAGTTCTTCCTCTACTAGTTTACCTTCTTCTAGAATAATTTTATGTTGATTTATTTCTTCAATGAGATTATCATTTTCTTCTAGGGAATCCATAAATACATCGTCAAACTCATCAATACATTCATCTGTAAATTCCATAAGTAATTGATATTCTTGATCAAACTCACCTTCTTCAACATTTTAAATACCATCACTATCTTTGTGTGCATAGAAAAATTTCTTGTTTTAAAACCATATTCTAAAATTCATTTTTGTAGCATCCTTTATTTTTTCATGGTTATCTTTATAAGGGCATTAGCAGTATAATCATGAATTATTCCACAGGAAAGACATTTAAAAGGAAGCTTACCTCTAAATATACCAATACCTACTTGGAGTTTCTTTGCGAAGATTGCCTCTTCTTCATCTGAAACATAACCTGATTCCTTGAGCTCCTCATTTTCCATTCCTTTAGAAGTATATTCGAATGCAACTTGCTTGATATCTGAGGGACCCCCTTTTCTGATTTCATAGGTTGTTGAAATCTCATGAATTTTTTCAATAGTAAGGTTCTTCAAATATTGCATTTCTTAAATGGTAGAGACTTTGAAATCAAATTTTGGGGTTAGACATCTTAATATTTTCTCAACAAAAGATGATTATTTTACTTCGTCACCAAGATTTATTATAGAATTCACAATATCATGTACGTTAAGAAATAAACTTGAAATAATTTCATCATTATGCATTATGAGATTTTCATATATTGAATTCTAAGTGTTTGAAGTCTCACACTTTTTACATTGGTTCTGCCTTCATAAATTTGGTTGATCTTGTCCCATATTGCCTTTTCGGTATTCATCTGCATGACTTTGAAATTTTTTGAATTTGCCAAGCTTCCTAACACAAAATTGACAGCCTTTTCATTGGTCTCATACTTTTTATTTTCTTCCTCATGTGTGGGAATGATGGATAGATACTGGTAGCCTCCTTCAACGATTCCCCAAATATCTGCTCCAAGTTACTGTAGGTAAGCTCTTTTTTTGAATTTCCAGAAAACCAAATTAGATCCATTGAACAATGATGACACAATAGATGTTGATCCCTCTTGGTTTATCACCTTGATGAATCTTCCTTCAAGCAATAAATATTCTTCTGAAGGGCCTGCTCTAATAGCAATTGTTAGGAAAAAAATTGAGGGGGGGGGGTGCGAATTAGTATTTTTAATCTACTTAAACTTTTCTTTTCTTATTTAGATTTCTGTACAAAACTATTATGAGTAAACCTAAGTATGTACGCAACTGTGATGAAGACAAGTTGTGTATATCTAGTTCATTAAATTTTTTAAATTAATTTATAATATTTTTAACTTGAACCTATTAGTGTATATGAGTCACCAGGGATCAAATGTACTCTTTCCATATGATTGATAGGGTCTTAGGTCAAATTTTCATAGTTTCAAATAAAATTTGACGTCTCTTGGTTGTAAAATAGTCATTGGTCACTATCTAGGTATTATTACTACTCCCTCCATTTTCAAGGTCATAAAATGTCATCATGGTCATGTCATCATTCCTTGTGAGAGGTCATCAAATGTGTGTCTTGGCTATCATTTTGGTCATTAGATCATAAGATGCATACTTTAAGGGTTCAAAGTTCCAAATGATGGTCTAAGATATGCATTTGGTGTCATCATTAGCTCATGCCATAAAAATTCTTGTAGGGAGTTATGTCATCACCATAGTCACCATAACGAGAGTTAGAAATGAGGGAAAATTTTTCAAAGCAAAAATTGAAAGGTACAGAGCAATAAAATTGCAGTACACTACTTCATTATGTCATTTATCAAAAGGACATGTGATGTCACACCATCACCAAAGTAAAAAAATTGACTTTAAAGAAATAAAATGACCATCCAAGCATTCAAAAAGCTTCATTCCATCCTCTAAGAGCACTTCTCCAACATTGTGCTTCATCTCAACCATCAGAGCCTGCAAGTTTCCATCACCAAACCCTTGACATCAAGCACATTGTGCTTCTGGCCTAGCTCACTGTGCTTCTGGGAGCACGCTGCGTTTTTGGGTTTGGAGGCCAAAGAAGAGAAAAACATATTAATTTTTCATTCTAAAATATTTTGGGACTCTTCAAAAAGTAAGTAAACCTCTCATCAACATTCATATAGTGATTTCCTTCAGAAAATTATGAAATCCCTCTCCCAGGGGTTTTTGCTACGCTTTTGGTTTTCTTGGTTTTTGCTTCAGTTCAGTGATAAAATACCTATTTTTCCTACCCTAATACCCTTGTACACACTTGATAAACCTCCCAATAATTTCCCACACTCATCTCCTTCATTTCATCATTTTCCCCAAAAACCCTAGCCCACGCTACGCTTTTGCTGCATTTTAGGGTTTGGACTGTGTTTTTAGTTTTTTATCCTCTTTCCCTAAAAAATTTCAAGAAATTCCACTTCCCAAGTGTCCCTATATACCCCTACCCCATGGAATTTTCCTACAAATTTTCCTAATCCCTATCCCCTCCATTTCCTTCCTAAACTAGCTTCACTGTTTCCCCTATTTTCCCAATCCCATCCTACCCTTCCCTCCTATCAAACTAGGGTTTTTATTATGCAAACCAACACTATGGTAAGTGTAAAGAAGAATTATAACAAAGGAGGGAATGTATCCGAATATGAGACAACTCATATGCAGGAGATTAATGCGTCACCATTCATCCAAAAGGTCATTTGAAGAGGTAGGTTGCGTAGGGTTTTCTGAGAAGATACAAGAGGTGGGATGCCATTCTAAGTTTAGCATTATTTTTGCTATAAATTTCAAGAGGAAAAATACCACCATAGCAGGGATGGATTTCTTCATATCAGTAGAGGTGATTCCCATGATTTTTTGGGTTTTGAGCTAATTTATTGCACACAGGGACAATCTTACTTCAAAATCTGTTTATGAAGTAATGAAGGTGAATTTTGACATAAGTGAAAGAGGTTTTTGTCTATAATAGGCCAAAGAGCAAAAAAACCCTTCATTTTATGCAAATATGTTAGGATTTGTGAGAAATTCCCAAAATACAGTTGCTACAGGAGAGTTGTTGCACTTTTGGATATCTTGACTTCAAGTCAGGTTTTCAGGGGTTTGAAGCAGGTGTTTGCAGTGCTTGATGAAACTAATGTGTAGTATACATCATACGTTTTCCAATCATACCACGTTCAGCCAAAAATCCTCTCATAAGGACTCCAAATCACTCTCCAAACTTTCGCTACACTTTTGGTGAGAGCATGATGTGCTTTTGCAATTTTTCGTTTCGTTTTTAGTGACTGACTTCAAACTTAGATTATGAAAAAATGGGAAAGTATTTTTGAAAACTGAAGGAATTTGTTTTTTATAACATACCTAAAAAAATAAATCTCTTATTTTTGTAAAAAAATGTATGGTTATAAAGATATTTCTCTATCTTTGAGCCTTATGTTTGAAATTTGGCTCTACAAAAATGCAGCGTGGCCACGTTGTGCTTCTTCTCAAAGCATCCAAAAGACAAATGGAATAAATATACATGTTTCGTTTGACCTATAAATTACATATATGTTCTTGGTATTTCATTTATTCTCTCATTTTTGAAGAAAAAGGGAAAAAATGGCAATTTTTCATGTTTCTCCCACTATTATGGACTCGAAGCTGCGCTTCTGGAGTAGTCTTCGGAGATTGAATTTTTAGGTGTCTCAGAGGTGGGTTTTTGCAGACTTGAAGCTTCAAAGGTCTTATAGACATCCTAAGATAACTTCACCAACCATGAGTTCAACTCAGAGATCAATAAAAGTCACAAAAAATCTCTTCAAATACCATGATGTGCTTCTGCTAGACCACACTGCACTTCTGTGGGAAAGCTAGATTTCTAGTTTTTCTTGTTCAAAGTCAAATTATTTCGGTGTAATTAATATCGTAATTATTTCACATGATGTAATTAAGTTTCATAGTGATGGTAAGATTAAATCTCATTGTATTCAATGCTTCAAAGTCAAACTAAGTCAATTAGTGTAAAAAGGGAGTTGGTTTCTAACCTCCCTAGTTTTTGGCATGGTTAGATATATTGGTGTAATTAGTTCCTAGGATGATGGATTCGACCCCTAAGAGGGATAATGTGGTTTCTAATATATATGTAGCCTAATTGAAGTTAATAAATTTTTGGATACTTGTAGCTTAGACTTGGATTTGTGTACTTACCTATTTTGCAGAAATACAATAGACAACTGCAACTATTTTCATGGGATTCTTGTGTTGTGGTTTGTGGCTCTATTTTTCCAGTATTTCCTTTACATTTGATGATGATATCTATCTAGATACCATCTAAATGTTTCTTATCCTTTAACTTATAAGGTTTAAAACAAAAATCATCACATGTATGCTATGTTTTTGTTCAAGGTAAGCATTTAAGTGTTTTTATTTCATAAGTGAATTCATGCTCTTGCTCACTTAATCTCTGCTACATCTTCCTGACCATTACTTCAATGAAAAACCTTTTTGAGTCATTGATTGGATCTACCTTACCCCATGTTATGTCTGCAGCTTACCTTTAGAGATTTTTGACCTAGTTCCTAGTTTTAGAGCTCTTATCCATCAAAACCCTAAAATCAAACCCTAGTGAGTTGAATATCTACCCTAAGATATATTTTTATCTCCAGTCAATGCATTGGTTGTGAGATTGTAGAGAGAGCCCTCTCTGATTTGGTAGGGCTAGCTACCAAATCCAAAGTTGGTATGTGGTTACCCCCTTTGGTCTCCTTTCTCAGCCTTGGGAAAGTGAGGAGCACTAAAATTTTTGGCGTTGTTTCCGGGGAGCAAAAAATTTCATTTTCCTCGAGAAACATCATCAAAGTTTAGATCTAATTTATTTATGGTGGACAATAGTCAGACATAAAGGAAGGTTGAAATCACTCACCTGGCGACTCCAACCTGATTGAAAGACTCCACTGGAAGAAAGATTTAGAAATCAGGGTTTTATTGGTGATTCCAGTGGCAAAAGGATCAGTAGCCTAAAGGATTCCTTAGTTCATCTGTTTTTATCAATATGGATTCAATTGCTAGATGGTATGCTCCTATGAATCATGCTCATATTCCTAATTTTCCAAATAGAATACCTTGCATAGATTTGAAAAATTATCTTCCCAAATTCATAGATGGAAACGAGGATGCAGCTATTTTGCATCTAATAAAATTTCATTTCCATATACATAACCTCGGTATTAGGTTTCATAAGGATTGTTTGATGAAATTTTTATGGCTACGCTAGAAGGGAAATCAAGATCATGGTGTGAAGGGTTGAAGCCTGGTAGCTTATTCTCTCTTAAATATTTCCACACAACATTCTTTGAGTTTTCTGGAAAATTTCATCATTCAATTTTGTCGTTCGAAGATTTTTGTGAATCTCATGAAGATTTCATTCAATAAATTGAAAAATATTTTGGTGATGAAGAGTGTCTAGGTGATGAGATTATAGAAGCCCTTTATGATTTTTCTTCCCAATAGAAAATAACAGAGATTAGCTATTTTGATACAAAGGATCATTCTGAGCACACATCAACTCCTTCTTTTTTTAAAGATGAAACATATATGCATCCTAACAATCAGGAATAAATTGGTCTAATTTAGGATTCCAAAATTTCATGTACGGAAAACATAAGTAGTGAACCATCTTATGGCAATGATCATATAATTTTTCAAGGAAATAATGAAAAAAAAGTTGTTTTCCTTGATTCTTGTGACATTCAAATTGATATTCTTCCTATTGAAGCACATTAGGAATCAAATCTACTTGAAGTGGTTGCTGCATTTAAAGTTTTCCATGAGCATCCAAAACCTTGTATTTTGGATGAGAGGCATGGAGATAGTCATTCACTTGGTTTTTTAGATTGTTCTTTCTCTAGGTTTTTATTTCAAAACCAGGTTTGTTAATACCAATATGAGGTTTTTGATGAAATGTATGAACAATGATATCTATACATTCACCACACATATGTCTCTCCAGCTCATCCATTTTCTGAAGCACTATTCCAAGGGTAGATTCGTGCAAATCATAATTTTGAATTGGCATGTGTGGGAATTTCAGATAATGTAATTATGGCAAAGAAATTTAATCAAAAATTTCAAGAATATTATGAAGAGGAGAGAAGTGATAAATAAGAGGTTGTTTTAGAGCCTCCTGCACATGATGATCTTCCTCCACAATCAGAAAATCAAGAGTCTATTGAAGAAGAGTGGTTTTTCCTAAATGTTATGAATGTGCAATTTTTTACTATTGATAATATGGTTGCCTCAAGTGCATATTTTCAAGAAAAAAATTCCCTTTATCCTGATGCAAATGAAAAACTTGATGAACATATTTTATTTTTTCATCTTGACAAAAATTTTGCATTGGAAAATGAAAGGAGTGCTTGTATTTCTATTGGATTTCAAGACAGTGTAACATTTCAGATTATTGAGGATCCTTTTACTAATTCTCTATAATCAATAGAGAAGATTTATTTTATTTTATTTATGGATCATGAGCACATATTCAGTGGAAACTTGGAGTTTCCTATCCTTTTTTTCGGCCTATATATATATATATATATATATATATATCTTTATCAAGTGGGAGGTTATCATCAGGATTTGAAGCCCGAAGCAATGGCCATAAGATCCAGATGGTGTACTTCCATAAGTAAGTTCAATCAGTAGTCAAGTTTTTGAGTCAATTCAAGTCATTTTTAGTTTCTTTTAAGTTTAGTTAGTCAGTCATTTGAGTGTCTAGTGTTTTATTTTGACTCCATCACCCAATTGACGAGGCTACTTTGTCTATGGTGTTCTTGAAACCTCATAAAGGAGTTTCCATCCCTAGATGCAGCCAATGTTAGTGCCTATGATTCATTAGTGATCAAATGTAATATTTTCATATGATTGATAGGGTCTTAGGTCAAATTTTTATAGTTTCAAATAAAATTTGACGTCTCTTGGTTGTCAAATGCTCATTAGTCAGTGTCTAGGTATTATTACTACTCCCTCCATTTTCAAGGTCATAAAATTTCATCATGGTCATTACATGATTCCTTGTGAGAGGTCATCAAATGTGTGTCTTGGTCATCATTTTGGTCATCAAATCATAATATGCATACTTTAAGGGTTCAAAGTTCCAAATCATGGTTTAAGATATGCATTTGGTGTCATCAGTAGCTCATGTCATAAAAATTCATGTAGGGGGTCATTTCATCACCATAGTCACCATTGCCGGAGTTAGTAGTTAGGGAAACATTTAAACAAAAAAAAATTCAAAGGAAAAACTAATAAAAATTGCAGTACACTAATTCATTATGTCATTTCTCAAAAGGACATGTGATGTCACACAATCACCAAAGAAAACAATTTACTTTCAAGAAATAAAAGGACCATCCAAGCATTCAAAAATAATCATTCCATCCTCTAAGAGAAATTCTCCACCATTGTGTTTCATATTAGCCATTTGAGCCTGCAATTTTCCATCACCAAACCCTTGCCATCAAGAACGTTGTGCTTCTGCCCTATCTCGTTGCAGTTCTGGGAGCATGCTATGTTTTTGAGTATGGAGGCAAAATAAGAGAAACAACAGGTTCATTTGTCATTATAAAAGCTTCATGGAATCTTCAAAAAGTAAGTACAACCTCTCATAAACTTTCATACATTTTTTTTCTTCATAAAATTATGGAATCCCTCTCGTAGTGTTTTTCGTTGCGCTTTTAGTTTTCTTGGTTTTTGCTTCAAATCACTGATAAAATACTTATTTTTCTTGCCCTAATACCCTTTTACACACTTGATAAACATCCAATTATTTCCCACAGTCATCTCCTTCATTTCATCATTTTTCCCCAAAAACCCTAGCCCACACTACGCTTTTGCTATATTTCTAGGTTTGGAATGTGTTTTTGGTTTTTTCTCCTCTTTCCCTCACCCATGTCAAGAAATTACACTTCCCAAGTGTCCCTAACATCTACCCCCACCCCCTATAATTTATATACAAAATTCCCTAATCCCTATCCCCTCCATTTCCTTCCCTAAACTAGCTGCCCTTTTTCCCCTGTTTTCTAGATCCTACCCTACCATTCCCTCCTATCAAACTAGGGTTTTTATTATGAAAACCAACACTATTGCTAGTCAAAAGAAGAATTAAAATAAAGGAGGGAATGTCTCTAGATATGAGCCAACTCATATACATGAGATCAATGCTTCACCATTCATCAAAAGATCATTTGAAGAGGTAGGATGCTTAGTCTTTTGTGAAAAAGATAAAAGAGGTGGGTTTCCATGCTAAGTTGAATAGTATTTTTGCCATAAATTTCAAGAGGAATAGGTACACCATAGCAAGGATGGAATTCTTGGTATCAGTAAAGGTGATTGGAATGATTTTTAGGGTTTTGAGGACATTTGTTGCACACATGGATAATCTTAATTCAAAATCCGTTTCGAAAGTAATTAAGATGCATTTTACAAAAATGAAAGATAATTTTTTCCATAATAAAAAAAATAACACAAGCCTCCTTCAGTTTATGCATAGATGCTATTATTTGAGAGAAATTCCAAAAGTACAATTGTTACAACAGAGTTGTTGCACTTTTGGAAAACTTGACTTCAAGTCAGTTTTTCAAGGGTTTGAAGTAGGTGTTTGCAGTGCTTGATGACTTCATTTTGTAGTAGACATCATAAGATTTAAAAAAATACCACTTTTAGCCCAAAAAACCTCTGGGAAGGCCTCCAAATTAGTCTCCAAACTTTCGTTATGCTTTTGCTGAGAGCATGTTGCGCTTTTACAATAGTTCGTTGTGTTTTTAGTGACCAAATTCAAACATGGATTATGAAGAAATGGGAAAGTAATTTTGAAAAATAGAGGTTTTTTTTGTTCATATCATAACTAAAAACAAAAAACTCTCCCAATTTTCTATAAATTTTAATGGTTAGAGATATATTTCTCTATCTTTTATCCATATTTTTGTAGAAAACTAAAATATTTGACACTGTGGCCACGATGCGCTTCTTCTTAGAGCATACAAATGAAAAATGGAATATATATCTAGGTTTATTTTTACCTCGACATTACTTATATTTTCTTGGTCTTTCATGTCACCTCTCATTTTTGAAGAAAAAGGAAAAAAACTAGCAAATTTGCATGTTTCTGCCACTATTCTGGACCCCACGCTGCGCTTCTGGAGTAGTCTTCAGAGATTGAATTTTTAGGTGTCTTGGATGTGGGTTTTTTCTGTATTTAAGCTTCATATGTCTTCTAGAAATTCTCCATTATCTTAACCAACCATCAGTTTAGCTCAGAGATTAATAAAAGTCACCAAAAATGCTCCTCAAAGACCACGTTGCGCTTTTATGGGATAGCTAAATTTCGAGTTTTTTTTGGTCAAAGTCAACTTGTTTTTGATGCAATTAATATTATAATGATTTTACATGATGTAATTAAGTTTCTTAATTATGGTAAGAGTAAATATCATTGTAATCAATTCTTTCAAATTCAAACTAAGTCATTTAGTGTAAAAACGGAGTTGGTTTCTAACCACCCTAGTTTTTGGCATGGTTGTAGATATTGGTGTAATTAGTTCCTAGGATGATGGATTCGACCCCTGAGAGGAGTAATGTGGTTTCTCATATATATTCAGCCTAATTGATGCAAATAAAGAGTTGGATACTTGTAGTTGAGACTTGGACTTTTGTATATACCCATTTTGCAAAAATACAACATACAGTTGTAGCTATTTTCATGGGATTCTTATGTTGTGGTTCGTGGCTCTGTTTTTCCAGTATTTTCTTTATATTTTATAATTAGATCTATCTAGCTACAATATACATGCTTATTATTATTTATATTCTAAGGTTTAAAATATAAATAATCACATGTATGCTCTGTTTTTGTTCAAGATAAGCATTTAAGTGTTTTTCTTTCATAAGTTAATTCATGCTCTTGCTCACTGTTGGCAAGAAGTTAGCTCTCGCGGACAAGACACAGGTTCAAGAGTTGTGGCCAACAAGGGGTCCGGTGTAGTCTAGGAACACGCCGGCATTTTCACCCTGCTCTGGAGAGTAGTGCATCTCACCCGAGGCGTGCCGCAACCACATGCAGAAGGGGATGAGATCAATGGCAAGGAACAAACCCGCAACTCATGAAGGACAGTGCATCAATTACATATACAGAGTTATATACGCAAGATCACTTAATAAGCATTCAGACATTTGCAAATAAAATTTTAAACCAGCATAAACACATTACAAGCACATAAACATCTTATTGAGACAGCAACCTTCCATTGTATTAATCTCTTGGCCAAACACATGATTACATGGCATTCTCACTGATAGCTTACAAATCTGATACAGATGGATTTTGGAACAGAAAGGTAGAATAGAGAAGATGAGGAACCCTAGGAAGGTCATGCATGATTCTTCCGCAGTCGCTCTGTGCGCCTTTCCCTATCTCTAGCCTCGCAACCTCTTCAGCATTCCTCTTCGTTTTAGCCGGGTGACTGTTATTTATTCACCCGCTCTCGCGACTATCAGTTCCTCTGTGTCTTTACTTTAGCTTCTCCCGTCTTCTCTGCTATTATCTGTGTGTTCCGCTTTCTGTCTTCTGCTGTTTGTTTCTTTCATCTGCACTTGTCCCTGTTCTATCTCCAGCTTTCGCATGCTTCCGCGCCACCTTGATAGCTCCGTGACTCCTGGTAGTTGCGGCGCGGTCGCGGTTGCCATGTGTATTCATACCGCATCTCAAAAAAGGTCAAAATTCAAAATGTCTTAGCCAAGATTTCAAAACTAAACAAAAACAAGGGCCCCAACAGGCCCCGACCACAATTCCTTGACTCGTCCCCGAGTCAATCACAGATAACAGTCTCCACTTCCATTGCCCCGCTGGCTCCCGTGCTCTGTTCTGCTGTGCCTTCACCCCGCGCCCTTTCCTGCTGTGCTCCGCCAAGTGGTTGTTCAAACAAGGGCCCCAACTCCGGGACCCTGCGGAGCGCTGTATCTCTAAGCCCGGTGAAGTCCGCCACCGCTTGCTGCCATTCCTGCATAAGCAAGTCGGCTTCTTCAGAGATCCTGGTGGCGGCGGCCTCCTCTATAGGCGTCGGGACAGCCCCGAACAGCGTGGCAAGCTGGGCCTCGGCCTTGGCATCCAGCTGTTGTATGGATTCGGCACGGGCTCGAATGGGCGGGCGGATTTCCTGAATGACTTGTTTGGCCACTACCGAGTCGGCCTCAGTCTATTGCATTTGAATTTCAAGCTCGTCCACCTAGGCATAGAGCTGATCTAACCGTGCTGGGTCCGCGGTCTCCTGAATTTCACGGGAAATTTGTTGCAGTTGGGCAGAGATAGGCTGCGTCTTGACAGTGAGAGCAAGTGACCACTCCTGCAGACTTCGCAGAAGGGTGTAAGCCTCGCCCGCAGTGGAATGGAGAGTCGCTTGCATACTAACTGCCTAAGTCTGCTTGGCAGTCACCTGTTCTGAGTGGACAATCTGTGGGTCCGGAGGGGTAGGCCGTGCGGCTAACGCCGCTTGGAGTTCCTGGTTCTCCCTGCATAGATCAGTGAAAACAGTCCTGAGGTGGTGAGCCTGGATTGCTACACTGGCTATATTGGCAGGAAGTGGGGCATAATGAGCCCTTGCAGCGGGCCATAAGTCGGAGAACGCCTGAGCAGCAATGGTGACCTGCTCCTGTAGGTAGGTATTCTCCCTAGTCAACTGACTGCGCTGTTCAGTAAGCGCCGTGATCTGGTTATGCTACTCGGTACACCGCTGCTCCAGCTCTGTGTGAATCTGTTCGGCCTTTAGGGCCGCCCGCTGAATGAGTAGGTACAGCTGTGCTGTACTCCATGGTTCTACATTGGTCGTGTTGGGTGCGCCCTGCTCCGGCACCCGCTCTTGCGAAGGTTGGCCACTGGCCACTGATCAGTTTGAGGTCTCAGGAGGATGGACCGGCGTCTGCTGCTGCATCGAGGTGGCCATATCGGATTCCGGTCAGTCTTGCTGCGTGGTCTAGTCTGGGGGAGGTTCAGCCGAATCAACCCCAACATTTTCCAGCTGGGTAGATATAGTAGAGGCAGGATCTTGGGGTGTGGCCACGGAGTCAACCGGTGGTACCACGGCTGCAGTACTGGAGGTGAATTCCACCCCGTGGTCACCTCTGAAAAGTTCCCGGATGAGAGGATCTGATACAATGGCCGACGAGTTGGATGGATTGGAGGAGGTGGCAGGTGGACGGCCGGTGGAGGGAGCGGTGGATGAGGTGAAAGAGGTATGGGGGAGACGAATGTTGAGGAACTCTGACGGATCGATCAGGGGTTCCTCCGGAATCAACGTTCCTGGGAGTGGAGTGGATGGTGGATCATCGTCGGTAAGATCCACCACTGGATCGGTGACAGCAATGCGGGCCCTCTTGGATGGAGGGGGGTCTGATGAATCGGGTTCTGGGCCCGTTTCGCCCATCGGTGTGATGATAGGGGTGGCAGAGGTGAATAGGTTGGTGGGGATGGGAGAAATGAGAGGGGCGGTATTGGAGGGAGCACGAGACCGACCGATCTGAAATTCAGAAAAGGAGGGAAATAAAGGGGCACCACTTGAAGCAACTTGGGTTACCACGTTAAGTCATCGTACCTGGGCATTGAGGTGTTGTACGATGGGGACCAGTGATTCGGGCAGGTCCTGTGCGGTCTCAGCTGCATCCTGTGGAGGTTCCGCCGCAACCTGTGAGGACCCCGCTGCGCTGGTTGCGGCAGGCCGCTGTGCCAGAAGCATCCGCTCAAAGTTATATCGGGTGATCCTGTCGCGGATGTGCTTGGTGACCCCCGGCCACGCAGAGACCTCGCGGTGGAAAGTTTCATCATTCAACTGGAATCTGAGGGGCGCCATGTGGAAGGTGGCTTCCGGCACGCAAGTTGGCCGGAGGTAAGTGTGCATGTGGCTGACCCCAAACCACACCTGCTCACTATACTCATCCAACAGGTGCCTGGGCACCCGTTGCTGGTTAGCCACCACGTCTGTCATCAACCCGTACCACGCCCGAAACGCTGCCGCGTTCACCTGTTTGGTGCTGGGGTCCGAGGACACCTGCCAGGGGGTGTATTTCATCACGAGAGGCTGGCTCGCGGTAGTCTCCGCCGGCATCCGGACGGGAGGAAGGTGCCATTTCCACATGGCGAAAGCTAAAATCAAGTAACCGTAAATGAAACTGGTGGTACACTTGTAGTTCTCTTCACAGGCCACGAAGAGTTCTTTTAGCACAAAAGAGCACCAATTCAGCCTGACGCCCTGGATACAGTGCTCCGCAATGGAGATTGTATCCAAGGTGCACTCTCCCTTCATGTAGTGCCGCATCGTCTTGCTAGCGATAAGGTAGCAAGCGAACTGAATTTCTGGCTTATTGATCAAATCAATTTTGGCACCTTTGCCCCCCCGACGAGTGCCATACTTGGTGTACAGGTCTGTGTCACCCAACTTTCGGGTGCGCTTGGAGGATGTCTGGCCAGTAGCGGAGACATCCGCGCCATTCTGAGACAGCCCTATAAGCCGATGAATGCCTTCGGAATGAATTGGGATTTCCTCATTGAGCCACAGGGACCCGTTCTGTATTCGACTGAGGAGGAACCGGGTGCATTGCAAGGCCGATCCCGTAGTTCCAAAAACCGGAAGAGTCCGCAAATTCATCAAGGACGACTGCTAGAGGCCCCTGAATTCTGGTCGCATTCAGCTGTTGGAGCTACTGCCTGGCGTGTAGTGATGCTCCATGTAGGTCTGCCAATGGAGGTGGGGGAATTCAGCTGGGTCGGACAGATTGGCATCCATCATCACTGCGCTATCATACTTCCCAACCAACGACTCTGTTCGGTGGATTCAACTGTCTAACACTGGTTCAGGAATGGATAAGGGAGGCTTTGGCATCTTGGCGCGGCGCTGGTAAACTTGGAGGATTCTTCTGGAGTTTCCTTCTGGGTGCGGTGCGCTTTGAGGCTGCAACTGCTCTGGAGTGGCTGCAATTTCCAAATTGAACTGGTCCGTCATTCTCGTGCTAGTAGCCTCCATGCAAGTTATGTCATCCACTGGCACGAGCGGAGTTGATGAGACTCCATAACAACAATTAATTCTTGCTATCCTTCTTGCCTGCGTTAATCGTGCGATCAATCGCATGCCTGTGTGTAATCTGACAGTTGCTGACGGCGTCATGGGGAGATGGGAAGATGCGACGGCTGAGGGAACTGCGGGTGATGGCAAATGACTACGGTACGATTACTGTCTACTTATGGTAATTTATGATGCAAATCTGAGCGATCCTACGGACTGACAAAAGGACTGACGGAACTGATCTGGACTGACACTGGCACGGGGAGGGATCCTACAAGGACGACATGCTGGACTGGCACCGTGACACGCTGGACTGGTCCGCCCCGACCACAGTCGGTTGCGGTGATGTACCCGCAACTGACCAGCTATTTGACAGACTGCCTATGAACGGAAAAGACTCCCTACGCTCATCCCGGTTGCGGGAGAGTTATTCGACTAAGCTACTCTACGGGTTCTCTCGGTTGCGAGAGTTATTGATGAGAAGTGAAAGGTACCTACTCCTGGTAGGGTTTCAGGCGTGCGCCATTCACCCATCTAGGGAGAACTGTACCATCCAGCTGTGCCAACCGAACGGATCCTGAGTCGCGGATCTCGATGACAAAGTAGGGTCCCAACCAGTGCATCTGGAGCTTGCCTGGAAACTTCTGGAACCGGATATCATATAAGAGAACCTTGCCGCCAAATTGGAAGGCTTTGGTTTTTATGTGGCGATTGTGCCACGCTTTCTGCCTGGCCTTCTGAACCTTCTGGTGGAATTCCGCCAGGAATCGGGCCTCGTCCAGCTCCTGTAGCTCTTGGAGGCATTCCCGGAGTGACTCCTCTTCTGAGAACTGAAGAGACGTTGCGACCAAAAGACTGGGTACTGTGAACTCGGCGGGAATCACAGCTTCCTGGCCATACACCAATTGGAATGGTGTCTGGTTGGTTAAACGTTTCACCGTGGTCCGGTAGGCCCATAATGCTGCCGGGAGACGCTCGTCCCAATCGTCGCGTTGAGAATTGCAAATTTTAGTCAAGCCCTTTTCAAGAATCTTGTTGAAGGCTTCCATAGTACCATTGGCCTGCGGGTGGTATGGGATGATTTTATGATGCTGAATCATAAATGTGGTCAGTAGTGACTTGACCGTGGCATTAATGAAGTGCGTACCCTGATCACTGGTCAAGCTCCGTGGGCAGCCAAACCGGCTGATGATGTGTTCAAAAATGAACCGGGCAGCGGTCCCTGCTGAGCAGTCACGTACCGTTGCTGCCTCAGCCCACCGGGTGAGGTAATCCGTAGCGGTAATGATGTACCGAGCCTTGGAGTGTCGAGCGACTGGTGCGATGGGACCTACGAAATCAACAACCCACTTTTCAAACGGCCGCAACACATGCACTGGGTGTAGCGAAAGCTCGTCCCGGTGCGAAGGCCTTCCCGTCCGCTGGCAAACATCGCAACGCTTCACATAGGCCTTACAGTCAACATGTACCGTCGGCCACCACAGGCCAGCTTGGAGCACCTTCCTTGCGGTGGGTTTCTCACCCACATGCCCTCCCGCAACACCACTGTGACATTCCCACATCATCGCTTCCCGTTCGTGATCAAGAACGCATCTGCGCAACACCTCATGAAGGCCCAGTTTGTATAGCTGCCCCGTGATCAATTGGTAGTTGGCCGCCCGGACAACCAGGTGGCGTTTCTGGAGTGGGGTGTAATCTTGAGGGCATTGTCCCGTGGTCAGATAAGTGGCAATGTCAGCCAGGTAATCTGGTACTGCTTCTACTCGAAAGAGGTCGGCGTCTGGCATCTGGTCGTCCAACGAGCCTTCATTCTCTCCTGTCTCCAACCTGGATAAATGATCGGGACCAACATTCAACCTTCCGGGCTTGACAATCACCTCAAACGTGAACTCCTGGAAAAGTAGAAGCCAGCGACAGATCCGTCCTTCCAACACAGGCTTATTCACCAGATACTTCAATGCAGAATGGTCCGTGAAGAATGTGAATTTGCCGCCCAGAAGATAGTGGCGGAACTTCTGGAGGGAGTACACCATCGCCAACGCCTCCCGCTCGGTCGTGGTGTAATTATTCTCCGCATTCGATAACCAATGGCTGGCGAAGTATACGGGGTGGTCAACTGTCGTCTCCCCAGGTTGCGCTAATACCGCCCCGAGTGTAATACTGGACGCATCAATATGCACATGGAACTGCTTTTCCTAGTCAGGATGCACAAGTATGGGTGCCGTTGCCAACTTCTCCTTCAACGTGTCAAGTGCCTTCCTGCACTTCGCCGTCCACTAAAACACTTCTGACTTCCGCAACAGTTTCTGCAAAGGGGCCGTAATTTTTGCGTAGTTACGAATAAATCATCTGTAATATCCTGTGTGCCCGAGCAGTGCCCGCAAATGCTTCACGGTCTCGGGGGCCTCCATGTGGATGATGACCGCGACCTTGGCGGGATCAACGCAGACCCCTTGCTTGCACACCATGTGGCCCAAGAGTGTGCCGAATGGAACTGCAAATATACATTTCTTCAAGTTCAAGGAAATCTGTAGCTGACGACACCGGTCAAACATAATACGCAACAGGGAGGCGTGTTTATTCAACAGGCTGTAGACGGTCCAGTCGTCCATGTAGACCTCCAGGAACTTGTGAATGTACTCCCGGAAAGCAACAATGACGATCCGGGAAAACACAGCCGGTGCGTTCTTCAGACCAAATGGCATAACGTGGTGTGCGAATGATCCCCACTCAATGGTGAATGTCATCTTTGCTTTGTCTTCCTCGGCAATGCGCACCTGATGGTAACCCGAAAACCCATCAGTGAATGAATAAGCTTCGTTTCCCGCAACATGGTCTAGGACTTCATCGCTGAAAGGAGTGGGAAACGGGTCGTGGATGCAGGCATTGTTCAGGCTCCGGTAATCTACACAGACATGGATCTCCGCTTTGTCCTTCTTGTTCTGGATGACAATGGGACTCACCCACTCTGCTTCTTCTACAGGAAAGATGAGACCTGCAGCCAGCATCTTGTCAATCTCCATCTTGACCTTCTCTTTGATACATGGGTTTAACCGGTAGGGTCGGTGCTTCACCGGCCTGGCCCCCGGTTTCAACGTGATGCGCATTTCTCCCAGGTCCCCCTTGATCCCCTTCAGGTCTACAACCGAAGACAGGAACAAATCTTCATATCCCCGGAGGAGGCTGAAAATTTCTCTTGTTGTCTCCTCGTCCCAGTAATCTCCCACCGTTGCGAGCTTGGGTCTCTCGTCTGTTCCAATGTTTCGCTTCTTTGTCTTTAGGGGCTGTAAATGGACTCCTTCAGTCGTTGGCTCTTCACTGACGCTCCGCTCGCCTTCCCTTTCGTCAAAATAGAGATGCCTGAGGTCCTCCAGACTATCATCATCCAGATCGCCGTCAATCCGGTGGCAAACCAACTCGCGCCTGACCTCAGGTCGTGACACCATCGGGCCCCCATCAGGCTCGGGATGGCGGAAAAACAAGACCTCCTTGACTGCCTGTAGGGCCTGAGACTCCTACGCCGTCTCCCCTTCGAACAAGAAGCATCGCACGAACTTGTCCGCGACTGCCTGCCAAGAGCAAGTTCCTCGTTTCCGCTCTTCCTCCAGGTACCAGGCCTGGGGAATTGTACCCAGGGAGTGGATAAACCTGTGGACCCAAAGCTCCTTAGGGTACCTGTTGCTACGCCACTGTTCCTCACAGGTCCACAAATGGTGTCGCGGGTCGGAAGTTCCCTGATACTTAAGCATACCGCAAGGTCCTTTGTCCTCTTTAAAGCGTGCCCGAAGAGCATCTGCCACGCACTCCCATCGCAACAGAGTTTTGAAGTGATTTTTCCACCACCGTGCCGACGTTGACTACAAGGCCACATCCAAAAGTGGCATCTGACTTTCAGCTGGGACCATGTCTTCCACCTTGGTAATAAAAGTATTGATTGCCCGCATGTTCGACAAGGTGGGATATCTGTGGATCTCAGTCCCTACCCATCGGACTTGGGCAATGGAGGCACATCTCCGCGTGGTGGTCTCATACCCCCCTTGCTGCCAGTCTTCCCAAGCGAGTTCGGATCCGAGCTCCGAGCTCTGCACACTTCGCCAACTGACAGAGCTAGTCGCGGTCGGGTTAATATAATCGTCCCGCTTTCCTGCGGTCATCTGATAAAAGTGGTCCATAATCTGAGCATCCTCCCGATTGTCCACTGTTTCCGTATATCGCGGGCCCTGATACGGGTCGAGAGGCTGGGTTACCCGTACCTCCCCATCCTCAAAGATCATCAGCTCCTTCTTAAGGTCGATGATGGCGTAATTCTCAAAATCCCAATCAATGCCGAGTAAGGCAGGATAGGGATCCTTGTTGCCCATGATATCAATAACCTCAAAATTGGTGTATGTCTTCACCCCCGCAACGTCGACCTCGACACCCTCGAGCCAGCCAATTCACAGAATGTAGTACTGGTTCGCCATCCTGAGTTGGCTTGGTGAGTAGGCTAGCCGTGGCCTTCCAAGAGCCTCCCATGTCTTTCGTGGTAGAATGTTGACGTCGGACCCCAAGTCCAACATGGTGTCGCTGATTTGGAATCTCGCGACCTGCGTGTTAAGCCAAAATTCTTTGCCTGTTTGTTGCTTGTTCCGCTTGACGCGCTGCACGTATTGAGGGCCAGTGTCCGCCGAGTCTCTAAGTTCTGCGCGCCCCTGTAGTGCTCCTTCCAAATCATGCCTGAGATGCTGCCGCAGCGCAGCGTTGTCAACAATCCTGAGGAATAGCCGGAGCCAATCCTCGACCACAGTACTTGCGACGTTCTGCGCACCAGATTCTGGCAGCATGGGCTCCTCCAAGCCTCCCTCGTTCCTCAACTGGGCGAACGCCTCAACTGCCTCCTGGAAATACTTCTTCTAGACTTCGGGCCTGATCAACTTCTTCGGGGATGCCGGCCGAACCACTCGTGCTGGCTCCTTCACATGGGCATCCTCTCCAGTCTTCTTTCTGCCCCTTGTCACGATTGCGACGTTCTACAAGTCTGGGGCTGCGGTCACTCGCGGCTCTAAGTTTATCAGATTCGCTACCCTCTACCTCGCCCGTTCTTCCCACTTCTTGATGAGCTCCGGACAGTCCTCTATAGCGTGGGCATTTACCCGGCACTGGGAACACCAGGGTCGCCGCAGAAGGGGACATTCTCGAGCCACATGACCCTCCTGGTCATAGTTGTAACATTTTACCGGACCGCGTCCGCCTGTGCGGCCTCCCTGCATTCCGCCGCCTCTTCCTCTTGGAGCCTCGTTCACCGTGTAGGAGGGACGGTCCAGTCGATCCGCAAGTGCGTCGAGCACCCTTTACTGCTCCGTGTTATGAGTTGTGTAAACACAAAATTCGCAGTACACATTATTCGGGACCGTGGAGTACTTCTGTAATATCGGGCACATCCGAGGAGGATACCCCAGCGTCTGGCAAATCTCGCAGTACTCTGTGGTGGAGGAACCCGGTTGCGGTGGAAACCCCGCGTAAGTCTGTTGCGGCTGGTATACTCCCTGTGGGTTTATTGCCACGCCGCCACCAGGCGGTGGACCCCCCTGAATAGTTGCGACCGAGGGTCCTGCCCCGGCACTGCGCAACCGAGGACACTCGGTTGCGACGTGGCCCTCGACCAGGCAATGAGTACACCAAACATTCGGTCGCGCTGGTCTCACTGGCTGAAGCTCCTTGAGCTTTTCAGTCAAGCTGGCAATCTGGTGTTGCAACCCTATCAAAGAAGGATCTTGCGGGGCCGGCCCCCCCGATATTCCTGGGGGTAGCCCGCCATGGCTTCAATCTTCATGGCCTGCTCCAAAGCGTCCTGCAGATTATCAATCTTCTGCTGAGTGAGAGGGGTTCGTGTCAAGGGGAGCAGAGCCTTGATGAACCAGTCCCTCTGGTGGTTTGGATCGATCGGGTAGCTAAGTTTCCCGATCGCGTCCTTGAATCGCCGCATCAACTCCCACGCGGTATCACCTTCCTTCTGCTTAATTTCCCACAGTTCTGACAGGCCCTGCTGGTCTGTCTGGGGAAGCTTGAATTCGCGGACAAAATCCCACTTCACGTCCGCAATTACGGGATTAGGATGAGCCTCGGACCACTTAATAAACCATCGCAGAGCCCTCTCTCTGAGCGTGGTTTGGAATTCTATTAACTTCCCTGCATCTGGCGTCTGGAGAGCCCTCCAGATGGCTTCGCACAGGTACCAGTGTTGCTCTACATCATCATTGCCCCGGCCAGAGAACTCTGGATACCGGGTGAAAGATCCAGCCATGTGTGCTTGCGGAGAATTAACCAGGATAAATCCTCTAGGTCCTGGTTGCATAACGGTCCCACTAGGAAAAATACCACTACTAGTAACGCTGCTGTTACCAGACGTTACTGACGCTGATGAACTATTGTATGACCGACTCAATTCTTGTAACTGAATAAAAATATTACTTAAAGGTTGATACAGTACCAGGGGAAGGTCGGGATCCTGGCCATGCAGAAGGTGAGAAGTAGGGCTGCCTGGAGGGGTGGGTGCCATCTGATCTTGAAACATCCGCTGCATCACGCCGTGCCATTCATCATCGGAACTCTCTTCGGGCCGCATCTTTCCATTATCTTCGCTAGTCACTATCTCTCTTTCTCGCATCGCTGGGCTCCCATGCACCCACTGCACTTCCACCGCTATCCCATCTTCTTCCTGGGTATCCAAACCCATAGTTCCTGTCCTCTGAGGTGCCTCCTTCTGATTTTTCCTCTCGATCTCTCTTCTCTTCAAATCTCGCATTACCCTTCTTCGCCACCTATCGGCGATCTGTGCCCGCCGATGCGCACGTCGCTCCCGCAACTTGCATGCGGCTTCAACGTCCATTCCCCGCTCCCCACTTTCACATTCTACACAGCATCGGTCCCCTCAACCCTCCCCCCAGTACGGGAGGTTTACGCTTCCATACTCGGTTTGTGGAATTCAATCAACCCTTCGTCCACCATCAGGGCTTTGATCCATAGCGGAACCTCCTTCAACAGCTTCCCTCTTAGCCCTGAGTGGAAAAAAGCCCCGGCTTTCGAGAAGGATTGATAGCACTCAGCAGCAAACTCCACAGTGTATCCTTCCAACGTGGTCCTTACCCAAAAATCCACCGCGCGGGTTAGTTCAGTGTCTACCCGATGCAGTGCCACCAGATCTTCGTGCGCCCACCTGCGGTTTATCTTCCACAAGCCTTCTTGGGGCACCGTCACTCGTAACCTCCACAACCAATTGTAAAGGTTCGTAGGGAACCTTCCCCAGAAAATTTCGTACGTATCACTGGCTGAGTCAGAGAAAAGAACAAGCTCTATGATCGCCGCCTCCTTTTTCTTGGTCAGCTCTGCTTGCTGAGCAATGAACTGATCAAGATGATCATCCCACCATCGCCGTATCACTCCTTTACAAATCCTCGATACCATGATCTAGGTCCCCTCAGAACATGCAGGTCCCGACAACGGAACCATTTGTTGGCGAGAAGTCAGGTCTCGCGGACAAGACCCAGGTTCAAGAGTTTTGGCCAACAAAGGGGTCTGGTGTAGTCTAGGAACACGTCAGCATTTTCACCCTGCTCTGGTGAGCAGTGCGTCCCACCCGAGGCATGTCGCAACCACATGCAAAAGGGGATGAGATCAATGGCAAGGAACAAACCTGCAACTCATGAAGGACAGTCCATCGATTACATATACAGAGTTATATACGCAAGATCACTTAATAAGCATTCATACATTTTCAAATAAAATTTTAAACCAGCATAAACACATTACAAGCACATAAACATCTTATTGAGACAGCAACCTTCCATTGTATTAATCTCTTGGCCAAACACATGATTACATGGCATTCTCACTGATAGCTTACAAATCTGATACAGATGGATTTCGGAACAGAAAGGCAGAATGGAGAAGATGAGGAACCATAGGAAGTACATGCATGATTCTTCCACAATTGCTCTGTGCGTCTTTCCCTATCTCGAGCCTCGCAACCTCTTCAGCATTCTCTTCGTTTCAGCCGGGTGACTGTTATTTATTCACCCGCTCTTGTGACTATCAATTCCTCTGTGTCTTTACTTCATCTTCTCCTGGCTTCTCTCCTGTTATCTGCGTGTTCCACTTTCTGTCTTCTGATGTGTGTTTCCTTCATCTGCACTTGTCCGTGTTCTATCTCCAGCTATCGCATGCTTCCGCGCCACCTTGATAGCTCCGCGACTCCTGGTAGTTGCGGCGCGGTCGCGGTTGCCATGTGTATTCATACCGCAACTCAAAAAAGGTCAAAATTCAAAATGTCTTAGCCAAGATTTCAAAACTAAACAAAAACAAGGGCCCCAGCACTCACTTAATCTATGCTACATATTCCTCACCATTAATACAATGAGAAACATTTTTGATTAATTTATTTCATCTAATTTGGCCCATGTTGTGTATGCAGCTAACCTTTATAGATGTTTTACCTAGTTCCTAGTTTTAGAGCTCTTATCGAGAAAAACCCTAAAATCAAACCCTATTGAGATGAATATCTAGCCTAAGATCTATTTTTATCTCTAGGCACTTCATTAGATGTGATATTGTAAAGGGAGACCTCTATGATTTGGTAGGGCTAGCTACCAAATCCAAAGTTGGTCTATGGTTACCTCCTTTGGTCTCCTTTCTCATCCTTGGGAAGTTGAGGAGCGCTAACAGAACCAGTGTACATTCGTACTTCGTTAAACATTAATTAAAAAATAACCATGTGAAATAAGAATATAATAAGCCATCACACACAAGAAACACAAGAACACCGATATTTTTAAGGTGGAAACCCAATGTCGGAGAAAACCACCATTGTTTTCGTCTATGTCTTCTTCTTTTATTATAAAGAGGAATTTCTTACAAACTTGTACTAGTGTAGACTCATACTAGTATGCAGGCAGCCACTTGTAGAAGGCTACAACCATCTCTTGTTCTCCAACTTCTACTAGAAGGGAGATACAACCCCCTTATCCTCTTATTCTTTGTGGATCACTTTTCATAATTTTTCAAACTGGATCCATTCCAAATATCAGATAACAATACTGAAACCAACAATGCATTAAGCCACTCAATTATTGAACCAACCGCATCAGCAATTAAAACATAGAAATAATGTATTCAAATAACCAGACCAACTTATATCATTGTAAACCCATTATAGACCACATATTGTTCATCAAATAAACTAGATTCTATCATTTCAAACCCTGTTCAAACACATGTTAGAATATATATGCTACTGTTTAGAAGCATACCCGCGTATGTACGCACTTTCCATTAATATAACTTGTGTACATATCTCAAAATACTGACAACTAAATATAAATCATTGTCATACTGAAATATAAACTGAAATTCATACTGACCCAATCAAAGATTTATGAACCTCATATATATAATCTCATAGCAGCATCATTACTATTCAACATTTCATTCCACAATTAGTTGAAGCCAAAAAGAATTATCAAACACAGATTATCATGAAATAATTCATCGACAGACAAAAACATACAAAACAAATAAAATCAAACATTATCATCATTTCATATTGAAAACCATAGAATATATACACGATTCTTACGAATTACTTCCCTGTGTGTACACATCTTTCATACTTTACACTCGTTTACAAATCTGTCCATACTGTAGAATATATATGTAACTACCCAAAAGTGAATCCACATATATACGTGATATTTCTGAATCAAAATGCGTAAAAATATATAATTACTAAGTCATACCTTCGATGCACAATATAACTTCATTCAAAAACAAATGTCGGCATACATAGTAACAAACACACCTCATATCATTATCATCACAAATCAAAACATAAGCAGATTATGTATTCATTTAAGATCTAATATATTTTATCCATCATCATAATTCTTGGTGCACACCTATTCTAGATCAAACCAATCATTAATAACTCAATACTTGCACTCAAAACACTTTTATATCCATCTCCTTATATAACTTAGGCCTTAGCCAATACTTTGGGTCAAAACCAAGTAGTAATGTCGATGGTATTCTTTGACATGGTCAAATATTCGTTGTCGTGCTCATTACTATGGGCCAATACCATGGTAAAGACCCCTGGTATTTAGAATACAATGGTGTAGAAACTATACGTGACTTTTATTCATCATACCCGCATATGTACACGACCTTCCTTCACTGAACCCGTGTATACTTTTTCAAACTTTATCTTTATCATTCCTCTGCCTCTAGACTGATATTCCTTTTTCCAATATCTCTGTCACATATGAACTGGCTTGTATACTCATTCTACTACCATCATGTTGACATCTTTAATAAGTAGGTTTCCATCGAGGACAACACATTAGTCATAATGTCAACATTGATCTCATTTTATTCATGTTTTTCAATTTTTGTTAAGTCTTATTAATGTTGTCTAGTAGTCTTCAACATTTAATTTTTAGTTTGTAGGAGAAATTTTAAGTTAAACGATTGTTTTCTTCAATTCTGGAATTTTACAGGGCTTAATTGTCACTCTATCTTCAATTCTATGTTAGGTTGATTGCCAAATTTGGTTAACTACTAAATATTCCACCAAATTTCTCCATGTTTACAAATAGTTTCCAAGTCATTCATGCACATTATTCCAAGTTTAGGGTATTGCCACATTAGTGACACAACAACAAATATGACACAAAAGTGCCAGAGCTACCATATGTTGTTGACTCATTCAAGCCAATAGGTCAATCCCATAACTTTTTAATAAATATTGTAGATTGGTATAGCCCTAAGGGCTTATATAAATACATTAGAAAATTTTTGAGGTCTAAAATGGGTCTCCTAAGGAATTTTATAAAATATTAGTGGAAATAATAAAATAATATTATATTAACTCATCATGTTTTGTAGGTGTTAGTTCCCAAATCCACCTCAGGCTGAAATAAGGTAGAAGAAGGACAACACCAAACCACGCTCAGCCTCGTAGCTAGCCCTACGAGGACAAGAGAGGGCTCTCTCCGGGTAAACCTCAATAAAAATGTTCAAAGGGGCTTGAGATGATAATAAAAACAACTGATCTTAGGCTAGATAAACAAATAGGAGGGTTTGATTTTGATTTTTAGGGGTTTTTGTTGAAAAAAAGGGAAAAAAAATTTTGGGCTTGGGGATGAGGCCAGATCTTGCAGAATTCAAGTTGGGGCAGGGTAGGCAATGGCTTTGATGTCTAAGATCGAAATGAATGGATGGAAAAGACTGCTGAGGAGCTGAAGAGGGCAAGAGAGTACAAGGATCCTCTTCAAACTGATGAAAACATATAAAACTAAACAAAAGTCTAAGGCAGAGCACCAGCAAATCAATGAATTCTACCTCGAATACTCATTTGTTTAATTCAGAAGCATAGAGAAGGATGGCATACATATAAAATTAATGAAACTTACAATAACATGAGAAGAAACATCATCAAAACTCAGAAGCCACAAGGATCCCAACAAGTGCTGCAAAACTCAGGTCTTTCCTTTGCCAAAAACTGAAAATGTATGTACAATGGAGTGCCA
Source organism: Pinus albicaulis (assembly GCA_034641835.2). Taxonomy (NCBI): domain Eukaryota; kingdom Viridiplantae; phylum Streptophyta; class Pinopsida; order Pinales; family Pinaceae; genus Pinus; species Pinus albicaulis. Next base: position 505,543,081 of record CM076582.1, read on the forward strand.
AACTTTTCCCAAGTATCCAACCCTAAAAATGTCTCAGAAAATACAATATATAGACAAGTCTAACCCCTTACCATACTTTTAGGGGTCGAGCTCATGCTTATAGGAGCAGTTTGAACCAATTCTAAACATGGAGCTAAAATCTAGACAGCCAAACAACCTGCCTCTATAAGCTAGGAAACTGATCCATTCACTTGATTTTCACTTTTTAGTGAATGCATCATCTAGAACAAGTAAATACATGCCAAAATTACATCATTGTTACCAAATTACATCAAGATAGATCAATCCTCTCATTAAAAAGTAAAACTAGTCAAAACTGGCTGAATTCCTGAGTTGGAAAGTGAAAAATAGGTTGAATTCCTCTATGTGCCGCGCTCAAAATCTCTATGCGCTGCGCTTCTTTGGACCTGTTTTTGAAGCACTTACCAAAGTCCAAATCAAGCTCATGATAGCTCGTTGGAAAGCCCTGGATGTCTTCTATCCAACCCAAGTGGAATGTTTCAATTTGGAGCACATTTTACCCTCCAAAACTTCATTCTTCCAAGACTACTTCCTGTTGGTGCAAAAGGTGGCAGAAAGGTGATTTTCATGGTGTTTTTGGCCCTTTAGGCAGCCCAAAATGTGATGAAATTATTTGGCCATTCCTGAAAATACATAATTTACCATGAAAAATCAAAAAATGCAAATTTTTCCTCCAGAAGATGTCCCAATCATAAGCGCGCGTCGGGTGGCGCGACGCGTCGGGCAGAAAAACCTGTTTTGCAACCAAAATTTTCATAAATGACGAAATCTTCTCCAAATTTGATGAAATTTGGAGTGAAGGTCTCCCATCATGTCTCATGCTCATCCAAGGAAGATTCGGCCAAGATTCGAAGTGGATCTGGCCTTTTCCGACGTTTCAGTGCTTTTTCCAGCTTTGCCTTCAGGATCTTCATTTTTGCTCTGCAAACATGTGTGCGGGCCCAATAGTGATTCTTCATATGTCTAAGCATGTCTTTGTCCATGTAGGCCTTCTTAAGGAGCTTCTCTAGGTGAATTTTGACGTGCGTAAGGCAGGTCCCTCGCTCAAATGGTGTCATGTCACCTGGTCTCTTCCGGGCCAATGCACGGTCTTCACGGATTCGCCGCAACTCTATAAGTGTGTGGTGATCCTCCAGTTGTTTATTGCACTACTCCAAGTAATATATAACCCACTGAGCTCTCTACAACTTCACGGTCAAAGTATCAATCTCAGCCTTTTTCTCTTGGATGATCTCTTTCAGCTTCGAGCTAGGAGAGCTCGCATCAACATCGATCAAAACAAAATCGGTATCTCGGCCTCCCGAAGGGCCCTCATCGTGCAAAGGCCTCTTGCCTCTGTCTGGTACCTGTGCTGATGTAGAAGGCGAGACCCCTTCCACCCCTGGTGGAGATAGTACTTATCGTGCTGCTGCAAATAAGGCTCTGTGACCTCTCTGATATGTAACTGCCACTGGCGCACTGATAGGCTCAATCTCAGGAACATCAAACTGGTGTGAAGGCTCTCCCTCATCGTGAAATATCTCGGGAGGAGGTTGTGGTGCTGCAAAGAAGTCACGGAAAATGAACTCATCCCATGCGATGCCCTGCTGTGCGAGCTGATGTACCACCATGATCTTGATGAGCGCGTAATGGTAAATGATGTTATGTTGCTGCGCTAGGGTCTTCTTCTGCACAAGGACCGTCATCCACTCTATGTTACGGTACATGAAGTATGGAATGCTCATCAACCTCACTCTCGTGAAATGCATCAACAGCCGGATATGATACGCATACAAGCGTGAAAAGCGCCCTTCACAACTGAAGTACCTAATGATAAGTTTCATCAATGGTGCGTACTCATCCTTCAGAAACTGGAAGGGAAATATCCTGCTCAGCTGCCTCAAATATCCGGGTCTTATGTAAGGCTCATAATATGCTCTATCCAACTGCTGTCGCTTATTCCACTCTTCACCGATTTTTGGTATCCTGGTCGCCTCAGAAATAGTCTCTGGTGACAAAGTGAAATTCACTCCAGCAAGGTTTACATGACCATTATGCAAATGTAGGACAAATAGGCAAGCTAACTCATGATGATGCTGAGTTTAGGCAATCATCTCACAATACTTGAAACATGAATGAAGTTGAAAACAATCCATTGCAAGCGGGCAAGCCTGCAATTGTGTCAAAGAAGTGGGTTCTTCCCTGACATGCCTGCCACTTTTGTGAGATATCCTTGGTGCATTAAGCTCGGTAGATGAATCACTGTCCTCCTCATACCCCTGCTCATATGGTGAATCTGTCTCTAACATGGTGCTGAAATGTATTTGTCAACTATGTGCTTGGTTGATCAGAAAATGAGCAATTGGTGTATTTGTTTCAATGCCCAAATGTGTCACATGTAATATCAAAGTGCTATAAGAAACACCACAGTGAGAAAAGGACTGTTAAGTGAGTTTTGAATGTGAAGACATCCACTGTTTGACTGTATGGGGATTTTGGGATTATATGTAATGGGAATGGGTGATAGTGATAGGGGGGTAATTTAGGGACAAGAGTCAATGAAATGAAAATATAAAAGTGAAATCAAGGACATAAGCCAGCCCTTGAATGTTATGGAAATTAAGATTTTGTCAATGGAGGGATATAGTAACAAATGATAGGATTTGGGATTTAACACATAGGGTCAAAGGGGTATAGGGATATGGGATAGAGGAATAACAATGGGACTGTGGGACTGTGGTGTATATTGTGAAAAGATAGCAGTGACAACAATGACAGTAAATGGCAAGAGCATACATATCAATGAAATGAGAATTGAAGCACCAAATTTCACGTTTTGAAACACCTCCCTTTAACCCTTGGAGAAAATTTGGATGTAGATATAGGGTTAAATATTTCACCATTCAAACACTAACCTCTTTTCTTCTAAACCACAGCACCATAGTAAAAAATCATTGAGCAGGATTTAACAAACTTACTTGAAGCGGAAAAATTGCTTGATTTTGAAAAATCACAGAGTATTGATGAATTTCGGGCTGGATGGCTCAACGCGCTGCGCGCAGACCCAATGCGCCGCGTTGGTTTGGTGCACCACACCAGTTAGAATTCACACTGTAAAATTTGAACCAATGCGCCGCGCGCATTCTATGCGCTGCGCCTCTTTTGTGTGCGCCACGCTCAAACTTTCAACACAGTCACGGCCTCTTTCAAATGTTGTTTGCTCTCCAACCTAAAAATTTGACTTTGCTATGAGATTTTATGAATTTTTCTTGATGCAAATGGTTTATATGAATTTGAGAAATATCGTATAGACATGGTTTTAATTTTTGCTTCCTCCAAAAACCCATTTTTTAATGTCTTTATTTTGGCACTTTGTCATTTAATTCAACTTCTGTATTTTGGCTTTTCACTGATTTTCTGAGTTTGGACTGATGAAATTAGTTTATTTTTTCAGGGATGTTGGCGTTGATCTTTGGCAAAGGAAAACTAGAGCCTGCTTGGAAAACTTCATGGCAGAAAAATACATATTATTACAAAAAATGAATTCGACAATTTCTTATTCAAAACAGAGTTTTGAACAAGAAATGTCCTCGAAAATGTTTGATGATGAAAATTTTGAATTGAAAACTTATTGAAATCATCCTCATGGCCTGTGGGCATTTATTGAACATGTCAAAATAATGAACCCTAGACTCAAAAACTAAAATGACTCTTTTTGACGAAAATGGCACTTATGACTACAAATGACCTGAACTGAACTTTGATGGTTTTAGAGAAATTTTGACTAACCCAGCAGGTACAAGCATGAGGGAAACAAGAAAACCAAACCATTCTATCAGTCAGTGGCATGCCCCTAATGGAATGTAGATGAATGAGCGGAATGAGACACCTAAACCATGAAATGAAATAAGAGGAATGATCTCTGATGGAGGGCTGTAAAGACCGACTCTAACAGTAGGGAAAAAATAATAAACTACTTTTTTCTACTCGTATTTTCAACTTATCTCCCTATGATTTTACTAAAATTTTGAGTGGAAGAACTCATTGGTGCATAATTTAATTTTTCATCCAAGGAATACCCATGTTGCTTACTTTTTATGGACCCTACTACAGGAAAAAATGTGAAATACATGAAAAACGTGATTGCAACATGTTTTTTCATATACTTCACAATTTTTATGTAGTCGGGTCCATTGAAAGTATGCAAAATGGGTACTCCTTGGATGAAAAATTAAATTCTGCATTCAATGAGTGCTCCCACTTTAAATTTTAGTAAACTCGTAGGGAGATAAGTTGAAAATACGAGTTGAAAAAGAATTTTTTTTATTCTTTATATTTTTTTATCATTTTACCTTTTTACTCCAAAAGGGGTGAATCATCCCCCATGGTTGACATCATCATATTAAATCATATTAGTTCTAATAAAGCTATTTTTTTGTACATTTTTACTTTTAGACCGATTATTTACCTCAAAATTTCTCTAATTAACCCTCATGGCCCTTCAAAACTCCCACAATGCATTGTATAAGCCTGACAACCCTAAATAATTTAACATGGGAAAGCTTCTCTTAAAACTGCCTTCTAGGCCCTTTGTTCAAACATTTGCACCCTCATTCATGAAACCTTCACACAAAAAATTGAGTCCTGGAGGAACCTTTAGCCCCCGACCTTTTACAATGGAGTGCATTTGATTACTCTTGAGATGTATCCGTGGAGGCGATGTCTCTTTGGTGGTCCCACCTTCTGGTTGGTCTGTCACTCCAACTTTGTGCCATTATGCAGGTCACCTTGTCCCAGTTCCCCATCATCTCAGAAAAAAAAAATTATGACTTTTTTGGAGACAGTTAGGGTTAACTCACTCGGATAATGTGTCCCTATGGGAAAAGTTGCTATAACCACATACTAATCAGGAAACTTTCATGATTATGTGTCTACCACCATGATGCCACCACTCCATTCGACATCATCAAGGTGAAATTAGCAACACATGTATTTATTTTCCATGTTTCATGCTCCAAGTGATGCGACGTTTCGCCTATTTTTGTCCCATTTGGCCACCAAAAAATGTGAAATCAACATGCCATGTGTCATCATCCTGGAGTTCCAAGTGTCGTAAGACTTTTAGATGTGAACTTCATCATGCCACCATGTCTCCACCTGTGTTAGTCAACCAATAAAAATCAATCCATGTTTATTCTTCTAATATGTCCATGATGTCAAGGGTTTAGTAGAAGGGGGGTCCCAAACTTTTGTTTTTCCATGATTTTTATTTTAAAATTTGTAGGCTTGGATAGGAAGTTTGACAACAATAGATGATAATTTTCCCATGTACTTGGTCTCGTACCCCATAAAATAAAAATTTGTTATGCAAAGGAAACCATTGAGGTTAAATTGTCGGGATTACATGTCCATGGGGTCCTTGACTCCAATGACTTGTGCCAGTCACCACTTCCTCCAACCATGTTCTCTCACCTCTCCATCACCCAAGAAGTTTGGACTTGGGCCTCCTTTGGAAACTTCCAAGGAGAAACTTGTCCTGGTTGTGTCCCTTGTGGGACCATGCACTTTACTTCCTGAGCTTTCCATTAGTACACCTGCACACCCACATGGTTATTATTGCCACATGTATTTTGATTGTATTATAGGTTTTGTGGTTAGAACATTGAAATTTGACTTTTGTCCTTAGAACTTTGACTTGCAATATATTTTTATCCAGGAATAATTTTTGATACTTCAACATACTATTGGAAATTTATTTCCAAAAACTATCCAATTATACTGTTTCCAAGAGTTTTAGAGCTAATCTTCTGAGGTAAAGATTGATCTGAAGATGCTACTCCAAAATAATTGTTTCACTAATATGTTTGCATACAACTGATCTTGATCAATTCATGACTTCCTTTGACATTCTTTGACATCAAAACCATTTCCTTTGAAATCAATGATAAAATATTTCTAACATTCTCCCCATTTGGCTTTGATGGAAACACCAAAAAGATTTGAAAAAAATAATAAAAGCATGGGATATGTCAAACATGTCAAACAAGGAAAGAAACATACAAGTGTAAGCATAATAATTCTTTCAACACCTATTTCATCACTTGTTCTTGTACCAATTAGCTAAATTATCCATGCAATTGTTTTTATTTTACTTCTCCTCATAATTTAGAAATGTTTTCCTTAATTATCCCCCCTTTATTTACTTTTTCCCATTTGACATCAATGGAAAATAAAATAATATGCTCCCTCTGCATCCAATCTCCCCCTATCTTATTGATCTTGTGGACCTAGCAGCTTCATTTTGATATGTTAGGTTCTTGCTAGCTACCTTTCTTCCTCTTGAGGCCCTATTTAGTGGAGGGAGGTAAGAGGAACTACTCCCAATATTTTCCTTACGTACCCAAATTGGTCTCTTGAGAGAGGTTTGGTAAATATATCACCTACTTTCTCTTTTGTAGGTACATACTTCAACTTTACAATCTGATATAAAACTTGTTCTCATAGGAAATGGTACTTTTTTGGAATGTGCTTTGTCTTGGAGTGAGAAAAAGGTTCTTGGACATGATTATTGCAATTTTATTATCATAGATGATTGTTATTAGCTTGTCATTTATTACTTACACATATTTTAAAGTCTCCGTTAACCGTAATAGTTGAGTGCAAAAATAAGTTGTTGTTATATATTTTACTTCTATAGTAGAGAGATAAATTGAAGCTTGCTTCTTTGTCAACCATGAAACAATACATTCACAAAGAAATAAAGCACCACCACTAGTACATTTTTTGTCATCCACATAACCTTCCCAATCAGCATCAATAAAAAATGTTTGTGAAGAATATTTACCTATGGGGTACTAAAGACCATAGTCCATTGTCGCTCTTAGATATCTGAGAATCCTCTTTGCTGCAAGGAGATGACTCTGTCTTGGGGCTACCTAAAATATTCCAAAAATACCAATTTCTTGCATAATGTTTTATATAAAGGCTATCAAGTGTAAGGGGTTGCCAATAATATATCTATATAAAGTTTGAACCACCTATAGTGATTCGTCAATCTTGCTAAGCCTCTAACCTATAACCATTGGATAGCTTACAAAATAGCATTATCACATGCCAAATTTCTTCAAAAAATCCTTGAGATACCTATTTGTGAGATGAAAATTCTTTTAGAATATTGTGCAATCTCAAAACCAAGGAAATAAGAAAGTTCTCCAAGTATAGAAATCTCAAATTTCACCTCCATATCAATTGCAAACTACCAAGTTAGACGATCTAAATCACTCGAAAAAATAATATCATCAACATAGACAACCACCACTAACAATTTTCCATCATTGAATTTCCCATACAAAGTATTGTCAGTTGTGAGTCTTTTAAAAGCACACTTCAACAAATAACTATTGAAATTTAAGTACCAATCCCTTGGGGCTTGTTTAAGACCATAAGTCTTTTTTCAACCTGCATGTAACAACCTCTTGCTTATTTTCAATGCACATAAAAATAATACCAAGGTCACGGGACATGTATTCCAAGTTAAATGGTTGAGGAAAAATCACACTGGGGGTAACTTATGGTTTATTAATGGCTATGGAAATTGGCAGAGACATTAGAAAAGGGAAGGAGGCATTAATTAGCTTTTAATTATGATAAATAAATGAAAATAGGAGAAAAGGAAGGGAAAGAGTCACAAATTTGCATGTGATGGAAATTAGTGGAAAAATGAAGGAAAATGAGACATCAAATTTAAAAAGGCACTTGAAAAAAAATTGATTTTGTTTTTACCAAACTTTTGATTAGGTGTAGCAAAGGAGAGAGAATAAACACTATGACAAACAAACAAGGAAATAAAGGGTGCGGAAGAGGAAGCTAGGACAATGACAAGGGAAAAAGCTCGTCATTGATTGTAGGTAACAATTTGCATGTGATATTATAATGTTAGTTTTTGGATGCATTGTATATGCATCTGGTCGCTTGGTTATGTGCTTTCATTGGAATGGTGATTTTCCTGGAGTAATAATAGTTTCAACCTTATCTTTCCATTTCCTATATATCCATGGTGTTGAGAGTTTCCTTCTTATTTTTCTGAACGGTTCTCAAGTTCCATATGGTTGTGGGTTCGAAAAAATGATTTAGATCCCTGTAACAACTTGTGTTCAGTTACTAGTTCATGGAGCCTACAGGTTGGGACAAACTCTCTGGAGCCTTGTGGGTGGAGTTACTAGTCCCTAGAGTCGAGGGTTGGAATAAATGATCTATAACCCTGAACTAGCTCTAGGTTCAGTTACTAGTTCTCAAAGCCCTAGACAACTTGGTTAGAGACAGATCTTCTTTATTTTAGTGATTTCTAGACCTTATAGGTGAGATCAATGTGGTTGAGGGTTGAGGTGGTTTGCCCTCTGGAATCCCTAGTTTTTTTCTTCTGTTTTAACCCTTATGATCCCACATTCATGCTTGGAATATGGCGCATTGAAAGAGAGATTTGGTTCAACTCAATATATGGTCGGGTGGTACATGGAAGCCCCTCACTTGGTTGTCAATTTTCATTTGTTAAGATGAGTTATTTTTCTATTGTGATATATGATCACTTGTATTGGTTATCATGTGCATATTATGGCTGATTTGTTATGGTCTCTATTCTAGTTAGATGCTGGTTATATACTTGGTTATATTATGTGCTCTAATTATGTATATCAATAATAATTTATTAAGTACTTGATGGTTGATGAATACATGGGCTAACAAGTGTTCTTGGTGATTTTCAGGTTAATTTAAGAAGTATATGATCAGATATGCATTCATGACCTATAACTTTCATTTTTACCATATGTTTGATGAATTTTTTTTGTGCACTAAGCATGTTCTAGTCAAGATCTTGTTCAAGTTTGAATGATTGGCCTTGTTATCATATTAATCATGATTCTGGAAAGTCATAGGTAGTTCTATGAGGTGGTATGGAGGATATCTTGAAAAGGTGGCACAAATCTAAAAAAAAATAGAGGATTTGGGCCATAACCACATGGATACAATATTATGGGTGTGGTTGGAGCCTCATAACCACATGCATGTTTTGTTGTCGGAGTGGTTGGGGTGTTAGGGTTGTGGAAAAGTAGTTCCATCTCAGTATCTGATCATCAGAGGTTGTGGTTAAATTATCGATGATCTAATTCTTCTGAGAGGTATCAATAAGTTATTGGATCATAGTCCCCACTTCCATAACTAGAACTTGGAGGTCGGGTCAGATCATAGATACACTCAACTCATGTTTACCCAGGAGATCTTGTAAAAGTTGGTAAATGTGGGAGGAGGCATTACAGGTTGGTATCAAAGCGAGGTTGCCGCACTAGACCTCGGGTTAAAGGCATATCATCAAACAGGTTTGTAAGTTTCACATGAAGGTATGATGGTTAATGGTTGTTATATGCTTGTGATTATATGCATTCCTATGATTTTATTGTTCTTGTGGCTACATGCATGATAGATTCTATTTGATTAATGTGGTTATATGCACGTGCATCGATTATTCATGCATGATATATTCTGGTTGATTAATGTGGTTATATTCACGTGAATCTATTATTCATGCATGATACTAACTTGTTATATTCATTGAGGTCATATGCATGATGATTTTTTTCATTTCATTTAAGTTCTTGATATTGTTATGTATAGTGCTAATTTGGATTTCTTGTGTAGACGAGATAGCCTCCCCTGAATCACATTGACGTATGATTTTGATTATGTCTCTATTTTTTTTATCCAACATGACATGAGTGAATAAAATAGAATATCAGATATGAAGAGTAGAATGGTGGATTACAGTTCACGTGACTCCCCTTATAGGCTCAATGTGAATTCAGTGGAATGGGAAAGGTCAGTTGAGCTGTAGGGAGAAGGACATTCTCCTGGTTTGGCAGACACATTGAGAATCTTTAAGGAAAAAAATGTGAGTTTCAAGAAAGAAAATGATAGGTTGATGGAGGGACATGAAAGTCTTGCCAAATCTTAAGAAAATAAAGCCAATATTAATGCAATGATCCTTCAAGTCCTTTAATATTTCAAAAGGCAGGGACAACTGAGGAAATTTCATGGAGATAGACAAGAGGAGAAGAGAAATGTTGCATATCGAAACATGTCTCTTATAAGACACAAGTTGGACAAATATGATACAGTCAGAGGTAAAATATATTTCAATACACCTGACAGGTTGGCTAGCACTCATGGATTTTATTCTAGTTCTAGTTTAGAGAGACAACATCATCATTATTACCAACATCCTTATAGGAGAAGTGAGAAGCCATATTTCCTAGAAGAGTTTAAGAAATCCAATCCTCCTAATTTTGATGATGAGTTGAATAAATCAAAATATGTTGAATCATGGTTGCGTAAGATGAGTTTGAGATACTCTTCTAGAAAGAAGTAGTTGTCTAAGAAAAATCATGATGAAAATGTCAATATCTCAAGATGAAAAAGCAAAGGTTCAATGATTCCTCAATGGATTATCATTATCAGATCAAATCAATTTTAATGAGCCTCAGTCATTGGAGGAAGACCTTAGGATGCAGGTGACGAGGAAAATGTGGTTTCGTATAAGAAGTTCAATGCAGCCAAGAAAGGACATGGGTCTCAAACTATGCAGCAATAGAATAAAGGAAATGACATAGAGCCATTCTGGTGTTGAATCTGTGATGGAGATCATCAGAGGAAGGATATATATTTATATCAGAGTGGTGTAGCGGGGTCATGACATGCCTCAAATATATAGTGCGCAGGAGGCACAAACAATTGGGGATGTATGTTAGAGCATTCCCTTGATCAATGTAGCAGTGGATAACATGTAGGTAGGTCATTAGGAATCCATCACTAAGGTGGAAGTGGAACCAAGGGAGAGCTCCAGGAAAATATTCAATGCATCTTGTAGCGGAAAAAAATCATGCTTCAAAATCAATAAATAAAGTAAGTTAGAGTGTGTGGAAGCACTTTGGGCCAAGGAAGCTACTTAGAATATGGTTGATCATATGCAAGCATAAAAACTAGTTTTTAATTATGGCTAGATTCGTCAAGGGAATTTAATTCCCTTAAGGGATGGTATGTGCAAATTTTCAGTTGTAGGGAAACATGATGGGTACAAAAAGGTAAGGTAACTAATATATTGTTATATTTATTTATGCACTGACAATTCTGTGTTTATGGTAGTATGATGCATAGGATTGCATGGAAAAAGATAATGTCATAGATCTTGAAGAATTATTGGGTTGAGCTTTCCCTTAGAAGAAATGGGGAACATGGGGTTGAGTCATGGTGTATGTTGTTAGTTTTGTACTTCTGATGTTTTTTGGCTTGTTTTTTATTTACTTTTGGTTTTGATTGTGTCGGGTGCATGGCCATGCAACTTTATTTATGGCATTGTATTGTTGTTTTCTTTTCCATGGAATTCTTATTGTTTGCTTCTTGTTCTTGGATTTTATGTTTTGAGGGTCTTGGAGCTTGGTTGGGAAATATGATAGTTAATGGAGCTCAGGGAGAGTTGAGTAGATCCCAATACGTAATATGAGATTTGGATGAACCTCAGTGCGTGAATTAGGGGAAATTGAAGGCAAGAGTATGACAACTAGATGGGTTGGTTCGATCCATTGGGGAAAATGGACAGTGGTAGTACAATTAAGAGAAAGGTAAGTAGGAAAGGTAATGTAAATTGATTTGAGGCATAAGATGCCTTGTCTAAGTTGGGAACCATTGTTCTCAATGTTGTGCATTCCATGCATAGATAAAGGAAATTATCTTAATATTGACCTTATGAAAATTGGTAATTATGTTGTGATCATGATTATGATAATTTTTCTATATATATTTCATTGTCCAACCGATGGTGAGGGATAATTCTTGTTGAATAATGATGGTTTTTTGTAAGTGAATGGCATGAAAAGGTTCTTGGTTTTATAAGTAATATAGTGGGCACATTGTCTATGATTTGTATTTATGTGACTGAGTTTTTAGCTAGCCGGATGTGATATGTCTATATATGATGATTTGACCAAAGAGCTAATAATTTAACTTGTTTTGACACGAAGTAAACATAACTGCAATTGCACCTTAGTGATGATCCATCAAAGAGGTATGATTTGAATTTATTTCAATTCCTTTTAAGTCTAATGGAAAATATATTATTGGTACAGGAAATCACGAAAATGCTTGTTTTGGATGGTTGGAATTGGTTGTAATAGAATTAGTAGCAACAACAAAATGAATTGGAACATGCAATAGTGTGATGGTAAAATCATTTAGGAGAAGGGCCATTGTGGGTTATCAGAACCCTATATTTTCCATTGATTTCCATGATCATGTTATGACCAATATGATGGTTGGATATGCCTTGGTTTTTTTACCTTATGATTCATGGAAACCTTTCCAAGGGATGGATCACCGAGGAAGATGATGCCAATAGAACTTGGAAGATGTGTGACTGCACGAAAGGGGGTGAGTGGATCCCGAGGGAATATGTAGCAGAGAATGGAAGGGTGAGGAATAAATTTGTTTGGTCATTATATTTTTTGGATAGAATGAGAAGCACATTGGGAGTGTGCCCTCGAAAAATGAGTCGGTAATTTCTCACTAAGAGCATACGTAGTGCAAGGATTATGGCGATGGACATTGGATGTAGACTTTTATTTTGGTAGTGGATTCTATACTCCCTGGGAAGGAGGTGAATCCTAGTACTACTTGGAGGGTGGAGGTATGAGCCTTTAGATTACCTTATTATTGATGTAGGAATCATATCCTTTTATTTGTTGGTTAGAGAAAATGTGCATATGTATATATGTGTGTGTTATTTTAAATAATGTATCCAGTTGTGTTATAAAATTCCATATACAATATTATTATTTTCTAGTAGAAGAAAATTTTCATAAGTATATTTGTTTGTCATTGTAAATACTACACCGAGCTAGATTTATAAAGCTCCATAAGTAGTATGGTGATCATGTTTTTAGCAATTGGTTATTGTAAATAATGCAATGAGTTGTGATATAAAGCTCCATAAGTAGTATTTTTACTTGGCCATAGGTTTCATCGAACACTTAGGGTCATCTTCTCCCAAGGGGTATGGGTTTGTAACAATCCTTTCTTGATTTTCCATGTAAATAAAAATAAGACCAACATCATGACACACGTATTCCAAGTTCAATGGTGGGGACAACGTCACATTGGGGATCACCTTTTGTTTATTAATGGCCATGAAAATTGGCAAAGGCATTGGCAAAGGAAAGAAGAAAATAATTGGGATTTAATTATGAGAAAGAAAAGAAAATAGGAGAAAAGGAAGGTGAAGAGTCACAAATTTGCATGCAAGTGAAATTAGATGAAAAATGAACAAAAATGATGAAAAATGGGAAATCAATGATAAAATTCACCTGAGAAATAGTTGAAAGCTTTTTGGTTCAACTTTTGAGAAGGTGTAGCAAAGGAGAGAGAACATGAACTTGGAAAAACAAGCAAGAAAAACAAGGGTGTGCAAGAGGAAGCTTGGAGAATGACAAGTAAGGACTAAAATTAATTGTGGATTGTAGGTAAGAGTATACATGTGAGATTTAGCATGATGGTTTTTGGATGCATGGTATATGCATGTGGTCCCTTGGTTATGTGTTTTCAGTGGTATGGATATTTTTATGGAGTGATAGTGGTTTTAGCGTTGCCTTGCCATTTCCTAGATATACATGGTGTTGCGGGTTTCCTACTTATTTTTTTAATTTTTTCTCAGGTTCCCTATGGTTTTGGGTTGGAAAAAATTCTCTAGAGACTTGTGGGTTGAGCTACTAGTCCCTAGATCCATGGGTCAGATCAAACGCTCCGGAGCCTTGGATTATATGTGTGTTGAGTTACTAGTTCCTGGAGCTCTGGACAACTTTGGTAGAGACTAATCTGGTTTATCTTAGTGATTTCTGGACCGTATGGGTGAGATCATTGTGGTTGACGGTTGAGGTGGTTTGGCCTCTAGAAGCTCTAGTTTATTTTTTTCTAGTTTAACCCTTATGATCCCACATTCATGGTTGGAATATGGCTTGAGGGTAATTAGTTGAAAGAGAGATTCGGTTCAGCCTATAGACGGCTGGTATGTGGATGTCCCTGATTTGGTTGGAAATTCTCATATGTTAATATGAGATATTTTTATATGGTGATATATCAACACTCATTTGGATATTATGGCTGATTTTTTATGGTCTCTATCATGGTTATATGCTCATTATATACTTGGTTATATTATTTTCTCTAGCTATGTATCTCATTCATAATTTGTTAAGTATTGGATGGTTGATGAATGTGTGGGCTAACAAGTGTTATTGAAGATAGCTAGAGAGGGATTGGATCTTTCTTGGTAAATTTTAGATGAATTTCATAAGTTTATAATCAAATATGCATTCAAGGCTTGTAGCTTTCATGTTTACCATATGTTTGACAAAATTTATGTTGTGCATTGGGCATGTTTTTTTCAAGATCTTGGTGAAGTTTAATTTTTTTTCCTTCTTATCATATTAATCATGATTCTATAAATTTATAGGTATTTTTGTACAGTGGCATGGAGGCTAGCATGAAAATGTGGCACATATCTCAAAACCACATGCACAAAACTAGAAGATTGTAGGTTTTAACCCTGTACAGAAACTACCTTCAAATGAATTCTTAAAACAAAAAAATAATAATGGTGAGAACATAAAACAAATACACATATATATTTTCCCTTGGATCCCAAAACTGGGACTAACAAATTGATTTTTAATTATATTCCTTTTAATTTTACAATACATAAATATACTTACCGAAGCATTCATAAACCCCAATCCATTAACTCTAGATTAGAACATAACCATAGTTCCCTTGAGCAAATCTATGAAGTATGATGGGAAGAAAACCAACATTCCCAAAACCATGTGCATGACCTATGCACAAAACTATAGGTAGGTCTTCCCACCTATTATAGGGTCCAAAAACAATTCTTGGGTTACTGCCCCAAACCCTGTGTAGGACAGATACCACCCCCTTAGAACCCCCCAACAGTGAGGGCTAGCTCTCCCCACTCATGTGATTAGTCATAGAAATAATATAACACACACCCAACATTTTCCCACTTTTTGTTTTATTTTCCACACAGGGGGTAATGGGAGATATTAGTCATTAGTTCATCCCTACAACACGCATTGTTTCTCTACACCAAGAAAAATTATTAGTTCTCACAGACTTCTTCAATGCCTCTACAACCTTATTGAAAGTGTCCACCTTTACCAGCAACACCTTTTTGTCATCAACCACATCCGTCACAAAGTGATACTGAACATTGGTGTGCTTTGTCTTTAAATGATAAGCAAGGTTATTTTCCAAGAACTTTACACTTTGGTTGTGAAAATCTATCCTTATAACTCACTGTACCAACCACACACTTGAACACATTCTCTACAACCAAAATCATTCCTTGCTTGCATGAGTGGTTTCCATGTATTCAACCTCTGTAGTTGAAAGAGCCATTACAAACTATATTTTTCTCATACAACTAACTACTCCTCCAAATAGGTTAAACAAATACCCACTTGCAGACCTTTTATCATCTAGATCTCCAGCCCAGTCTGCATCAACAAAGCCATGGATTTCCAAAACTCTATCCAATCCTGGTATTTCTTGGTAGCACATACCATAATCACTAGTGCCACATAAATACCTAAAAACCCACTTCACTATTGTCCAATTATCCTTCCATGGTTTTGACATAAACCTACTCAATACTCCCATGACATGTGCAATGTATTTTTAGTACAAAATATTGCATACATCAGGCTACTGACTGCACTGGCATATGGAACACGAGACATGTCCTCTTCCTCTTCTTGTGTCTTGGGACACTGTTCAAAAAATAAATTTACACCTACAAGAATAGAAACCTTCATTGGTTTATTGTCCTACATATTAAACCTTTGCAGTATTTTCTCGACATAGTTCCTCTAGTGTAACCAAAGATTCCTCTTTGCTTGATCTCGTTTAATTTATGAGCCCAAAATATAGTTTGCAGAACCAAGATACTTCATGTCGAATTTGGAGGGAAATTCGGTCTTCAAATCTTGGATAATTTCTTTATCATTACCAATCAAATACATATCATGCACATACAATACCAAATAAATAGAATGATCTCCAATTATTTTAAAATACACATAGCCATCTTCTTTGCTTCTGTTGAAGCCAAGTCCCCATATATATGTATCAAATTTCTGATACCATATCCTTGGTGATTGTTTTAACCCAACAAATCATTTTTAACCTGCATACTAGTTCTTTCTTATCCTTCACCGTAAAGCCTTCAGGTTTCTTCATGTAGATATCTTGTTCCAAATCCCCATGAAGAATTTGTGTCTTCACATCCATTTTTTCTACCACAAAATCAAAAGCAACAAAAATAAATAAAAGTAATATGATAGAAGCTAACTTGGAAACAAGAGAAAAAATATCACCAAAATCAATTCTAGGCACATGGGAATAACCTTTTGCTACCAACCAAGCTTTGTATTTCTCCGCCTTGCCTTCTTCATCCATCTTATTCTTAAACACCCATTTTCTTCCAATGGGTTTCCTTCTAGCTGAGAACTCCACTAGATCCCAAGCCTTGTTTTTTTTCTGAAAATGTGATTTCATCAACCATGGTCACCTTCCATAGTTTGTCATCCTCTGAATCCACTGCCTTCCTAACAGTTCTGGGATCATCATCAGTAATGGATAGAGAAAAAATTTTACTAAAAGAAAATGGACTATAGCTTTCTGTCTACCTTCTCTTTGGAATTGATCTTATCAAACCTGGAGGTTGTGGCTCCACCTCTTCTCATTTTAGTTCTTCTATAGAGTCTGATTCTTGTTCCTTTAGTTCAAACTATATCTTCTCAGGTTTATTTGGTATGAATTCATGTTTAATAACATATTTCACCTCTCTAAACACCACATCTCAGATGTACACAACCTTCCTTGTTTCAAGTTCCAAATCTTATAACATTTTAAACCATTCTTATACCTAATAAAGATGCACCTTTCATATTTAATATCCAACTTGGTTCTTTTCTCCTTTGGAGCATGTACATATCCATCATATCCAAATGCCCTCAAATGTGAAAGAGAGGGTTTCTTACCAGTCCATACCTCATGTGGAGTGTTATCCTCCAACGCTGATGAAGGTGATATGTTAACCAGGTAACCTTCAACATTCGCTTCCACTGCCCATAATTCATGTCCTAAGCTGGAACCACTAAGCATGCTTCTTTCCTTTTACATCAACATCTTATTCATTCTTTTCGTAATATTTTTTTTATGTGTGTATGGATTAGTCTTTTGTAATCCTAATTATTATAGAACCCTTCAAATTCCTTATTTGGAAACTCTCCACCATGCACTCCTCAACACCTTTGTCTTCTTCTTTGTCTGGTTTTCCACCAAAGCCTTAAATTCTTTAAACCTATCAAAAACTTCAGATTTCTTCCCGAGGAAATATTCCATGTATTCCTTGAGAAGTAATATATAAATGATACATAGGACATAGTCTTACCTAGTGATGGAATTGACACAAGTCCAAACAAATCACTGTGAAGAAGCTGTAATATCTTGTTTGCCCTCTTAGCACCAGAGGGGAAACTCACTCGATTCTACCTCCCATATACACAATTTTCACAGAGGTCAATGTCCATAGAGAAATTAGACATACCTTCTACCATACCATTACCATGCAGTATTCAAAGGCCCTTCTCTCCAATATTTCCAAGCCTTTGATGCCATAGCATGGTATTTTCTCCAGAGACCACAAGGTTTTCAACTCCACTTTCAGGAACCATAGAACTATTGCACCCATAAAAAATAGTGGTACCCAAAAGCTTCTACTTAGTTCCAATTTTAAATTTCTACATTAATAATAGTTCTCCCCTAACCATCTTGCAGGTATCCTTCTTGAACACTATTTTTACACCCGCATCATCCATATTTCTTAGAAAAATTAGATTTCTAGTGAATGCAAGAATATGTAGAATTCTAGGAAGTGTTCTAATCCATCCACCTTGCAACTTCCGCTTGAATTTTGTGTGTCTGAATAATATGGCCTTGTATCTGCACCTGAGCCAGTCAACCATGCCTCATGATATACATCCATACTTAAATAAGAAGTCAATTACACATCCAAACCTTCACCTGAGGTGGTTTTCACCTCTATAGAAGGAGCATCATCAGATCCCTTTCCTTTATTAGGAGATTTAAATCTACAAACCTTTTTGTATTTCCCTTCCTTTCCACATTTCCAACACACCTTTACATGTTTTCCTGGATATTTATATCTCCCACTCCAGGACTCATTTTTGTTTGTATTCTGGGATTGTCCTTGTATAGATAAGACATCTCCATTCTGTCTCTCCATATTTTTTTCTCTCATCTCCTCTGACAATAAGGATGAGACTATTTCATCAAAATTCAGGGTAATTGTATTTCTATCTATTCCAACAACCAAACTATCCCATGAATACGGTAGAGAACAAAAACAATTGATGCACTTATCTTCATTTAAATTTTAATATCAACAGACAAAAACTAGCTTACCATAATATTAAAGACATTCATATACTCTATCACCGAGTCTCCATCCTTCATCCTCAGGTTATAAATTTTTTTTCCTACGAACAATTTGTTCACCAGAGAATTAGATTAGTAGAAAGTCCTTAAATTTTCCCATAAATAAATTGCTGTAGCTTTCCCTTATACATTCAACAATACTGAATCTGAGATACACAACCCTATTGTGCTCTTTTCCTTCCTATCCAACTTCCTATTATTTTGTTAACGTTGTCGTTGGTTTAATGCTTGGATATACAATGATCGACTGATATTTATCCACCAACAGATCCTCCATATGGAGCTACCACCATCAAATTTATCGATCTCTATATTTCCACTACTCGCCATCCCCTTTCACGACAAGATCTCCCACTGAACAGGGTCTACCAAAGGCCCGAGAAAAACCCCTCAACAGCAAAGGTGTCCCCTTGAAGCTGAAACAACTGTGATACCAAATGTAGGTTTTAACCTTGCACATAAATTACTTGCAAACAAATTCTTAAAAAAAAAAAACAATTGCGAGAACATAAAAAAAATATACACATAGATTTTCCCCTGGATCCCAAAAATTATACTACCATATTTATTTTTCATTATATTCCTTTCAATGTTACAATACATATATATACATGCTGAATAATTCATAAACCCCAATCAATTAAACTTGGATTAGAACATAACCATAGTTCCCTTTACTGTATCTACAAAATACCATGGGAAGAAAAACATCATGCCCAAAACCATGTACACAACCTATGCAAAAAACCATAAGTAGGTCCTCCCACCTATTATACGGTCCAAAAAATTTCCTGAGGTGTTGCCCCAAAACCCGTGTAGGGGAGCTTCCACTTTCCTACAAACTCCCTGACAAGGGGAGCTGTCACCCCCCTATGACCCCCCTCCTGCACTCAATGTAACGAACAAGGGGATATTTCCCCCCCACATGTATGTGACTAGTCGTGGAAAGAATATAACACACAACCAACAAGGATTTGGGTCATAACTGCATGGAGACAAGTTTATGGGTAAAGTTGGAGCCTCATAACCACATGCATGCTATGTTGTGGGTGTGGTTGGGGTATTAGCCTTTTGGAAAAGTAGTTCCATCTTAGTATTTGATCATCAAAGGTTGTTGAATTACTTTTGGGTGATATACAGCTCCTGAGAGCTATAAATAAGTTTTCATATTGTAGGCCCTACTTCCATAACTAGAAATTTTAGGTTGGGCAATATCATAGTGACACTAAGCTCATGTTTACCCTCGAAAACTTGTAAAAGTGAATAAATGTGGGAGGAGGTGTTACAATTAAAACATAATCATGTTTATCTGATAATTGAAAACCATCATGCTACTCAATATAGACTTATTATTGTAATTATCCATTTAAAAAGGAATATTTGACATCCATATGGTATATCTTAAATTTATTGAAACTAGAAAAATACAAGAACATGTGAATTTCTTCTAATCATGCAATGGGATCAAAACTATCATCAAAATCCAAACCTTCAATTTTTACATAGCCCTTGCATACTAACCTTGTTTTGTTTCTTAACACTTCACCATTGTCATTCAATTTTTTTTGAAGAACCACTTTGTGCCAATAATGTTCTTATATGTTGGTCTTGGAACAAGCTTCCATGTCTAACTTTTCTCAATTTTATCATGCTCTTCATTTCTGGCCTTTAACCAATTGCTATCTTGGTTGGCCTAAGAAAAATCCTTTGGTTCCATCATATAAAATGAAGCTACATGCACTTTAGTAGGGGGTTTTATTAGAATTATTCTTTCCTGAACACCCATATTCAAGTCACCAATAATCTGGTCAGATGGGTTGTGTTTTTCGAAATATCTTAAAATATTTTTGGATTGTTGACTGAAGGGTTCTTCAGTGTATTCATGTAAATGTCTCATCAACTGTCTCATCGTTGTTGATTGGATCATTGTAGCTGATATTAACTTGTTGATTATCTTCAAAATCAATGTGCTCATCAATTTTAACATCAATGCAATCAATTATTTTTCTTGTATTCTTATTGTAGCATATATAGTCCTTATTTTTCCGAGAGTACCCAAGAAAAATAATTTTGTTGGCTCTTTCAACAAATTTACCAAAAGTTTCATTGTTGTTCTTGATATAGCACTTTCTTCCAAATACTCTGAAATTCTTGATTATAGGAGTTCTACCATACCAGAACTCATATGGGGTTTTATCATTGTTTGGTCTGAAGTGTTCCTTGTTTAATATTACCATTGTTGTGTGAATAGTTTCAGCCCCAAATATTTATGGTATACTTCTTTCTCTCGTCATAGCTCTAGCAAATTGTTGGACATATTTGTTGGCTCCCTCTGCTACTTCATTAAGCTGTGGATTTTCTACTATGGTAAATTGTATTATGATGCCTCGTTCTTTTCAAAATCATTAAACTCTTTGGAGGAAAACTCACCACAATTATTAGGCGTTATGCATTTTATTTTAGATTCCATCTCATTCTCATTCATGGCCTTAATTTTTTTGAACTTTTCAAATGCCTTGAAGTTTTCTTCTAAAATTTCCATGCATGTCATTCAACTAAAATCATCAATGATAAGCATGTCAAATGCAATTTTCATGAGGGTGATTGAGTTCTTGAAGGACCACACAAGCCCATATGTACTAATTACAATGAATTTGTTATTGAGTTCTCCTTGAATTTGAATGGTACCTGCACTTGTTTTCTATTTTTTCAAGATTTGAAAATAATTTTCTTTGGCTTTTAAAGATTTGGCAGATCTTTAACAAAATTATTCTTTCCAAATTTGATAATTTGATTAAATTTCAAACATCCTAACCTTCGATTCCACAACCAAATTTCATCAAACTAGCTTAACCAACACTTTTCAGTTTTTTTGTTAGAACATACAGACTACTATATATTGTAATAGCTTTAGCTACTATCTCTCCTATGCCTCCAAAATTTATTTGACAATTTTTAGATTTGAACAACACATCATAGCCTTGGTCACACATCTAAGACATACTGACTAAATTGTGCCTCAGGCCATCATCTAACAACAATTCCTTACCCTTTTCTCTGACATTTTTCAAAATGACGATTCCTTTACCAATAATATTACCAGGTGTATATCCAAAGGTTACATTACCTTTGCTGACAGGTTTCCATGAAAAAAAATCTGGCTATTATCTCCTGAAATATTCTTGGAACATCCATTGTCCACATACCACTAACTCCGACCATTTTGAGCATTTAAAACCAAATTCTGTTTTTTTTTTTTTTCATTTTCCTTTTTATTCAATATCTTGGGTTGTTGGCTTGATTGTTTAAATTCATGAGTAGGCCTTTTAATTTTTAGTCTGAAAATAACTACCCCATGTCTAAAATTCTTACAAATATAACATTGAATCAATTTTTTCAGAAGAGATAATGAATTTCTGAGACTATTTTTTCTTCTTCTTTTTTTGGAATACTAATTATCCCAGTGATAATTTCTTCTTTGTGGCACAATTTTCATGAACATTAGGTTAACCATGCAATATGTATCCTTGTGCGCATAATTAGTGCAAGTAAAATGACATTATGAAAATAAATCCTTGTACATGTTAAAAGGCTAATTTCTAAAGCTTATTTATGTTACTTCTCGAAGTAATTGAGCTTATCTAAGGGTTGAATTTATTTGTTGATTTATCTTCTCTACATTGTTATTATTTTTCCGAGCCAAATTGAACTTGATCCTTTTATCTTGGAATGGTTGATTTTCCTTAAAGTTTCCGGCGTTAGTTTCCTTGTTTACAACTTGAACAAAGGTAATAACCTTCTTACCTTTCACATCAATTGTAGATCTTGACTCGGCCTCAAATACAAGGCATGTTTTATCATTAGAGACTCTCCATGCTTTAATAAAATAATTTAAAATTTCAATCCCTTTTCCAAAATTTTTGCTAAAGATCAGTTGGAGTTTTTTTCCTTTTCAAGTTATTTCCTCAGAGAAACATTTTATCCTTCAATCCGTTCACATGCTTTATTTTTCTCATTGACCTGCTAATTCATAGTTTCTTGGAGATTCTTTCCTTCTTCAATTTGCAAGAGCATGGATTCTGTTTCTTAATCTTTATCATTGACCAAAAATTCCTTTTGGGATTTTTTTTCTTTCTTAGCCTATGAATTTCCTCAATTGCATTGATTAAATATCCTTCTAAATGGACTTCGGCCTATTCTGCATCAAATTTAACAACTTCTATATCTACATTTTTTATGGCTATGAACATAAATTATTTTGATGTTTCATGAGTAATGTACACATCTAATGATTAGTTTCCTTCCTTCCTGGAGGAGCTAGAGTTACTGGATGTATAAACCTTTCTCCTTAGACTTATTTTTTTCCTTTTGCATTTTTCTTAACTTCTCTCTTTGTTCATATTCATTCTTCTTTTTTTCTACACATTTAGAAGCATAGTGACCTACTATATGAAAATTAAAGAACATAAAATATATCTCACATTTGTAATATCCTGAGCCTCTCCTGATATTTCTCACGAACTTAGCTTCCTCTTCATCTGATTCACAAGATGAGTCATAATTTTATTCATTGGGATTCTTGTCTACTTTAAAGTTTGACTCATTTGTTGTAGAATTTCCATTAAAAATCCTCATGTCATAGGAATTAAGAGTTCCAAGTAATTGATCCAGTGTGAGAGTATTTAGATATGGCATCTCCTCAATGTCTGAAGCTTTTAGATTAAAGTATCTTTTGGACTATTACTAGCTCTTTTAGATTTTTCATCAAGACCTCTTATTGTATTCACAACTTTATCAACTCTGAGAAAGTATTTAGAAATATCTTCATCATCATGCATCTTCAAAGAATTAAATTTCATTCTAAAACCCTAAAGTTTGGATTTCTTTACCTTGATATCGCCTTCGTAGAAGCTTCTCATCTTGTCCCATATTCCATTTGTAGTAGTCCAATCCATGGCCTTGACCATTCTAATTCAGGTAGGCTAGCGAGTAGAGAATTCATAGCTTTGACATTTCATGTAAATTCAATCTTTTGATCTCTAGTAATAATGGATGGTGGTTTTTTTGATATTGTTCTTCCACTGTGTCCCATACATCAACACCAAGAGATTGAATGTAGGTTTTCATCCTTATCTTCCAAAAAACATAGTTCGTTCCATTGAACATAGGTGCCCTATTGGTAAATCCTCCTACTAAGTTTTCCATAGTCCTTGATTTTTCTTCCAATTGTTAAAATGATCTTAAATAACACGGGGCTCTAATACCAATTGTTAGAAACCATGACAATACTAAGAGGGGGGCTGAATTATTATTGTGAGAATTTAAAAAAAATAAATTACAAAGTAAAGAATAACAAACACCAAAAATATCTTTAATAATAACTCAAGTAAGCATCAATATAAGAACACTTTCTGCAACACGTAAGGAATTCAATATTTTTTTCAATTTCTTTCACACATGCAAGCTTCAACTTGTTGTAACATCAATTAGTAGGAATCAAATAACTTGAGAGTTACAACCCTCAAACTTTTGGTTTCTCTAGCTCCAACCTGATGGAAACTGCTACTCCCTAGTTTATTAGCTACTACTAAATGAGCCACAACCCCTAAATTTATCAAATACTACTGGAATAAGAATCAACCCTTGATTTTCATGCTACCACTTTCTTTACCTTCTTGATTCATCTTTCATCGCATTTTCAAGCTGAAATCTTCAACGTGACTTTTTTTCATAAAACAAATAAATATCTCTGCAATAACATAACCAATCACCACAAATCACCTTCAACAAACTCTAATCTCTAATCAATTAACCAACAACAACCTTCTCGCTAATTCAATTTATTCTTATAAAGATGAGAGCTTATGTTTTTAGATTTAGAACTTTAGCTAAGTTAATCTCTTAATTTACAGTCACTAGAGGCTTTGATCTCATTATATTTATGTTTTTAAATTTATATTAAGTCTTCTTAATGTGGTGTAGTATTCTTTAGTATATAATTTATTTTCCTAAGGAGAAATTTCGAGTTAAACTGTTGTTTTCACCAATTCTTGAATTTTATAGGGTTTAGCTGTGAATTTATCTCTAGTCCTAAGTTTGGATGACTGCCAAATTTGACTAAAATTCAAAATATTCTACCAAATTTATTTATGTTGCAAAATAGTTGCGAGATCATTCATACATGTTATTACAAGTTTAGCGCACTGCCAATTTAGTGCCACAACACCAAATTTGACACAAAAGTGCCAAATTTTCCATATGATTCTGACTCATTCAAGAAAATAGGTTTAGCCTATAGGCCTTTTAATCAAGCTCGTAGATCAGCATAGCCCCGATGGATTATCAAAATAAACCACCATGAACCTTTAAAACTCCTACAATGTATTATTTATGCTTGAAGGCCCTAAAACATTTAACATGGAAAACCTTTTCATAACATCGCTTGTTGAGCCCATTTCCCTAATACTCAATCGGCTTAACCATATGCATGAAACCTTTGTGCCATTAGTCATGAAACCTTCACACAAAATCAAGTCTTAGAGGAACCTTTAGCCCTAATCCTTTTAAAATGGAATGCATTTGATTACTTCCAGGATGTATTCATCTGGGTGTTGTGTCCCTGGTGGTCCCGCTTGCCTTTTGATTAGTTTGTTGCTCCAAATTTTCACCAACCTATATTCCAATTTGTATAAATGCCCCATAACCCAAGAAATAAAACTTGTGGCTTGTTAGGAAACTTCCAGGGTTAAATTGTTAGGGTTATGTGTTTCTATGGGACTAATAGTTGTACCTGAAAACCAATTAGGATAATTCCAGGATTATGTGTTCGCGACCTTGATTCCACTACTCTATCTTAATCGTCGGGGTGACATTCATGCCACTATGTTTTCCAAATGTCAAACTCCAAGTGGTGACATATGTTATACTCTAAGTGTTGCCACATGTCACCTATTTCAGCCCATTTTTGGACCTAGAAATTCCAAATCAGCATGCTACATGTCATCATCCTCGAGTGAATCGTGTCTCAAGACTTTCAGATGCTGACATCATCATGCCACTTTGTCTCCACCTATGTTTGTAAACCAATAAAATGATGCCATGTGTATTCTAATGATGGTCCATTTTTTCAAGGGTATAATAGAAAGGAGATCCCAGACTTTGGCTTTTCCATGATTTTTTGTTATAAATTTTTTAGGCCTCGATGGGAAGTTTGGCAAAGATAGACGAGAATTTTCCCATTTCGTCGATCTTGTCTCCCAAGAAATGAAATGTAGAGATGAAAAGGAAACCATCGAGGTTAAATTGCTACGTTTACGTGTCTATGGAGTCCCCCACTCTAATAACATGTGTCAATCACTGCTTCCTTCGACCACGTCCTCTGGTTGCGTCATCACCCTAGAAGTTTGGACTTGGGCCTCGTTTGGAAACTTCAAGGGAGAAAATCGTTGGGGTAATGTGTCCTATGTGGGACCATGCACTTTCCTTCCTGAGACTTACATTGGTCCACTTCCGTGCCCACGTGGATGCTCTTGCCGCATGTATATTGACTATGTTGCGAAGCCCATGGTCAGAACACCAAACTTTGACTTATTTCCTTATAACTTTGACTTGAAATATATTTTGATCTAGGAAACCTCTTCTATAATTTAGCATACTATTTGAAAGCCCTTTTCGAGCACGATAAAACGTCACCATTTAAGAGTTTATAAGATAATCTCCTAAGAACACAAATTGATTTTAATATGCAGCTCCAAAAAGAATTGTTTCACTAATCCACTTGCATAAAATTTATCTTGAATAATCGAGGAATTCCCTTGATATCATTTGACATAAATGGAGGGATATAGAGACAGGAGATATGTGTGAGAGAGAAAATCATGGAGTAGGAGGGTGGGATAGAGTTCAATCATGTGTGTGTGTGTGTAGTGCGAGGCATGAGGGGGAGGCCAAGGGGAGTGTGTGGGGGATATAATTAGAGAAAATTGTATGAGATAGATATAAATTAAAGGATAGGAAGAGAGGGATAGAGTGACCATGTGAGTGTGTGCGTATGTATGAGAGAGAGAGAGAGAGAGAGAGAGGGAGTAGGGGTGGTGGGGATAGACAGAAGAGATACGAGAAACAAGGGGAGAGAGAGGTGGTTGAGGGAGAGGGTGAAGGACATATGGGGGGATAGCAAGTGTGGAGGGGAGAGGGAAGAGCTAAGGGAGAGGATATGTGGGGGGAGGGGGGAGATAGAGAACATTGAAAAAGAACATGTAGTCAACTTCCCTTTAACCTTTGTCTCAACCGAGTCTTCATCAGAACTGACATGCATGACCATATTAATAGTAAATCATTAGCCACTTGACATATCACTACATGTGAATTAAATCTGATTTGATTCACTTGACCTCTCACTAGTGCAACAATCAGTTACAACTAGTTAAACTGACTTTAACTCAATTGAGTTAACTAATTTCCCATGCATTAAACTAATACACTAACTACAATTTGGACTCAAAAACTAATAGAATCACTCTGTATGCCTCACCAACCACCCTCAACTCAAAATTTATGAGGTAACTGAGTCTATCACACTTAGTTAACTATTACAAGTGTTCATGAGATAATATTACAATTTATTATCCAATTTAATTAAGGGATAATTAAATGAGACACATTTCCAATTTATTAAATAAATTGGCTTGCATACTAATGTATCACTAGGACCCATCACTACATGACCTGTGGTATCACACTAGTGTGTGTGCTGTCATGTTGTTTCTGGATGCCAATTTCATTGTTTCTTGTTGCAAATTTCAACGTTCCCTCTCAACAAGAAAGGAATCAATCTGTCCCAGTCTGGTACTTTTGGAATGTTCTTGCATGCGCACATGAAACTCTTGCATGTAACATGTGACTCTTTGATGCAACACTTCTCTAATGTTGTTCGCACATGCAACTCTTTCATGCAACACTTATCTAGTGTTGTTCGCACATGCAACACTTCTGAAACTGAATAGCCTCCAAACAATTGAATCATTATAATGCATCTACCATTAGAGTCTTTTGACTGCTGGTACCTACTGCTCATGTCTACTGAGCTCTTTACGTTGTTGACATCTGCATCCATGCACTTTGCACTACTGCCAACTCTGATCTATGCTCCAATATTCGACTCCTATCACTCTGATTTTTGTCTTCCTGTCATCTGACTGCATCAATCTAACCAATCATTCCTCTCACTGTTGTACTGTGGGCTCCTCATAGCCAGATTTGATCCATGAGACACACCATCTCAATGAATCTTGCCCAAATTTCTTCTTGGGATTAGTTCTGCACATCGCCCCACCTCACGCCTGGAGGTATAGTTGCATGTACTCCCTCTGCCCTTCTAGCTCTAAATTTCCCACTCTTGGAGGTCTTTGCTAGAGTGAACTCTACCACTTCGTCTCATCTCTTCTTCTCGAATTGTGGTTGTTCCACAACCTTCTAAGACTGCTTCTAAGGCTGCATGTTGAGAAATAATTGCTTGCTCTCAACCACCAAGTCACTAACAACTAATTTTCTCCTCAAAGCCTTGCATGCGTCCTCAACCTCAAGAGAATATAGGTTCTTGAATATTTCACCGATGTTCTTCACTTGTCCCGTGGCTATGTTTTTAAGGAAAATTTTTTATTTTCTAAACATTATTTTATAACCATGTTCTTCAAATACCACTACGAAGACAAGATTCTTCCTTAGGCCTGGAACATGCAAAACATTTGCTTGTTTGAGATGGGATCCATTCTCCCTTTGAAAGGTAATTGTGCCTATGTCGGTCATGATATACCTCTCTTCATCTCCAAACTCTAAGCTATGGTGGAGGTCCTTCTCGTCCAAGTCACTGAAGAGATCTCTATTCCCCGTCATATGGAATGAGGCACCGCTGTCTAGATACCACATGCATCCCATTATAGTGTTGGTCATGCATGAAATGAGAGTAAAATCAAGCTCAAACTATGAAGCCAATGCTTCACTTGCTGAAATTGCAGGCTCCTTCTTGATTTTCTTCTGTGGCAATTTATAGCATAGTGCCCATGCTTGTGAAAGTGAAAGCATCTGATCTTGGACAAATTTTTCTTTCCCGCTTTGCCTTGGGATTTCTTTCCCTTGGCCTTCTTTGCCTTACCATCCAAGGCACAATCTTCCTCGTCATTAGTATTATATGAGGGTCCATCCATGATATTCCACTTGAATTCTTCTTGTACCAAATCCAACCAAAGTCGCTTCTTATCTAGTAAGCTCTACCTCCCATTGACAAAAACCTGATAACTATGCTAGCTCTTGGGAAGGTCTAGAAGTGCTAGGCTGACCAAGTCATCATCTGCTATGGTCACACCAACACTTCCAAGCTCATCTCGACATTGAGAAAACTTTTAAAAGTATTTTGGTACCATCTCGCCCTCCTCCTTCTTGCTTTTCTTGAGCTTGTCCTTCAACACCAACTTCATTTGGTCATTATTGTTCTGAAACAGATCTGTCAAGGCCTTCCACATTGTATTTGGAGTCTCCTTTCCATGGACACTCGAGATAATGTGATTTCAAACTCTCTCTAATAAGATCCTCCTCACCCTTTCTACCTTCTTTTTCCAAGCACCAATAAGAGTAACATCTGCTACTGTGGGCTTGGGAATATAATTATCAATGAATTATTTCAACCCCTTGTCCTCCAGAATTGCCTCTATTCTGTATTTCCATGCAATATAATTAGAACTTATCTTGAGTGCATATTCCAATCTTAAGCCATTGAAATCCATCTTGATCCTCTTGTCGCACCAACAAAAGTATCTGCAATTTTGAATATTGTTCAACACAAACTAAATTTATTCTCCACTATTATGATTTCTTGCGCTCTGATAACATGTATAAATTATACAAACAATATGTATTCCAATGGATTAAATCAAATCATGCAATATACTAGAGCAAGATACTAAATCCTTCAACAATTAATTCTGCGGAAATTGAACACAGTCGCACAATCACACCAAGTAAAAGAAAGAAGCAAATAAATCGACAACACATATATTTTTCTTGGGGAAATATTTACGCTCAAAACCCCTCTATCTCTATTTTATAATGAACCAAGGAATCATGAAACAATACAGTGCACTCCTCTCACAAGATTATGTTCCACTATCCTGACTATCTCACACTGATCCAAACAAAATCGGGTTAGTACTTAGCCAATTATTAGCCTGTATTCAACCTACCTTGATCACAAAATCCCTGTGGAATTTAATCCATATTCTTTAGGAATTTCAACCTTCTTTGACTGCACAAGTATCATGGGAAATATTATGTTATTTTAACTGCATCTGGGCAGTTTGCTAAAAATACAACAAATAGTCAACTTCCCTTTAACCTCTGTCTCAACTGGGTCTTCATTAGAACTGGAATTCAAGCAACTATTAATAGTAAATCATTTGTCACTTGACAGATCATTGAATGTGAATTGAAATCTTATTTAATTCGCTTTACGTCTCACTAGTGAAACAATCAGTTAGAACTAATTAAACTAACTTTAACTCACTTAATTGAGTTAACTAATTTCTCATGCATTAAACTAATACACTAACTGCAACTTGGACTCAAAAAATAATAGAATCACTCTGCATGCCTCACCAACCACACTTAACTCGAAATTCATGAGCTAACTGAGTCTATCACACTCAGTTAACTATTACAAGTGTTCATGAGATAAGATTACAAATTATTTTCCAATTTAATTAAGGGATAATTAAATTAAACACATTTCCAATTTATTAAATAAATTTTCTTGCACACTAATTTATCGATAGGAGCCATCACTACATGACCTGTGGTCCCACACTAATGTGTGTGCTTTCATGTTGATTCTGGATGCCAATTTCACTGTTTGTTGTTACAAATTTCAACACATTTAAACATGGGGAACCAACTTGTTTGAAAAAAAAAGTGCTTGAGAAAAAACAAACCCCTAGAAAAGGCCATTGAATAAATTGAAAAGGAAAGCGTCGATAAGGAAAAACATAGGATTTAGAAATGGATAATCCAAATTATAACCCAAAAAACGGACATGCAATGAAAATTTTAGTAGGACAAGTTGTTGTGGATGAACATATGATGATGGATTTGCTTAAGGATGATTATAAAAATTAGAGAGGTGACTAGTGGAAAACCTCCTTGTGAATAAGTTCTCATGGTGTAGCTTTTTATTTGATAGTTTGAAATTTTAGAGACTACCCATGAACACATCTAATCCCCTTCCAAAATTGTATCATGATAATAAAGAGGCCAAGAGTCCTAGAATATGGGTCCATTGGCCTTACCCAAAATAGGTAGTGTGGAAAAAATAAATCCTAAATGTATTTAGGTGGATGAAAGTGATCTAGAATCATTTCAAGGTAACTTACCTAACTAAACTACTCATTACCAATCTTATTAAATTATTAAGGAATATTTTGAACCAATGTTTGAGTAGGTAAATATCAATTACTTTTTTCCATTTTAAAATCTATTGGTTTGACTACTCTAAGAAGAATTTTATAAATTAAAACAATTAAAGATTGAAAAAAGAGTAAGCATATCATTAAAAAAAATGGGTTTCTTTTTTGCATTCGTTTTTGGAAGTTTACAACACATGGTTTTTTCTTTCAGTGCTTTTGTGGCACATAGTGATTTAGCTCAAGGTTTTGTAATTTTGGTTAATGAGATAATATTTTTTTTTAATACAAGGTAAATATATTTTTGGCTTACGAATACCATGGGATATATATTATATTGTAATACTGTAAAAATGCATGTATTAAAAACTCTTTTTGGTTTTCTTAGTTTGGGTTTCCAAGGTAAAATATTTGTCTTAACTTTTTTGTGTTTTCCATTGCATATTTTCTCTATTATTAAGGATCTATTTGAAAAAATTAACTACATGGGATTGGTTAGTGAAAAGTGTAGCTAAGCCCTCAAGTAAGGTATATGCCCTAGATGAGGTTAATGGATAAAAATGTTGTATCATGAAATTTTATGAAAGGTGGCTATGTCATAGAAGAATGGGTCATATTCGTTTAAAAATTCTAGTTAAACTTAGTAAAAAAAATGCATTGAGAGATGTGCCAAATATCTCAAAACTAAATGACACTATTTGTAAGCCATTTTAGTATGAAAAGTACACCAAACTTAGCTTCAATAAAAAGGAGTACTCGTCATCAATTCCATTGGAACTTGTTCATATAGCCCTATATATGAGAACAACCACACAAACATTGATAAGTGAGAGTTATTTTATGAATCTTATTGATTATTACACAAGAATAAGATGGGTTATATTCCTTAAAATAGTTGCATGCATTTAAAAAGTGAAAGAAAAGGGTCAATAAGGAAAAACATAGGCTTTTAGAAAAGGATAAACCAAATTATAATCCAACAATGAACATGCAATGAAAATTCTAGTAGGACACGTTGTTTTTGGATGAAAATATGGTGATGGATTTTCTTGGAGATGATTATACTATGGATAAAATTAGAGAGGATTCCTGTGAAAAACCTCTTGCTTATAAATTCTCGTGGTGTAACTTTTTATTTGATAGTTTGAAATTTTAGAGACTACCCATGAACACATCTAATCCCCTTCCAAAATTGTATCTCAACAATAGAGAGGTCAAGAGTGTTATAATATGATTCATTGGCCTACCAAATAGTGTGGAAAAAAGAACTCCTAAATGTCTTTAGATGGATGAAAGTGATCTAGAATCATTTCAAGGTGACTTACATAACTAAACTATTCATTAACAATCCTATAAAATTATCAACGAATATTTTATTCCAAAGTATTAGTTAAATATCAATTTATTTTTTCTATTTTAAAATCTATTAGTTTGAGTACTATCAAAATAATTTTAGAAATTAAAAAAATTAAAGGTTAAACAAAGAGTAAGCATATCATTAAAATAATTTGGATTTTTTTAGCATTTTATTTTGGAAGTTTACAACACATGTTTTTTTTTTTTTCTTTCAGTTGTTTTGTGGCACATGGTGATTTAGCCCAAGGTTTTGCAATTTTGGTTTGTTACACAGTAATTTTTCACCGTCCCATGCATTGGAGGGCCTTTCCCATGACCTGTGAGCAGTGACATAACCTGAAACCACTTTCATGCCATCCTCCTTGACAAGGACAATCATTCCTTTGAAGAAAGTTTCCTTTGAAAAACCCTAAAAATTGATCTTTTGGCCTTGGTGCCACCAGCCAGTTCAGCCCTCGTGCCAATGGGGAAAATCCACCATAGAGGGCGTGCCAACTGGTGCCCTGTCCCAGTGTCTCACTCGCGCCAAGATTAATAAGGATTGTTTTTAAAAAATATATGGTGGAAGTTTGATTCCAACAAACTCCTAAACGAGACTCTAAAATGAGTTGGGAGGTTTGGCTCCAGATCTCCATGGATGGGAGGTGGTTTTCCACCTATCATGTAAGCTTCCTTAAGGATAGTGCCAATCCCACAATTGTAGGGATCCCAACTCCCCTTCCAACATATATATAAGCTTTCCATTTTCCCTTAGCAAGCTAGTAGTCCTAATAGCACTAGAAGCAAGAGTTGAACCTGTAGCAAGGAGACTATTGCCAGACAGCCTTTGAGAGCCAAGTAGAAGAGAGAGAGCTTTGTCCCATTTCCAACGAGCTTCATTTGAGACGTGCTTCGATGTCAACCCTGTCGAAGGAAAATCCAGCGTCATAGCTTTGGGTTGTATCTTTCCTTTGTTATTTTAATGATAAGCGACTTTGATTATGGTTTCATTCATGTGTATTTGTCTTTGATGCAATGAATTACATCCTCTATGACTGATGTATGGATACAAGATTTAGATTCTATGTTGTGTGTCGTTGTGTTTCTTCACATGTGTGCAAGTGTTCGGACGTGTTAAGCGGAGGGATCGTGATCTACCAAAGTAAAGGACGGGAAATGTCATCCTTTCTTTGACGACCATTGCGTAGGACCTGAGGTAGGAAACTCGTTATGTTTTTGTCATTTTGTAACTAGAGACCTGCATCACTACATGACTAATTGTTGCTAGACCCGATCTGGGCTAGTAAGGATCACCTCTGTCCACAGAGCGGATTTACCTCTCCAACAAACTGGCGACTCTGCTGGGGAATCGATTGGAATTTGTCTTGTCTCTTTTGGTTGTTTTGGCTTGCGTCTACTTGATTTTCTCTTCTGGTTTGTCTCCTTCTAGTGTAGAACCTCTGTTCAGCCCCCACCATACCTGATCTACTCTCTGTTTTCTCTTTTCTATTTATGTCCTTAGTAAACTCGATTGGTGCACTTTTTAGCCTAACAATCATGCCAACTGGTGCTTGTTGCTAGTTAGGCCCCCGCGCCAACCCTGTTTTGGCGCAAGATACAGCCAAACAGTCACACCAACCCTGTTTGGTGTTAGGGTTTACTTGTTTTTGAGCCCTCTGAGTCTAATTTTTGGTCCTGGTGTTATTTTCTCGACTGTCTGAGTGCCTTGAAGTCCTTTGATTTTTGGTCTTGGTGTTATTTTTCCAATTTTCTGAGTGCCTTGAAGTCCTTGTTGACTTTGTTTGACCTCTACCCTCCGGTTGTTTTCCCTCTACCATCAGTTTTGCATTCTATCCCTAGGGCTTCTAGATGCTATAGTGCGCTGAGCCTCCCGTGGGAGTTTTTGGTTTTTGTTTTTTCAATCAGCTTCGTTTTCACTTCCTTGCATTCGTTTGGTTGGTTTCCATTATATCATTGCGTTATTTGAGTGATTTATCTCTTTTTCATTCTAGTTTCGCTTTGTCTCATTTCGAGCCTAGATTACAGATTTTGTATGAGTCTTTTGGGATTCCTCTTAGATTTGAGGGATTTCTCCATCAGTTTGAGTTATGGCTGTGTGTTTTGCATTGAGTGAATTTTCTTGTTTCTACTCTTTTGCTCACTTCTAAAATTGGTCTCTTTATTAGTTTTTCATTTTGTTTAGTGCATTTCGCTCTAAAACATTGAAAATACAAAAAACAAATCTTTTTTCTTTTGATTAGTTAGTGAAAATTGAAAGCTTTTCTACATTATTGGTGTTATATAACTCTAAAGGAAACGTTTTTAGTTTCATTAACATGCGTTAGAGACATTAGTGGATGTTTTCTGATCATTTTGTTATTGTTTGAAAAGCTCTCAACCTTCTGGTAGTTAGCTCTTCATCGAACAAAGTAATATATCATGGCATGTAGTGTGCATTTAGAGGATTTTTGAGACATAACATTCGGTAGGGCCTGAAATTGAAGATCAACTCTAAAATTTATTTAATTTACCTTAAGGCAACATTGAAACATTAATGAAATATCTAGAGGTCTAGGCTAGTGACGTGTTCCGGTGTCGGTAAACCTAGTAGCTATCATTCGCCTCTTGGATTTAGACAACGCTAGTACGGACTTGTGCTCCCCGTACCGTCACGTATATAAAGGGATACCCCACTAGGCTGCGATCCTTTATCTGTAGGAGGCCGAGTCTGCCGCCTTATACCCGTGATACACCAGACACAGCATTCGGGGAGATTACCTGCATGTACGTCAAGTCCTTGGTTGATATCTCTTTCATTTTTTAACCAAGGTGTATATGGAAGTTCACTGATATCTGGTACACCCATCTGCCTAGATTACCAGAGTAGTCATTTCGATCTTTTCTGACTCATTAAATGTGAAAAGATCATCAAGCACTTGTCCTTTCACGCTTGTTTCCAAATTGAAAGAGATAGAGTCATATTTTACTCGTTTCTAGACTCTTAAAACATGAAACGGTAAAATTTCCAAGTTTCAATGTGGTAAAATTAATCACCTACAATCACACGCCCTTTTAGAGATTGTTTTTCGGCCGTTTGATTGTTTGCCTTGGTTTTTTCCTCTGTTTCTTTGTTTTGATCTCTTCCTCTTTTCGTTACTGTCACAGTGGTAGAACCCTCAGTTTCGTCTACTGGTAGTCCTTACACAGACGATTCATCATAGGTCTCTCAGTCCTCCGCTGAGCCTTAGCAGCCTATTGTATCGGAGTTTCTTGACGGGGGGCTAGTCATATCTGAGCTTCCCTTTGGTGGACCAGTTGAATTCAATTGGCCCTTATCCAATGCTTGGTTTGGATTTGGAGTATGGGAATATTTCCCTCCTCTTACATCAGGATCGCTTTTCTTGGCTGCCATTATACCTGCTAGTCCTCGTCGTCTTTTAGAAGATCTAGCGGCAGGGTCAGATATGGACTCACCCAATCCTTCTCCTAGTGAGGATATTCCTACATCTGGTGAACATTACCAGCTTTTTCCAGAAAACAACCCTGAGTCTTCTGTCATGTCTTCACCTGGTCCTTCGCTTCCAGCGGGATATAGGTCCTTAAGTCAGGTCATGGCCGTTATGGCCTCTATGGGAATATCGACTCCATCCACGAGGCCGGTTATTCCTTCATTAGGGATGTCGCCATCAACACCTCTCATGTCATCTCCTCATGTCACATCAGTACCTGTTAGGCCTACTGTTTGCATAACTGCGTCTACACCCACTGTCACTACTCAGTCCACCAGGACCTCGTCACTTCCTGAAGAAATATACAGAGCATCTTCTATTTAGGAGAATATCTCTCCTGAGGAGTTTCGGTTGTCGTTGCAGCCGTCAAACTCCGAGGTTGGTCAGTACTCCAAAGATCCCAACCGTCCTTATTTTTCCCATTATGTACCGGATGGTACCCCCATTTATGTTTTTCCATATCAGTATGATGAATAGGGTAACCCTCTTCGTTTTCCTGCTCCAAAGGCTTATCAGTATGTTCATAGTTTTTTATCTACCCAGGCTGGCCAACCTTCCAACCCGCAAGGACAACCCTTCCAGGGTCAACCTTCGGGCTAGGCTGGTTATCTGTATGACCCGCAAGGAAAACCCTTACAGCGCCAACCTTCAGGCCAACAGGGGTTGTTGTATAGTCCACTGGGGCAGTCCTACAATCCTCAGGGTCAACCTTTACAGCCTCACTCTGTGGTCGAACCATGGCAACCTCAAGGACCCACAGGTCAACCGAGGTATCAACCTGGACCGTTGCATTGTCCTGGGGGGAAAATCCACCCTTCTCAACCTATGGTGCAACCTTAGCAACCTCAGTTTCCCATCGGTCCAAATGTTGCACAACCAGGGCCATCTTATGGTCCTGTTACAGGTCAACCTAGTTATCAAGCACAACATGGCCCTCTCCTGCCATCAGGCCAACCGGCTTAGCCGAGGCAACCTGGTGTCCCTCACCAGCCAGGTCAACCTGTTCAACCAAGACAACCTATTCAGCTAGGCCAACTTGTTCAACTAGGGCAGCCCACTCAGCCAGGCCAACCTGTTCAACCAGTACAACTTGCACATCTAGTTAACCCTGCTCAACAGCTGATTTATTCTATGCCGCAGCCGAATCCGCCTGTGTGCCTAACTTATCAGGCTTAGTAGGGTCCCACTTAACAATAGCCCGCTTGACCCCAAGGCGGTTATTACCTTAAAGGTCAGTCTCGACCGATCTACAACCCGCCCCAAGGTTCTGGTTATTACCTTCAACAACCAAGATATACCTATACTCAGCAGTGAAATCCATACACTACTCAAATGGGGCCTACATATAATCAGGTTCAGTACCCTTGTTATCAACCCCCTTACACTGGTTATCAGCAACCGTATCAACCTTATTATATGGCCTACACCCCCTATGGTCAGAATCCTCCAGGACAGAACCAATGGGGGCAAAATTATACTCAACTAGGGTGGCGTATAGGTATAGGTCCTTATCGGGGACCTGGCATGCCGTTTAATCCTTAGTTGCCTTTCCTCGCCATGTTGGAATTACCGGATGTATCTAAATTGACCAATGATCTGATTCTCCATAATCCATATTGGCCTCCAGTTCCAACCAAGGTGCCTGGCGACTGTCCTAAATTTTAGGGTAAAGCTGGAGAGGACCCCCAAGCTCATGTCATGACCTACCATCTGTGGTGTTCCTCGAACTCTTGCGTGGATGACTCAATTTGTCTATGTCTTTTACAGTGCACTCTTACCGGTGCTGTTGCTAAGTGGTATATAGAACTACCCCACGGAATCTTTCAAGACTTCAATACTCTAGCTATGGCTTTTCTGACCCATTTCCAGTTACTAGTTCATTATGAGGCCAGGACACATCTCCTGACTTCTCTGATGCAGGATAAAGCCACTCACATTTCAAATCATATTCATGAGTGACGACGTCATTGTCGACTGATCAATTTTGATATTCCTGATCAGCTTCTAACACAATAGTTCACCACCTCCTTTGTTAACAAGATCGCCCAAGATATTGCTATGGGGGCATGTGTAGCCGAAGAACAAGCCATCACTCATGCCCAATACCTCGATTTGGTCTACTCTCAGTCTGGCATGTTATATGATATCTTGACTGATGCCTCGCGGCCAGGGACCTCTAAAATA
This sequence comes from Pinus albicaulis, assembly GCA_034641835.2. NCBI lineage: Eukaryota > Viridiplantae > Streptophyta > Pinopsida > Pinales > Pinaceae > Pinus > Pinus albicaulis. The sequence continues at coordinate 505,581,194 of CM076582.1, forward strand.
CCAGCTACCCCATCGGTGGATGGTGTTATTGGTTCCGTTTCTCAGATTCCCCGAAAGTCCTCTAATGGGAATAATTCTGCTCTTCCCGCCCCTCCAGATTCTAGTAAGACCGCAGAGATCAATGCCATTCAGGCCAATCTTGTGGAAAATACCTCCAAAGGGAAGAAGAAGGGTAAAGGCAAATCCAAATCTGATGCCCCGAAACCAGAATCCTCCAAACCTCATGCTGACGATGGTTCCCAACGGAAACCGAAGTAACCCTGCCTGATCTGTGATAGAGACTGCTACACCAAAGATTGTCCCCAACGATTCAAGGTTAGTCAATTTCTAAAAGGCTCTAAAGTGACTTCGATAGTTCTTAAAGAACCTTTCCCATCTCAGCAGACCCATATGGTCGAGTAGCCTTCACCATCTGCACCATTTCGGTCCCAAGTTTTTATGATGAATGGTGTTGCACCTATTTCGATTGTCACTCATTCAAAGGATTATGTTGGATCGCGCCAGGCAGATGGGAAGGAAGTCATTGATGGCCCACCTCCCCCACCTGTCTCTGGTCCTTTAGAAATCGAGAAGCCCAGTGTTGAACTCGTTGTAAGGCCACCTTCCAAAGGTGTTATTCGAAAATATTCCTATAATCCAAACACCCATGCTACTCAGCATTACAACATTGTTGAGGACTTAGCACAGGCGCCTTCCACAATGTCTGCGTTAGAAGTGCTTCAAATTTTCCCATCGCAATGGAAAGCTCTGTTGTCCGCAATCGGTGGAATTGACCTTGCCGATTCTAGTCTTCTCATCTTAGATCTAGAAAATTTTTTCCCTGGACTTCCACATCAAATTGCCCTTGTTATACAAGTCGGTATCAACGGCCTCAATATCCATAAAGCCATTGTGGATGAAGGTGCTTCTACCTATGTTGTGTCATATGCCTGTTGGAAGGCCATTGGCTCTCTAGCTCTTACTTCATCTCCCAATGCCCTAGAGGCATTTGATGGTAGGGAATCAAAACCCTTGGGTTTTCTCGAGAGTTTACAGATCACATTGAAAGGTAAGACAATCAACATGGAAGTAGAAGTGGTCGATGCCAAGCTCAACTACATTCTTCTTCTTGGTCGCAGCTGGACTCACGCCATGCTATGCGTTCTGTCCACCCTTTTCTAACTTTTGAAGTTTCCTCATGAGGCCAAGATTATCATTGTCGATCAGTTGTCTTTCTTCACCTCATCCTCCGAGAACAACGTACCATACGTGGATCAAATTCCTAATCCCCTTGAAAATGTAGGACCCAGTCTTTTCAAGGACCCCATTCTCATGGGTATTTTTCCCGTGTCACCACTGCACACCGTTCAAGTTAACATGATCTCTAGGTCAAACGACCCTTGGATCATCCCTTCGCCTAAACAGGTGACCTATTTTGGAGAATCGGTGCATTTGACTCCAATTGAGATCAATTATTGCGAGATCGTCGCTGCATCAGATCCTCCTCCTTCTGAACATGCTCCTTTGAGCATGGCTCTGGATGTATATTCTCAATCCCCTTGGCTCGGTGATGAAGATTCGCCCGATCCTTTAAGAGAAGTCTCCCCCTATGACGAAGCTATCGTTCAAACGATGTCTCTTGAAGATCTATCATGGAGAGATGGACATCATAGTTCCTCGTTCATGCCCGGCCTAGGCGTAATTTCTAATTGTCTAGAGCGCTTTGCATCTCAGGTTCCCACTTCGCCTCTCCAAACACCCATATTGACTCACGAGGTTCTGTTGGAGGGAAATCTGAGTAACATCACACAAAAAATTCCTATCGACATCTTCGTTAAACCGAGGGTCGTCGAGAACATTCACGTGGGAGTTACTTGTTCTCCCAAAGAGATTCAAGTATACACGAGCCTTTTTCGTGAATTTAGAGATGTTTTCGCATGGTCCTAAGAAGAGATGCCTGGGAGTGATCCCAATATAGTCATGCATGAAATTCCCACCTATCCAGATGCGAAGCCCGTGCATCAGCGTCTGCGCTCAGTACATCCCTAAAATTCGTAGCTATAAACGCAGAAGTTGAGAAACTTCTTAACACAGGCTTCATATATCCAATTCCCCTCACAGAATGGGTTTCTAATATTGCCCCTATAGATAAGAAGCAGGGCACTATACGGATCTGTGTTGACTACTAAGACATCAATTGGGCTTGTCCTAAGCACAACTATCCTGCTCCCTTTATAGATCAGATCATCGATGACTGCACGGGGAGTGAGATCTATTCCCTTATGGATGGTTTCTCAGGTTAAAATCAAATTAATATTTTATCTGCTGATCAACATAAGACCGCCTTTATCTGTCTGTGGAGCACTTTCGCTTATAAGAAGCTCCCGTTCGGCTTGAAAAATGCTGGGGCCACCTTCCAGCATGCTATGTCCTATGATTTTCATGACATACATCACATTGTCCAGCCGTATCTGGATGATTTTCCGGCTCACTCAGCTCGGCGCGAGGACCATCCTGAACACCTCCGCTAGATTTTACTCCGTTACAGACGTTACAATATTAGGCTCAATCCTCACAAGTGCGTCTTCTGCGTGGATTCTAGTCGTCTTTTGGGATTCATCATCTCCAAAGATGGAATTTGTCTTGGCCCCCTCAAGGTCGAGGCCATCATTAATCTCCCATCCCCATCCTCGTTACATCAACTTCAGAGTTTTCAGGGGAAAGCCAACTTCTTACGTCGCTTTATTCCGAACTATGTAGAAGTGGCCAAGGGCTTTACACGACTTCTAAAACAAGAATTTCCCTTCCATTGGGACGAGATTGCCCAGAAATCCTTCGATAAACTTAAAACGTTGCTTTTCAATGCTCCATTGATACGTCCTCCCAACTATCATCGCGACTTTACCCTTTATTTGGCTGCTGTGTTTAACACGATTTCCATGGTTCTAGTACATGATGATGACGATGGAAATGAACATTTAGTTTACTATCTGTCTCAAAATATTCTCGACACTAAAATGCACTATGCCCATGTCAAGAAGTTGGTGCTTGCCGTGGTCCAGGCTATTCAGCGGTTCCGCCATTACATCCTGTTGCGTATGGTAACCATGATTTCCAACTGCAAACCCATGACATAAATCTTGTCTCGACAATTGTTGGGGGCCAAGTACTCCAAATGGATTGTCAACCTTCAGGATTTCGGTTTGGAGTTCACGATTGCTAAATCGACGAAATCATTGGTTTTTGCTGATCTTATCTGCTCTCTGCTGAAAGACTTTGTTCCATCCCAATCAGAGGATCATATCCCAGATGAAACACTCTTTCTTATCAGCACTCATGATCCATGGTACGATGAAATCATCGAGTACCTTCAAACATCCACTTTCTAATCCGAGTTGACGAAAGATGCTCGACGTCACATTCGGCATCAATATAAAAAATATCACATTGTCGGAGATACCTTATATAGTGTCAGAGTTGATTTTGTGCTCCATCGATGTTTGACCCTGGAAGAGGCTAAGAAAGTCCTGAATGACTGTCACAGTGGTGCCTATGGCAGTCATATGTCCAGTTATGCTACCGCCTAGAAGATTCTACGTGCAGGTTACCTCTGGCCGTCTATATTCAAATACTGTATTGTTGCAGTTCGAAAATGTCATGCGTGCCAGGTCTTTCAGTGGAACATGCGTGCGCCACCCTTACCTTTACATCCTGTCATTACCGTAGGCCCTTTTTCCAAATGAGGCATAGATTTTTTGACATGTAACCCTCACTCGGCCGGGGGGCATGCTTATATAATCGTTGCCGTAGACTACTTCACCAAGAGGGCCGAGGCGATGCCTACATTAGCTACTGATGGTAAGACAACCGCTCAATTCATTTTCAACCATGTATTTACGCGTTTTAGAGTTCCTCAAGCCATCATCACCAATCATGGCACTCATTTTCAAGACTACATGATGGTAGAGCTGACATCGAAGTTGGGCTTGCGTCATGATGGCTCGACACCATACTACCCTCAGGAAGATGGCCAGGTTGAGGCTGTGAAAAAAGTACTTGTCACGATGCTTCAATGAACAATTGGTATTCACAAATCCAATTGGCATCTCCAATTGTTCTCAGCTCTCTGGGCCTACCGAACGTCAGTAAAGAGCACGGCCGGATTCACACCTTTTCAGTTAGTGTATGGTATGGAAGCGACTCTTCCATTTGAATGTGAGATTCCTTCGCTGAAGTTGGCTGTGGAATTACTGCTGGACACTTTCCCGGAGGAAAAACATCTCCTGTATCTAGAATTACTGGATGAAAATCGCCACTTGGCTGCTTTGGTTATCGAGGCACAGAAAAAGTGGGTTAAGGCTAATTTTGATCAAATAGTTTCTCCACGTTCTTTCATCGAAGGGGACCTCGTTCTCTTATACAATCAAGCACATGTTAAACTTGGAGTGGGAAAATTCTAGCCCATGTGGCATGGGCCCTATATCGTCAAGAAAGTATTAAAAAATGGGGCCTATGAGCTAATCGACTATGAAGGTATTCCTCTGGCGCAACCTAGAAATAGGTTGTACCTGAAGAATTACTACACTTGAATTATTCTTGTGTGGTGTGTGTACATAAGTGAGTGATTTCATTTTTGTGCATTTGTGGTGTGGTGTGCTTTGTAAGCGTCTTTATGCTGATTGGGTCTTCCTGATTGTGCAGATGTTTATTACTCCTTTTGTCAGTTTCGCGGATGGTGCCTCCCGTGGTACTAGGAATCTGTCCTCAGCAGCCTGGGTAATCTACAATCTTGCTGGCAAGTTAGTCAATTTACAAGGTGTTTGTCTAGGTCCTACCACAAATAATGTCACAGAATGTAGTGCCATTTTGGAATTGTTAAATGAGGCTGTTAACCTCAGTATTCGTGCATTACTTGTATATCTGGACTCACAGCTTGTAGTGTTACAACTCAATGGTCGCTATTCAGTTAGGAATGCATCCATTTTACAACTGTATCTACGTATTCATTTACTAGAAATAAATTTTGATTACATTACATATCAGCATATACCTCGGCACATGAATGCATTAACAGATGCAGTAGCTAACATGGTTTTAGATAGACATTTACGCAACTTGTAGAAAAATCATCATATGTAAAAAGATCCATCCAGAAATATATATATATATATATGTCGAAATTTTTGAATTTTGTGTGCATCACATAAAACCCAAAAAAAATACATGTCTATTTTAATAATATTTGGAGACAACATGTCTCTCAAAAATGTGCAAATGAAAATCCTAGATGACTAATTAGCATGGTGCTCATGGTAGCATGTCACTGCCCGCACCAATCGCCTCAGTAAATGATGAACGTGACTACGCACCCCTACGTTGTGCCTCTGATAAGCCAAAGGAACATCTTCTAGGCGAGCGTAATCTGGGATCCACGGGCTATTGCCTCCAAGTTCTGAACTAGCTCACTCCCCTCGCCACCCTCACCTTGAGGGTCATAGGTGAGAGGGTTCTCCGTGCGATCGGTGACATCTCGGCGAGCCTCTCTAGGCCAACATCTGCATACACATAGGATTGTATATTAGAACATGCATGTATACCCAAAAAAATCATAAAATACAAAAAATAAAAAAGAGTCTTACCTAGCTCCTCATCCCAGTCTTCTCCCTCTGGGAGTGGAAGATCTGGGTCTCCCGTGAAGTCAGTGCCAGCATAACGCGAGTCCTCTATGATGATCAACTGTCGCCAAAGCCATACAAAGAACTCGGGCCTCCATGACATTTGCTGGCCCCCTCCGGCTCTGGGCATCAGTGCTGCCCATCAAGCCATCCATGGCTCTCTCAATGGTGGATCGGCAACTATCGCCCCCTGGCCCTAGAATATTAGTAGTCGTTCGAGGATGAACGATACCAAGATAGATCCATACCCAAACTGCTTCAGTTTGGTCTTCTTACACTTCTTCAACTTCCATTTGATACTCATAGTTATGGCAGTGGCCCAATCGAATAATGTCGGGTTCATGCATTCTGATGCTAGGAGGAGTTGTGTTTTAGTAGCCTCATGTGGTGCCTATGACCTCGCAGCCCGCATAATGGTATGGAGCACCACCCTAAGTACTAGATCGGGAACTGTGTGGATGTCAACCTTCCCGCTACATGATCCTGTTCGTGCCCTTGGGCGCACTCTTTCCATTACCATTGACATTTTTTCACCAGATGGCCTAGTACCTGTCAAGATCGGGACTAGACCTTTGCAAGACAATCCAGTTATGAAGTAAACATCGGATACTTTGAGCTCCAACACTTGGTCTCGAAGCCTAAAATTCTCTTCGTTCTCGTCCCAGATATTGATTAAGTATTGTAGCAATTCAGGTTGTTCCCTGAGACATGGTGTCAAGAAGAACTTTTTTAAGCCACAATCCCGAAGAGCATTCATACATTGCTCGTTCTCCATTTCCATTTCATATTCTTCACTATGCTCCCTTTCTTTCCATTGAATCACCATTATGGTTGTGTACCTACACAAAAATGGTCACAAACACTTCATCAGATCCTTTGAGCATTCAAAAATGCAGTTGGTTGGTTCATTTTTTGTAAAAATTGAGTGGAAATTTAGGTTGCGCAGTTGGCGCGAATTTTTTGCTGAGAGTCGTTCCAACTGGTGCAACCCCTTTGCAAAAATAACCCAATTGGCATAGGTCCGTGCCCGAGACCCACGCCAATTAGGCGAGCCCTAACTTTGCAAATATCCCCTAAGGGATCCTAAATCACAGTAGAATTCTATAAAAAATGGATTAAAACATAGCTAAGGGAAGCGCCTCTTACCTGGAAAAAACAAGATATGAAATGATGCACTGGATCGTCAACAATTGTTGCCGCAAGTTCGCACAAGAAAAACTCACTGTTGCTCTCCACAAGAGGTAAAAAGTAAAAGTAAATATTTTTTACTATTTTTGTCATATTTATAACTTTTCAAGATCAAATTAGTTTTTGAAGCTTATTTTTCAAATATTTTATTATATTTTGTCAAAAAATGGGTTTTACGCTTAGTTTCTTATGCAGCGATAGGTTTTCACGTGACTAGGACGATGATACAAGTTGTATTTTATACTTTTTCGGACTGAGTAAAAACACGAAAAATTCACTACTGGAGTCATCTTTTAGCTCTTTTCTGACTCTCTAAACATGAAAAGATTTCCGAGTCGCTTGTCGTTTTGACCTCGTTAAATTGGCTGCAAAACAACATCTACCCAGTATATGTTTACCCCTTTTTCGGGCTGGGATAGATTATTTACGAAAAAGGAATACCCTAGCCTATCACGACTAGAAGGTTTTATCAGACACATTTTTCTACCTTTTCGGATCTGAGGAACTATATACGAAAAGGGACTGTTGGAGTTTACTTTTTCACTGTCTTTTCAAACTCTCTAAACATGAAAAGACACTGAGTTATTCCTTTTTCAGACTCATTAAAACCTAATGACAATCGGATTCCGTCGTAATGACGACACTCAAGTTCCTCCTTCCTAGGGCTCATTGAATGTACTAGGTTGGATTTGTCCGAAGGAGAAACTTATATCGCAAGAATATGCTATCCTTTTCAAGCTTGTTTTCAAAAATAGTTGGGTTACTCACCAAAAATGGTGGGGAAAAATGGAACCAGTATCACCGTCGTGTCGGAAGTATGTCGCTCTTGAACATGGCACTTGTCTGCATTCGTGGCGGGTTAGGGACATCTCATCTTGCTATTTGATTGCCTCCATGGGTTTGGGTTATCCTTTTTGACCTCTCATCTACCCTTTGCCTCGTAATCATGACCTCAGATCTTTTGATGTCAAATACTGCCAAATCCGGTGTCGTGCCACCGATATGTTCAAGAGAAGTTAACCTCTGCAGTTTTCAACCCTCCTCTGATTGTCATCTGATCCTGATTCACAAAAAGTATGTTCCTTTGTCTCGCATCGTTGATGTGGGAAACACTATGGCCCACCTTCGATCAAGGTCACTTCCTGTCGACTTCAGCTCATTATCCAGGAAACTGATCTAGATACTCCCTTCAGGTATCTTGGAGCCTACATGCCTCAATGGGAGGTTCTTCGCATTCGACGCAAGGTTTTCATCATTGGCCTTTGATCGAATGATTATGTGGATGTTCGACACCAACTCACTGTTCACATTTTGTTGATTGTACCTCTAGTACCTTGAGGGCCATCATCATTATTGGTGGTTCCTCTTGCGTCTATTAATGTCTTTCATCATTGGTTGGTAATCAAAAAATGTTCTTGCATGTTCGACTTCAGCTCACTTATTCACATGCTAGGACTTGTACTCGGTTTGGGTCGAGATGGAGTGCAAGACCCTGGGTTTTTTCTGATGGAATCCAAGCTGTGTATTTTTTGTATTATCATGATTGGTTACATGACTCATTGATTGGATGGCTGCAATAACACCTGAGTTTGCTTATTGATTCTTTCTGGATGGTTGCATCCATACCTTGGATCCTGATTATCATATACTCTATCATGGATGGTTGCGCCCATACCACATATCATGTATTTTAGATATCAGTTGTATTTGGCTACGTAGGTTTTCCGATCACAGTGTTTTTAGTTGGGCACGTTCTCATAAATCATTTCACCCCTCTCTCTCTCTCTCGGGCCTCATGCTTTAGGGGGCATCTGTTACACAGTAATTTTTCACCATCCCTGCAATTCCCCATCCCGCACATTGGAGGGCCTTTCCCATGACCTGTGAGCAGTGACATAGCCTGAAACCATTTTCATGGCATCCCCCTTGACAAAGACAATCATTCCTCCGAAAAAAGTTTCCTTTGAAAAACCCTAAAAACTGATCTTTTGGCCTTGGCGTGACTAGCCAGTTCAGCCCTCGCACCAATGGGGAAAATCCACCATAGAGGGCGCGCCAACTGGCACTCTGTCCTAGTGTCTCGCTTGCACCAAGCTTAATAAGGATTTTTTTTTTTAAAATAAATGGCGGAAGTTTGATTCCAACAAACTCCTAGACGAGTATCTAAAATGAGTTGGGAGGTTTGGCTCTGGATCTCCATGGATGGGAGGTGGTTTTCCACCTATCATGGAAGCTTCCTTAAGGATAGGGCCAATCTCACAATTGTAGGGATCCCAACTCCACTTCCACCATATATATAAGCTTGCCATTTTCCCTTAGCAAGCTAGTAGTCCTAATAGCACTAGAAGAAAGAGCTGAACTTGTAGCAAGGAGACTATCGCCAGACAACCTTTGAGATCCGAGCCGAAGAGAGAGAGATTTGTCCCATTTTTGACGAGCTTCATTGATACGTGCTCTGCTGTCAGCCCCACCGAAGGAAGATCCAGCGTCAAAGCTTTGGGTTGTATCTTTCCTTTGTTATTTTAATGATAAGCGACTTTGATTATGGTTTCATTCATGTGTCTCTGTCTTTGATGCAATGAATTACATCCTCTCTGACTGATGTATGGTTACAAGATTTAGATTCTATCTTGTGTATCGTTGTGTTTCTTCGCATGTGTGCAGGTGTTCAGATGTGTTAAGCGGAAGGATCATGATCTGCCAAAGCGGAGGAAGGGAAGCGTCATCCTTTCTTCGACGACCATTACGTAGGACTTGAGGTAGGGAACTTGTTATGTTTTTGTCATTTTGTAACTAGAGACATGTGTCACTGCATGACTGATTGTTGCTAGACCCGATCTGGGCTAATAGGGATTGCCTTTGTCCATAGAGGGGTTTACCTCTCCAACATGGTTAATGAAATAAACTTGTATTGTAATCCAAGGTAAATGTATTGGTGTCTTACAAATACCATGGGATATATATTATATTGTAATACTGTAAAAATGTATGTATTAAAAAATATTTTCGGTTTTCTCAGTTTGGGTTTCCAAGGTAAAATATTTGTTTTTTTTTTTTTTTTTGTGTCATTGAATATTTTCTCTATTCTTAAGAATATATTTGGAAAACTTAACTACATGGGATCAAGTGTAGAAATTTATAAAAACAATAATGTATTTCCGGATTCTCCTGATCTAACAAATTAATCTTATGTTAAATACATAATCCTTCCACTTAATTCATTGCAGAAATTAAATCGCCAATTGAAAAACACATATGAAGCAAAATCAATTTCACATAACAATATGTTTTACCGGGAAATCTTAAAGCTAAAAACTCCAACTATCATATATTAAGTATATCAATGGAACATGTAACAATCTCATACAAAGATCATAGAGCTCTCAGTACAATACAATCATCACACAGTGTCATGCACAAATTAGCATATCTATGCACCAATTTCTTGCCTCCTGACAGCCTGCCTACACTGCACAATCCCTACTGAAGAAGATCCATGAATGAATTCGATCTTGCCTTGCTTGCATTGCACAATCCTCGTTGGCATCTCCAATGTCTATGTAGATGTATTGAATGCATCACTATAGTCACAAATGATAGTCCATCTCACCCTTTCACCTATCTCTCCACTGGGTCTCCACTGGATCTGACATGCAAGTAGTTAACTGCTATATTTATTCAGTTGCAAGTAAGTCACTACTTGTGAATTATTTAAATAATTAATTCACTCATCTTTCACTAGTGTATCTTTAGTTACAACTAGCACAACTAAGTTTAACTCACCTAACTGAGTTAAACTAAATAAAAATTCCCATAACTACTTTTCGAACTCTATTAGAACTTGCCACTATCAGTTATAATGAAGTCCTCCATGCATGAGTCACCAACCACCCTAGGAATTGCATAATTCCTTCAGCCCACTGATGTGCCACATCTGTTCACTGAAATAAAGAGCTCCAAGAGAATAAGTTACTATTTATTGTTTGATTATTATTAAGGGCTAATAATAATCGACATGCATTCTATTTTTACATATGCAATATATAAATAGAATTCGCCCATGTTATAAAAATAGAAATTCATCCAAATATAGAATTTTCTCAACCATCTAGAATCAGCATCCTGCTAATTTTAGAATAAGCTCACCATTCTAAAAATAGATGTACACCTAAAAATAGCCTGCGAGCCCCACCTAGTGAAGGTGCTTAATTTTCACTAGGATCATCATCTTGTTGAATCTCAACACTCCCTCTCAACAAGAAAGGGATTATCCTTCACCCTGATCCTGTCTCTATGTTATTCAAATTTTCTCCTATTGAGCGCCTTCGTCAGAACACCTGCATCCTGATCTTCCGTAGGAATGTATTGAAGCAACATGATCTTTCGCTGCACACAATATCTGATATGATGATACCGGATATCTATATGCTTAGGTATATCATGAAACACATGATTAATCAAGAGTTTAATGCAACTATGATTATCACAATGAATCATTATAGCATCTAAATGAGAACCGAACAAACCGACCAGGATCTTCCTAATCTAGATAGCCTCACATGCAACTTGAATTGCTGCCATAAATTCCGTTTCTGCTAAACTGAGTGCCAAAGATCTCTATTTCCTGCTGTACCAAGGAACAACTGTATATCCAATACTGAAAATCCCTCCTGATGTGCTCTTTCTGTCCATTGGGTTGCTTGCCCAATATGCATCCGTGAAGCCATGCAACTTCACCTCATCCGTTTATCTGTACCATAAGCCATACTCAGATGTGCCCCTGAGATATCTTAGGACATGCTTTCCTGACTTCCAAAAGAGCTTGGTAGGCTTAACCATCACTTCAATAAGTTGGTTCACCGCATAGCATATGTCCAATCTTGTATTAACTAAATACATGAGCGAACCCACCAACTGTTGATAGACAATAGCATCCACTACCTCTTCAAAGGTAGCATCCTCTTTCCTCCAGTTTCCTAGAAGAGGAGTATCCATGGGTTTGTATTCCTCCATGGGAAACTTACCGAGTATCTCCCGAGAATACTTTCCTTGAGACAAAAACAGATCACCTTCTTGCTGCCATTTTTCCAATCCAAGGAAATAATTAAGGAGACCCATATCCTTCATCTCAAACTCGTTTGCAAGGTCCTCCTTGCATGAGCGTATCAGCTGCTCATCACCAGTCAGTATTAAATCATAAACATAAAGAAAAATTATTAAAAGCTTACCCTCCACCACAATTTGGTATAGGTTTGCATCCACCTCACTCTTGGTGAAGCCAAGTCTAGTGAAATAGTTGCCGATCAGTGTGTACCAAGCACAGGGTGCTTGATTCAGCCCATACAATGCTCTTTTGAGTCTGCACACATGTGAATCATTGTTGAAGATCTCAAATCCTTCAGGTTGCTCAATGTACACTTCTTCCTCAACGATCTCATTAAGGAACGTAGTCTTCACATCCATCTAATGAATGTGCCAACCCATCTGCGTTGAGAGAGCAAGGATGGTACTTATGGAAGAATACCTTGTGAAAGGTGCAAATGTTTCTTCATAATCAATCCCCTCAATATGTGAGAAGCCCTGGGCAACAAATCTTTCCTTATATTTCTCAATTCTCCCATCAGTAGCTTTCTTTACCTTGTAGATCCATCTTGAACCTACCACTAATTTACCAACCGGCCTTGAAACAATCTCCCAAGCACTATTTCTGACAATGGACTCATACTCCTCCACCATAGAATCTACCCATGTGGGATCCTGCATTGCTTCCTCAAAGGAAGATGGCTATGTCACTATACACTTGCTCATGAGAGCCATGTATCTAGTATATTGGTCAGGTGACTGTCTCTGTCTGCACTATGAAGTAGGGAATCCTATATTCTCTGTCGCATCAACCTTTACCCTCTCAGCTTCTATGGTATGCTTTCTACTAGTTCTGATGTTTGGCTTTGCGTGAGTGGACTCCTCCACTTCATGATCCTACTCTTGTGGCTGATCCACATCTTGAGACTCATCTTTGGGAACAGGCAGTTCCTCCTCTGCATGCAAGTCTAGCTCCCTCTCAAGCATAGCTCGTGCAGCACCCATGATCGTTCTGTTCTTCCTCTCCACGACCCCATTCTGCACTATGAGTTCTCTTCAAATTCCTTATTTTCTACAAAAGTATTTGAATTCGTTTGAGATATATTCACCACCATTATCACTTTGTAGAGCCTTCACTTGCTTCCCCAACTCTTTCTTGAAAAATACTTTAAACTCACAGAACTTTGAGAATGTTTGATCCGTATTATGCATGAAGAAGATCCAACATCTACAAGAATATTTATCAACAAAACTAACATAATACCTATGTTTTCCTATTGAAACAACCGAGAATGGTCCACAAACATCAGTGTGAATTCTCTCCAGGATCACTGAAGCACGATTCTCCATTTCATGAAAGGTGGTATTCACAAGCTTACCCATAGTACATCCCTTGCACTGATCTATCTTCGCAAGTGTACCCTTGGTAAGTGTTGAGTCCCGAATTTGCATCTTTTCCATACACTTTTCCATACCTTTTTCACTCACCTAAACCTCCAAAATTGTCAATATCATGTGCAAAAGGGTATCTAACATGGTTTTTAATTATGTTTTTGTGTTTTCTATTTGATTTAGATTTTGTTCATACAGCTGCGGAAACTTGCCACTTTTCGCAGCTGCTGCAACTTTCCGCAGCTATTTTGTGGAATTATATGCTACAGGTGTCTTCAAAGGAAATGAGCCACATGGGCAGGCTAGGAATGACGAGGACATGGTTCGTGTCCTATTGGTTCAAGTAAACTCGTCCAAAGAAGCCGCGGTCAAAGACATCCACGTGGAAGTCAACTATGGAGTTTCATGTCAGCTGGACTCTGTTTCGTGGCAAATAAACATCCATACGGCCGTTTCTAAGCTTGCGGAGGTTAAATCGACATCTGTGCAGAGTTCTGGAGTTGAATTGAAGCATCCACCTTCCGTAGATCCACTTTCCAACACGGCCATACTCCTATATCCGTGGACAGAGTGGTCTACGTGCTCCCTGTCATCATGAACTTTAGGAAACAGTTACAGTTTGTTGTTATATATAGAGCGTTTGCATACGCACGTAGAGTTAGTTGATAGTTGTTAATTGATAGTTGATGTTCGTACTCTGTTATGTTTGCTTTGTAGTGATTACGCTGCCCTTGAGCCGTAACACTACCATTCTGTAATGAACTGCTTTTTAATGTGAGAAGACTCTGGTTTCAACTTAATTCGTGTTTGAGGATCGTTACCAAAGCTGTGTAGAGGGCCCCTGCTCAGCTAAGGTTCTGTGTATTAGTGTATATATTTCTCATTTCATTTCTTTTAAAAAGTCATTGTATCATAATCCATCATATGTTCATATTTTGTAGTTGTTTCATTTCTGTTCATACATTTCCATAATTTCCATTTCATTTCTGTCATTCATGTTTTTATGATTGTTAATCACTGATCAGTTTTCTTGTGCAGGTTTTAGGTAGACAGCCCGGGCATTTTTATAGCATTTTTATAGCATTTTTATAGCATTTTGACTAATGACATGAACTAACATTGTTCTGCTGCTAGTTTGCTTTTCATAGCTTTTGTTTAACTTCAGTCTTGCTTTGTACATTTCAGTTTTGCTTATCTGATTCAGTAGTTAAATTTAAATATATTAAGCTGCTCATAACGTCTTCAGTTGCCTCCGAAAGCCACAGCTGGACTGATGGTGAGGGACTGCATTATAAAATGTGTAGTTTAGTATTAGTTTCTTTTCTGCAAATTTAGATATATTAAGCTGCTCATAGCGTCTTCAGTTACCTCCGAAAGCCACAGCTGGACTGATGGTGAGGGGCTGCATTATGAAATGTGTAGTTTAGTATTAGTTTCTTTTCTGCAAATTTAAATATATTAAGCTGCTCATAGCGTCTTCAGTTGCCTCCGAAAGCCACAGCTGGACTGATGGTGAGGGACTGCATTATGAAATGTGTAGTTTAGTATTAGTTTCTTTTCTGCAAATTTAGATATATTAAATCATGTATGACATCTTCAGTTGCCTCCGAAAGCCACAGCTGGACTGATGGCGAGGGATTGAATCATGGGTGTATGGTTTAGTATTAGTTTACTTTCTGCAAATTAAATATCAGTTACACAAGTTGTTTATGATTACTTCCGAAAGTCATAGTTGGTCTAATGATGAAGGGTCAGAAAATGAATTGATGTAATCTGATTTAGATTTATTTTGTTGCAATTTTGAATTTCCTTAAGCATAGTTTCTTTTGTGTTTAGTTGGCAGCAAGAATAGTTTGGTTTTCATGTTCACTAGTTTACTGTTTTGATTCATTAGATTAGCAGCACCTTTTCATTTCAGCAGTACACTTTTACTTTCTTTCAAGTCTTGTCATTGTAATTTTCAATTTGCTTTTAAAGTTTCAAATTGGTAAATCATTATAGGGGATATCACTTCCTTGAACAAATATAACCAAACTTGTTTTTTCATTTTAGAATTTCCATTTCACCTTAGAAAGACCAAAAACGACAAAAAGTTAAGAAAGAGGTTATCTTGCACATATAGTGCGCCGCACTTCATCAACTTACGATTCCCGGATTGACAATTAAATGCAGCAATTTAGGACACACTAAATTGACCAAACATTTTGGCGCCGTTGCCGGGGAAGTGTAACTAGGTAGCCAATTTCTTAAAAAAAAAAACATAAAATCATAAAGGAAGGGAAAACTTGATAACTTCTTGAAGTATGCTCTCCTCTTGCACCTAGTGTGATCTGGAGGATCAGAAAAGAGAGTTATTGGTTTAGTAATTTCTTAAGTATGCTCTCTTCTTGCACCTAGTGTGATCTGGAAGATCAGAAAGAGAATTATTAGCCCAACTTTTTTTTAAAAAATAAAAAAATGACATGCATAGAGCAAGAGATTCTAGGGGAAGGTTTATAGCTAAAGCCAAGAGTTCGATTTTCACAACTCCATCTTCTTCGAGGCATAGACCAGATTCACCACCATCTACCCCTAGCCTTAAGATTTTTGGAAGTCAAGGAACAGCTGAATTAGAGGATTCTCCTATACCACCTACTAAAAACCACTTAGAAAACAAAGAGACTTTCTCTCATCCTTCCTTGGTAGAAGAACTAGAGGACTATAAGGACTCTAAAGAAACTATCATGGCAGAGGAAGTAATAAATAGAGGTGGAGGTAGAAGAGGAGGAGATAATGGAGATACCAATGGTGAAGGAAATGATGGTAGAAATAGGGACAATTTGCTTGGATTCCCTATAGTTGATGAGGAAACTCATGCAACAATGAAAAATATCTCACCATCTGTTCTCCCTAAATTTTATGGATTACGAAGTGAGGATCCTGAAACATTTCTGTTTGAGTTTGAAGTAGTGTGCCGAACTTATGACTATATGGAAGATTCTCAAAAACTCAAATTATTTCCTTCAACATTGAAGGGATCTGCTTTGAAATGGTTCATGGGATTAGCCACTCAATCTATCGGGACTTGGAATGATATGAAACAAACATTTTTGGATAGATATTTGGACTATTGTATGCCCACAAATCACAAGGATGAGGTATTCAAAATGATGCAAAAAGAAGATGAAAATTTGGAAGACTTAATTGAAAGATTTCAATACAACTTGAAAAGAGCAAAGATGAGCAACTTAGATAATGAAACCATGAAAGCCCTCCTATTAAAAGCCATTAGAGATGAATGGATAGACATTTTAAACATGATGGGTAAAGGAGACATTTCTCAACTCCCATTTCATGATATAACAGAACTATGTATCCAATTCTCAAGGGGAAGATCTAAAACTGGAAAAGGGCCTAGGGATTCTTCTCTTATTAGGGCTAACAAATCTGCAACTGGATCGGTAAGTAGGGCAGAGATTGGTAATATGCTTGATGAGTTCAAAACTGATATTTTAGGGAGCCTTAGTGAACAACTAGACACCCTTAAAATCCAAAACAAGCAAAAAGCAGAAACAGATGCTTTAGCCATCTTTTGTCCGAAATGTAGGAAGAAACATGCTTTAAGGGAATGTCCCTTGGATGCAAAAGTTGTAGAAACATGTATGATTTGCTCAGAAAATCATGAGATCAAGGATTGACCTTCAATCCCTGGACTCAAAGCTGTTTTTCAAGAAGATCCAAATTCAATAGAATCTCTCTGTTTTGTCGCAAGGAGACCTTGGCAGGGACAACAATCTCAAGGGGTTAATAACCCTATGAATCTTCAAACCCCACCAAATTGGACTCCTTGGCAACAACCTTGGCCCCAACATCAAAATTCATATCAGCCATGGGTACAAGGGATGCAAAATCCTTATGGGAGATTTGCTCAATTTTATCAATATACTCCATCTTTTCAAAATCAACAAGCTCCACAACTTCCAAGCCCAAATCCACAACTTTCATTGCCATTTCCACAACAACAACCTTCTCAACAAAATACAAATCCTCAACTCATGCTCCCATACCAACGGAAGACAAATCAACTTCCATCTCAGCCATTGCCAAATCCTAACAATAAGAATCCTCAAACTACTTATATGGTAGAAGGACAACAATTTCCTACCTATATGATTGTTCCTCTCAACGATGTACAACTTAGATCTGGTAGAATTTTAGAAAAACCTTCTATAGACATTCAAGAGCAAGATACCTCTGAAGAGGACTCTCTTCAAGTCAATAAGGGTTATGAGGAAGAATCTCTTCAAAATTCAAAAATTCAAAAAGAAAAAGAAAAGCTAACATCCTCAACTCCTATAGTTGAGCAACCTGTATCTTCATCTACACCTCCTTTTCCGGAAAGACTACAAATTGATAAGGGGTGGAAAAACAAATCTTGTTGCCTAACTATGACTTTCTAGATGAATTGAAGAATGTTTGTATCAAGATTCCATTGCTACAAGCCATTCGAGAAATTCCTATTCTAGCAAAAACCATAAAGGAGTTGAGTTTCAAAAGACCAGGAAGGAAACTAAAAGACACAAGAAAAATCCACCTGGTAGGAAAAATTGCAGACATTATGATGGGAAAAATTACCATGCAAAAGTATGTAGATCCAGGAAGTCCAATTGTCAAGACACATATAAATGGGATAGAAATTCCAAACACATTGATTGACTTAGGGGCTGCTATCAACATTATGAGTAGACAGACTATGGAACAGTTAAAACTTCCTAACCTTATTTTTACACCTACTTTATTGCAACTTGTAGATCGATCGGTTATTAAACCAGATGGTGTATTAGAAGATATTTCAGTCTCCTTAGATTCTTGGGAATATCCAGTAGACTTTATGATTTTGACTCCCAAAAGTAATCTAGGAGGACATCCAATTATCTTAGGAAGACATTGGCTGGCCACAGCTGATGCTTTTATTAGTTGCAGATCTGGAGACATGTACATTTCAAATGGTAATTCGACAAAGAAATTCAATTTGTATCCTCCAGCAAGAACAATCACAGAAATAGGATACAATGAATGGCTCGATGATGAGAACACTATACAACCTGTTTTTACCATTTCTGAAATTAGTGAGGATAGTCAAATTCTGAACACATTAGAAAATTTTGAGATATCTTCAGAATATGACCCCACACAATTTCAGTTGGAATCGGACATAGAATATTTATCATCAAGACAAATGTCTCTTTACTCTATGGAAGAGTTTGGTAATTCTGCTTTTGAGATTTTTCCAGAAAAGACATTGAATATCAATAAACATCTGGAGAAGTCACAACAAGAAGAACTAACCAGAATCTTGCAAAAACATTCTATTGCATTTGCATGGGAGTATACTGACATGAAGGGTATTGATCCTAAGACTTGCATCCATCATATCTATATTGAGGAAAACAGTAGACCAATCGGACAACCTCAAAGAAGGATGAATCCAAATCTTAGGGAGATAGTGAAAGAAGAGCTCCAAAAACTTCTCAATGTAAACTTCATTTATCCAATTTCGGATAGCCGATGGGTTTCTCCTTTGGTTATAGTACCTAAAAAGAATGGTAAATGGAGAGTATGCATTGATTACAGGGAATTGAACAAAGCAACTTTGAAGGATCACTTTCCTTTGCCTTTTATTGATCGGGTATTAGATACATTAGCAGGTAAAAAGTACTTTTCATTTTTGGATGGTTTTAGTGGCTATAATCAAATTCAGGTAGCACCTGAAGATCAAGATAAGACCACATTTACTTGTCCATGAGGAACTTTTGCCTACCGAGTGCTTCCTTTTGGGTTATGTAATGCACCAGCAACATTCCAAAGAGCAGTACTAGGAATTTTTTCTGATCTAATCCATGATTGTGTAGAGGTTTATATGGATGATTTTACAGTTTATAGTAATTCATTTGAAGAGGCATTAGAAAATTTGGAAAAAGTTCTTATAAGATGTAAAGAAACAAACCTTTCATTAAGCCATGAAAAATGCTTTATGATGTTTACTGAAGGTATTGTTTTAGGACATCATATTTCGGGAGATGGGATTAAGGTTGATAGATCAAAAGTTGAAGTCATCTCCAAGTTACCTATTCCAAATTGTCAAAGAGATGTTAGAAGTTTTCTAGGATTTACTGGTTACTATAGAAGATTTATAGAAAACTTCACTAAGATAGCATCTCCACTCTTCAAGTTGCTTACAAAAGACTGTGAATTTAAATGGGATCCTGATTGTCAATCAGCTTTTGAAACTTTGAAAACAAGAATATCTGAAGCACCTATCTTGAGAGGACCAAATTGGAAACTCCCTTTCCATATTTCTACGGATGCTTCGGATACAGCTCTAGGAGCTGTGTTGGGTCAAAAAGATTTAGTTCCTAATGCCATTTATTATACCAGTAAAAATTTGACTCCCACAGAGTTGAACTATACTGTGACTGAAAAAGAGTTTTTAGCTGTTGTTCATGCAATTAATAAGTTTAGACATTACATAACAGGCTATGAAACTTTTATTCATACTGACCATTCTGCAATTAGATATTTAATGAACAAACCTGTTACTAATGGCGGAGTGACAAGATGGCTTTTACTTTTGCAAGAATTCAATATTACTGTGTTGGATAGACCAGGAAAACAGAATACAGTAGCTGATTTCTTGTCTAGGATTCAGAATACTAAAGACGATTCTCCTGTAGAAGATCAGTTTCCTGATGAATATTTGTTTGCAGTAACTATTAAGACCCCTTGGTATGCGGATATTGCTAACTATTTGGTTACAGGGAAACTACCTTCACATTTATTTCCAAGAGAAAAACGAAAAATTATTCAGGAGAGTTCAAGATATTCATGGATTTCTAATGAATTGTTTAAAACAGGGCCAGATCTTGTGATCAGAAGATGTGTCAGGGAAGATGAAATGCCTGATATTCTTAAGGCATGTCATGATGAACCATGCGGTGGACACTTTGCGGACAAAAGGACGGCCTATAAAATCCTTTCCTTGGGATATTATTGGCCTTCTCTCTTAAAAGATGCAAAACAATATGTCAAAAGGTGCGATAGCTACCAAAGAGTAGGGAAACCTACCCTTTCAAATGAAATGCCACTGCAAACACAGGTACTCATTGAACCCTTTGAAAAATGGGCTTTAGATTTCATTGGACTGATTAATCCACCATCTAAGCAAAAGAAGTATATATTGGTTTGCACTGATTATGTTACTAAATGGGTAGAAGCTAAAGCATTAGTATCTGCTACTGAAAATTCGGTTGTTCATTTTCTTTATGAGGATATTTTTACTCGCTTTGGTGTTCCAAGAGAAATTGTGACAGATCAGGGGAGCCAATTCACATCCAATTTGGTGGAAAAGTTGATGGAAGAATATAAAATCAAGCACAGAAGATCTACTCCTTACCATCCACAAGCAAATGGTCAAGTGGAGTCCACAAACAAAGTTCTTGAAAGTATCATCACCAAAATTTTTCATCTACATAGAAGAGATTGGGCAGAAAGGCTTCCAGAAGCCTTGTGGGCCTACAGAACTACATGGAGGAATACAACAGGACATTCTCCCTATGAACTTATTTATGGGAAAGAAGTCTTGCTCCCCATTGAGTTCCAAGTCAAGACCTTCAAGATAGCAGTTCAGTTGGGGATGGACTTATCAGAAGCCCAAAAGCATCGAATGGAGCAGTTGAATGAACTAGATGAGATCAGACAAGAAGCAATTCTAAGAACTGATCTAGTTCAATATCAAAGAACTAAATGGCATGACAAATATATCAAAGAGAAGAAGTTTCAAGAAGGAGATTGGGAATTGTTATTTGACTCCAAGTTTAAATATTTTCAAGGGAAATTTCAGACTCATTGGCTTGGGCCATATGAGATTGACAAAATCTTTACCAATGGAGCTGTAAGAATCAAGACCATTGATGAGTTTCAAACTCCTCTTATTGTGAATGGCCATAGATTTAAAGTTTATCATAAGCCACTCTCTAAAGAGGATTTTGTCAAGTTGTTTCAAGAAATTTCTGCAATCAGGCTGGTACAGAAGAATTCTTCTTCTCAACCAGCCTAGCTTTTGTTTTTCAAGCTAAAAAAAAATAAAATAAAAAAAAATAAAATAAAAAAAATGGTATAAGCCTGAAAACCAATCATTGATTGGCAGTCTTATACAGAAAATATGGGGTGAAAATCAGGGACACCTGACACTCTATATTTTCCAAAAAAAAAAAATATGTCTTTCATTTCATTTCATCTCACCACCCACTCCATTTCATTCCACTTCATTTCATTTCATTTCATTTCATTTCACTTCATTCCACTTCATCCATTCCATCAATAAAAATCTTTTTTATGACCATTTCCACCTGGTCATTTTTCATTTGTTCATTTCTATTTCAGCCAAGTAATAGCTGTGTCAGTTTCCGCAGCTGACATCTGTTTCCGCAGCTGACTCCAGTTTCCGCAGCCAGAAGCAGATTCCGCAGCTACTACTCTGTTTTCAAAAGAGAATGTACAGTCAGATGTTATTGCCATAATTATGAAATAAAATGCAGGTGAGAGGATCAATGGAGCATTCAAGACACCAATGGAGATCAATCAGTTGAAGACCAAGGGCAAAAGCAAGGATTCCAAAGGTATGAATAAAGTTTATTTCAAATAGTATTGAAAAACACATTTTTTATATAATTTTAAACTATGAGCTCTACCCATAACGCGCAATGATTATATTGACAGTCCCGTAACCTTCCACGATCTCTATGTTATCCTCTTGCATTTATTCACAAACGGTTTCATTATTGAAATTCCGACTCTCACTCATGTTCAAATATCACCACCGTAGATAATGATACGTATTTGAGTTGACAAAGGACTCTTACAAGCCGCATAACTTCATAATCATTGATTGAAACGTGTTCATATTTATGACACAGCCACCAAAATTCAAAACGCGGCCGAATGCATTATACTTTGTTAACCTCTTTGTCGTGTCTCTGTCGTGTTTAAAAAACCCCACTCTACTCATTCTCACTCCCTGTTTCACTCCATTTCGTTCCTTTTGCTCACTCTCACTCCCGTATATCTACCCACGGTCTTACTCCATTCCGTTTATGGTGCTCATTTCCATTTTATGATAACATCCCCACAGTATTGTGCTCGATCCTGTGTATTCCATCGTTCCATTTCCACTTAAACCCTCACAGAGGCAAACTTGTGAAGCACAGAGAAGTGAAATGGGAAAATTATTAAGGGCAGAGCCGGAAGGACCGAAATTTATAGAGGGATATCCACAAGCAAAAGAGATGTTGAGAAAAGCTAAATGGCTGCGTTTTATTCAGAAATTCAGGGGTTACCACAGAGAAGTTACAAAAGCGTTTGCAAGATCATTTGATGGCTCGGAAGCAGAAGTTGGAGACCTCAAGTTTTTGGTCAATGAAGCATCAATAGCAACAGCCACAGAGCTTCTTCGGGAAGGAGAACGTTGGTTCAAAAATAAAAGTATCAGTGATGAGGCATGGAGAACAATCCTACGGAATCAAGGTATGGATATCACTGTTTTTAAAAGAGGAATCCCTGTGCATGCAATAAAGGAAGAATGGGCCACTTTACTACTAATTGTTCAGAAATTTATTACATGTGAAGGCCGTTTTGGCTCTATGTACATGTACCATACTAGGCTATTGATGAATTTTCTTGAAAACCAAACTCTCAATCTCCCTTATTTTCTATTCAATAGCTTAAAGAAAATGGCTGTGACTGTTCAAAAACACTTGGGAGATGTAGAGCCTCATCTTTATCACCATGGCCTTATAAAAATTCTGATTGAAAAGGAGCTCAAGGAAAGAAAAGATACATGGGAACAATTCCTAGTTAGAAAATTCTTTGAAGAACCTCAGGAAATTCGTGAAGGTAGTTCAATTAGAAGGAGTAGAAGAAAGAAAATGAATGTTGAAACCCAAGTTGCTCCTACACAGGAAATTCCCGCAGCCAGCACAGCAAAAAGAAGTAGAAGGAAAAGAACAGTAGATGAAATCCAAAATACTTCTACTACTACTATGAAAAAAACTGATAGGGAAGAGAGATTGGTAAAAAGGAAGAAGAAGGAAATCAAAACTAAGAAGCCAATAATACCAAAAGGGAAAGAAATTATTGAGGTTGTCCATAAAACTCCTTCTTCTGAAGAAGAAGATCACCAAATACTATCTGAAAGATTAGTTTTTCTTCAAAAACGGTCATCTATATCCAAGAAGGCAGAGACAGGAAAACAAGAACAAAAGGGTAGTGTACCACAGCATGTGAGGAGAAGCAGCAGGCTTAAAGGAAAATTGAGAAAAACACAAATTAAGGGTCCTCATTTCATTGATTTGGGTGAGGAGACATCTGAACAGTCTCCAACTGACCATAGTCCATTTCAGTCAGTTAGTGAACCTGACTCCTTTCACTCCCAATCAGACAATGAGCATACTCCATCTTATTCTCAGCAAAATATTGATGTAAGCCCTCCTCGACCAGATTTTGAACATAATTCTCCTTTGCAGCATTTTGGGGACAACCCAATGAAAAAGACACCGGAAGTAGATCCCAAACAGCAGGAGGTATATGACTATATAGAATCCTTGGAGAAGGCAGCCACAGGTCCAAGTACCTCTTCTATTCAGCCTCATACATTGCAGGATGATTTAGTTCAGTCATTAAAACAGGAAATTTTTGAGCTGGAGCTTTTGAATCGACATATCAAAAATGAAAATGAAACACTCAAAGAGCAAGGCAAACTGGACAAGATCATCCATGACAATACTATGTTACATTTGGGTATTTGGCAAAAGAAGAATAAGAAGTTAAAAAGGAAATGCCAAAAATTGAGCAGAGCACTTGTGAATATCAAATTCAGGTGCTTAATGAAGAAACCAAGAATGATGGCAGTACCAAAGAAGAAGAGAAGGGGGTTAGATGTGCTGGCTGAAGTATCAAGGCACATGAATTGAACAAAGAATATCAAAATTTTGGTTGCATGAGGACATGCAACACCTTCACAGTGGGGGTATGTTGAGTCCCGAATTTGCATCTTTTCCATACACTTTTCCATACCTTTTTCACTCACCTAAACCTCCAAAATTGTCAATATCATGTGAAAAAGGGTATCTAACATGGTTTTTAATTATTTTTTTGTGTTTTCTATTTGATCTAGATTTTGTTCATACAGCTGCGGAAACTTGCCACTTTCCGCAGCTGCTGCAACTTTCCGCAGCTATTTTGTGGAATTATATGCTACAGGTGTCTACAAGGGAAAAGAGCCACATGGGCAGGCTAGGAATGACGAGGACATGGTTCGTGTCCTATTGGTTCAAGTAAACTCGTCCAAAGAAGCCGCGGTCAAAGCCCTCCACGTGGAAGTCAACTATGGAGTTTCATGTCGGCTGGACTCTGTTTCGTGGCAAATAAACATCCATACGGCCGTTTCTAAGCTTGCGGAGGTTAAATCGACATCTGTGCAGAGTTCTGGAGTTGAATTCAAGCATCCACCTTCCGTAGATCCACTTTCCAACACGGCCATACTCCTATATCCGTGGACAGAGTGGTCTACGTGCTCCCTGTCATCATGAACTTTAGGAAACAGTTACAGTTTGCTGTTATATATAGAGCATTTTCATACGCACGTAGAGTTAGTTGATAGTTGTTAATTGATAGTTGATGTTCGTACTCTGTTATGTTTGCTTTGTAGTGATTACGCTGCCCTTGAGCCGTAACACTACCATTCTGTAATGAACTGCTTTTTAATGTGAGAAGACTCTGTTTTCAACTTAATTCGTGTTTGAGTATCGTTACCAAAGCTGTGTAGAGGGCCCCTTCTCAGCTAAGGTTCTGTGTATTAGTGTATATATTTCTCATTTCATTTCTTTTAAAAAAAGTCATTGTATCATAATCCATCATATGTTCATATTTTGTAGTTGTTTCATTTCTGTTCATACATTTCTATAATTTCCATTTCATTTCTGTCTTTCATGTTTTTATGATTGTTAATCACTGATCAGTTTTCTTGTGCAGGTTTTAGGTAGACAGCCCGGGCATTTTTATAGCATTTTTATAGCATTTTGACTAATGACATGAACTAACACCGTTCTGCTGCTAGTTTGTTTTTCATAGCTTTTGTTTAACTTCAGTCTTGCTTTGTACATTTCAGTTTTTCTTATCTGATTCAGTAGTTAAATTTAGATATATTAAGCTGCTCATAGCGTCTTCAGTTGCCTCCGAAAGCCACAGCTGGACTGATGGTGAGGGACTGCATTATGAAATGTGTGGTTTAGTATTAGTTTCTTTTCTGCAAATTTAGATATATTAAGCTGCTCATAGCGTCTTCAGTTGCCTCCGAAAGCCACAGCTGGACTGATGGTGAGGGACTGCATTATGAAATGTGTAGTTTAGTATTAGTTTCTTTTATGCAAATTTAGATATATTAAGCTGCTCATAGCATCTTCAGTTGCCTCCGAAAGCCACAGCTGGACTGATGGTGAGGGATTGCATTATGAAATGTGTAGTTTAGTATTAGTTTCTTTTCTGCAAATTTAGATATATTAAATCATGCATGACATCTTCGATTGCCTCCGAAA
This sequence comes from Pinus albicaulis, assembly GCA_034641835.2. Lineage (NCBI taxonomy): Eukaryota > Viridiplantae > Streptophyta > Pinopsida > Pinales > Pinaceae > Pinus > Pinus albicaulis. The sequence goes on from CM076582.1 coordinate 505,607,139, forward strand.
GCCACAGCTGGACTGATGGCGAGGGATTGAATCATGAGTGTATGGTTTAGTATTAGTTTACTTTCTGCAAATTAAATATCAGTTACACAAGTTGTTTATGATTACTTCCAAAAGTCATAGCTGGTCTAATGATGAAGGGTCAGAAAATGAATTGATGTAATCTGATTTAGATTTATTTTGTTGCAATTTTGAATTTCCTTAAGCATAGTTTCTTTTGTGTTTAGTTGGCAGCAAGAATAGTTTGGTTTTCATGTTCACTAGTTTACTGTTTTGATTCATTAGATTAGCAGCACCTTTTCATTTCAGCAGTACACTTTTACTTTCTTTCAAGTCTTGTCATTGTAATTTTCAATTTGCTTTTAAAGTTTCAAGTTGGTAAATCATTATAGGGGATATCACTTCCTTGAACAAATATAACCAAACTTTTTTTCATTTTAGAATTTCCATTTCACCTTAGAAAGACCAAAAACGACAAAAGTTAAGAAATAGGTTATCTTGCACATATAGTGCGCCGCACTTCATCAGCTTACGATTCCCGGATTGACAAATTAAATGCAGCAATTTAGGACACACTAAATTGACCAAACAGTAAGTCCAGTAGAAATATGCTACAAAATATTCAGGGCACCAGGGTGAAGATGGCCCAATCTCCTGTGTCATAATTCATCGTCATCTCGGCTCACCACTTATTCTTCTTTGCCCACCATTGCAACGCAGCCATCTACCTCTATCTTGTAGAGATTTTTGACTTGAATCCATATCCTCTTGGTTTGACCCATTTTTTTACGTCAGAGGAAAGCTTTTTCATCGCTGAAAACAACGTCATAACCTCTGTCCTCCAACATCGCAACTGAGACCAAGTTCTTCTTCAGACCTGGAACATGCATAACATATTTCAACATAAATGGTTTACCTGACTCCATCTCAAAGGTAATGGTACCAATGTCGGTCTCACTATATCTACCATCGGCGCCCATCTCTATATGCATTTGGAGATATTTCTCCTCCAAATCACTAAAAAACTCCTTGTCTCCCGTCATGTGGAAGGAAGCACCACTATCAAGATACCACACCGATCCCATTGCGCTTAAAACCAATCATGCGATCAAAGAGAAATTAAGTTCAAATTGCGAGGCAAGGGCCTCACCAGCTATAGCTCCAGCAACCTTATTGTTATTCTTTTTTGTGGGAATTTAGTGGTGAGATGCCCATATTCGTGACAGTGAAAACACTTCACCTTGGACAAATCCAACTTCTTGCCTTTAGCCTCAGATTTTGGATGGGATTTATTCCCCTTTACTTTCCTCACTTTGGTAGCCAAAGAAAAATACTCTTCATCATCATGTTTTGATGAGGAGCCATCCCTGGTACTCCACTTTATCTCCTCTTGCATTAGATCCGACCAAAGTCGCTCCCAATATGAGTGTTTCTCCCACTCATTGACAGAGTCTTGATAACTATGCCAACTGATTAGAAGCCCAAGGAGAGCCAAGCTCACCAAGTCATCATCCGAAAATGTAATTCCCACACTCCCCAACTCATCCCTACATTGTACAAACTTCGTGAGATACTTTTGAATAATGTTGCCCTTCTCCATTTTGATTTTTCTGAGTTTATCTTTCAGCGCCAACTTCCTATGGTCGTTTCTGATTTGGAAAAGATCTATCAAAGCCTTCCACATTACAAATGGAGTGGATTTCCCGTGAAGGCTTGACACAATATGGTATTTCACACCTTCCAACAAAATTCTTCTTGTCTTCGCTACTTTCTTTTGCCAGGCGCCAAGTAATGCAGTATTCATCAAAGTGGGCTTAGGAACATCGCTATTGATGAACTCCTCCAGTTAATTATCTTCAAGAACCGCCTCCATCCTGTCCTTCCAGGCTATGTAGATAGAGCTGCCCTCGAGTGCATACTCCAATCGCAACCCATTGAAATCCATTTCAATGTTTACTCAACTGTCGCACCAAGAAATTCTTGTAGCAAATTCGAATTGTCCAACAGCACAAAATCTCAACACCACTTCAATATTGCAATCTCTAGTGATCAACACTGCTCCAACACCATGTAGAAATTTATAAACACAATAATGTATTTCCGGATTCTCCTGATCTAAAAAATTAATCTTATGTTAAATATAGAATCCTTCCACTTAATACTTTACAGAAATTAAATCACCAATTGAAAAACACATATAAAGCAAAATCAATCGCACATAACAAGATGTTTTACTAGGAAAACTTAAAGCTAAAAACCCCAACTATCATATATTATGTATATCAATGTAACATGTACCAATATCTTACAAATATCAGCTCATAGAGCTCTCATTACAATACAATCGTCACACACTATCATGTAGAAATTTGCATATCTATGCACCAATTTCTTGCCTCCTGACAATCTGCCTCCACTGCGCAATCCCCACTGAAGAAGATCCCTGAATGAATTTGATCTTGCCTTTCTTTCACTGTGCAATCCTCATTTGAATGTCCAATTTTTGTGTAGATTCATTGAATGCATCACTATAGTCACAAATGATAGCCCATCTCACCCTTTCACCTATCTCTCCATTGGGTCTCCACTGGATCTAACATGCATGTAGTTAATTGTTGTATTTATTTAGTTGCAAGTAAGACACTACTTATGAATTAATTAAATAATTAATTTACTCATCTTTCACTAGTGTGTCTTTAGTTACAACTATCACAACTGAGTTTAACTCACTTAACTGAGTTAAACTAAATAACAACTCCAATAACTACTCTTCCAACTCCATTACAACTTTCCACTATCAGTTATAAAGAATTCATCTATGCATGAGTCACCAACCACTTTAGGAATTGTGTAATTCCTTCAGCCCACTCATGTGCCACATTTTCTCACTAAAATAAAGTGCTCCAAAAAAACAAGTTACTATTTATTGTCTGATTATTATTAAGGGCTAATAATAATCTACATGCATTCTATTTTTAGATATGCAATCTATAAATAGACTTCGCCCATGTTCTAAAAATAGAAATTCATCCAAATATAGGATTTTATCAACCGTCTAGAATCAACATCCTGCTAATTTTAGAATATTCTCACCATTCTAAAAATAGACATACACCTAAAAATAGCCTGCGGGCCCCACCTAGTGAAGGTGCTTAATTTTCACTAGGATCATCATCTTGTTGAATCTCAACATTAGGAAGGTTAGTTAAAAGTCTAGCTAGGCCCTCAAGTAATGTAAATGTCCTAGATGAAGTTAATGGAGAAAAATGTTGTATCGGGAGATTTTATGAAAGGTGGTTATGACATAGAAGAATGGATCATATTAGTATTGAAAATGTAGTAAAATTTAGTAAAACAAAAGTAGTGAGAGACATTCCAGAGATTTCAAAACTAAATGACACTATTAGAAATCCATTTCAGTATGGAAAGTACACCAAGCTTAGCTTCAAGAAAAAGGAGTACTCATCATCAATTCCATTGGAACCTGTTCATATAAACCTCTACGAGTCAGCAAGACACAAACAGTAATAAGTGAGAGTTATTTTATGATTCTGATTGACTATTAAAAAAGAATAACATGGATTACATTCCTTAAACAGTTTCATGCATTTTAAAATTGAGAAGGAAAGGACCGATAAGGAAAAACATAGGCATTTAGAAAAGGATAATCCAAATTATAACCCAAAAAATCAACATGAAATGAAAATTTTAGTAGGAAAAGTTGTTGTGGATGAACATATGATGATGGATTTTCTTGGAGATGAATATACTATGGATAAAATTAGAGAGGCGACTCGTGAAAAACCTCCTTCTAAATAAGTTCTCGTGGTGTAGATTTTTATTTGATAGTTTGAAATTTTAGAGACTACCCATGAACACATCTAATCCCCTTACAAGGTTGTATCTCGACAATAGAGAGGTCAATAGTGCTAAAATATGGCTCCATTGGCCCTATCAAGAATAGACAGTGTGGGAAAAAGAACTCCTAAATGTCTTTAGGTGGATGAAAGTGATCTAGAATCATTTCAAGGTAACTTATCTAACTAAATTGTTCATTACCAATCCTATAATATTATTAAAGAATGTTTTGAACCAAAGTTTGAGCAGGTAAATATAAATTTCCTTTTTTCCTACTTTGAAATCTACTAGTTTGACTACTATTAGAATAATTTTAGAAATTAAAAAAATTAAGATTTTCATTCATGTTTGGCAATTTACAACACATGGTTTTTTCTTTCAGTGATTTTGTGGCACATGGTGATTTAGCCTAAGGTTTTGTAATTTTTGTTGATGAAATAAAATTTTATTGTAATCCAAGGTAAATCGATTGGTGGCTTATGTATACCATCGGACATATATTATATTGTAATACTGTAAAAATGTATGTATTAAAAAATATTTTTGATTTTCTTAGTTTGGGTCCAAGGTAAAATATTTTTCTTAATTGTTTTGTGTGTTCCATTGCATATTTGCTCTATTATTAAGAATCTATTTGCAAAACTTAACTACATGGGATTTGAAGGTTAATGAAAAGTTTATCTATGCCCTCAAGTAATGTATATGTCCTAGATGAACTTAATGGAGAAAAATGTTGTATTGGGAAATTTTATGAAAGGTGGTTATGGCATAGAAGAATGGGTCATATTAGTATTGAGAATGTAGTAAAATGAAAGTAGTGAGAGAAATTCTAGATATCTCAAAACTAAATGACACTATTTGCAAGACATTTCACTATGGAAAGCACACCAAGCTTAGCTTCAAGAAAAAGGAGTACTCATCATCAATTCCATTGGAACTTGTTCATATAAACCTCTAGGAGTCAACAAGGACACACATAGTAATACATGAGAGTTATTTTATGATTCTGATTGACTATTACAAAATAATAACATGGGTTACATTCCTTAAAACAGTTTCATGCATTTAAAAATTGAGAAGGAAAGGACCGATAAGGAAAAACATAGGCTTTTAGAAAAGGATAATCCAACTTATAACCCAAAAAATCAACATGAAATGAAAATTTTAGTAGGAAAATTTGATGTGGATGAACATATGATCATGGATTTTCTTGGAGATGATTATACTATGGATAAAATTAGGGAGGCGGCTGGTGAAAAACCTCGTTCTGAATAAGTTCTCATGGCGTGGGTTTTTATTTCATAGTTTGAAATTTTAGAGACTACCCATGAACACATCTAATCCCATTACAAAATTGTATCTCGACAATAGAGAGGTCAATAGTGCTAAAATATGGGTCCATTAGCCCTACCAAGAATAGACAGTGTGGACAATAGAACTCCTAAATGTCTTTAGGTAGATGAAAGTGATCTAGAATCATTTGAAGATAACTTATCTAAATAAATTGTTCATTACCAATGTTATAAAATTATTAAAGAATTTTTCGAACCAAAGTTTGAGTAGGTAAATATAAATTCCTTTTTTTCTATTTTGAAATCTACTAGTTTGACTACTATTAGAATAATTTTAGAAATTAAAACAATTAAAATTGCATTCATGTTAGGCAGTTTACAACACATGGTTTTTTCTTTCAGTGATTTTGTGGCACATGGTGATTTAGCCTAAGGTTTTGTAATTTTGGTTGATGAAATAAAATTGTATTGTAATCCAAGGTAAATCGATTGGTGGCTTATGAATACCATCGTATATATATTATATTGTAATACTGTAAAAATGTATGTATTAAAAAACATTTTTGGTTTTCTTAGTTTCGGTCCAGGGTAAAATATTTTTCTTAACTCTTTTTTTTGTTCCGTTGCATATTTTCTCTATTATTAAGGATCTATTTGAAAAACTTAACTACATGGGATTATTAAGGTTAATGAAAATTTTATCTAGGCCCTCAAGTAATGTAAATGTCCTAGATGAAGTTAATGGAGAAAAATGTTGTATTAGGAAATTTTATGTACGATGGTTATGGAATAGAAGAATGGGTCATATTAATTTTGAAAATCTAGTAAAACTTACCAAAACAAAATAAGTGAGAGACATGTCAAAGATCTCAAAACTAATAACACTATTTGAAAGCCATTTTAATATGGAAAGTACACCAAACTTAGCTTCAAGAAAAAGTATTACTCATCATCAATTCCATTGGACCTTGTTCATATAGACCTCTACGAGTCAACCAAGACACAAAAATTCATAAGTGAGAGTTATTTTATGATTATGATTTATGATTACACAATAATAACATGGTTTACATTCCTTAAAACAAATTTGTGCATTAAAAATTTTAAAACCTTTAAAGCGCTAGTTTAAAATGAGACCAATATAGATATCAAGTGATTTAGATTAGACAAAGGAGTTAAACTTAACTATAATGATTTCAATGAATATTGTGAAAATCATGGGATCAAAATACATTTTTTAGTGACAAGGACTCTATATAAAAATGGAGTTGCGATAAGGAAGAACGGAACTATGTTGTAGATGGCAAGAGAAATGTTCAACAAAGCCAATCTACCTGATACCTTTTGGGGAGAAGTAGATAGTACAATAGTCTAAATCCTAAACATAGCTAAAATTAGAGTTAATAACAGTAATAATTCTTATGAATTATGGAATGGAAGATTGAATATATTCAAACATTTCAAATTATTTGGAAGAAAGTGCTACATGCACATAAATGAACATAATTTAAGAAATTTCATTCTAAAAGAGATGAATGAATCTTCCTCAATTATACACCTAGAAGCAAGGGCTATAGATGTTACAACAAAAGATTATGCAAGCTATGATAAATCATTTATGTAAGAGTAGATGAAGCGTTTACTCAAAAAACAAATCCATAAGCAACTAAAGATCTAGAGGAGACAATAAATAGAAAGAAAGAAAAGGAAGAAGGATAGACAGAGAAATAACAAAAAAAAGGAGGAGGATAATGAACATCAACATCGAAAGACCTCGTCCAAATATATTCAAAGGAATCATCTAGAAAATCATACTTTTTGGTGATAAAAGTATAAAATTTTAGATTGAAGAAGACCAATAAGCACACCAAAGCATGTAATCTTTTGTTTATTATCCAAAATAGAATCCATTAGATTAAGAAGAATGACACATGGGAACTTGTGCCTAGAACAAAAGATAAGAATGTGATTAACACCAAATGGGTCTTTAGAAACAAGTTCAATAATGATGGATTAGTAGTAATAAATAATGCAAGATTGGTTTGTAAAGGCTATACTCAATTTAATGACATTTATTTTGAGGAAACATTTTCTCCAATTGCAATACTATAAACAATTGGAGTTTTCTTGGAACTTTCATGTTTTAAAACCTTCAAAGTCTATCAATTGGATGTCAATATAACCTTTCTAAATAGAAACATAGAAGAAGAGGTATATATTAAACAACCAGAAGGATTTCAACTATAAAAAAATCAAGATTATGTATGAAGACTAAAGAAGGAACCTTATGGACTAAAGCAAGCTCCCAAGGCTTGGTGCTCAAGACTTGAAAATTATTTACAATAGAAATTATTCAAGAAAGGAGTGGAAAATAGAATGGTTTTCATCAAAAAAAATTATTAAAATCCATTAATAATTGTAGTATATGCAGATGATATCATTTTTGGAAGTGATATTGATGTAATGAGATAAAGCTTTGCAAAATATATGCAGAGAGAATTTGTAATGTCTGTGGTGGGATAATTCTCATTATTTCTAGGATTTCAATTTTTTTAATCGAGTAATGGAATATTCATCTCCCAAAGTAAATATGCTAAGTAGACATTGAATAAATTTAGAATGAAAAACTATGCACCTGTTAGCAAACCTATGGTCACGAGATGAAAATTAAGTAAAGATGATGAATCCCCCTCTGCAAAATAAATTGTATAGGTCATTTATCGGAAGCTTACTATATTTGAAAACATCAAACCTAGACATCATGCAAGAAGTATTATTAGTTGCAAGATTTCAGTCTACACTAAAGGATTCACATGTTAAAATATTAAAGATAATATTCAAATATGTGAATGGAATTATAGACATTGGTTTATGGTATTAAAAAATAAATGATTTTAATTTAACAACACCTATAGATGAAAATTGGGAAGGAAGTGTAGATGACAAGAAAAGTACAAGTGGAGGAGAATTATTTCTAGGACATTGTCGGGTATCATAGTTGAGCAAGAAATAAACCATATTCTCTATATCCATAGTTGAAGTTCAATATGTTTTAGTAGTGTCATGTTGCACTCAAATTATTTAGATGAAACAGATACTAAAGTATATCAGGGTTGAGTATGGTCATCTAATATCATGCATCTGTGACAATACAAGTGCAATAAACATTTCGAAGAACCCTATTATGCATTCAAAGAAAAATAATCTACTGATCAAGTGCCAATTTTTAAGAGAACATGTATTTTATTGGAGTGTATACATGGAATAAATTTCTAGCAAAGAACAAATTATCTTTACCAAACCCCTTCCGAGAGATAAATTTTAATATCTTCAATAGAATCTCATAGTGATATCCATCTCATTTTTTAAATAAAGAGAACGATAAGCTTAGGGGGAGCAATATATTTCTCTTGATATAGATATAAAATGGGGGAGATTTTCAGATGAGGATATGCATATTTTTAAGGGGAGTATTTCTTGACCATTGATGTGAATAGGTAAAGGATTACAGATTGGGGGAGTCCTATATGATAGTTTTAAAATGTCAGGGTTCCCATCAATGAAAAAAGAGGGGATTATTGAATAATGTGTTGTTAATGATGTCAAAGTTATGGGAAGATTGATATGTTATTCCAAGTCATATTTATAATACAAAGTCAAGGGGAGTATGATGTCCAATTTAGATTAGGCCCAACCAATGTTTACAAGTTAGTCCACCCTTGAGTGTTGAGATTGATCTATTAGCCCAAATTAGAGGAATAATATAACCAAGCTATGGAGAGTCCAAGATATAAATTACCCAAGGCCAAGCCAATGTTTAAAATTCGACTTAGACTTGAGCATCAAATCCTTAAAAATTCAAGGATTGGTTAGTGCATTAGAGAAATGAGCAAGTGAAAGATCCACTATTATTTAAGGTAAGAATGGTAGTGAGGAACATAGTGACAAGAAAGTTGGAGGTGTGATAAGAGTTTTATGTACAAAAAGAATATTGAGGCATGGGAAGGTGTTTTAGGTTTGAATTCCATGTTATATATTGAAAACATTAGAAAACCTACGAAATCATTATAATGTGAAAAAACTTAGAAATACAATTTTTTTTAGCCACTTTATTAGTTAGCAATATATTGCAAACAAAATCTCGATCCTTAATTGACAAAATATTAAAGGTGCCCCATACCAAGACTTTTATGAAAATCATATTGTCAATTCTTTCAATTTTCTAGTATTCTAGTCCCATTCATTATCGTGCCCGGGTAAAAATGATCTTTCCAATAATTGATAGTCTATCTATCAAATCCTCGACATACAATAAATTATTGTAGTGAAATTTTCTCATATCTTCTGGTATCTTGATATTCTCATATTTGGTAAGCATATGGTCATACCCCCTAGTTTCTGAGGTGCTTAGTTATATAAATTGGGAGCTTAAGGTCCTTAGCATATCGTATACCAAGAATTTTTATTAAATCACATTTTTTATTTCTCCGATATATCGATTTATGGGAAGCCATTGGAATAAATTTTGGTCACTAAGGTGCTTGGGTATATCACCTAAAGGCATACGGTCATTGGTAATATCGCAATAGCAAGGTTTTATGCGAAATTATATTTCTCCAATTCTTCAATATTTCAATACTCAGTAAGCCCATGTTAATAGATCTCGGTCACTAAGATGCTTGGTTATAAAACTTAAGGGCTTAAGTTCCTCGGAAATATCACCATACTAAGACATTATGTTAAAAATGTATTCTCCTTTTATCTGGTAGTATGATATTCAATATGCACTTGGTCATAGCGCTTAGTCGCTAAGGTGGTTGGTTCTAACACAATAGTTTTTTTAACAAAGAAACGTTTGTGCATTTCATAACATTGAAAAGAAATATCATGAGTATTGATTTCATAGACTAAATAAGGGAGTAGAGTTTAGAGAAATAGTAGACGATTACATAATATATTACAGAGTAGATCATATAGGAGATTGGTGTCTAGTAGGTTGGTACCCAGAAACACTTGCAGTAGAAGGAATTCCTGTCTCTAGTAGGTTGGTGCCTACAAATTATTTAAGTTAAGGTGATTGGTTTCTCCAATAGGTTGGTACCTATAAATTCATGAGGCTAAGGGGATTGGTGTCTCTCGTAATTTTTTACTAACAAATTATTGTAACAGTAGGTTGGTGCCTACAAAAAACTATTACATAAAGAAGTTTTGTCTTTTTCTCCCAAAAAGATTTCCACTTATATCTTGTGTTCCATGTTCTACTTATACGATTGGTTTCATATGTCTCTTAAATGTATAAATAAATAAAAAATTTCTTATAGTGATTCAACGCCTCATCTTAGTGTAAGTGTGAATTAAAAAAATGTGGCGTTCCCTTTTGAACAAATTCTCCCTCTTTCTTCCCATTCCACATGATTCTTGAAATATAACAATACCTAAGAAAATTATAGTAGCAATGATGTCCTTAAATGTTATTTCTTTATTTTTGATGCTAAAGCAATATTAAAATGATTCTAAAATTATATACAATCACTTGTTGCAAGAATATCTAGTTCTTGTGGTTGTAGATCATTTACATAGTAGTGCTAAGCCAAATCCAAATTCGCCAATTAGAGATCATCAAAGACACTCATTTGACACATGAGGAGAATAAGGTCAAATTACGGTCAAAACTAAGCTATTCAATGCATAAAAAAAACTAGTAGTGATGTCTCATATTCATGAAAGTGACACATGTCATGAAATCATAAGAATGAGTGTAGGGAAAAAATATATTCCTTGTTAATCACTCTCGAGCTAGTAGAGCTATGTATAAGTATAGAGATGTGTTAAATTTTTCGTATTCTATTTCCATATTGTACTTTAGTTAGACAATGGGTGATTTCATATGTTGGGATATGATATTATAAGTGCCTTTTTGAAATACTAGCTTGTAATCATTATATAAAAATGTAAATATAAGATACAAAAATTGCTAGAATAATGAGGGACGAATTAGGAAACTGAGCTTTGTTCCACCATATAATTTTATTTATTTAATATAATATATGCTTCAACGCTTTTGCATCTCATTAGTATTTGCATTCTTAGATACATACTCTGTACTCTACTTCCACATTTATTTTATGTTCTTATACTATGCATTAACTTCCGAGTTTTATTGTTATTTAATTACATGTGATAGTCAATTCTTTATGCGTGATCACATGCTAATTGCTTTCGCTGTATTGATATACGTATGAAGCATTTTTCCATTGAATTGTGAACCCCATTGATTAAGATGGGGCACCCATCGTAAGTAATGTTTGCAAATATCTACTTCTAGGCTCAACTTCTACAATTATAAGCCAAAGTGATTAATAATCAAATTATAATTTTCCCATTGATTAAGATGGAGTACCCATCGTAAGTAATGTTTGGAAATATCTACTTGTAGGTTCAACTTCTACAATTATAGGTCAAAGTGATTAATAATCAAAATATAATTTTCTTTGTGTAGTTTAACTTTGTAGACTTCTTATTTGATTTTTCACTTTTAGGTCTCATTGAATATTCTCGTCAATAAAAAATAATTTATAGAGATAAATTTCTGTGTTAAATGAAATGAACTTGCACAATAGTGTCTAGAATTCACAATTTTGTGTATTTTAGATAATGATTACTTTTCACATACTTTATGCACATAAATTGATTTATAACAAGTATGCACGTATTACACGCCCATGCAAATCTTTTTTAAAAGAAATACTGATTTCTATCGAATGATGAGGTTATTTTGGCATTCTCACCGTTAAACAATGTCGTCTTCTACCCCAATATTGGGAATATTTATTTTGGTAACATACTCATAATATATTGTGATGCATTAGGATAAGTAATTGGATAAATATTGATATAAAAAAATAAAAATTAGTGAAATTTACATATGAAAAATGGAAGCAATTTTATATGCAATGAAAAATGGTGATGGTAGATCATTGTGAGGAGCTTTAAAGTCAAGAGGTACTTCTTGGATAAAATATTATTACGAGAAGAGTAGTAAAATTGGGTTGAAAAAATGCTAAGGGGTTGATTTTGAAATTATCTATAAAGAGGGGAAAGACAATGTAAGAGGGGAATGATAATGTAATAGATGATATTTATTGTATAAAAGAAGCCTCAAATTTGTATTATATTATATTTTTTATTCATGTGTGGTTAGAAGTATTTAATAATGAATGGTAAAATGACAATAGTACTAGACAAAAAATATAAAAAAATGGATAAACTATCTAAGACATTATAATTGGAAAGGAGATATATTTTGGTACAAGGTAGAATATTTATGCCCTTAATCAAATTTAAAACAACAAATGTTAAGGGAGTTCCATTACTTTTTGGTGACAAGATATTTAGGATTCCTTAAAACATAAAAAAAAAAATATCAAAAAAATGTTCTACTCGAGAAAGGAATGAAGAAATATATTCAAAAGTTTGTAAGAGAATGCCAAGTTCGCCAAATAAATAAAGGAGAGATCCGAAATATCTATGGTGTCTTCACCATTACAAATACATAATCAAATATGGGAGGAGATATTGGTGGAATTTATTAAATGCTTACAAAATCTAACGTTAACAATACAAGTTTTTTTCGTCATTGATGGACTCACAAGATATGAAGATTTTTCAAATTTTGAAAGTACACATACAACAAGCCAAGTGGAAGACATGCTCATGAAGGGAATTCATAGACTTCATGGTTTTCCTAAAGCAACCAAAAATTATAGAGATATATAAATCATATATTTTTTTATAGGAAAAGAGTGGAATGACACTAATTATGAATGTACCATATCATCCAAAAACAAATGATCAAACATAAAAGGTTAACAAATGTTTAGATATATATCTACAATTTTATTCTTTAGGAAATAAATATTAATGGATTAAGCGTGTTCCTCTCATAAAATGATGGTATAAAAACACCTATGATACATATACTAAAATGTTCCTATTTGGGGCCCTTAATGAATATCCAACTCCTAGTATCTCATAATTTTTACAAGATAAGGCTAAAATGTAGGCAATAGAGTCACATATGTAGAAGAATAATAACCTTTGATGATTCTTAAGGAAAATATTTAAATGACACCAAAAAAGATGAAGAAACAAGTAGATCAACATTGAAGTGAAATATAATTTAAGGAGGGTGATTTGTACTTTTGAGACTACGACCTTATAAGCCATCTATACTGAAGAAAAAGAAGAATAAAAAAATAGCTCAAAATTTTATGGATCCTAAAAGATTATTTATAGGATTGGAAAATTGATGTATGAGTTAGAATATCCTTCTTATTTCATTCATAACATTATTCGTTTATCTTTTCTAAAATAGGTTTTTGGTCAAATTATGCCCACTTGAACATAAATTCCAAAATTAGAAGAAGAATGGAAGTTAATTCTTTAACCAGAACAAATTATAGAACAATGTTCTCTATCTCTTCAAAATAAAGTGATTATGGACTACCTAATAAAGTGAGAAAATATGCCTCTAGAAAAAGCTACATGGGCAAATAAGCATTTTGTGAAGAAATTCCCTCAATTACAAGCATTGAGGGGAAATATTTTTTAAGAGAGGTGGGCTATGTTAAAGCCGTAGTAAGCATTCCTTACCATTTTATGAGTTATGGTTAAGTCAATGTAGTAGTAGTCACATCATCTCACTTTATCTCCTATTAATGATTAAGGAGATCTATTTGTATAAGAACCATAAATTTTCTTTTATGGATTAGTATTCATTGACTTTTTATCATTTTTAAGGGGTTCGTACATAAAATTTAACTATATTTGTCTATAATGAACAATCATTTACTATGGTTAAATATGCTTAAATATGTTTGACGATAATTAAATACATATAGTTGAACATAGTTAACAATTTTACTATAAAATATAAAATATGTTATTAAAACAAAAAATTAAGTATCCACTACTTACCTATAACAAAAATTAGTAAACTACATTTGTGACAGCAACATACGGGAAATACTAAAGTTATATTTTAACTGTAATTTTTAAACTAAAAATATATTTAATATCTAAATTTTATGTAATCATAAATGCTAGATATTATATTTAAGAATTATATTTTATCATTAAATTTGAAGCCAAAGCTAAATTCTTCTACTACTATAAATTTAAAACATCATTAATTTCTATGTAATGATGTTCCTAAACATGACATTAATGTGCTCATTGAGAATAACAATTTAAATTTCTATGTATGGAGACAAACAGACTGAAATGTTAGGGTTTTGGTACTATGGTTATAAGAAGTGTTCATAATGTCTCTTTGGGGAGGATGGGAATTGGATCCCCTCCTATCACAATGATATTGTTAGGAGTATCTTCTCTGGATCATCACGTAGTTTTAATAGTACGAACCCATGAAGGAATCAACACCAAAATTTGGAGCGCAAAATTTAGAAAGAGGCCTCAATGCAATTTGAAATGATTGAGAAGAATTACAACAAAAAAGAAGTAGGGAAACAAAATAAAACCAGTTTAATCCATTAGGAAGAGAAGGTCCCAACATTTGAGATAACCTCTCAAAGAATAGGGGGGAAATATGATATATGCAATACCTTCCCTGATAAAAATATTTATTGCACTATGGACTTCAAAATTATCCCTAATATGGTTGATCAAGGAAAAATGGAAACCAAAAGAATATGTGGAGTTAATGCTTAGATCAAAGTGGTTTTTTGCAGAATATTCTATAAGAGGACCGGAATAGAATTTTTGAAAGTGGTCGATACTTTTTCAATTCAATTGGGTTATATTTTCACTTTTTAAAGGAAAGAATATCCCCCATTCAAGAGGAATTTTTTCACCTTTATGGATTAGGTTATATTCGTTATCCTAGAATTCTGGGTTCCATAAATTTTGGAAGGTATAGGAAATGCATTGAAATTTATTTTTTATGTGCTCCAAGGAAAGAAAACATGGAAAATACACATCATTCACTAGAATATTCACATATATGAATATATCATGGCCTTTACCACCCCATTTCTACCATAGTTACTAGGATAACATCTAGGATCATCCCATCAGTTATAAGGATATTCCTTTGATATTTCGTAAATTCCATGAACACTATCACTTGTTTAGAGATTTGAATTAATATTATGCAAGCTCAAATCTATAATAAGAGAAGGAATATAAGGATTTTGAAATAGTTTCTAATAGGAGGAGAATTAATAGGAGGGGTTATGGAAACCAAACAACTAATAATCCTAAAAGAAGTAACATGTATGGTATTTTCAATAATATGGAGAGAAACCTATATTGTTGGAGACAAGTGCATACATAGAGAAGCCTAGTCAAAATGTTTTAAGGAGGACAATTTGGAACCACCAAATGAACCTAAGCAAGGGAAGACACTGGGTAAGGAACTCCCAATAGAGTATGTAGAGATGTTCTATGAACGTGAAGAAAAAATAGAGATGAAAATAAAAAAGGGATTGATTTGGAGATGTTATACTTACAAGCATTAGTATCATCCTAGGGGAACCAATACCTATCAAAAAACCTGGACAAGGAAGCATAGCTTAACTCAAATTCTACCTATAGTTCCAAAGGAATATCCATCAACACAATAAAGGTAAAGAGTTCCCTCATTATTATTCATTATATGTTAAAAATTCAATAACAAAGAAACTACAAAGCCTAATAGGAAGGAGAAAAAAGATGTAGAAAAACAAATAAGCAGTTGATTCATGAAATGGAAGAAACATTAGTTCACTTAGATAGAATTAAGGTAATGATAGAACCCTACCAACCCATCCATTTCAATTAATGATGAAAGTAACTACATGGAAAATAAGGGATATAAATGGAAAAACTAAGAAAAATCTACTTAAGGAAAAAATTAGGATAGAAAAACCAACCATAATCATGATGTAAGAAACCAAATGTAGATATGGACAAGTTTAAAAAATTTCTCAAATTATATGGAGAGGTTGTCACCATATATCATTGGATTTTAGAGAAGTATAAAAAGGTATGGTAATCTTATGGGATCTAATGATTCTCACACTATTTGATTTTCCATCCATAAATAAGCATATTATAGCTAAATTCCATAACGTATGTTCGAAAAATGTGAGCTATATTACCATTAACATTTATGGCCCCAATTTGTAGAAGGATAGAACATTTTTTTAGAAGCATTAAATTGATTCAAGAATGCATAAGGGAATCTATTTTGATAAATGGAAGGGATTTTAATGTAATCAAATCACTGATGGAAACAAAGGGAGGAATATTCCAAATCAAGGAGGAATATTCTATTTTCAAAGAAATGATTGATAGTTTAAAGCTCGTTGATATGTCCACCACCAATTGAATGTTCGCACGGAATAATCATTAAGGAGGTAATTATTCTGACTATTATTATTGTATTGTTCTATTGTTATTATTGTTATTTTAATAATATGGGAATTACATAATGACTTGGTAGCATCCCATCTAGATAAATTTTTCTGACAATTAATTCTTCTTGTAGCTACATTACGACTTAGTCATGGGCACAGGGGCTTCACTCAATGAACCTCTAATATATCAGGTGCGATCATAAAATATTAAAAAATACCTTAATTTCAGTACAAATTGGAAAATACCTCTAAAAATTACATTCCCTACCAATATAAACCCAATACACCTTCCAAATTTAAAAAACCCCTACTTTCACTATATATTGTAGGTATCTATTTTTTCATTAAAATTTTTTATACCCCTTTATATTTTTTCATTAGCTTTGAGCTCCATTTTTTATACCTACCAATATAAAATCCCTTTACCCCCTATATATCCCCCAATATATTATGTTATTTTTTCCTCATTATATATCCCCCAATGTGAACCCATGTGTTATGATATTGCTCCCGCAGTGAAGCCCCTGTGGTCATGTGTCATATCACTGGTTGCTTTCCTAAATATTAATTGGAAATTAAACCCACATAATAGAACCTTCCAATCTAAATCATAATATACTTGGAATCATTTATTTAAATAAAATATAGCAAAGTGATGGGAAAAGCACCAATCAAATCAAGAACCATCATGAAAAAATTTAAAAAAATGTTAAAGAATATAAAAAAATGTTTGAGGGATTAAAAAAAACAAGAATTTGGAAACATTAATGAAACACAATAAATATATAGAATAATTGCAACATCAAATCATGGTGGAGGGGATAACTAAAGAGCTAAGGAAAAAACAAACCTACATTGTATCGATGTGGGAGGAAAGGAAAACTGAAGAGGAAATTCTATGGAAATAGAGACATAGGTTTAAGTGGTTAAAGGGATGAGAAAGGAATTCAAATTTTTGTCATAAATCCATAATTCAATATAGATACCTAAGTTTAATCTCGTGTATTAGGGATTATCAAGGGAATTGGCTAGAAAATCAGCATGATATAGAAGAAGAGTTTTGATACTATTATGAGAAACTTCCCTCCAAACCTTTCTTATACTATATACCAACAATGAGGAAAATATTACACAACATTACAACCCTAATTAGGAAAAAAAAAATCATAATTAATGAAATATCCATATTAAAGGCTAAAGAGGAAACAATTGAAATCAAAAAAGGTAAAGACCTAGGTTTGGATGGATTCACAGTGGACTTCTTAAATTCTAATAGATTTAAAATCATCATTACAATGACCATTTTTAAAAGGATGGGTTTTTCATTCTCCCACATTATCCTTAACCAAGAATGAAAATTCTTCCTGTGCTTCCTTCTTTGGGAAACTTGGAAAGAATGGATAAGGAGAATCCTCAATAATTTAGTGGAGGGGAAGGAATTTTTTTATTAGGAACCTGTTGTGTTGTACAAACAACCCTCCCCATTTCAAATTTTTATATTAATTTTTAATAAGAAATAGGTCCCCTTTTCTTTGAATAGTTTTATAATCAATAAAATGATTTAAGGAAATCCGATGAGATCATGAAATAGGATCAAACCCAAATGAAAAAGGATTTATCTAACAAAAAATAAAGAAAACACATAAAGGCCTTTATCGCATTTCTCATATTCAAATTTTAGAATCAAATGTATTATCATTCAACCCCAATGCGATTAAGCAATCTCAAAAGCGCATATCGCATCGTACATGAGTTCAAGTCTTTTACTTTGAAAATTTCTGATGCGATGAACCCAATCGCAATCACAAATCGGGGAAATCACATTCTTGTACATCCTTTTGAAAAGCTCCGATGCGATAAGCTTGATCGCAATCACGAATCGGCAAAGTCAATTTTTGATTATGAGTCCCTTTTGAAAAGCTTCGATGCGATAAGCTTAATCGCAATCACGAATCGGCAAAGTCATATCACATCTTCATGCACCATTTTTCCAATGCGATAAGTTAAATCACAAATCACTCATTGCCAAAATGCATAACTCATATCCATAGATAGTCCACTAAAATCTGCGATGTGATATCATTATTTCATAAAAGTGCTCCTCAATGAAATCATAAAATAGACCATTTTTTATGATTTAAAAGACATCGTGCCATCCATGCCAGCTCAACAATAATCGCACATTGCAAATGTAAAATGGGAATACTTAAACCTGATATTTGAAACTTTCGATATCTGATATACAATTATGGTTGATTGGAAAATCTTAAAAGGTTATGGTATTAACGCTTTAAAAGGACTGTTATGAATGTGCAACTAGACAACCTACAAAGGCATTAAAATTTCACACTATGTGAGGAAATCATTAATAGATAATCATGGTTAAAGTCCGTCACAGATTTCAACTTCAATAGAATAATACTTCTCTAATCCATCATCTTTATTGTGATTAAATGCCATTAGCTCCTCTCTTTTGGTATTCATTCTTAAAAGATTTTTTTCGTCATTTTGCTAATCTGTTCCAATGTGCAGACGTAAGGAAAACCTATGAGTCATGAAAATTTCTAAGAAATCCAAGAGAGTGAAGGTCCCCGTCATTCCAAAAGAGCAACCAACTAAATTGGTGTTAGTGACTGATACAACCTGTCTGGGTCTTGGCAAAACTTCCTTTTTCTTTTCAAATGATAAGAATGCACTCAATGCATTTGTCGATAAAATGAGAATCTACTTAATGCATGCTTTTAATGAAAGAGAATGCACTCAAAGCGATTTTTAGTTTTCGATCATTAAACAATGTAATCTAAGTTAAATGGTGGATCTCAAAAAATACTTTTCAATTCAATGTGATCTAATGCATTTTAACAAAAAGAAAACTTTGAGACGAAAACTAAATGAACGCAAATCTTCTTAATGTAGGATGAAGGAAAAAAGGATGAAAAACCACACTAAGAATGCAATCGTTGTTTTAAACACTTTATAATGAAATTCCTTAAAAGGCTACAAGACATATGAGGTCAAGCACAAAAATTAGTTCCAAAGCATGAGCTCAAAACAAGGCATTCATTCCCTTTTACATCAAGCAATCAAAGAAAGAAGACATTCCAGCTGAACAATGAGCAATGTAATCTATGCTCATACAGAGAGAAGACCAGATGGGAAAGACACACTAGTGAAGGATTTAGGGAAAAATACTCAATTTTCACACATCCTGAAATTGGCACGACTTTCATAGGTGAAATTAGCACCAACTAGCGCGACTTGCTCACTGACAATTGGCGCCAATAGCCAATTAGCACGGGTTTCTAACTAACAACAAGCGCCAATGCC
The DNA here is from genome assembly GCA_034641835.2 of Pinus albicaulis. NCBI lineage: Eukaryota > Viridiplantae > Streptophyta > Pinopsida > Pinales > Pinaceae > Pinus > Pinus albicaulis. The sequence continues at coordinate 505,627,030 of CM076582.1, forward strand.
TGAAAATGAAAAAACTAAAAATTTCTCTCAACCAAGACCAGACTCACCACTTCAAGCAAAATATAAAACTAATCCAGAAGCAAAGTATTGACCAAAAAAGACTTTCGAACAAGGGAAAACCCTAGCACCTACAGGAAATGGTGTGACTGTTTGGCTGTAATCCGCGCTAGACAGGGGATGGCGCGAGTGATGAAATAGCAAATTGTGCCAATGGGCATGACTGTCAGGGAGGAAACCGTGCCAATCAAGCCAACCATGAAAATATGAAAATTTCGAAAAAGCAGAGTTTAGATTTGATCCTCTGGGGCTGAACAAAGGTTTTACACTAGAAGGAGACAGACCAGAAGAGCACATCAATCAATCAAAAGCCAAAAACAACTGAAAGAGACAAGAAAAACTCCAATAAAATCCCCAACAGAGTCACCAGTGTGTTGGAGAGGTAAATCCCCTTTGCAGGCAAAGGTGATCCCTACTAGCCTAGATCAGGTCTAGAAACAATCTGACATGCAGTGACACAGGTCTCTAGTTACAAAAATGAAAAAACACAATGAGTTTCCTACCTCTGGTCCTATGTAATGGTCATCGAAGAAAGAATGATGCTTCCCGTCCTTCGCTTTGGCAGATCATGATCCTTCCGCTTAACACATCCAAACACCTGCACACATGTGAAGAAAAAGAATAATACACATCATAGAATCTAAATCTTGTAACCATACATTAGTCAAAGAGGATGTAATTCATTGCATCAAAGGCAAAGACACATGAATGAAACCATAATCAAAGTCGCATATCATTAACAATAAAAAAGAAGGATACAACCCAAAGCTCTGACGTTGGACCTTCCTTCGGCAGGGCTAACAGCGGTGCACGTCTCAATGAAGCTCGTCGAGCATGGGAAAAAGCTCTCTCTCTTCGGCTTGGCTCTCAAAGGCTATCTAGCAATAGTCTCCTTGCTACAGATTCAGCTCTTGCTTCTAGTGCTATTAGGACTAGTAGGACTAGCTTGCTAAGGGAAAATGGAAAGCTTATATAGATGGTGGAAGGGGAGTTGGGATCCCTACAATTGTGGGATTGGCCCTATCCTCAAGGAAGCTCCCATGATAGGTGGAAAACCACCTCCCATACATGGAGATCTGGAGCAAAAATTCCCAACTCATTTTAGAGACTCGTTCAGGAGTTTTTTGGAATCAAAATTCCGCCATTTATTTTTAAAAAACAATTCTTATTAAGCTCTGCGTGAGCAATACACTGGGAAAGAGCACCAGTTGGCACGCCCTCTTTGTTCGATTTTCCCCATTGGCACGAGGGCTGAACTGACTAGCCGGGGCAAGGTCAAAAGATTAGTTTTTAGGGTTTTTCAAAGGAAACTTTCTTCAAAGGAATGATTATCCTTGTAAAGGGGGATGCCATGAAAGTGGTTTCAAGTTATGTCACTGGTCACAGGTCATGGAAAAGGCCCTCCAATGTGCGGGATGGGGGATTGCAGGGATGGTGACAAATTACTGTGTAACAGGTGGGAATATCTTTAAGTGTGGGATACAATTTATGATCCTTCCACTTGGAGTACAAGCTATAATGCTCGACATGAAAAACATAATAAGAGTTGGTGGCTTCATTTAATGATCATGTCCTCCATATGTAGATGCACTCAATGTCTAAAATCACCGTGTAAGTACATTTTCTCTAGTGGTTGTTAGCAAATAATGACATAAATTCGTAGCATGGGGATGGTGAGTATATTAATTTTCCTATTAGTCATTATCATGATAGCCTTACATGCACTACTGGGTATATAGGTGTTAACCATGCATATATAATTATTCCAAGTATATTCTCATAAAACATAAAATATCCATTGGAAAACACATGGAAAAACACAAACGTTTTATCTCGGAAACCCAAAATCAAGAAATCCAACAAGTTTCTTTTTAATATATCATCTTTACAATGTTACAATATAATATGTATATTTTGTAGCATTTAAAAATAATAAAGCATTAATGCCATATCATAATACAACCATATTTCCTTTCACTATACCTACAAAACCATGGGAAAAAATGCTATGCACTCAAAAACTACTAAAAGGGAGAACTGCCAAAAATAGACGTAAAAAGTTGCCCAAATTGTTTCAAGGTGTTTCCTCAACTCTGTGCAGGGGGGCTATTACACCCTTGCATACCCCTAATTTGGGGCGTTGGAATCTCCCATAGTGACCTCCTATGTGGATGGAACATATAAATCATTCAAAGAATATAACACATACCAAATAGGGCATTATTTATTTGGCTACATAGAATTCCTAGACATTTTGTAGAAGGAATTTTCTATTTATGGGCCTACAAATCTTCGAACTTTATAGTTTACAATATCTATAAGAATTTATGGTAAATTTATAGTCACTTCAATTAGATTGATCATTGTCTCTCATTGTTGTAGCCTACAATTTCTTTTTCTTGAACTTTTGGTTTTGGTTGGGAAAGATTGGGTTTGCATATGATTGGGTCACTCTGGTATGTTTTGGTCTTGGTATTATAGTCCATATCCTAGTTGGTATATCTCTTGGGAAGGCGTTCCTTTTGGCTGTTCAATCTTTCTCAAATTTGGGGACATCTTTCAAGCCCCTTCATCTTCCCCTTGGCTAAAAATTTGAGTCTGGAATGATCTATTATTTTCTCTACCTTGTTCTAACTATAATGGTGGGGGTAGGATTTATTTTGGGTATGGTTTCATTGGTAAAATATTATACTAGTATTATATTCCACTATTAGGGCCTCTTTAGTTAATCATGAAGAATAAGCTTGGTTTGAAGGGAGACTGGTTAATCATGATGAGAGGATGTTGTTTAGGTGGAAAAAGGAGTAAACATGGCTCAAGAATTCCTTCCACCTCCCACGCTCAATAGGAAACATAGTGATCCTTGGAAATGTATTAGCAAATCATATGTCCTTGTATCCATAATAAAATTGATGTCGTTGAAGAGTTTGTTAGGCTTGAAAATGGATATTTTTGGCTTAAAACATTAGTTATACAAGGAACAAGGATAATTAGTATTTGCAAGTTGTGGATGTGTATTGGGATATTGATATTTTTTTCGGTAAGGTATTGATTGAGAGGTCTGAGAATATCAAGAGATATATTAACAACAAATGAATTGCAAATGAAGTCTGGAAAGCTGAACCATAAGGTCACAATGTTAGTGTAAATGTTGTCCAATATCAAGTTTTGTGACCATGAGGAGGACATTGAGACACTGTACACCATTTAGGAGGAGTCCCCCATATAATAAGGTCTTGGCCTCTTATTGTCTTCAGTTTTATTTTATTCATGTATATAATTTTGTTTTCAAATTAGATATAGAAGGTTCTTAGTCCTTAAACATTAGGCATTGGTAATTTACCTATCATATTTTGGGTACTTGGTAAGGTTTATTATGTGGTTCCAAATTTTTGAATGGAATTAAAAGACTTTGGTTTCCTACAAATATAGTTTCCCATGTGGCAAAAACATTGGGATTTGTTACTTCTTTGATCTATCATTAACACAAGTTTCCCAACTTACAAAAAAATAATTGACTTTACTAATTGTAGAAGGAATTTTCTATTTATGGGCCTACAAATATTCATGTGTAGTGCAATTAGTAAAGTCAATTTTTGGCTTCATATATTTTAATAAATACTCAAATTTAAAACACATATAACTATAAAATGTAAAATGTAAATTAACACAAAAGAATTCTATCTCATAATGATCTATCTCAGTCATCTTAATTTATAAAAGAAAATCTAAGGAACAAAAAATAATAAATTGGATAAATATTAATTACAAACCCATGGGGAAAAACTAATAGATTAAATAAATATAAAGCACAAAACCGTTGACTATAACAAAAGCATGGATGATAACACTTTTCTAAAAAAACTACTTAAACACAAATCAAATACAAAAACTAAAAATGGATGGTTTATTAAGTTATATCCCTAATATATATATATATATATATATATATATATATATATATATATATATATATATATATATATATATATATATATATATATATATATATATATATATATATATATACATATATATATATATATATATATAATTTAATAATAATAATATTTTTTGAATTAATTAAGATGAGGGTAAATTTTAAGGAAGGAAATTTATCTTAATGTTTAGAAACCTTGGCAAATCTTACTAGTCCCTAACATGAAAACTATAAAATGTTTATCTATATGTTTGTAAAAATATTGAAATTTCTAATGATTTTATATAGTCTCTATAAAACTTTGGTGATTTTTAAGGTAAAATAAATTTTATGATATAAAATTTGTGTGAATCATTTTTAGATAAAATGGAAATTGTCGAATAGTTTTTTTGGAAAGCACATAGAAAATTAGCATACATGCGAATATTAGTCCCTAAAATTTTCCATGATTAAGATTAATAAAAAAATCTAATATTAATGTTGGATAGTTAGATTTTACCATCAAAACTTAACATATTAGTAAATTTACTATACAATTTATGGTTGTAATCTAACCTACAGATCAAATGGCCCTTTTAAGGGAATTTTTCATGATTAATTTTAACTAAAATCTGGTAAATATTTTTAAAATTTTTAGTTTAAGTTGTTTAGTATATAAAATTTGAATGCCCGTGGGGTTTTCCTAGTTGATGAATCAATTTAAGCATTCAAATATGGATTTTAAACAAAAAAAAATCGCAATATTACTTGAAATTGTATCACCAGATTTTGGTAAAAGGATTATTTCGTTTATAAGTTAAACTATGCCAAGTTTGGGTAGTCTAATTAATAGATGAAATAGGCTTTTTGGGAGCTTTTTTTTGTCAAATTTTATTCAAAATATAGTAATTTAAAAAAAAAAGACATCCGTTTAAGTTGTTTAATTTGCAAAGATCAAGTGCCTTGAGGTTTTTTTAGGGTGAATAATTCATTTATCCATTCAAAAATGCATTTAAAAAAATAAAAATTACACAAATTGTATTGTCAAATTTTGGAAAAAAAAACATTTTGTATACTAGTTAGACTACGCTGAATTAAGTTAATACAATAATTATTTTTTATTAATTTCCAAGTTTAAATTTCAACAATTAAACATTAATAATTAAAAAAACTAATAAATAAATACTTATTATGTTTTTTTTCAAAATTCCAACATAAGTTTTTTTTTTTAAACCAAAAAATTCTATCAATTCATCAAGAGATTACATCATGGTAGTTTCATAATCAAAATGTCACCGCATCATTCTTACAAACTAGTAAAAACAAAGAGATAAAAGTAAAATAAAACTAAAATACTTCATGCTTATTTCCCACAGTAAATAAAATTGTCCCAAATCCAAAACAAAGATAACCATCATCATTAAACATCATTGTTATCTGGATCATGAACATCTAGCCCATTTCCTAGCAATGGAGGTTAGCAGAAGGCCTCATGCAAATGCTCTCCCATATGCACCAACATTCCTTGCAAGCGATCATGCCTCGTATCCACTTCTACCGATGCCGAAATGAAACTATCATATTAATCATGTCCCATTGGTTATTTTGTAAGTCGTTCATAAATATTATGACCTCATTGTGGTCATTGTGTTTATCCCGAACTAATTTCTCTACCAGAACTGTGACTTGACAAAAATTAGCTTCAATAGAGTCAAATGGTTGTGGGGGGGGGGTCCACTCTTCTTGGAGATTTAGCATATTATCAGTCCACCTCCTCTCCAATGCCCCTTTGATCCACTGGATGCACTGATTTGATACCTCAAGTGATCTAGGGGATCAAAATAGTCGAAAAAATAAAAGTGCTCTAAACCTCTTGAGAATAGTACCAAATCATAGTGCTTGTTATTTTGATTCCAATGTCACTTGAATCACCTCATTCTCACAATGTATGTGAAAGTTATAGCATTCTAAATTTTTTCGTAAACAACTAAAAAATCAACTTGGAGGGTTTGATTGGGTTGTTGATTGTGCGGGTCATACAATTACATCAACAGGTGATTGTGTAGGTATGGTGTGCAATATGATCCAATCCTGTGGTGACACATGTCTTAGTAATACATGTCAATTTGGCTCATTTTCATTGGTTTGTTTGTTTTTATGGTGGCCAATAAGAAGGTGCCATGTGGCCCAATGTGAGAGTGCCACATGTCCCTCAAGGATCGTCTAAATTATTTTTTGGTCAGCTGACCGACAAAGCGAGGTTCTACCCCACGAACATTGTCTAACTAACCATACAATCCACTGTTACACCATCACATAATTAGTTATTAATTTTATATGGTTATGGGTTTGATTTAATTTCAACATGACCGATGGTTTAGGGGAGGGGCTGGGCATGTGGCTCTAATCCCTAGTAACTCGGTAACCATATGACCACAGTGCAAAGGAGGAAGGGCTAGGAAATTACCCCTGACACCTGGTTATGTGGCATACCAGAGAACAACTGTAGAGGCATAGGGGAAGGGGTCAGACTAATATGTCATATAAACTCCCACATATTACCGGAGGAACCACAGGAAGAGGGCTTCGAGGATGGTTTTAGCACGTATTCTAGGCCCAAGCCACATGGCAGACACATGCCCAAGGGCGTGGAGCTGACAGCTGCATAGTCTCTCGCTCACGACCCTCAGTCCTATGAAGCCTCCACGTGCTCGAGAGTAGGGCTGGAAAATTGACACTAAGGCCTTATTGACGTGTTTAAGGATGAAAGGATTTGCACCGTTAGTGGCAGAATCAACACCAATCTAGAGCGAATTTGTCACTTGGTGGTCTTCCAAAAGAAAGGATTCATTTCCTGGTTGGCAGTTTTTCCAATTTGAAGGACAGATAACAATGAAATGTTCAAGGAGGCCTAAATTGGTCATTTTTCATTATTTTTGAGCCCAATAAGAGTCTACACAAGGGTTTTTGGGTGTTTTGAACTCAACGGAAATATTATTTTTGTGACTTGAGAACTGTATGTTGGAAAATTTATAGAGAGAAGTTTTTTTGAGCTGTAGATAGAGACTATGTTTGTTTTTTCAGGCCATATGGAGACTTTTTTAGAATGGAAAGATCCTAGGCAGGGCTTTTCAAGCCTTCCAAATGCAACTGCAACATTTGTTTCTTCATTAGATCAATTATTTTTCACTCCATTGTCAATATGATTGCAAGAAAATACCATTTTAACACTTCATTATGAAGCAGTTGATTTCATGCTTTTTAATCTCAGAATGATTAAAAGGACCTATTTCCACATTCAATGAAAGAGTGCTTTTCGTTTGAAATCATCATTTTATTTATTGTTGAGTCAAATTTTGAACGAGAGTTCTCTTAAGGAGAACGTTTCTTTGAAGGAGAAATAAGGCCACTCTAGCAAGAAGTTTACTCTATGAGTCAAATATTCTTATTGTATTTTTTTTATTTCTGAGATCAATAAAGCGACCTAGCCATTAGAGAAGGGCCTGTAGACGTAACCCAAGAGGGGTGAACTCCATTATCACATGGTTGTTCTCTTCTTCATTTTTACCATGTTGGATTTCATATGATTTTGTTTCATCTTTAATCTCGTTTAAAAATAACTATTCATGGTTCAAAAGTTTACAAACTAATTTAACTTCTGAAGAACCAAATTTATCAAAAATTACGAAGTGTCAGAAGAAATTTGATTTTTAGATCGGGTGGTATTAGAGCAGGTTTTGACCAGATTTCAAGAATGGGAGAAAATTTTCAACATGAAAGACTCTTAGAACTCGAAAAAATGAATTCCTTTCTCCAAGTGGAGAACATGGAATTCAAAATATTGCTTAAAGTGGAAGAGGATGAGAAGAAAACTGTGTGCCTAATGTTGAACAATGTCATTGAAGACAAAACTAGGGAATGTTTAGCTACTGAATCTTCCCCTAAGTCTCAACAAGTTTTCAGTCATAATATGATTGATGTTTTTACCCTTTTTCTAATGAATAACACTACTTGTATGTTAAATCATAAGCCTTGGTTTTATTGATTCTTCATCTACCACTTCATCTACAAAAGAGAAGGAGGTAAAAGATACATCATGTTCAATTCTTTCTCTTAACAATGATAATTCTTCTTTTGCATCATTTGAGAAACATATAAAGGCTATTGGTATAAAATTATGGACCGAAATAAGGTACAATGGTAAGGGTCTTGGAGTTCATAGTCATGTAATCATTAATCTTATTGAGGTGAGACCACAACCTTGATAAGAATGATTGGGATATGTTCTAGAAGAAGCTACAAAATACTCCAAAACTAAAAATGCAAGTAATTCTTCAAGTGTAACAGTCATGAATAAAGAACTCCTACAAAATGAAGGAGAATCATATGATGATGATGACGTTAATGGAACAACATCTCTGAAGAGAGATGAGCACTTCAAATGAATAACTAAGACAAGTTCTCCTCATCATTCAAGTTCTCCTCGCTAGGCTCATAACCAAAAGGACCATCATAAAAGGTATAAACAACCTAATTATTTAAAGGCTTTCTATGACTATGAACAACATGATGATTTGAATAAAATGTCGTGGAATGTGTTTCCTTGCACCTTTTTTTGTGCACCTAACCATTGTGTAGACAAGGTCCACAATAGGAAAGAGTTAGTCAAAAAAATGAATATGTTGATTAGAAATGATACGAGGAAGGAAAATCCACTTCCAATTTCAAAGAATTTTTTTTCAAAGAGTTCTCACAAAGACATTTGTACTCATTGAAATATAAGTGGGAATTGGATCAAGAAATGTTGGAAGCTGCATCCACATCTACATCCAAATAAGGACCAACATGTCATGAAATCACCTGAGAAAGAGAAGGAAGAAGAACGTGTGAGGCACACAATACCCATGTATGAAGAAACTCCAGAAAAATGAAAAATGCAGAAAGAAAAACCCCTAGCCTAGTTGGGTAATAAATAGTTGGAATATTTGTCTATTTAAATACTTCATTTATTTTGTATGTCACATGTTGCATATCCCCATAGTTGGGTATTTTGTAAAAGTGATGTTATGAATAAATCTCTTATATGAAAAAATGTTTTCTTTGGAATTTTATGTTATTCCATATTATTGATGAGTCCATTTTATGGAAATTTAGCGTCAAATTTATGACATATTGCAAAAAGGAATTATGTTTGTGGACATTGTAGTAAGAATCCTAAACTTTGGGATGAGAATTTGCATTACATCTAGCATGTCTACAATCGTGATAGGTACTCACCTACAAAAGTATTTCCATTTGAATTTTGTTTGGGTTATTTTCCAAAGTATCAATTATATTTTATCTTTGGTAAATATTTTGTAGTAGATGGACATAATGACACCGGCAAAGCCAAGAATATCGATGAAAAAATTCATCTAGTGCATTAAAGAGTACAAATGCATCTTGAGAAAAGTAAATAAAAGTACAAAGCAAAGCATGATAAGCATCAAGTTGACCATGATTTCCAAGAGGGATATCAAGTTTGGTTGTCTATTAGCAAGGAAAGAATTCAAGGTGAAGATTTTATTAGCCTATAATTATTTATGATCATGAAGAGAATATTTAGATTCTGTATATTGAATATTTTTCTCTTGAATATTTATATGAGTTGAATAAATACTGATTTATTGATAGAAGATGCACGACTTCACACAGAGGAAATGTGGAGTACCTTAGAGGGGGGATCAAGAGTACCAATCCAAGAAAATAAAGGGGGATGGAGATTGGGAAAGTGAGGGATATGTACCCTTACTTTCTAAGTAAAAAAAAAAATTTGGTGGTCCAAAAGTTCCCAATGGGGAGGTATCATCTAGGGGATCAAAATAGGCTAAAAATTTGAAGTGTCAGAAATATCCTAAAATTGGTGCAAAATAGTAGTGCTCATCGTTTTGATTCCAACACCACTTGAAACGACTAAATTTGACATCATATAAGAAATTTATCACGTTCTAAAGTTTTTGGCAAACATCTAAAGAGTCAGCTTGGAGGGTTGACTGGGTGGCTAACTTTGAAGGCTGTATGATGACGTCAGCATATGACTGTGTAGGTATAGTGTGCAGTATAAGATAATCTAGTGCTAACATGTGGCCTACTCGTATGGATCAATTTGGCATAGTTTCATTATTTTTTGGTTTTTGCTCATAAGGACGTGCCACATGGCCCAATGGGAGGGAATCGCATGGACCTCGAGAACCGTGTAAATTTTTTTTAGGTTGAATGATCGACCAGAAGGGTTTCGACCCCATGACCTTTGTCAACCTAAATTTCCATTCCATCGTTACACCATTGCATTAGTTCTTAATTTTATATGATTTGTGGTTTGATTTAATGTCAATATGACCAATGGTTTAGGGGAGGGGTTGGGACTGTGGTCCCAACCTCTAGTCACTCAGTAACCATATGATCATAGTGAAAATGTTGCATGATCGAGTGGTTAGCCCACCCATGGCTACATTCGATAGCATAGAACCATAACGGAGGCATAAATGGAGCTGGTGGGCAGTTAGCCTAACCCGTAGGTCATATTAACTCCCACATTCAGTGGGCAGAAACATAGGTGGATGGCTTGGAGGCTGTGGTGGGTGCATAGTGCAGCACCAAGCCACATGGCCGAAACATGCCCAAGGGCGCAGAACTGGCAGGTGTCTAATCTCTAGCATGTGCCCCTCAGTCCCATGAAGGTTCCACATGCCCGAAAGCATGGCAGGAAAATCAGCTTAAGGCCTTATTGGCACATTTAAGGAGGCAAATATTTGCACCATTTGTCGCAGAATTAGTTTTGGTCCCAAGTGAATTTTTCACTCAACGGTCTGCCAAAATAAATGATTCATTTCCTAATCAACAATGTTTCTAATTTGTAGGACATATCAGAGAAATGTTCCAGGAGGCCTAACTTGGTAATGTTTCAGTCTTTTTAAGCCCAAGAAGATCCTACACGGGGTTTTTTGGGTGTTGTGAACTCAATGGTAGTATCACTTTTGTTATTTGAGAAATTTATGTTGGAAAACTTGTAGAGCCAAGCTATTTTGTGTTGCAGACAGAGACTGTGTTTGGTTTTTTTGAGTCCATATGGATACCTATTTTATCATGGAAAGAGCCTCGGAATGAGTTTTCAAGCATTATAGACATAATTTTAGCATTTATTTCTTCATTAGAGTAGTTTATTTTTCAGAATATTCTCAATATGATTGTGGGAAAATACCATTTCAACACTTCATTATGAATTAGTTGGTTTTTTATTTTAGTTTTGATATCAAAATGAGTACAAGGACCTATTGCCACATTCAGTGAGAGAGTCCTTTTATTTTGACACCATCATTTTCCTTTTTGTTGAGTCAACTTATAAGTGATATTTATCTAAAGTAGAATGTTTCTTTGGAGAAGAAATAAGGTCACTGTAGCAGGAGGTTTACTCCATGAGTCAAAGATTTGTATTGTACTCTTTTTGTTGCTAATATCAATAAATCGACCTAGCCATTGGAGGAGGGCTTGAAGACGTAGCATAGGAAAGGAAAACTCGATTATCACATGGTTGTTCCCTTAATTAGTTCTACCATGTTGGATTGCATCTGATTTTGTTTCATATTTAATTTTTTTTAAACATAAATATTCATGGTTGAATAAATTATGAATTAAGTTAATTTCTAAAGACCCAAAATTATCAAAACATGAAAGTGTGAGAGGATGATCGATATTGAGATCATCGAGGCATGAAACCCCTATGGGCACAAATGTGCTGTCACTACATCTCCCTCCACATGCCCCTTTCTACCAAAAGTGTTGAGATCTCACACGACGCAGGGCACCACAGGAAAAAATCCTTGTGGGCCCAACCTCTAAACTTGCAACACGTAATTGGAAGTTGATCGTTAAACCACATCATCCCCACACATAAATCCTACTCGACCACCTCTCACACTGAGAATTTTCAGGATCCCACCTCTTTAACCCACCATATGATGTCTTTATCCCACCCCCAATAGAAATTCCCCATAGGTAAAATATAAGAATGCTGAAAACCATACCCGTAAGGTGAACTTTGCTAGCCATGGTGAAAACCAAACACACTACTATGCTTGCAAGGATAGAAAAACCAACCAACTCATATCTCCATGTGAGAAAAACATGAAAGGGGTAACCATAATATTTTACCTGCACTGTAGAAAAATTTGGTATCCCACAAGCTTGGTTGCAATTGTCTAAAACCACGAAATTCGTGCCAGACTCAAACTACATTGAATTATTGCTTTCAACTTCTAGCCACAACGTCCCCGAGTCCCAAGTAGCTATTTTCTAAATAAACAATAGAGACAAAAAATTACTATACTTCCCATAAAAATGGCCAGTCTTAATAGTAAGAAGATAAGGTATGTGAAGTGGCTTGAGAAGTAAGAAACTTTGTCCACCTAGAGAACTTACACCCACCACAGTGTCTGCTCTCATCTGCCAAAACCCAGAAATGAGTCCCTCTACCAAGAAAATGGAAGTTAAAATCAACAGGCTCTCCAAAACCTTCACCAAGATCGTGCAATATGAATCTTTCTCAACGCGCTCCAGGAACAATAATTGTGCGTCGTGGTGGGATTGACATCCCCGTCCTGTGCCACAAATCACCCATATGTCACCCCTATCGGGGAAATTTTTTCCTTGTCAATGAGGTCTTCCAGATTCCCTAAGTCCTTTGAGTCAAGGGTTGGTTGACATTGAGTGGAAAACTTTGGATCAGACTCATGATCCCCTTAGTTGTCTAAGCAATCAGCTACCTTATTTCCTGATCTCCTAGTGCGTGGGGTAGCCACATATGGAAAAGAGAGAAGAATATCTTGGATCCTTACAACATGACACTCCAATTTCAATCTTTTGATCACTTCAAATATAGGGGTGTCTTTTATCATTTGCTCAATTCCCTGGATCACCAGTTGAGAGTCCTATGTGACTTGAAGCCTAGATATACCCATCCTTTGGGTAAGTAGTAGCCCCTTCTCTAGAGTTGTGAATTATTCTACCTTATTAGTAGTGACCCCACAAAAATCAGCAAAGAGACCTAGAGAATTTCCAAAAGTGTCCCTAAGGACATCCCCATACCTCATTGGTCCTATGTCACCTTTAGAAGCTCCATCAAAATTTAATTTCACAAAACCTTCATGGGGAGAGTAAATGTTGATGGGGAAGAGGTATGCACTCGATCAAGAGGAAACAAGTGAGGCCCCATCATTGAATGAGAGAGATCCAACTTGGAAAGGATAGAAGTTTCCTCTCCCTCTATGTTCCAATCCTCAACTACCCATTTCTCTGCCAGGACTGTTCCTTGCACATTTCCCCTTCTGATGTTCCAAACAACTTATCATGAATATATTTGACCTTTGAAGAGTATCTCATTTCGTCCCTTCCATATATTCCATAGGATAAATCCCAACACCAACACCCATGCATGATTAACCATCGTACAATTGAAGAGATATACATGTCATTATTCAATGGTTTCACCTAAACTATTCACCAATTGGTTTAAATATCAAAACATGCTACATAGCTTCCCCCAAAGTTCCTCCACTTTTATGCATGTATTTATAAAGTGCTCCATCCTCTCCTTCTATGGTTCGTAAAGTGGCAATCAACAAAACTCTATGTACCCTTTCTTTTAGATATGATCAAAGGTGAGTAGTCGGTGTTGGCCTATGAGCCAGAGGAAAAGTGATACTTTCAGCCATAATATAGTGGCCTAGATTTTTTTCCACAGGAGCTCTTGAAGGAGTCCTTCCTGACTGGAAATTAAACTGTAAGATTCCTTAATTGTAAACAATACCATTGACTAATACCCCAGCATAATTTGTCTTCCTCCTCATTTATCGAAATTTGTCATTCCCATAGGATATTTTGAAGAATTATCCATTTTGAACTCCCCCCTAAAGCTAGTCAGTATTCCTTTGTTTTCAATACCCTCCAATTGGATTAAGGGTTAGGATCTTTCCAATAGTCCACCACTAAAGTCGTATCTTGAGTTCTTAGGAATTCCTTAACAACCACCAGTTTCACAATTCTATCTAGTCTAGGAATTTATTGCCATGAATCCTTCCAAAAATGAGTCAATTTACCATCACGGATCTCCCAGAATATGTGGTTTTGAATTATATAATGGTTCCTTAGTGCCATATTCCATAACGGGTATCCAAAAGGGTACTCTTCGGATCTGAGCTTTTCAACGTGGATATGGCCACATCTATACTTCTTGTTCCAAATACATTTCCAAACCTCCTGCCCACCTTGCAACCAAAACCACCAAATATTTTCTCCCAATACATTATTCAGTGTCATTCTAACTCTTATGCTAAATCGCCCACTGAGCTTCGGCAAGAACAACTTCTCCCAAGAGACCAATGCTCATTTCTTAGTGAGGGTAGTCCCTTGCCACAAAAAATTGTGAAAAATATAAACAATCACTTTATAAATATCTTTAGAACATGAAAAAATAGATAATTGATACACTAGTATAGTTTTCAATACTTATTTCAATAGTTTGTCCCTCCCTACAATATTCAACGATCAAAATTTCTAATTTTCCAGTCGCTTAGACATTTTGCAGCAGACCTCATGCCAACAATTCCTCCTCAATGGATTAGGAACCAAAGGAACTCCTAGGTATTTGGTGAGAAAAGAATCGACTGAAAACCCAAAGTATGAGTGAGGTTCTACTGGATCGGATTAGGGATGTTTAATAGTTAATATAGACTGGATTTTTCCTTGCTGAAAAAAATTCTAGTTGAATCTGCAAACTCAGAGATAATGATGTCCAAGGTCTAAACCTCTTGCAGTTTTGGATTTCCAAAGAGAGTATCATCCACAAATTTCTAGTGAGACACTGACATATTTTGATGTAGGATTATAACTCCTTTTAGGTGTCCTAACTAAACTATTGCACTGAGAGATAATCCTAACGAATTCCCTGGGATAACCTGAAGGTTTCCGTGGGGGAATCGTTTAATAGAATACAAAAGAATGGGGTGGACACCAAATATACGATCCACAAGATTCATGCATCTGAGAAATCAAAGGTCGCCAAGGTTCTGAAAAGATAAACCCAACTACGAAGAACATATGCTTTGGAGAGATCCATTTTTTCTACCATCCCAAGATTTTTATTATGTTTGAACAAGTGGATGATCTCATGGTATGTCATGATACCATCCAAGATTTGTCATCATTCTAAAAGGCTAGTGTGTTCTGGGATGATGATAAGTTTCAGGAGGGTTTTCAAGTGTCTAACAATGATGATCGAGATGATGTTTTATATCACATTGCATTGTGAAATGGGTCTTAAACCTCCTAGATTAGTGACATTACTATATTTTGGAATCAATCTAAATAAAGTGGCATTTAAAACAAGCCATACCTCCTACATCCTATGGGATTCTTCTACCAGGGAAAGAATGTCTTCACTGAGGAAGTTCCAACATGATTTGAAGAAGTATTCTGTGAATCTGTGTGGTCTAGGATCCTTATTTTTAGACATATTCTTAATTACTGTATCTAATTCTTCAAATAATATTTCTCTCATGAGAGCATTTTTATGACACATAGTGATGAAGTGAGGGATCTGGCTAGTCACTCGATTAATGGCTTGAAATACGTCTTGATCTCCTTTAGCTAATAGGCCCTGGTAGAAAGATATCAGTTCCTCTTCCATCAAAGATTTTCACCTCCTAAGATGTGAGAGGAAATATTTTATTGGTCTGATGTTGTTGAATCATTGTATGGTGGAAGAACACTGAGTTTCACTCCCTCTACCTTAACCATTTTATTTGAGATTTATTCTTCCATAGAAAATCCTCATTCTTATAACTCAGTTCAATATCATGTATAATATGATCCTCTTCCTCAGCCAAGGAATTTGATCTCCCTTCTACTATAATCCTTCTTTAAATATATTTCATCCTGGCTTCCAGTTTACTTTTCTCAAGAAAAATATTCCCAAATTCCTCTTTGTTCCAAGATTTTATCTTCAAATTGAGTTCCGTTAATTTCTTCTAGAAGATCTGCATCAAGCTCCCCCTCTGTACTGAAATCTCCTTCCACCATTGTTCCATCATGTTCACAAACTTTAGGTGATAGAGCCAAAATATTTAAAATCAAAATGGTTTGTTCCTCGATGCCATCTTCAAGTAAATTTCTAGCCTGATTTTCCAGTGATTCGACTGTAAACTTGAAAGTATCATAATTTTTACAAATATAACTCAAACGAAGACCTCTTTAGAGAGAAGGAAGTGTTCTAGGAGGTAAGTCACCTGATTCCTTTCTTCTCTCCTATTCTTCTAGGTATGCATGTCATTCACTATTTCCAACTCCATGACGTGCAATTCCTAAATAGCCTCGTTGAACTTGGATGCCATCGGATCCAACCTCCTATTACCACCGCACCTTTGCTCTATAATTTTGATCATATTGAAATCTCCGCCAATAATATAACATTCATCTTGAAGAAATTGCCTAATGTTCCTCATATTAACCAATAATTTCTCCTTTTATCCATGAATATAGGGACCATAAATTTTCATTAAATTGATCCACTCACTCGCTCTCAAACACCTTAATCTCATAGATAAGTTTTTATGTGTCATGATTGAGTCTTGGAAAATAAGAGATTTGGTATCCCATAACAAAAATTTCCCTCCAACCATACCACACACATTTATCCTAATTACCTGACTATTGTGCCAGCATCTTCCCATCATGTCCACAATATTTCCACTAGAAACCATTGTTTCTTGTAAGAAAACCACATCTAGTTTCTATTGATATATCATGACCTTCAAAAACTGAAGCTTAAATTTACTATTTAGTCCCTGAATATTCAAAGAGACAAACTTCATTGGATAATTTAGGGGTTGCGTCACTAATAATACCTCATGATTTGGCTCATCTGGCTAGAGTTAAAAAACATATTCACCAACTTATTTGAGAGCTTCCCTAAAGTATTTCCATCCCTTTTTCCACTTTTCAAGAACCTGGGGTTAATATTAGTGTGTGATTTGAGATCCACTATCCTTCCTGGATATTGTTAATCACAAACCCCCCTTCATTTTAGCAATTATTTTACTCCACTAGATAAATAGGGGGTGAATGTGTGCAAGCTAGTTTGAGGGGATTTCGTTCACATCTTCCCACACCCAGGTGAAAAATGATCCTAACATGATCTACTCCCAATTTGTTATATCAGCCTGCAGCTTCCAAGATCTTGCTGGCATGGGTGAGAACTTACTTAAGTTTTCAATATTCTTTTGAATCCTCTAGGGTTTTGCATTTTGGAGTTAGTTTCTCTTCCTCTTTATTGATAGGATATTTTGTTTCCATTATTTTTATAGAAATATTCTCTACTTATCTCTCCATATTGTCGAGCTTGTATTGTTTCTCCAATACTGTAAACAGATTTTTGTCGACGTCTTTTGTCTTCTGAAATCAAGTGCATTTTGTACAGCTGGGGCCACTAAGGATTGAGGGGTTCCTTGCCCCTGTTGAGTCGTTTTGTTACAGATGGATTTACCTCTTTTAGGTTCCACGAATTGAAGTACTTCTTCATATTTTGGATCCCTATTTCATTGTTCCTTAGCAACGGTGAGGGGTCAATCCCTAAAGAGATTCATCTACTCATGGCATCATTGGCACTTAAATGATACATGATCATAGTCAAGTGGTTGAGTCCAAATTGAGTCATGGTATTCCAAGTTGATAGACTCTGGAAATGGTTGTGGTATGTTCATATACACATATATATGGGCCTATGAGGCATGTTGTCTCTGCTTGGTGATATTTGAAATCTTCACAAACTCCTTGATCACATTTTCTATTGATCTAGGAGGATATTGGTGGCCACCTGCATATTCCACTTGGGTTTCTTTAAATTTCCTTAATTGTAGCATAGTTTCAATTTTCTTAATTTTAGCACAATATACTATTTTTTACATTTTTTAGGTCTTGAACTTTTGGAGCCATTTTGAGGCCTTAAACGACTCTTTTTCAAAAATAGGAAAACATATGTCTTTCATAGTTTTTGATTGACGATTGATACTGAAATTTTTAGTCCTCGAATATATATTTTTAATGAGGTATCATACACATCAAACAAAGATCGTATGCCAAACTTACAACCCCGAGAAGTTGATGTACAAATTTAGCCCAAGGAGGCCCACAGTTTTTGCACTTCATCTGTTAGGGTTAGGTTTTTGGATATTTAGGGTTTTCCATACTTTCTCAATAATAAATATACCTTCGAGCTTCATTGTAACACAATTTATAGGCATGTATCCGCAACATCTCTTCTCATAGATAAGCTACCATCACCCAAGCTACTTTATTTCCATTCTATATGTAAGCATTTTAAAATTATTTGATATTAATGAACTGAATATTTATTTTTGTTTCACCTATATGTTTATGTTTATATATGTATTATTTTGTGCTCCTACATAAGTCCGGATCAATCCTACCCCTTGTTACATTATGTTCAGGTTCCCTGAAGTCTTCTTGTAATGAAAAGAGGTGAACCCAACCAAAGCTGCTAAGAATATTTCTTTCTTCAGATTGTATAATTCTTCCCATAGGCATGTCAAGATCCTCGTGTTATTCATGAAATACAAGCCATTATAAAAAACCCACATGTGATCTACCAAATATGTGAAGATGATTTTGAATAATCCTTTTACTCTTAGGCATAGTTCTATCGGTCCCTTTAGGTTCCATTTTGTTTATATCCAATGCACACTGTCTTGTTCTTTCAATGAGATGCACATGAACTTGTAGATCGGGGCGTGATCCTTCATAAATTGCCTCTAATTCTCCAGGAAGTTATTCAGGATCATAAACCTAGGAATCGTAGTTGCTTTCAAAAGGCACCGCCCTTTGGTTTTTTATTTCCATTATGCTCCCAACACTGAAATGTCCTTTTCTTCCTTGCCTCCTGATGATGAGCCTGGAACCCCTCCCGCTATATTCTCTATGTTGATCACTACATTACGATATGACAGGGGTTCCCCCTGGTTTAGGGGCCGCTCATGGGGCCACTCATATTGTCAGAGATAGTGAGTTGCCATGCCCTCCTACTCTGATCTGAAAGGACTGTATTAGTTTTTTTTTCTAAGTGTCTTTTCAGTTATAAAACATGTACATACTTGTCTCCATAGTTTTCTGAAGGATTGAGAATTTTAACCATGAAATATAGATGATTTTGGTGAATTAGAAACATGAAATAAGAGAAAATAACACTGAAAAATAGTGTTTAAGAGAGAAATAAAACACCACATAACATTTACATAGCAGGCATGATGAAGCAGTTCACCCCTCCTAGGATACATTTTTTAGTCCAACTCCCAATGGCATGTCCATCTTTCATTATGCTCAAAATGTTGCAAATACATGTGTTTACATGCCTCTAATGGTTGGTTTCTCTGCACCAATGGCTCTAGAATGCTCCGATTAGTCTAGAATGACTCTTCATTCACTCATACTGGAAAAAATTGAGCCTACAACTCATTTTCCCAGTAACACCTAAAAAAATCTCCACTAATTGTGGAGAACTCCACTTAACTAGAGTTAAATTTGGCCAAATCCACATAAAAATAGGGCGCCTCCAAGAACTCCGCTAGTCCTAACTAAAAATTTAATGTTACGGGTAGCGGGTGGCCACATGCCAACCCCCAAACCTGCGGTTACATTTTGCTGGAGTGGAACTCCAGGCTTGAACCACGATAATAGTTGTTTGAACCAGAGTTTAAATCAGAGTTAAACGAAACTGCCGGATAAAATTTAAGTGTAGCATGGCATGTGATAGGTTTCGACATTAAATTTGTGATGACCCTCAGGCAGATAAGCCGACAGTTAATAGTTTGGTGTTACATTTTTGTGTTGTAGTGTGACCATCCTTTCACGGGACCATCGGCGGATTGGGACCACCAGTGGTCTCAACCCCAAAATGCCAATGTATAACACTTTAAATATTTGTTGCACCATAGTAGTTAAGTAACATATTGTAGCCTGGTTGGTGGAGACCTATGCGTGTAGGCCGAAGGTCGCGGGTCAAACCCTATGGACCTTATAAAAATTTTACACTACACCTTGTTGACACGTGGCGGCCTTATGGATGGCCATGTGTCACCCTATAATTGGCCCACCAAAATCAACGTACAATCCACCAAAAAATCACAATGTGCCACTTGTGAGCCTAGGATTCATTATAAGGAAAGGAATATTCCTTAGAATATTCCTTTTCCTGACTATGCACCCTCCATGCTGACTAGGCATCCCAGTCAACCCTGTCGCAAAATTTCGCTGTTTGGGAATTCTATCAGAACAAGATATATCCCTCATACAACATCAGTTTTTCGAAATTTTCATGACACTGGAATCAGGAAGATAATATCTACGCAACCATCCTAGTTTCAACCTAATACTGTAACTTTAAATTTTGAGCAAAATTTATGACCTCCTGATCACACCTCCCCATTGGGAAGCTTTTGGACCCAAAAATACTTGATTACCTGTTCAATATATGAGGATACAGCTCCCTCACCTTTCCATCATCCATCAAATTTTCCTTGCTTGGTTTAGTGCCTTTGATCCCAACTTGAAGGTAGCCAACACTTCCCCTCTTGGATGCTCTTGTCCTCCTATCAAGAATTGTTTCTTCCTTGAGCTCATCCAGAAATTTTGGCAAGAAATCTTCAATAGAAGGCAGTTGAACATCAATTCCTTGTGTTGATCAGCGGTTGTCATTGATGTCAACCCAAGCAGCACTAGGGGCTAACCCAATAATGCATGGGAATTTTGACCTACCAAAATAATATATTCTAGGTCAATAATGCTTTTGATGGTTTCTACTTGTCGAGATGTTTCCGTTTATATATGGCACACCATGTAATTCTTCACAGTTTGAGAGATATTCATGTTTGAAGTTTGTACCCCCAGTTAGTGGGCTAAAACCCCATGGGGTTGTGGCATGGGTCATTGAAAAGTCATAATTAATATTTTTTAAGCTCGTTGGCTGGGTTCGAAACGTCGAAATCAACAAGAATGGATCTTTTCCTGATGATGAACCTCGTTGGCTGGGTTCGAAATGTCGAAATCAACAAGAATGGATGCGATTAAACCGGAAAAAATCTCTACACAAAATTCTCATCGCAGAAGCCTCAAATCTATAATTTTTTAAGCTCCTAAAATCCCTCCCACTTAGGTCAGTGTCGGGTGATCTAGGATCATCATTAGGTGGTTGTTTCATAGTTTGGGTTATGTTCTAGTGTATCTTCTTCTTCTACATCATTCTATATCATTGTAAAGTGGACCATTTTCCCTGGTACGGGAGTCGATTCTTCTTTTATTCTTCTACAGGGTGGTAGGGTGATGCTACGGTGAGTTGTAGCTCATTGGGTGTTAGTGCATCCATTTAGTTGACTAATGAAGTATCTCAAGCGTTGGAGCGTCCATCTAGTGGGAGCTGGAGAAGAATGCTTTTCTAGATTCTAGTAAGTTGGAGCTTTATTTTCAATTGGAGTTGAATATTAAAGAATTATTAGAAAAGCATTAAGTGGCTTTTGTCTCGGAGTGGTTTTCCACCTTAAAAACTGTGTGCATTTGTGTTCCTATTGTTTGATGCTATCATTGTACAAACACTGATAATAATTGAATATTAACTAATGCACTAATTGAAAGAAATATTGATTCACCCCCCTCTTAGTATTTCCAACACCTTGATCATCGATCAAATGTGGCTCATAGAAACGTAAGTTTTCAACATTAACAACTAAATAAATTTGCATATATGAAGGCAAGTCAAGTTGAAATGCATTATTACCAACTTGCTTTATGATCTTGAATGGACCATACCGAATGGGTTTGAGCTTTTTACCTTCCCCTTGCATCCTTTCTTTGCCAATGTGCAACCATACCCCATCTCCTTATCAAAACATGTGATCAACTCTATGTTTGTCATGCCTCTCCTTGTATTATCTTTGAATTTTCTCAAGTTTTTCTCGAACTTATTGATGTATAATCTAAATTTTCTCAATGAACTTTCGAGCCTTGTCAATATCACTATGGCAATCAATTGAAACATCCTTACCAAAGATGAAGTCTAATGGCGATTTTTGAAAATACCCAAAGCATACTTCAAAAGGTGATGTATTTGTAAAAGAGTGATTTCCTCGGTTGTAAGCGTGTTGAATGTAATGCAGATTCTCATCCCAAAACTTAGGATTTTTGTTGCAATATCCTCTCAATAGATGCACAACGGTTCTGTTCACCACGTCGGTTTTTCCATCAGTTTGCGGATGAAAAGCGGTACTCTTTTTCAAATTTGTGGCCATCATACTCCACAGATTAGACCGAAAATTCCCAAAGAACCTGGAATATATGTCACTAATAATAGAAGTTGGAAATCCATAATAAACCCATACATGTTGAAAATAAAGTTTAGAAATTTGTTCAGTAGTAATGGTTTTATTACATGGCATAATTATACACATTTTACTGAATATATCCACAACTACATAAAGATAATCATGTTGTTTTCTTGACATAGGTAGACCTCCAAAAAATTCCATGGAGACACTCTCCCACGGCATTGATGGTACTGGTAGTGGCGTGTACAACCCAAGCTTCCTATTACTAGGCTTTCTTGTTGCACACATAGAAAATTCTCTTATAAAACACGACACACTATCTATCATGTGAGGCCAATAGCAACACCTTTGTAGATGCACCACTGTTTTTCTTACCCCAAAGTGTGCAGCAATAAGAGATGAATGAGCTTCTCTCATGACACTTAGCCTCTCTCCTTCTGGTATACAAAGTTTTCCCAAATGAAACAGCAAATTGTTATGCATGTGATAATCATTTTCTTCAACTTGATTCCCTTCACTCAAACTAGAATACACATCTTGAAAATCAACATCATGTGCATATTGTTCTATGTAACTCTCATGTACAATAGAATCATTTTTTAGTAAATTAGATGCACTAATAATCGGTCTTGAAAGCATATCAGCAGCTTTATTGAAAATAATTTTCTTGTACCTTATAACCAAGTGAAACTATTGAAGAAATCCCATCCACCTGAAATGTTATGATTGCTGAAATTTTGTTTGCGACTGCAAGTAATGTAATGGTTGGTGATTGGTATGCACAATTGTCTATTTACCCATCGAGTAGTGTTTCAAATTCTTGACGCTTTGTACCAACACATATAGTTCTTTGTCATATGTAGGATATATAGTTACAAAACCATTGAATGTTTTAGAATGAAAAGTGATAGCCTTACCATGTTGCAAAAGAACTGCGCCCATGGCATAGTCACTAGCATCAGTTTGTATCTCGAATGGTTGTCTCAAATTTGGTAATGCAAGAAACAGAGCTGAACTGATCTTGTATTTTAAAGCTTCTAAAGCTTGATGTTTTTTTCCTCCCCATTTGAAGCCTTTCTTCACACTTGTAACTGCATGCATAGGAGCTGCGATGGAAGAAAAGTTAGCAATAAAATTTCTCCAATATTGAGTTGCACCTAAGAAATTTCTTACCTCTGTTACTATTCTAGGTGTGGGCCAATTCACAATGGCTTCAAATTTATAAGGATAAATTCTCAACTCACCTCCTCCTACAATGTGTCCCAAATAAGCCAAAGAAGTCTTTCTGAACTCACACTTTGAAATCTTAAGTAACAATTTCTTTTTCTTCAAAACGTCAAGCACTCTATTCACATGAAAGACATGTTCTTCTCTTGTTTTGCTGAAATTCAATATGACATCTAAGTACAAATTCACAAATTCATATAATAATGGACGCAAAACACTATACATAAAATGCATGAAATTTTTCGGTGCATTGCACAAACCCAATGGCATAACTAACCACTCAAATAGTCCATGTTTGGTTTTCAAAGCAGTTTTCCATACATCACTTTCCGCAATTCTTACTTGATAATATCCACTTCGTAAATCTAACTTAGTGAAATACTTTTCTTCTTTCATTTGAGCAAGCAAATAATCTATCCTTGGGAGTGGGTATCGATTTTTTACCATTATCTTGTTCAAATCTCTGAAGTCTACACACATGTGCCAAGTCCCATCTTTCTTTGGAATCAAGACTATGGGTGAACCGCATGGCGAAGTGCTTGGCCTTATGATTACTTTGTCCAACATCTCCTTCATTTGCCTCTTTATTTTAACATTCTCCATTATCGACATGTGATACATCGCGATGTTTGGAAGAGGACAATCTTGGTGTAACTGAATCTCATGTTGAATCTCCCCTTTTGGAGGCAATCTTGTTGCCTCCTGAAACATCTCATGATGTGCATCAACTACATCATATAAATCTGATTTCAGCTTAGGATCACAACCCTCAAATGATTCATGATTAACATTAGCTTTAGGCTTAATCATTAGAATAACACAATTCTTACTTGAATTTACTAGCCTCTTTACATGTTCATCATTTACCAGAGCAATGCTTGTCTTCTTGCGATGTGCTCTAACAATGTACTACTTGCCACCTTTGAATAAATGGTATTTTTTCTCATGGTGATGGAAGATTGCTTTCCTGTCATAAAATTAAGGACTCCCCAACACAATACCTATTATGTCAAGTGGAACCACATCTAATTCAACTGTGTCAACAAAATGTACAGTTATTGAAAACCGTAATATACACTTCTTTGAATCCTGTAAATTTGCATACTTACAAATCCAACCAAGTGGATATGGTTTTGAATTTGGTATGGTCTCAAGGTTAAGTTTCTTGACCAAGTCTTCAGAGATTAAGTTTGCTTGTGACCCACTTTCAAACAATGTGTCAAACTTGGTATGTTTGGATATGACCCTCACATGAAATAGTTCAATTATTTCTTCTTCATTTGGAGAATGTATGTGACAGTTTGATGTACTAGTACTGGGTTTAGTTTCAATTTCTTTTCCCTTCATGTTCTTCAATCCCATGGCTGTAATTTTAGATTCATCACCTGAATACTCTCCTAAATCATGTTGATTTGTAGCTATAGTTTTTTGTTTCCCTTTGTTGTTGTGTTTCTTGGGCCTTATTTCAGGATGCAATTTCCAACAATGATTTTCATCATGGCCTTCCCTTGAACAATTTTTACAAACCATTTTTTCTCCCTCTTTCTTAACAGATGCATTCTTTTTTCTTTTACCTTTTGAGGTATCTCTTTGTTTTTCCCCTTAAAAGGTTTCTTCCTACCCTCTACAGAAATGTTTTTCTCTCTTGCTTCTAGATGTGTGGCCTGAACACATACTTCATCTAGACTTGTAGGGTTAAAAATAAGAATAGTATGTTTTAGGTAGCTATGTAAGCCTCATATGTACTTGAGAAAAGTATATTGGCTCTGTAAATCTACCCCTAATAAGAGAGCTCTTCTCCTAAATTCTTGGGTGTATTCTTGCACATTTTGTCCATTCAATTGCCTAAATTTTTTTCAATTCATTATGGATTTCTGCATATGAGTTAATGGATAAAACAGTTGTTTTATTGGAGTAATGAGATCAGTCCATGATAGAATAATATTATCATTCTTCTTGATCTCCTCCTTTGTCTTGGCTTCCCACCAAACAAGTGTTTCACCTTCCATTCTCAATGAAGCTAATTGGATTTTTGTATCATCATCTTGAAGGTTCTGGATTCTCAAATAGACCTCCAATTTCCTAATCCAATTATCAAGCTTTTCTGCATTGACTTCACCATTAAACATTGGCAATTAAGGCTTAACATCAAGCTTTAAAAGTGGACTTTTACCAGTGTTCTTTGACTTGTGTGGTCGATGTACTGAAGATGAAGTAGAGGATGATGATGATGAGGGTGAGGATGGTGACTTTCCACTGCCTCTATTTCCTTCATTTCCCTTCTTTGACTTATATTCATCATTGTGACCTCTTGATGATCCTTGTCCTTCCTTGTGACGTTTGGATCCTTCTCCTTCTAGTTTCTCATTCCTTTCTTGATAAAGGATTCTAACCATCTCAATAATGTCAAGAAATGATTTCCTGAGCACTCTTTCCTCCTCTTTGGGATCAAATTATTCATGTATTTATTCTTCCTCTAGAGGCATGCTTATTACTACTTCTACTTCCTTATGAGGTGAACTAGGTGGTGCATATTGTGGCAATCTTTCTCTCCTTTACTGTGGCACACTTTGAGGCCCTCTTGCTTCGACCAATGTGCCTTCTCCTCTCTTGAGCTTGAGCCTAGTAAGCATCTAACACTTGCAAACTGTTAAAAAAATCTTTGCACAAAACAAAATCAGAAGATAAAATCTAGCTCTGATACCATCTGATCTGAAAGGACTGTATTATTTTGTTGTGCTAAGTGTCTCTTCAGTTATAAAACATGTGCATAATTGTCTCCATATTTTTCTTAAGAATTGAGAATTTTAACTATGAAATATAGATAATTTTAGTGAATTAGAAGCATTAAATAAGAGTAAATAACACTTAACAATAGTTTTTAACAGAGAAATAAAACACCACATAACATCTACACAACAAGCATGATGAAGAATTTCACCCCTCCTAGGCTACATCTATTGGTCCAACTCTCAATGGCATGTCCATCTTTCATTATGTTCAAAAATTTTCAAATACATGTGTTTACAGGCCTCTAATGATTGTTTTCTCTACACCAATGGCTCCATAATGCTCCAATTAGTCTAGAATGACTCTTCATTCACTCATAATGGGTGAAACTTGACCCTCCAACTCATTTTTCCAGTAACACCTTGAAACGTTCCACTAATTGTGGAGAAATCCACTTAATTGGAGTTAAATTTGGCCGAATTCACATAAAAATAGGGCGCATCCAAGAACTCTACCAACGCTAACTGAAATTATAATGTTATGGGTAGGGGGTGGCCATATGTCAACCCCCAAACCCATGGTTACAGTTTGGTGGAGCAAAACTGTAGGCTTGAACCACAGTAACAGTTGTTTGAACCAGAGTTTAAATAGGAGATAAATGAAATTGTCAAATAAAATTTAACCGTAGCATGGCATGTGACAGGTTTCGGCATTAAATTTGTGATTACCTACGGGCGGATAAGCCGATAGTTAACATTTTTGTGTTACATTTTTGTGTTGCAATGTGACCATCCTTTCACGGGACCGCCGACGATCTCAACCCCCAAATGCCAATGTATAACACTTCAAATATATCCAGTGCCCCATAGTAGTTAAGTAAAATATTGTAGCCCAGTTGGTGGAGACCTATGCGTGTAGGTTAGAGGTCGTAGGGTCGAACCCTTCATACCTCATAAAAAATCTACACTACACCTTGGGGACACATGGTAGCCTTAGGGCTGGCTACGTGTCATCCTATAATTGGCCCACCAAAATCAACTTACAATCCACCAGCAAATCACAATGCACCACTTATCAACCTAGGATTCCTTCTGAGGAAAGAAATATTCTTTTTGCTGATTGTGCACCCTTCATGTTGACTGGGCATCCCAGTCAACCTTGTCGTAAAATTTAGTTGTTTGGGAATTTGAGCAGAAAGCAATATCTCCCTCATACGACATCGGTTTTTCAAAGCGTTTGTGACGTCGGAATCAGGAAGACGATATCTACGCAACAGTTATGGTTTCATCCCAATACTATAACTTTCAATTTTGAGCAAAATTTATGAACTCTTGATCATACTCACACGCTGGCGTCAGTGATCACATTCGGATTTTAGGATGTTGAAAAATAAACAAACCTTAGGAGAGCTCGAGAGTCAAGAGATTAATATTTTAAGTTATAACATAAATTATTGTTAATATATTATATTTTATATTAATGTATAAAACTACTATTTAGCAAACAAAACACTAATACTTAAGTATATTTGAGACATGAAATAAAAACTATAAATTATATTATTTTTAAAATTAATTAAAAGTATGCACCGGTTCAATTAATAATCACCATGTTATGAAGTATTTTCTAGAGAGAGGAACTCTCCACTGCAATATGGTAGAGATATCATAATGTAATGTAATCTCCTATAAACATTTTGACTAGATTGAAAAAAAAATTATAATGACAATTATCAATAAAGTATTTTAGCTCAGTCAAATTACATAAAATTATAAATAAAATATAATATAAATTAAACATTATATTTATAATTATAATTAATTATAATTAATAACTAAACCAACTTAGATTCATCTTAACTTTGAATCTATCAATCCCTGATGGGGGTGAGTAACAAAGTATATGAAGTTCCTGAGGGAACGTGTGGGAACTCATGTTTAGCGCATGGCTACAGGTGGGCATTCCGACCTCCCGACCCTCTCAATATTCATTATGTATAGGAGTGATTAACATTGTATGTGTGAAACTTAATTTTTTCTTGGTTCTCGTGGGTGGTGATGATCATTGGAGTTTAATGGAGGGCAAGTAGGTCTGTAACTGGTCATTTTTTGTTTGTATTCAAAAGAGAAATGAAGTATATGGTGCAAGCCTTCTATGGAGAGGAAACTTCTTTAGAGGATTTCCCGTCTAGGAGAGGTGGCACATTCACTGCCAACGTTCCTTCCTCCGCTTTCGAGTGGGAATTTTCCTCAATTTTCTGTTTGCTTTGCGTGTTAGGTTCTATGGTTATAGTAAATTTTTTGACCTTCTAATTTTTTGTATGTTTCGTTGGTCTGGTTCAAGGTGGGTGGTAACCTTAATGTTCTAGAAAACACATAGGATTGCAATAATTATTGGTGCCTCCTTGGGTTCCTGCAATGCTGGGTGGGGTTTGGGGAGTGGGTTTCTTGGTCCTCGGGAGGTTTGGGA
This sequence comes from Pinus albicaulis, assembly GCA_034641835.2. Lineage (NCBI taxonomy): Eukaryota > Viridiplantae > Streptophyta > Pinopsida > Pinales > Pinaceae > Pinus > Pinus albicaulis. The sequence continues at coordinate 505,655,854 of CM076582.1, forward strand.
ACTGTGGGTTCGTCTCTGGAATGAGTTTTCGTCGGTTGCTGGTGTAGAATTTTGGTTCTTTGTGTGTCACACTAGTTAGTGGTGGTGACACTAGTGCAGGTAGTGTGATTCTCCCTGTGGGTCATCACAGTCTAGGAAGGGTCTCATGGGTTCCTCTTGGCTTGTCTTCGTAGTGTGAGGTTGATAACCATGCGTCAGGTTCCTCATTTGGGTTGATCCTCCTCTCAAATTAACCCCAATTTGGGCAGCTCAAGAGGTGGCATGTCTATCTCTCAGTTAGAATTGGTGATTGGTAGCGATGGCTCGAGGCAGGAAATAGTAGTGGCAGTTGCTCAGGTTAGAGGGTTGTGGGAGGTCGAGGTGGTGGAAGGATGGGGAATTTTGGTCGTGCGGGGTCTGCAACTCACAGTGGCAGTCATGGTGGCATGTTGATGGGTCGCGAGAGCTGCACCACTTCGGGTCATAAAAGTGGCAGGTTGGTTCGTTATGGTGACTTAGGAAGAAGGGGGATGGCGCTTCATGGGGGAAGAGGGCAGCAACAAGGCTGATGTGTGGAGCGGTGTCTGGATTTGATACAATATGTTCTTGAACGTCTTGAAACCTGGGAGTGGGTGGGGTAGGAGGAACATGTGGGGCTAATTGCTACTCTTAAAAAAATCCACTATTTCCAGTGTGATATTTAGGAGCGTGTAGTGGTGGTCTATCTAGGCCAAAAACTATTATCTTAGAAATTCGAGACTTTGTAGGCTTGAATGGCCCACTTCGAGGAGCATGTTCAGTGCCCCTTACATCCTCCTCCTCCTCCTGGAACAACTTCGGACAACCCAACATCCATCACCTCCAACGATTGGTATGGTTACATGTGTTTTAATTGTCTTGTGTGTTTACTGGTGCATATGGCCTCTCAAATGGTGGACTGTGTCTGTTGATGTTTTTTTTGTTTTATCGTCATATGTTGAAAGCGATAGTCAACAAACCTAGTCAGGGTGAGACTGCTTGCATTTTTCTACTAATGTATCTCTTTTTGGAAGAATGAATAAAATGTTTATTTACAAAAATATTTTCAATCTATCAAGCCCCGTGATCAAATCTCTTAAGAGATAAATCCCCTTTTGAGTGAAAATATATTTGGACCCTCTACCCTTGGTAGATCTTGAGTTAAGATGGATCTAAGCTAATTTAAATCCATACACAAATTCTACTACTATAACATAAAAGTTTTTCTCCTTTTAATGGGTTCTATTTTTTTTACTATTTTGTTTCCATGCTAAAAAAAAATTAGGATGAAATAGTAATTTTTTGTTGTTAATAATGCCTTTTTGAATGTATAAATGGATTCCATGTCTAAAAAAAATATTTGTACACTAAAATTATGCAATTTTCAGAGATCAAACTTGTTATTCCCATAAATCCTTTTAAATTAAACAAACAACATCAAATAATTGATAAAAATATCAAACAAGTTTTTCTACAAAACAATAAATATATAAGTAAATAAATGAAAGGAAAAATTCAAGCTACCACATTGATACCATGATGTTATTTCAATATCTAGATTCAAAGAAATAAAATAAAATGACCATTATTAATGGATTTGTCTTTAATAGGACTTTTGGAGTTTCCTGTGAATTTTTTGATCTCAATTCGGGGGGGAATTTTGAGGTGAAATCTTGATTTGTGTTATTTAAACTCATTTATTGACTACATATATGGATTCAACACCTTGAAAAACCCTTAAAGCACTTTTATTATGCATAGTTTACCCATCAAACTTATGATTTCAATAAATTCCTCTCATATTTTAAACAAATTAAATCAAAAAAACATATAATAAAACTTTTAAAAAATTCTCATCAAAACAACTCTATTATTAATTTATAACATCAAATAATTGACAAAAATATATATAAAAAAAAATCCACAAAACTATAAATAAATAAATAAAACAACATGCAAAATTTAAACATTTGACAAAAATATAAAACAAGATTTCCCACAAAACTATAAATAAATAAATAAAACAACATGAAAAATTTAAACTACCACTTTTTAATCCCAACAAAATTTAATTTAAAAATATTCAAATACAATGATACCATAATGTTATTTCAAAATTTCGCTTCAAAAATATGAAATAAATTACTAATTTGCATAGATTTTTAGGAAAATAACATTGATAAGATAATTAATTTTAAACAACCTAATCTTTCACCTTCCCCCCCACACACAGATATATATATATATATATATATATATGGTTGACTCCAAGTTTAAGTTGTCTAATCTATAAAAGTGATGTTAAATCCATTGATGCATTAAAAATGTATTTTAAATAATAAAAAATCTCAATCTTGCTTGAAATTGTATTGCAATTCTGGTAAAAAATGCTATTTCTATTTTCTTGTGAATTCTTATATATATATATATATATATATATATATATATATATATATATATATATATATATATATATATATATATATATCACTGTTTTTGTTTGGTTAAAATCTCATTTTCTTTTAACTTAAAAAATAAGTTCCCAAATACATTTGAGAAAAGCTAAGGCCTACCCCTTAAAAATCACCAAAAATAATTCAAAAAATCTTCCTTAAATAACAATAATAAATGAACTTGCATATAATAGCCAATAATTCTTGATATATATATATACAACTTCCTCGCCGGCAACGTTAGAGTTGTGAGCGGCCTGCGTCATTAATCAGAGTATCTTTCGTCTAATTTCGGCGTGCAGCGTTGTGTTTCTCGCATGAATTTTACAAAAAAACGGAAAAAATGTGAAGGTTTAAAAAATGAATTAATTTAATTTGTCCTTTTTCTCAACCTAAACGCAAAATCAGCAAAACTTGAATATTTTTAAATAAATCAGTTAAAATCTATTACGTAATTTAATCCTGCACGGGCCTAACATGAACCATTTGCAGTTGATTTCTTTATGTTCTGCTCCCACATCAGGGGATAAAATGAATAATGATAGAATACGTGAAAGTATAGATGAAACCACGCCCCACCTATTTCGGTTACTTAAAAGTTATGTCGATGAGCAAGAAATTTGGAAAGAATTTACAGTCACCAATGAATGCAACTCATTTTACAGTGAGTCTGCTAATTAAGGCAGCTGTATGTTAAAATTAAACTACTTTTATAATTTCTATTGGTTAAACTCTCATAAACTATAATACATGTTTACAATAGAAATACTAGCAAATTAGGTTTGTTAGTTGGATTGGGTTGTTGAGATATTTTCTCAACAAACAATTTCTTACTTTAGAATTTGTTGGATCGGGTAAGCACTATATTAGTGCTAATAAATCGGATTCGTCCTCCCCACGCTCCTGTCTCGAATTCTACATGTTGGACACTATTCTTGATGACATATTTCTGACTCGTGAACCAAGCGTGTCATGGCACGTGGAATTCAATGCGCACGTGAATCCGATTTGATGGGCCAAGGAATCCAGATTTGGAGACAAGTGTCTCTTTAAAAAAATGTGTCGCGCAACCTTTAAAACCTGATTTGGGCCCATTTCTCACTCATTATTGAGTGTCTCTCTTGTTGTGGGTGTGTGGGAGTGACTAGCAAAGGGTTTGGGAGAATTTTGGAAGTGATTCACACAATAGGTAAATGCATTTTGCTTCTATTTTTTTGCATTTTTACTACAACTGCTTGCATGTCTATTTTTTTTACATGTTTGTGCATTTTTTCTTTATTTTTTTACAGAATTCATGGCTCAATCAAGGGCAACAAGGAAGGGGCAAAAGAAGGGGAAGAATGTCTCCATTGCTGATGCCCCTCTTGTTCCAATTTCATTAGGGTCTGCAAGTGTTCCCTCTATTGGAAGTGCAGCTACAACAACAACTTCAAACGTTGAGAGTAGAATAAATTTAGAAATATAGTAGACTCAATATATCCAATATCCCTTGTGGAAATATGTCGCAAGAGATCAAGGGCCAGAAAACAAGTTGAAGGGAAGAGACGATGTTTCGTGGAAATGCTATTATTGCAACAATCATTCTAGGAACACTTAATTCTATGTGAAAGCTCATTTGTTGGGCTTACCAGGTGGTGGAATTAGAGCATGTGAAAATGTATACGTAGCTCAGAGGAAATAAATGGAAAAAGAGGTCAATTTGATGTGGCAAGGGTGGTTGCATAATCTAAAAAAAAAAAGAATGGTGATCCCCATTCCATTCTTGAGGAAAAGAAACAACAAATTTCCATTTGAGAGTTTTGGTGGGGGTGTGGGTCAAGCAGCAAAAGAAAGGCAGTGGCACTTGGTCTAATGGACAAGATTTTTCAGAAAGAGAGGCAAAGAGCTTGATATCACCATTTCCTTATTTTTCTATCTGAACGTTGTATCCTTTAATGTTGCAAGTTCACATTTAATTCTTAAGATGTGCCAAACTCTAACTCAAGGGGTTCCATCAAGGCATCTACCTCCAAGGTCATAGAAGCTTAGAACCATATTGTTGACTAAGGTAAGGAAAGTGGTGGACAAAATGATTGAGCCTATTAAATCAACATGACAGAGATTTGGGATTAGTATTATTTCTAATGGATAGATAGATCTAGCATGCCACCCACTTGTCAACTTCATGGTGTATTCCTTGAATGAACCATTTTTCTTGAATTGAGCGAATCAACATGGACAATACAAGGATGCACAATATATCGAAGATGTAGATGTTGATTTTTGTATGCAAACCATTACAGACAATGCACCTGTTTGCAAGGCTTCTCACATGATTGTGGAAGGTAAAAATCTACAAGTATTTTGGAAACCTTGCATTGTCAATTCCTTGAATTTAACACTTAAAACTATTGCTCCTAATGTTCCTTGCATTAGAAGTGTGATTGAGGATGCACGACATGCTCATAACTTTGTACGAAATCATACAAACTACCTCATAATCTATAATGAGTACAACCATCTGTCATTGTTGAATATTGAAAATACACATTTTTTCCTCTTCATTCATCATGTTGAAGAGGATGAGGGAGGTCAAGGCCGCTCTTGGAACCATCATTATTTTAGAATGTTGGTCTTTTTGGAGAAAGACAAATCAAGCAACCTCAAAACGTGTCAAGGACACAATGTTAGATGATGCTTGGTGGGAGAGGGTAGATCTCACTATTAGGATTAAGGACCCTATCATTGTTTTTCTATGATTTGTAGGTACAAAACAACCTATATTATGAGAGTTTTATGAGGGATGGGATTCAATGATTGAGTATGTGTGGACCGTTATTTTACAGAGTGAGTTCCCTAAGTATGAGACATCATTAAAGACCTTCTTCACCACCATACAGGATATTCTTGTCTATAGATGGGAAAATAATTGCACACCTTTGCATTGTTTGGCTCACTCATTGAACCCAAAATACTATAGCCATAAGTGACTGAATAATGGGCCTTCCCGCGGATTCCCTCCTCAAATGGATGGTGAAATTTCATAAGGGAGGAAGGAGGCATTGAGGTAGATATTTCAAGATAGAGCATCCCTTGATGAGGTGGAGGATGCCTTGGTAGATTTTTCCACTAACACTCGGTGATTCGTAGGTTATGATGTGATTAGAGACAAGGGGGCTAAGAAGTCCTATTCTTGGTGGGAAACTCATGGGGAAAGAAGCCATCCTCTACAACAATTATCCATGAGGATTCTCTCTTAAGTGACTTCATCCTCTTGTTGCGAGAGGAATTGGAGCACATATGGGAATTTGTTTAGCATCAAGAAGACCAAGCCTGAGCAGTTTAAGGCAGATACAATGGTGTATGTGCACATCAACCTTCATCTTATTTACAGGAAAAGGGATGAGTGGTTGCATGGAAAGACAAAGATGTGAGATGTATTCATCATAAAATGGGTTTGGACAACAATGTTGAGTTGGCATTGGCCAACTTGGATATTAATGACCTAGTGCTAGGGTCTGTCACTTTTGATAATGGTGATACTCTTGAAGGGGCATCCTCTACACTAGAAAATGCAGAGATTACATTGGATATAGAGGAGGAATATGCAACAGAGGAGAGTAGTGGTTACCATGAAAGTGATGTAGATTTGATAATGATGATTAATGAGCTACCTACTACCTTGTTGTCTTTTATTTGCTATTTCTATTTTTCATTGGAGTTTCTACTAGCGTACACGCTACTACCTATGTAACACATTCTTATCATGATGAATTAATGAGAAAACTGCACTTTCTTGTCTTTCTCCTATAGGATCATTAATGAATTTGTAACAATTGTGTTTGTATGCATAACATTACATTGTACAACTTACAAATTTTAAATTTACAATGTAGAATTTAAATATATGTCTGAATTTGTACCATAAATAAGAAAATATATATATATATATATATATATATATATATATATATATATATATATATATATATATATATATATATACTCTGAGATTGTATATGCTGTGTCTTGTGTGCTCGTGTGTGAGGTGACTTGGTATGAGTAGTATGAGTGTGATGTATTCCGATTTTGAAATGTAATACACTAATATTATTTTCTGTGTAATCTCTATTTTATGTTTTCTCCTCAAATTTCTATTTTGATATAGCCCCGAATCTCTTACAAGAGATCATGCAAATTTTGCAGTTTTGATATAGCCCGAATCGCTCGGAAGAGAAGATGCAAATTTTGCAATGTTGATCATGTGTAAATAGGTTAGATAGAGTAGGCGTGTTTTAATTTTTACGTGTGTGCATTGAAGTATATTCTTTCCTGTCTCCAAATTTCCAGGAGGTTGTGAACCTGTGAATTCATTGTCCTACTATTACAGCTAATGCCACAAATAAAGGCGTGAAGCATCTGTGGCGAATTCTCAGAGCGTGCAGATCACTGTGGACAATTGTGCGCAAACTGATGTGTGGAAAATAACCGTCGTCTGCTAGAGCAGCAATTGATATATTTTCTTTCACAAATCTGATTCATCGTTTGACTAAGGGGCATCGCGTGTTGCAGGAAGGAGTATGCAACTCTATGTGGAGTATTGTGCGACCGTTGTGGAGTTTGTCGATATGGAAGAACAACTAAAGGCCATAAAAATATCGTAAAGTTTTCTACAATCATATCTTGCCCAGCAGTCGTATTGCAAGCAATTGTTTTTCGATCAGCAGTGAGGAAAGTCTTCATTCAACGATTTGTCAACATGTCCTTCACCATGGACATTGATGTTCCCTCACCATAGCCTCATCGTGATGAATTTTCTAGATGAATGGATCACTATGATGGTGAGATAAGGCGTACTATTAGAGGAAATCGAGCAACCACTTCAATGATTGAATGGGAAATGGCGTGAGAGTTGGTGGTGTAGTGAGCATGAATGAGTGGTGTTGCTTAAATCTGTAGGCTCAATTAGCCCTTGTGAGAGAAAATTCCAAATCAACGGTGAAGAATTCTGGAGAGAAATCTGAGAAGTAAGCAACAATTGGTATCGCTGAATCGAATCTTGTTAGCGACATTTTTCTTTTGGTTTTTGTTTATCATTTCGGCCGTTTGGTATATAATTTGTTATGAAGGTTCTTTACCGACCAATCCATGGTATCTTCACAACTTTGGAGGTTCTGGTTGTTTCGATTTATGTTGTTTGTTTTCATGATTACCAGTGGACCAAGTGTTTCAGTGGAATTGGCCACTCTCAAAGTTATTTCTGATTTGAAATATTTTATTAAAGGATGGAAAACAAAGGAAGTCCAGATTTTGAAAATAATGTTATTAACATCGTGATTGGCCATGCCACATTTTATGAATTTCTTTCCATGGTTCATTGAGCTCTTTGGTCTCTCTGTAGAAAAATGGAGTCATTAAGAAATTAGTTACAGATGTCAGTTTGTTTTTTTCTTCATTGTTTGTGAGTGGGTATAAAGGTGGAATAGCAAAGAACGACAATTGGTTTTGTAGTCATGATGTTTGTTAGTTTTATGGTTTGTTATTGTTATGTTGGTGGGTGTGAATTAAAAAATGAAAGAAAGAATGAAAGAAAGTGTAAAATCAATTATTGAATAATGTTGTATAATTTAAATCAGTGGTTTTTGGCATTGAGAAACCTTAAATATATTAATAGTTCGATTTTGTTTACATATTGTTATGGTTTGTTGTTTGTGGTGGTTGGAAATCTTTGAATAATGGTTATTGGTTATGATATGAGAGTCTTGTGGGTTAGACAGGGAAATTTGTATGATTAACTTTTAAATACACTCAATATCTAGGTTGTCTTTCTAAAAATGGAGATGGATAACCGAAAGAGAAATATTTCTCAAGTAATGGTGGTAGGTCTACATAGTGGTTCCATTATTTGAATTTTAGTATGTCAACATTGTTTCAATAATTACTAGTAAGACAATGATGATTAGAGGCAATTGTGCTTTAAATAGATCAAGTGGTAAGCTAGAAGTTGTGGAGAGAGAAAATGCTTCCCCATAAGTATAAGTATTGATGAAGACCATACCAAACTATTGGAAAAATATTTGTGTTATAATTTAGGATTCTTATATTAATCTTCGTAATATCAATTTCATAATAAATATTATGAGGAAAAGTATTTAATAATTAGATTAAGATATTGAGATATTTTTTTTAAAAAAAAAATGTTATTTTAAAATATATTAAATCTCATAAACACTATGTTAGTGTGATTTATTTTATGTAAGTTCTAATCTTATAAACTATAATGGAATTAAAATTTTATTTTCAATTTAATTATTTCTATACCATTTAGTATCTAGTATCTAATTTCCAATTTTGTAACTTTAATTAAAAAAAATATTGATAATTTGTGTATAAATAAATGATAATCCATTAAAATATTATTTGCAATTTAAGTATTCTGATAACATTTACGATCTAATTTCCAATTTTGTAAACTTCAATTCAATAAAAAAATATATTTATAATTTTTATATACAAATAATATAATATTGTGACGATGTTGTATATTTTGTACATTTGTTTTATGAATTTATTTATTTGCACTATTCTGATGTCCAATATATTTTGAAATACAAGTATCATTATATCATGTTTTCCATTTGATTAACCATTTCTAAATTATTAAAGAATGCATTTTAATTTTACTAAATATCAATTTTATATATATATATATATATATATATATATATATATATATATATATATATATATATATATATATAAAAGAATATACTTATATATTAATCTAGCTTGTTTTTGGTTATATAGTGTTAGTGAAGGTTTCAAATATTTTTCTTGCACTACTTGACGTTTCTATTTTACAAAATTTAGTGAGTATTTCCAAACTAATATCGTGTAACTATAAAGACAACAAAATTGTTTCATAAGAAGCATACATTTACAACATAACATAAAATATCTACATAAACCAAAACAAAGGGGGAGCATTTACTCATGTGATTATTCCTCCATATCCACAAGGATGTTGAGATCGAATCTTGGTCTTTTCTTGTCGTCTTCCATCCTCTTACTCTACTACAGAAATTTTAGCTCCTCAAGTTGATGTCAAAGTTCGTCAATTTCACCCTCCATATGTTTGAATTTTTCATCCTTGGCCATTTGTTTTTCTTGCATGTTTAGCGCGTGTCTTGCTACTGTTGGCAGATACTATTTTGTATTATCCGCAACCCCATCCTAAATTCCTCATGCTCAAAATCACATCCCTATAATGTAGCATGCTCAATCCCACGTCCTTTGCAACCTCGACCATGCAGGCGGCCTGACCTTCATTTGCAATTTCCCCATGGCCCAGTGGCTGAGCTTCCCACCTCTCAGTTGCTATGAGTTTCCATCCAAGGAACAACACTAACTCTCCCAAAATTTTTCTCCATGATCCTACAACACACTCGCCCACCTACCGTTGTCCAAATTTGTGATATGTCCATCATCGACGACATTAATTGACCTTTTCCAATTCTCACCACGAAAGTGAGTGACGAAACTCCCTCAAATTTCTAGACTTCCCCAGAACCTCCTTGCTTCAACCCCTTGCCACCTTCTTGCTCAATTTCCCTCCTTATATATCCCAACTCCTGCCCCTAGCCACTAGACTCCCAGTTGCTATCATAATTTCTCATCAAAAACTTAGAAGAGGGAGAAACAACACTCCCACAATTCCCCTACAACACCCATCATACTAGCTTAATACAGGCTCTAAGTCTAAAGACTTTCCCAGAAACCTTCTCCTGAGATGACCGAGAATCCCATTTCCATTGCATCCCTCTGTTTCCGACCCAGAGCCAAATTTTGAACTGCTCACAGGTCCAATAACCTATAATACCAACAAACTCACTCTACAATTTCACCACCCACAACTCCTTGTCATTCTCCTAATATCAAAATCTAATTCCCAAATTCTTCTCCCCACTGGCCATCTGGATGATAGAACAAAGTACTAACCAGACATTTTAAAATCCCACATTTCTAGACAAATCCTCCCTCATCATAAAACTCCACCCAACCTTCCTAACAAAACTTGGTTTTTTGTCTTCATAAGGACTGAAAATGTTGCATAAATAGAGCTTGATCCTGCCTTGGCTGACCTCACTCTACAGCCGCTTTGTGCCACCATCTTTCGCATGTAACTTCATAATTCCTCTATACTTTAATTCTACCTCCAAACAACTGCTACGAGGATTTTCCCACACAAAATGATGATTCCTTCTCAATGGGATTAATTTCCACACTCGATTTTCCATATTTCTCATGCACCAACCTTGAATGCATCATAAACCTCCATCACATCATAACATGTATCCCTCGGCTCTTCTCCTTTGACTTGAGGTAATTCGAGGTGACTTGCATGCACTGTGACATTGAACAACACATGTATGATTCCCACGTGCATATCTATGGATATTCTGCTACGAACACCACCTAATGGGCATAGGGATGGAGGCCCGATGGGACAAGGTCTGAGAGGGCCCATATGGAGGGGGTAACAAGTCAATGGGTAAGGATTCAAAGGAATTTAGGGAGAGGAAAGCAAGACTCCAGGAGAAAAAGATGAAGGAAACTAAAGAGGGGATAGCCTAGGCACCAAAACGTATAGACCTTGGGGGATAATATGTGATAGGGAGAGCAGACACCCAGGGATGAATAGGGGAAGAAGGGGAGGGGGTGGGGGACCTATAGAGTGATATGTGGATAAGTAAATTCTCCACCCCCATACCATTTGAACCAGAACGCTAATATCCATAATCACCAACTCATTGGGATTTCTTCCATCTTTTTTCTTAGTTCTCTGTCTCTAGTAGCCTTTATTTTACCTTTTATTTTTTCCATTTGAAACCTTTTCAGGGGATTTGATAACTTCCCCTTACCCATTTATGATACTTTTCTCTTCTAACAGTAAGCATGCCTGATTTTCATGCCTATCCACTTCCTTGTTCCACCCTCTCAGAATATGATAGAACCTGGTTTATCCTAGAGAGGTCCCTATTCCTTGTATTATTTTTACAGTTTGGTTTAGTTTGATGTTTTGATCCGAAGTCTTATTTACCATATGCTTGATTTTAATTAGAGAGTCTCCTATGATGACCACCTCCCTTATTTCTTTTTCCTCCACTAGAGATAGGAAAAATAAGAGGCCAAATGCCTCTGCCTGATTATTAGTATTTATTCCCAGCCCCCAAGCATATATTTCTTCTATTTTTCAATTGGAATCAATGAGAATCACTCCCCTTCCTCCCACCATATTCCTCTTAATATATTTTATTAATAAAATATATTTTATTTTTATTTAATATTATTTTCCATACTTCTCAATAAATATGAAATTCTTTATTTCGCATTTTTATTTTAAAAATAACTTGGAAATAATGGAGAAAGTTTCTTTTGATTGTTTTCTAATATTATATTTAGATCATATTTTATAGGAGACTATTATGATCTCCTAAACATAATGTATTCATTTATACTTATGTATAACAGATTGTTTGATTAATGTGAAAATCTAGCGTTGAGGCGACCTTAGGGTCTCCTCACATAAGGACTAGAAATTCCATTCATATTTTGTCTTCCTATTTCTTTAAATTGGTATCATAAACCACCCATAAGTGGATAATTACTTTTAGAAAAAAAAAGTGGAAATAGTTAAGTTAGAAGCAGATCTACTCGACACATTCGAATACCTGGAAGGTATAAGGACTATGCCCTGAAGAGTAGTGTTTTTAATTTCATAGAACATGAGTTTTAATGAAACTAATGAAGATGAAGAGTGGAGAAAAATAATGGATTAAGAATATGAATCTATAATTAAAAACAAAACATGGGAATTGAATGAACTCCTTGAAGGAAAAGAGCTCATGTGATGTAAATGGTTGTACAAACCCAAGTTTAAGGAATATGGTAGTATAAATAAATATAAATCTAGATTGGTGGGAAAAGGGCACTTACAAAAGGAGGGTATTGATTATGAAGAAACATTTTCACCTGTAGCTAAATTAAACTCTATCAAAGTTTTAATTATCCCGAAGGTGTCCCTTTCTGAAATTGGTTAGGCTAGGCATTTCCTACCTTTTCATCTCCATTTAACACTTGTATATGTGTTCTTTTGATATGGGTCAACTTTAAATTAAGAAAGAAAAAAAATTTACACATATTATTGTAAAATAGACCATCTTTCTAAATAAAATTTGCTTATATATAAATGAATGTTATAAATAATAATGAGGAACTTACTAGAATGGAATAATCTCAAATCCCTAGGAAAATGGCGGGTGGGGAGCCATGTGACATGAATATAGTTTTTTTAATTTATTAAAAGTAATGGACCATTTTCCTAAGAAATTAGTGCATATGTATATATGCTTATGTTGAAAGAAGAATACATATATCCATTTTCTTATATGAGAAAAGTAACTCATTAGGTATAAACAACAATCAACACACAAAGATACACAAGCCCAATGAAAAGTGAAACAAAAACAAAAACCCAAATTCATAAATGCAATCGTTGGATATTTATTGGTTTTAATATTGTAATGATGTTGATCAAGGCACCCATGTTTTCATAGAGGGTCCCTTGGAGGTCCACATTAACTAGTTATGAATTCTTATCGATAATTATTAGGTGGATGGTAAGGATTTAACATCCATGAAATATTATAGGATTTTCATAGTAGTATACACAAGTCAAATCAATGATTGAGATTTATCTCCAAAATAGTTATTTATTTTTTATCTTTTTAATTAAATTAATTAATTAAAAAATGTTATATTAACAAGTGTCATATGAAATGAGTTATGGTTTAAATTTGAGCATGTAGTATTGATAAGCCATAGTAATGACCCATGATATTATAACAAAACTTATTTACAAATTAAGAATCTCCACGATAAATTAGGGATAAATATATCTAATTAATTTTTAATATCTTAATTAAAATTAAGTTTGTTATTTTTTTTAAAGAATAATAATAATAATAATAATAATTTAATTTTAAGACTATGGTTAGATTAGATATTAAATTAATATATGAAATTTTTTCATTTAAATTTTATAAAGGTATATATATTTTAATCCCCTTTGAATTTTAACCTAGAACATTTTACGAGAGAAACACACACTCTCCTTTATATTTATACTTTGTTAATATGAAATTGAGATTTATAATTTCTCCATTCTAGATAGAAAACAAATAAATGTAAAATAAACATTTCAATAATGTGAAATTTTTCCAAACTATAAATATATATCATATATTTAGTAGGTACTTCAAATCAAGAGTGAGGAGTGTTTACTTATTGTTTCAAATTAAAAAATAGGAAAATGTTTTGATGGAGAAAATTATGTAAACTGGAAATTTAAGCTCATAACAGTACTGGAGGCATACAATCTCTGGACGATTGTCAAAGGTGACGAGCCCAAGCCTCAACCTCCTGCTGCCACTCAAGATTGGGAGAAGCGTGAAATGAAAGCAAGGGTGCTGCTACGCATGTCAGTGAAGGACAATATTATTCCTCACATTCGGGACTGTGAAACTTCAAAGGCGACATGGGTACCAACCGCTGCAACCGCTGGTCTTGTAGGATGTCCTTCGTATACATGGTTCTGTCAACCATTATCATTGCATACATGTACCTGTATCCACATATCCCCCTCCAACGTGGGTTTTATCGGATGACCCTTAACCATGCTCTTCCTTCATCGGGGTTTTATCGGATGACCCGTAACCTCATTATTAAATAAAAGTAAATTATAATAACAAAATTATTAACAATTTTAGCATTCAAGTGATGGAAAATTATCACATCAATTAAATAACTCACTTTCATTTCAACTAAATATTTCCATTTTAATAAAAAATACTAAAATTATTTTATTTTTTTAAATATGACTACTTAAGGTATTTATAAAAAGTTTGCAATTAATCAAATTCACTTTTAAATAACATTATTTTAAAAAAAATCACCTTTAAATCTCTATATTAATAAAGACTTGATAACATTACTTTTTACAATTATTTTACATATTTAAATTGCTAATAAATAAGAAATAAATATGCATCACTATAATATGACATTGAAAATAAAATATAAATAAGTAGGCTCATGCAACCGAGCAATTACCAAAGGCTTAAAATCTTTTACCTGAAAATAGCTCTTATTTTATTAAAATATAATGAATTACTTTCATCTTTCAACTAGGAAAGGTACAAGGGTTTTACATAGGTTGATTATGATACGTGTAATGTGGAGTGAAATATTTATTTATATATCATAAATAAAAACTAAATATATTCATTTTTAAAATTTGGTTATGGAGCTTCATTATCAAACTCCATGATACTTGTGATGTAGTTGGGAACATACACCTTAAATTAAATTTGATTTAAGCAATCCATTTTTAGCATGGCCTTTAACACTATCCTTGATGCTAGCATATTAATAAATATGATAATATTTACATTAAATTGTGTATTTTAAAGATTTTGTTTAAGTGTTTAAGGGATATTTTTAAGTAGAATGATATAAAATGTTTAATTGAAAAACTAAATGGGCTTAGTTTTGATTTTATTCAACCAATTTACACCTAGATCATAGCCTAACCAATTTTTATATATAACAGAAAATATCAAAAAAAATTGTTCGTTTAGAAATTTGGGCTTTGGGGATTCTTACGCTAAACCCCACAAAAAATTGCCTTAAATAAATATGATAAAGTCCCACTTTAAATCATGTTCAGCCTCAGACAGTATTGCTTAATTTTTTTGTTTAGGAATGACCATCCTTGACATAAATAATTTGTAACTATAGTTAACTGACATGGTCACTCGTTACTGTGGGACTCGCATGAGCTGTGCCAAGGCAACCATAATTACTTCTGGAAAGATGAGAAAGGAAGAAATAAAATTTTAACATCCATAAGGATAAAAATAGCCTATGGGACCTCTTTTAGAGTGTAAAACTTGAAAAAAAATATGCACCTCAAGAGATTTAATCCTCTTCAAAATGGATCTATATTGGTTCTATATATGCATACTTCTGGAAATATGAGAAAGAAAATTTTAACATCCACAAGGATAAAAATAGCCTATGGGACCTCTTTTACATTGTAAAACTTGAAAAAAAATATGCACCTCAAGACCTTTAATCCTCTTAAAAATGGATCTATATTGGTTCTATATATGCATATAGCATGTGTAACTTTTCATTTTTGAAACTGTATTTTTTAATGCATAAATGGATACAATGCCTTGAAATTTTACTTAGATACTTGGATTGTGTAAATTACACCACATGAATTTGAGATTCTAAGAAAAAAATTTAATTTTAATTTAAAACTGGAATTAATAGCTCTAGGAAAATGGCTCCAAATTAATTTAAATTTTTTAAAAGGAGATAGCTAAAATTATAAAACAAACCCCCTTATTTATGTTGACTGCAGAATATCATGGAATATGAAGGTCACTCTAGTGAAAGATGCTTTGTATTTAATATCATTATCAACAGACACTAACTTTAGTTATTTCCTCTATGCAATCATGGTAATGGTTCTCCTCATTACCTTTCATGTTATAGCTTAGATATAATATGTATATAATATTTTTACATTGTGTTATGATTGGAAAAAAATTATATAGCCCAGTGGTTCGAGCAACATCATTCAAAAAGCATCAACACAAGTGCGAGACTATTGCAAGCCTCAACACATTTCCTTCCCTGCATCCTCCACCCTTTAGTTTGTTATCTTTCCTTTGCTGCAACATTTTTGCAGTAACATCATAGTCATGTTCAATTCCTTTGGTGTGCCTTTGCACCTTTACAGGAAATTTCTAGTTGCATTAGCTACAAAGTACCATTCGAATTTGCACCAATTAGATGAAAAATATTCTTTTCTAAATAGTGATTTAAAGGAGGTGTATTTGACACAACTTGAAGGGTTTGTGAAAAAGGGCCAGAAACATTTAGTTGCAGACTAAAAAAAGCTCTATATGGGCTAAATCAAGCACCTAGGTCATGGTATGAAAATATGATTTCCTTCTTTCTTCAGCAGGGTTTTATGAATCACTTTGACTCCAAGGTCATGGTATGAAAATATAGTTTCCTTATTTCTTCAACAATATTTTATGAAGAGTAAGAGCGATCCAAATATGTATACTAATTTTGATGAAAAGGGGCATGTAGTATTGATTCCTTTGTATGTTGATGACCTAATTATTACAGGAAATTTAGTCAACCTAATTAATGAAATTAAGCTGCAAATTTCACAAGTATTTGAGATGAAAGATATTAGTGAGTTACATTACTCTCTAGGTCTTGAAGTGTGGAGATATTCATGCCAGAATTTTTTTACTCAAGGTAAGTATGTCACAGAAGTGCTTAAAATGTTTAATATGGATCAGTACAGAGTTTTTTTTGTTCCAACGCAGCAGAGTGTGAAGCTACATTTTGATGATGGATCAAAGGAGGTAGATGGTACGTTGTATAGATAACTAGTGAGAAGCTTGAATTATATTACTACAACCATACCTGATTTAGCGTACTTTGTTAGTGTGTTAAGTGAGTTTATGGCAAGGCCTCTAGAAGGACATTTTCAAATAACAAAAGGAGTACTCAGGTATCTTAAAGGAATAATTGATTCTGGTTTTAAATATACTAATCCATTTGATGTTGAGATAACATGTTACTCATATTCAAATTGGGCTGGTAATCTTGAGATAGAATATCTACTACATGTTATTCATTTAGTATTGGATCCGAGATTGTTTCATGGAGCAAAAAAAAGAAACCTATTGTATCTTTGTCATCTACTGAGGTAGAATATAAATATTTGGTTGCAGCAACTTTTGAAGTTGTTTGGTTGAGGATAATTCTTTGAGATGTTTGAGAAGAAAAAAAAAAAAAATCTACAGTTATCAAATATGAAAACTAAAGCTCGATTGATTTGACAAACAATATTATTTTTCATGCAAGGAAAAAACATGTTGATGCTCAACTTCATTTTATTAGAGAGAAGATAGAATATAAGGAATTTTTTATTGAATATTGTAATACTTGTGAAAATTTTTCTAATATTTTCACAAATCCCCTTGGGAAGATGAAATTTGAATTGTTTAGGGATATCTTAGGTGTGGAGATTGATCCTTTCTCCATTCAAGGAGAAACATATAAATAATGGAGAAAGTTTGTTTTGATTGTTTTCTAAGGTTATATTTAAAGTTTTTTTTTATTTTTTTCTAATATTAAATTTAGATCATATTTTCTAGAAAATTGTTGTGATCTCCCAAACAAAATGTATTCATTTATACTTGTGTATGATTAATTGTTTGATTAATGTGAAAATACAATGTTGAGGCAACCTCAGGGTTTCTCACCTGAGGAATGCATATTTCATTCATATTTTGTCTTCCTATTTCTTTAAATAAATATAATGTCGTCATTTTTCAGAACTTATAACTCTTTCGATATTGATTAAAAAATATGAAACCCACTTGATAAATAAATAAAAATTTTAAAATATTCAAAAAAATACAATAATGATTAACCCTGGAGACACTCAACACTAAAAATGGTTGATACTTGGAATAGCTATCCAAAGAATTAAAAATTGGAAATTCGAACTAGCTTCAAAGTGGTAATTCTTGAATAGTAAATTTAATTCCAATATGAACTCCATCTTCAAACATTTTCCCTTTCATAGTAGATTCTAGTTATCATGATATCATTGCATCCATCATGTTTAGAGTTTTGAAAATTGTTCATGTACAATAATAAGATTGAGGAGAAAATGAGGTATAACCATTAGAACTTTGTGAAGCTTTTAAAATTCAAATAATTTAAAAAATATTTTATCCCAAAAAATAGCTATTAAATTATATATATATATATATATTAGTTTTATAATAATGATTTTAGGTTATTCACATGTTATTAATACAAATAAATTTTATATTTACAATAAAATTAGCAATATTATATATAAATAATTAACACAAAGAGATATAAGAAATCATAACAAAATAATTTCAATGCATAAGAATAACCATGCATGCATATATTTAATTGAAAATTAAAAAACCAAATTCATCTATAAAATAAATATAAAACAAGATCGGATGTGGAGCAACAAGTCCCTGCCCAAGGGCATGATGTGAAGAGAAAAATCTATCACTGGGACTGTTGCTATAGAATTAGTCCTTGGTCTAGTTTGAAGGTTGATTATATCGGTTGTGAGGTCTGGCTAGCCAAACATACTAATTATAGTTTCAAATTGGTTGGGTTTAAAAACATTGCAATAAACAACATAGTCTAAGGCACATTAATTGTTGTTACTATTGTCGACTAGCCTATAGAGGAATTCTTCTCACAAGAATGTGTAACAATAGAACTAGTTGAATTGCATATTATTAGATTAATCTGTAGCCGCCTACATGCATTAGAACTAATGGGGATTAGTTTTTTATTATTCTCCTCCCTATGTCAACAACAAATCTACTGTTGATCTAGTGGGTAGAAGGTGGTGTGGGCTAATAATTATTAGCCATAAATTTTAGCACAAAGTACCCAGATCTAGTAGCACCAACACTGGGAGGTAGACGTGGAAGTAATACAATAGTGAAGAATGGGTCTCTTTGCAGGTTTTGACAAATATTATGATATTTCCAGAGTATTCAAGTATGGTGCATCACTTGATCAGCATGTTAATTCGGTCATTATAAGTATAAGGCATCATGATAGAACCTTAATCTTGTTCATCGAGGAATTCAAAACTGGTAGTCAAGTGACCGAAGAAAATAGTGTGTCAATTGGAAAAGTGGCTAAAGTTAGGCCAGTGCCATGCAGAGTGAACTCGGCCCATGTTAATTCACCCACTAATGAGTTCCACTAACACTGCTATAAAACTAGCCTTATCGTAGACCAAGGGAAAGGCACCCTTTATACATATCCAATGACCAAGCTTAAATTCCAGCTTGTATTCGATCCTTTTTCTCTCTAGCTGGAAAAATTTGGTCAAGTTGCTAAATCGATACTACTAAGGCTAGGACCATCAACATAAATATAGGGTTGCTTTTTCATGGAGAAATGGAGGAAGCAACAATTAAACAACCCTCTACTTATGTCTAAAGTTGAAACAACTTGAATGAACAATATCGCTCACCGATGGGATTCTTATTGAACTGGAAGAGTAAGTTTTGAATAATGACAAACAGCAAATGATCGAAAGTTTCAAATTCTGGACCAACCAAATGGAAAAACCCCATGGTTTCGGAGATAAGACATAGAATATAGATAATATTGACATCTAAACAAGTGGTATGAAAAATAATTTAAAACTGTTAACTGGGAAAAGTATACGATTATAACATGACAAAACACTTGCATGGGATACGAGTGTTATCATTTTCTCTTGTCATTTTTCCACTTTGTTCAGCTTTTTTTTGGATTATTCGCAGTCTTTGGCTTTATGAATCAGGGCCAACACCCCAAAACTAGGGCTAATTTATCCAGACTAGAAATTATAGATGTGATTGATGGCATTCCCTCTGTTGAGATTCCTAGAGACAACCTTGATTTGTGAAAGACCATTGCCTAGGACGTCTTACATAACAAGGAGCGTATGATATAACCTGGAGGGTTATTCAGAAAAAGGTTCTCATGCTATCATGTGTAAACAGGAAGGTTTAATTAATATGGAACCAAAATCCTCAAAACTTCAACACAAAGAAAGCAATATTGCAGAGGAAAAGTTTGAATTTCTAATAGAAGTGTATCAGAGAATTCAAAGACAGCTTTTTGTAAAGAGGGCTAGATTCTAAAATACTTCACAAAGATGTATAATCAGAGGGTGGTTACTATCTATGAAATGTAGAGAGAATACTAATTGTCACCGAGATGAAATCCAGAAACGAATATCAACATGTAATGGCCTTATATTAACAAGAATCCAAGCATGAAAATAAATTTAAAGATACCATTTCATCACAACTAATATTAGACGAAGTACGGTTGAAGTGGAAAATGAAACAGCATATCATGCCTGAGCCATATTTAAAGTGCTAGACAAGTTTTAGCATGAGTATCAACTACGATAAATTCATACCAAGATAAGTGAGCCACTCGCATTCCAGAACAAGATATAAGAGAAATGGATGTAAATGAAATGAACATTTAAGCTATAACACATAAGGGAGAGTTACAGACTGTAACGTATAAAGGCCATAATCCTCAATAAAGTTGAAACTCCTCCTCACTGAGACCCAACGGGCTCTTCACATTTATATCAAAATTTCAACAAGATGCATACATAATTATTTCTCAGCGTATTCTTCTGAAAATCTGGAACCCTTTTTTCTATCTCAGTTTGTTGCTTATATAGAATTTACAGTCACATACGCGGGAAGATATTTTGAGAAAATATCTTCCCCACGTGCTGGTAAGCAGTTTCAGGTCCCTATCAAAATAACAAAATTTATGATGAGGGAGAATGCTTCTCATCATTTACAATTAGGCTCGAGGCCGTTTCAAAACCAAACATTAAAACTGTTCTTTCACAAAAAGTAAATGCAAGAGTAGAATATGAATTCCACTTGAAACTTGAAAGTAAAACTAAAAGGCCACTAAGGTCGAATCATGAGTTGAACATTTTTACTGGTGTGAGGGAGTTGAGGTCGTTGCTAATGCGGCTGGTGGAACGTTTGATGAGGAGCTGGCTAACAAGCTAGCGTACTTGATGCATCTCCGCCAACTGGTTGCTGCAGGTTCGGGCATCGATATGAAACCTTCTGTTCTGATCTACACCTCCATGAATTCATCATAGTTCACCTTGTCTAGAATTATGTGCTTTACTAGGTGTAGGAGTGCGAACTATTTTCCAAGGACAGAGATTAGAGTTTCTGGTTTAAGCCTTGTGGATTTTTCAGAGGGGATGTCTGTTCGATTCATTTCCCCCTTCAGAATGGCCTCATATGCTGGCAATGGCTGTAGGACATCACAAGCAGGATCCCAGCATGATGGAAGCCCTGTGAGTGTTATTTCGGCCCAGTCCACATCAAACCTTTCTAAGATGGTTGCAACTTTCTCCAAAGCGTCCACAGCCAACTTCCTAGCCGCTTCTTTTTCTACCGCTTTCTGGCATTCTGAAGCTTCCATGAACCTGCTCTCTATACCATGTTTCCTTACCTCTTCTGGCTTTAGCTCTTTTAGGAAGGAGATGTACCTTTTTGCATTCTGGTCTTTGTTAGCAGCCTCAGTGCCTCCCTCATGGATATTTCTTCTGAGAAGGGGCACGACTGACTTCATTTCCTCGATGATGTTTAAGAACGGCCAGCGACTCCCAACTTCTGCAATAATGTCTGCCTAGATCAGTTGCCTAGGTTCCAGGAGGGTGACATTTCCTTTCAAATGGGTGTTGATATCATTGATGGTCTTTTCATACCGTGCCTTTTCTTGCTTCTCCTTTCCCATCTCTTTCTTCATTTCATCAATATTTTTGACATTCTCAGCAAGGAGGGCCTCCAAATCACTAATCCTTTGTCGTGCCATCGAAACCTGTTTCTCTAGTGTTGCAATTGTAGCCAATGCCATGGTCAGCTATTCAAACAGTGAACTAGTCTTTGGTAGGGCATGTGGCGCACATGTATGTGTGTCCCAAATTGTCTGTAATGCATTCATTCTGTCTTGAAGAGTAGTAATTTCTCCTATGATATTTTCTTTTTCCTCCTTCTCTTTTGCAAGAGAATCAACCAAGTTTGTGTTTTCCTTTTCACCCTAGGCTAACTCAGCAGTTTTGCACATGATGGGAGCCCGGTATATTAATCTTACTTCTCAAAGCCGAACTTGCTTCTGTAACTACTCAATAAGGTAACCCTGGGAGTTGGCTTCACCTTTTTCTTTTCCTTTAATCACATCCTGGAGAGAGTGTATATCATTTGTGAGGGCGCGGGAATTTGCCTTTTCCCTTCTTAAATTCTCCACCACTTGGGCATACTTGTTCTGCAACTTCCTCAGAGTCATTGAAAGCCACATCACTTCATCCTTAAGCATGTCCCCGAAGATCTGAAATAAGTTGTGTTTATCAATTTCTGGCACTTGTGACATGCAGATTTCAACCTCTAATGCCTTGTAGCTAGTAGTAACGGCTTCTGGGTCTAGAACGGCCTGGGCCATGGCCATTATTAAATGTTCAGTGTCCAGATTCATTATAGCTGACAATATGGTGTGGTATTTCTCAACATACCCTTCCAGCTTAGCCCGATACTTATCTCTGATTTCTCTAGCCTTCAAACTACTTTCAGTTGCCACATGAGAACTACCTGGTGTGATATCTTGTGAGACTTCTGAGAAATCAGAAGAGGTAGTACTATCCCTTATCACCTTGATTCCTATTTTGCCCTTGTCGGGCTTCCCATTTGGTATTTCCTATTCGAGCAACTGTTCCTCCCCAATAACTTTTGCTTCACTGGTCCCTATTTTTTTCCTTTTGAAATGGGAAGAACGCACTCCTCATGCACCTTCCTCCTCTACTTGTTCTTTACCAGCTTCTCTTGTTGAAGAGGCATCTGTTTTTTACCCTGTCGCAGATGAATCGGTCTCCATCTGCGAAAGCGAAGGTTAGTTTTCAAGATTAGCTTGACAGTCTATGAAAGGCCTTGTTTCATGCATATATGGGGTTGATTTGTTCCTCCTCCTTATGTTTTAGATAATGCCCTTCAGATCATAGGGCCAAGCCTTCCCTTGTCTCATATCCATATCTTGAAGCAACTTTTCCACCACAGGAAGGGCGTGCCTTGAATTGACAACAAAAGGGCCAATGGTTGTGGGGAGTTTGAGAATAAACCCCTTTTTTGCAGGGAGGAAGTGAAGCTGGTCAGATTTCAGGGTCTTCCGGATATATTCCAAAGCATAAATCTGCCAGGCACGGAACACGGGAAACGGGTAGGGGGGGACTTCGGCTCCATAAACATGGATTTCAGTGTAGTTGTCAAACAGGTACCAATCCCTGGTGCTTTGGGCCTCACTATACTGTAACCATCTCTTCATCTCAGGAAAAACCCTAGGTAGAGGAGAGTCGTGTATGATAGTGTAGGAAATAGGCATGAAATCGTTTAGGAACCTTGAGTAGCCCACCTCGTTTGATAAATGATGTGTCGCAAGATTCCAATCAGAAACTGGCTTGGGCAGAGAATTTGTCTTGTACATCTTATCTAGACCCAAACCCTCAAATTTGTCAGCATGCTGAAAAAGGAAGAGGTAAAAGACCATAGAACAAAAGCAGAAGCGACCCGTGTCTGGGATTTCCTAGAACTGGGTCTGAATGGTTGAAGTTAGGAAACCAGCAATGTTAAGAACAACCCCAGTTTGAGACATTAACCATAAGAAAGCAATACATGCCCTGGAGGCTTGCCCAAAACCCTCCACACCTAGTAAACCAGTGATGAGAGCAAGGATAGGCTCGACTTCTTCTTTGAATAGGCTTAGGGGGACTAACTCTGTGGAAGGGAGGGACGTGAACTGAGATTCGGTTATGGAGGCGATGAAATCACTCTGCTACTTCGATGGTAGATTTTCAAATTGAGGGTCAGAGTTACTTCACTGAAACTGACGTAGTTTGAACTGGTAGGAAAACAGAGGGCTTTTCTGATGATAACGGGAAAAAGGGTGAATATTCTATTCTCTTGAGTAGAAAGGAACATGCCCCGAAGTTCGTTGTAAGCTTCCCGTAGCCAACAGATAAACTCAACCACTGGATAAACTGAGGGGGTAATTTGGTGATACAGACCCGACAGAACAACCCTATACCTATCCTTGTTTTGGACGTCTCCTAAAAAGTTCAGGCTTGACACTACTAATGGGGAATGGGTACTATGGGTCACAGATGTCGGCTTGCCAGTTTATGAAAGGTTGAAACCCTAAAGGATTTCTGGTTTCATGGACTTGGGGAGTCTCCCGCTTTGACTTCTTGGTTGTGAATTTACCCATGACCAACATGAAAATTTAAAAACAAAAGGAAACTAGAGGGAATGTGAGGGATGGAATACCTACATAGTAGGAAATTGCTCGGGAAAGTGATAAGGGGGTACTGACAATGACTGGGCGGACATAGCACTGGGCTCCCACCTTTGTTTATAAAATATTCAAAAACCTGAGAATTTTACCACAGTAAAAGGCAGGAGACCGTTATATAGGACTGAGGCAACTCGAGAAAATATGGTGTGGTGAAGCAAGTGGGGTAAGTGTCGTAAGGATACTGATAGTGAGACACGCGGCGTGTAGGAATTGGGTGTTAGACTTCGGGTAGGTAAACACCCCGTGTTGGGTTAAATACTGATATGGTCCTCAGTACCAGGTGTCCTAAGAACTTACCTTACCTTTTCGTCGTAGTGACAACTCTGCTTCAGAACACAGCCCTCGAGGGACGTGAAATGCATATTATGGTATCTTTAAAACCCATGTTTTATTCTTCGTATAGCACTCCCCTTGTGTCAATCCTCTTGACACGTCATCAGATTTCTGGGGTGGTAAGGATCCACCTTGCCCCTCCGCTTCATGACCCCCCCTGGAATTACACTTGCAGACTCCTTCTCCAGTGTGTATAAAGTGAATGTGGGCCCCGTTTCATATTCTTTTCTTTTGTGACTTTTATATCTTCGCTCGGCTAATGTTTAGAGTCTTCATATATTTCTGCTCTATTATAGAAACACGCTTATCCTTTTCTCACATGTGGCTTAGCTTAGCGCTACTTCTCCTTAGCCAGCTTCAAAACTTTAGCCATGAGTAATGTTATTGGGTGATCTGCTCCACATGACTTTAATTAAGATATTAAGGGTGAACTATATAATCGACATTGGCTCCACCTGGGGACAGCACGTTCATCCTTGGGTGTGTCGAGAACCTCAGAGACCACTTGTTAACCCTTCTTATAGACACCACTCCTCTGCACTTTTTCTTTTTCTCTTCATGATTCTTCACAACAAACGACATTAAAATAAAGATAAAAGCAGATAACTAATGTACAGTGTAATACATTAGGCTCTTCTGGCCTAAATCAGAACTAGAAGTAAGGTTTCAGGAACTGACCATTTACAGGGGCGTCAAGTAAGTCACCCTACAAATTTTCTAACTTGAATGTGTTGTTTCCTCCCTGCTCCACAATTTTAAAGGGGTCGAACCACAATGGGTCAAATTTACCATGCTTCCCCTTCTTTACTCTTTGAATATCCCATCTGAGCACTAAATACCCAACCCGCATATTCTTGTCCTTGGTGTGCTGGTCAAACCGATCTTTCATCTTATCCTGATATTCAGTTAACCTTTGACTCACCTGATTTCGTGCTTCTTCCAACTCTACTAGCTGATTGAGTCTCTTGGTAATATCATTAGGCTCTTCTTGACTTTCCTGCATGAATCTAGCTACTGGTAATGCCAACTATATGGGGAAGACTGTTGCTCTCCCATATACCAATTCATATGGGGACTTCCCTGTTGATCTCTTGCTGGTAATCTTTTTTTCCCATAAAACAAATTTTAGGTGAGAGTCCCAATTTTTCTGATTTTTGTTGATAGCTTTCTTTAGTGCTCTCACCAGGGTCTTATTAGAAGACTCTGCTAAGCCATTTCCTTGTGGGTAATAGGCTTTGGAGTGACCCAATGTAATGTTATGCTGCTGGCAGAAGCTAACAAACTTAGCAGATTTAAAGGCCTGGGCGTTGTCGGTCACTATCCTGGCTAGGCAGCCAAATCTGGATATAATATTTTCTTCCATAAAATTTATCACCACGGTATCTGTTGCATTCTTTACAGGTATAGCCTCCACCCATTCTGTGAAATAATTTTTAGCAGTTAATATCCACTTGTGCTGACCACTCGACGTAGGGTGAATCTCACCAATAAATTCCATCCCCCATTGCTCGAATGGTTCATCCACATGTACAGGGATCATGGGTAGGGGTGCCAACTTCTGTCTCTCCGCAAATTTTTTGCATTTTTCACAAGCTCTGACCCAAGAAAACACATCTCCAAAGAGTTTGGGCCAGAAGAAACCATCTTTCATAAATTTGTGAGAAATAGCTCTCCAGCTGTAGTGACCCCCACAGATACCTTCAAGAAATTTAGCCATTATATTTTCCACCTCACTTTCTATAAGGCACAGGAGCATGATACCTGAAGGATCTCGCTAGTATAGCCGACCATTGGCAACAAAAAATTTATGTGATTTCAACCTTAGTGTTCTGTATTTAGCTTTGTCACAGCTAAGTGGGTATTTGAGAGTCAGAAGATACTCCATAATCTCCTTATACCACAGGATGATGAGATACTTCATATGAGTCTTCTGAGTAGCTGTCTCTATCCCTCGTTGTTCTTCCATCTTCTTGGACTCCTCATTAGCTATCATAGAAAGATTTATGCTGAGAGCCTGATAGTTTGATTCCGACAGGATTTTGGCTAATCCATGTCCTTTAATAAACTTGGTAGGGCGAATATCTAGCTCGTATTCCTGTATTTTGGCAATCCATTTCCCCCTTTTTCCCTCGCTGTCTCCTTGGATTAGGATGTCCTTCACGACTGCTATGGGCAAAAATGCAGTGATGTGTGATTGCAGGACATACATTCATAATGCCTTAAGAGACTTCACCAAAGCATAAGATTTCTTTTCTAGTATGTTGTATTTCAATTCTGCATCACGAAGCACCTGACTAAAGAAAGCAATAGGCTGCTCATACCCCTCCTCATTCTTCTGCAATAAAAATCCTGCCACTGTATGAGGTGATGAAAATGAAAATATCATGAAGGGTTTAGCATAGTCTGGTCTAGCTAGCACTGGGGCTTCTGCAAAGGCATTTTTTATTCTGGAAAAGGCCTCTCGTGATTCTTGGGACCACTTTACCTCATTATTCTTCTTGAGCATGTAAGTTATATGCCTAACTATCTCTACATAGTTAGGGATAAACCTTCTCAGAAATTTAATGTGCCCAAGGAACACCAGCACCTCCTTTTTATTTCTATGGAGAGAAATGCATTTATAACTTCTACTCTCTTAGGATCAATTTTTACCTCATATTTGGTCACAATATGTCCCAAAAGCTTACCCACTTCCAATGCAAACAATGACTTCTGTGGATTAAGAGAGAGACCATACCTTCTGCACTTCTCAAAAGTTCTACACAAGTGTTCAATGTGATCTACATCATCTTTTGAAAACACAGTGATATCATCAAGATAGACCACCACGAACTTATCTTGCTCCCCCACAAAGGAAATGTCCATGGCCCTTTGGAAAGTGGCCCTTGCATTGATCAAACCGAAAGGCATCTTGGCATACATAAATGTACCCCATGGTGTGATGAAGGAAGTCTTCTTTTGATCTTTTGGAAGTACAGCCACCTGATTTTAACCAGAGAAACCATCCATCATCGACATCCATGAAGCTCACTACTTTCTGCAGAATGTGATCCATCTTGGGAAGTGGGTAATTACCCTTTAAGGACACTCGATTTATATTCTGGAAATCAACACACAGCCTTATTTCTCCATTATTTTTCTAAACTAGGACTAGATTTGCCAACCACTCAAAATATGTCAATGGCACAATGATTTTAGCCTTCAATAACTTCTTGATCTCCTTCTCTATGGAAGGGAGCAGCAGAGGGTTAATCTGTCTAAGCTTCTATTTATGCAGCTTCGCATCTCCTTTTAGGGGAATTTTATGTTGCATGATGCTGATGTTGAAAGTTTTTAGGTCTTGATAAGATAATGAAAACACATCTTTGTATGACTGGAATATTTTCTGGTAGGGCTCTTTATATTCTTTTGGGACTTTCTTGGACAAATTCACAATTTTGGGGTCAGCATCGGTACCAAGGTTTAGGTCTTCTACCTGATTTTCTTCTATCACTTTGTTTGGCTTCAGTGGGACATTGTTTCTATCAAGCAACCTTTATAAAGGTACCAATCCTCTAGGTATAACGTTTCCCTTTAGTTGCAACACTTTATGGCCAGCCACCTTTTCCTCCCATTTGTTTTCTAAAATGTCTTCATCTTCTTCTTCTTTGCAAGCATTTATCTCCATGATTGACAATTCCCCAACTGTTTCCATAAATATTTTTACTTGGTATTCATCTTCAAACACCTGCCAATGCTTGATGTTACCTGGAATTGAAGGTCGATAACAAACTTCAATTTCATATCTTAAGAGAGGGTTCTGAGGTGGACGAAATGTACTAGCATCCACTGCAAGGGAATCTGCCATCCTATTCTACTCTCTGGGCATAAACTGGATATTAAATACCAGGAAGAAATTTTCCACCAGATCCCATACTTTGTTCCTATAAGCCCTTAGCCTCAGGTGTTTGGCTTGGCACTAATTCTTCACTTGTCTAACTACCAGTTCCGAATCTCCCAGAACTTTTAGACTCTAGATGTTCATGCTTCTGGATGTCTGTAACCCTAACAGAAGTGCTTCATATTTGGCCACGTTATTAGTAGCTTCATATTCTAACTTGAAAGACAATGGGACCCATTTTCTTGTAGGAGAAATCAATAGTACTCCAGCCCCATTACCTTCTCTGGAATTCGCTCCGTCAAAGTGAAGCATCTAGACTCCTGCTTCCTGGCTCTCTGAGGACTGTTCAATCTTGATCTGGTAGAATGATGGTTCTTGAGCATAATCTTGGTCTTCCTCAAACATTAGACATGAGAAATCCCCTTCTTTACTATACACTGGTGAATTAACCGAGTTGTCAGCCTTAGTAACCATCTTGACAAATCTTGTTTCCCTATACATCCTCCTTTCCTAGCCTCCAAATACTGGAATAGTAGCATATGTTAAATCCAGTTTTATTGACCCACTGATTTTGGTTCCACAAGACCTTGATAGCAACATGCCAAAGCGAGCTAGGATGTTAGCCACCACTATATCCATCACCACACTTTTCACTGGGATTTGGTCCAAATTGACCACCAAGTCCTTGATCATACCTAGACACTTGGTTCTTTTAGAATAAAATGAATAGAGGTCCTTGTATGGACGTGTGATTTGTAATCCTAGTTGCTCCATGACTAAAAGGGACAATAGATTATGGGAAGCTCCCCAATCTAACATAAAATTGTGTAATAGCAGGTCAAGAATCACTAATGACACATAAAAAGGTGGAGTAGAGGCATCTAATTCCTCAACATGGGGGCAAAACACAACCATGGGTCTTTCTTCTTGAAGGTTCAGACTATCTGGGATATGAGCTATTTCTGGAGGGAGCTAAAGGAGGTGACCTGAGATTGATATGCAGGTTGCTTCAACAGTTCAGTCAAGGGAACTGGGATTTTGACCTTCTCAAGCTCCTTTTCTAAACTAAAGGTAGAAGAGAAATTTTCTGTTATAATCTCCTTTGACACTTTGTTTTCAACCAAGGGTTTGAATTCTTTAGACACAGATTTGGTATTAGGGGGAGTGACTACTTTTGAAGAGGAAGGCATTTGATCACTAGACTGCAAAGATTCATTTAGAGGTCTCTTACCTTTATCTTTGAACCTTTGGACTGTTGTCTCCTTCTGAGTAGATGCTTCCTTCTGGGGCGTCTCTTCTTCCCGATCTTGAGTACGAGTTATTTTTCTAGAAGATTTGAGGTCATATCTTCTATTGAACTGTGCTTGCATGAAATCAACAAACTGCTTGTAATAGTCATCGATCTCTAGATCTTCAGTGCCTTTAGCCTTCTCTTCTTCTTGTAATGGAATCTCCATTCCATCACTTTCTTGCAAGGGACATTCTATTTCATCACTATTCGAATAAGAAAGATATGGATCATCTTGCTCATAAGCGGTGTCTTCGGTAGGACCATCTACCTGACCTTCCAAGCACAACAGGTGTGGTACCTGATCTTGTTTCTCTTTCCGTTCCCTTCGCAGTATCTGTAGGGGTGGTTTTCTATACTGAAGATTGTAACCCTTGTTTGGAGCATTCTGGAAATTCTTGGAGGATGAATTCTTGGCCTCGATTTCAAGTTTGGCTAGCTTACTTGAAAGATTCTTAATCATTTTATTCATTTCTTCAATTTTTTTATCAGCCGACTCTCTGTCTTAGCCGGAAGTAGATACCTCTTCTTTGCCCCTTTTTCTACCATCTTGATTTGATTTTCCCTTTTATTTCCCAGTTGAAGAAAAATTAGCGTCCAATTCAAGCGCGTTCGTCTGAGCATCGTCTAGTGAAGTAGGCTTCCTTTCTCTTAGAGAGAAACCACTCTCAGAATCAAAGGCTGGCATAAACACCTCCTTGGCTGCAGGCTGACGAGGTTTCATTTCAGTTGGAAGGCCTGAGTAGAGCTTGTTGAACCTCTTGATGAACTCTGGTACTCCCTCATTTTTTTTTCTTGATTGCATTAAATTTAGTGAGGCAGTAACCGTGATCTTTCTTTTCCCCCCATTTTCTGAGAAAAGAATCTTCCATCCCTTCCCAAGTAGTGATGGAGCAGTCTCCCAATGTCTTAAACCATTTTTTGGCTTCTCCAACAAGAGATTGAACAAACAGTCTTAAGACTACATCTAGATGTTCCACATTAAATTTCTCTGCAAAAGAGCATAAAAATTCAAGATGCTTTTGGGCTTCAATCTCATTTTCCCTATTGAAACGGGGTAAGATTTTCAGATAGTCCTTAGGCATATCATTCAAGACTTGAGGTAATGCCAGGGGGGCATATTTGTTTAGCAAGAAACCTGGAACATTGGCCATTGGGGGTGGTGGAGGTAGTGCAAGATTTTGATGTGTAAGAAGAGGAGGTGGAAGCGAAGTGTGAATTACAATGGGAATGTATTGGATAGAGGCTTGGGGTGCTGATGGAAAAGACAGACTATTAATAGCAGATACTTCTATGAATTCTTTGACCTCTTCAGCCTAAAGAGTGGGATGAAGACTGTAGTGGGTGGTATCTATTGATTCAGCTTCTTCTTTGACTTGGATGTTTCCCAGAGGAGGACTATCTGAGTAGTAATCGGTATCTCCCACAGTGGAGTCGGGGCCTTGCACTTGGGCTACTTGAGAGGAGGAGGATGGGAAGTATTCTAAAGAGAATTTAGGGATCTCTATGTGAACTGATTGTATTTCCCTTCAACCTCTCCTATGTAAGATCTTCTCTAGGTCAGACACTAAAGATGTCTTTGGCTAAGATGTATTTGACCTCAGGTGTGGCTTTCGAGGAGCCATGAATGCAAGTAATTTTATCTGATAATTGACTATGGAGTCACAAAGGTGAGGAATCTACAACTCTCAACTCTTCATGCTCACCTTTTTGAAGAGTGAATAGAGATTTTTTCGAGGCCCAGGGATTTAACTTTTCTCAACTTTGTATCCCCAGCAACGGCGCCAAAAAGATGTTGTCATTCCTAGAGACAGCCTTGAGTTGTGAAAGACCAGGGCCTAGGACATATTACATAACAAGGAGCATATGATATAACTTGGAGGGTTATTTAGAAAAAGGCTCTCGCGCTATCATGTGTAAACAGGAAGGTTTAATTAAGATGGAACCAAAATCCTCAAAACTTCGGCACAAAGAAAGCAATATTTCAGAGGCAAAGTGTGAATTTATAATAGAAGTGTATTATACAATTCAAAGACAACTTTCTGTAAAGAGGGTTGGATTCTAAAATACTTCACAGAGATGTATAATTAGAGGGTGGTTACTATCTATGAAATGTAGAGAGAATACTAGTTGTCACCAAGATGAAATCTAGAAATGAATATCAACATGTAATGGGCTTATAGTAACAAGAATCCACACAGGACAATAACTTTAAAGATAACATTTCATCACAGCTAATATTAGAAGAAGTACGGTTGAAGTTGAAAATGAAATAGCATATCATGCCTGAGCCATATTTAAAGTGCTAGACAAGTTTTAACATGAGTATCAACTATGATAAATTCATACCAAGACAAGTGAGCCACTCACATTCCAGAACAAGATATAATAGAAATGGATGTAAACGAAATGAACATTTAAGATATAACACATAAGGGAGAGTTATAGATTGTAAAGTATAAAGGCTAGAATCCTCAATAAAGATGAAACTCCTCATCACTGAGACCCAATGGGCTCTTCACATTTAAATCAAAATTTCAATAAGATGCATACATAATTCTTTCTCAGCGTATTCTTCTGAAAATCTGGAACCCTTTTTTCTATCTCATTTCGCTGCTTATATAGAATTTACAGTCACATACACGGGAATATATTTTGGGAAAATATCTTCGCCGTGTGCTGGTAAGAAGTTTCAGGTCCTTATCAAAATAACAAAATTTATGATGAGGGAGAATGCTTCTCATCATTTACAATTAGCCTCGAGGCCATTTCAAAACCAAACATTAAAAATGTTCTTTAACAAAAAGTAAATGCAATAGTGGAATATGAATTCCACTCGGAATTTGAAAGTAAAAGTAAAAATAAGACTAAAAGGCCACTAAGGCTGAATCATGAGTTGAAAATTTTTACTGGTGCAAGCGAGTTGAGGCCGTTGCTGAAGCAGGTGGTGGAACGTTTGCTGAGGAGCTAGCTAACAAGCTGGCATACTTGATGCATCTCTGCCAACTGGCTACTATAGGTTGGGGCATCGATATGAAACCTTCTATTCTAATATACGCCTCCGTGAGTTCATCATAGTTCGCCTCGTTCCGAATTCTGTGCTTTACTAGGTGTAGGAGTGCGAACTCTTTTCCAAGGACAGAGATTATAGTTTCTGGTTTAAGCCTTGCAGATTTTTCAGAGGGGATGTCTGTTGGATTCATTTCTCCCTTCATAATGGCCTCATATGCTGGCAACGGCTCTAGAACAGCACAACCAGGATCCCAGCACGATGGAAGCCCTGCGAGTGTTATTTTGGCCAAGTCCGCATCAAACCTTTCTAAGCTAGTCGCGACTTTCTCCAAAGCCTCCATGGCCAACTTCTTAGCTGCTTATTTTTCTACTGCTTTCTAGGATTTTGAAGCTTCCATGAACCTGCTCTCTATACCATGTTTCCTTACCTCTCCTGGCTTTGGCTCTTTTAGGAAGGAGACGTACCTTTTTTCATTCTGGACTTTGTTAGGAGCCTCAGTGCCTCCCTCATGGAGCTTTCTTCTGAGAAAGGGCACAACTAACTTCATTTCCTCGATGACATCTAAGAACGGTCAACGCCTCCCAACTTCTGCAATAATGTCTTCCCAGATCAGTTGCCTGGCTTCCAGGAGGGTGACATTTCCTTTCAAATGGGTGTTGAGATCATTGACGGTATTTTCATACCGTGCCTATTATTGCTTCTCCTTTCCCATCTCTTTCTTCATTTCATCAATCTTTTTGAAATTCTCAGCAAGGAGGGCCTCCAACTCACTGATCCTTTGCCACGCCGTCGAAACCTGTTTCTCTAGTGTTGCATTTGTAGCCAATGTCGTGGTCAACTGTTCAAATAGCGAACTAGTCTCTGGTAGGGCAGGTGGCACACATGTATGTGTGTCCCAAGTTGTCTGTAATGCATTCATTCTATCTTGAAGAGCAGTCATTTCTCCTACGATATTTTATTTTTCCTCCTCTTTTGCAAGAGAATTAGCCAAGTTTTTGTTTTCCTTTTCATCCCAGGAAAACTCAGTAGTTTTCACATGATGGGAGCTCGGTATATTAATATTACTTTTCAAAGCTACAACTTTCTCCTGTAACTGCTCAATAAGATAACCCTGTGGGTTGGAATCAACTTTTTCTTTTCCTTTAATCACATCCTGGAGAGAGCATATATCAATTGTAAGGGCACGAGAATTGGCCTTTTCCCTTCTGAAATTCTCCACCACTTGGCCATAATTGTTCTACAACTTCCTTAGAGTGTTTGAAAGCCACATCACTTCATCCTTAAGCACATCCCCAAACACCTGAAATAAGTTGAAATTATCAATTTCTGGCACTTGTGACATGTCGATTGCAACCTCTAATGCCCTGTCGCTAGTAGTACCGGCTTCTAGGTCCAAAACATCCTGGGCCATGGCCATTATTAAATGTTTAGTGTCCAGATTCATTACAGCTGACAATATGGTGTGGTATTTCTCAACATACCCTTCCAGCTCAGCCCGATACTTATCTCTGATTGCTCTAGCCTTCAAACTACTTTCGGTTGCCACTTGAGAACTGCATACTGTGATAGCTTGTGAGAATTCTGAGAAATCAGAAGAGGTAGTACTATCCCTTATCACCTTGATTCTTGTTTTTGACCTTGTCAGGCTTCCCATATGGTATCTCCTGTTCGAGCAACCATTCCTCCCCAATAACTTATGCTTCATCGGTCCCTATTTTCTACCTTTTGAAAGGGGGATAATGCACTCCTGGTGCACCTACCTCCTCCACTTGTTCTTTACCAGCTTCTCTTGTTGAAGCGACATCTTTTTTTTCCCCTGTTGTACATGAATCGGTCTCCATCTACGAAAGCAAAGGCCAGTTTTCCAGATTAGCTCGCCACTCTATGAAAGGCCTTGTTTCATGCATATATGGGGTTCATTTGTTCCTTCTGCTTATGTTTGAGATAATGTCCTTCGGATCATAGGGCGAAGCCTTCCCTTGTCTCAAATCCATATCTTGAAGCAGCTTTTCCACCACAGGGAGGGCGTGCCTTGAATTGACAACAAAAGGGCCAATGGTTGTCGGAAGTTTGAGGATAAACCCCTTTTTTACAGGGAGGAAGTGAAGCTGGTCAGATTTAAGGGTCTGCTGGATATATTCCAAAGCATAAATCTGCTGGGCAGGAAACACGAGAAAGTGGTAGGGGGGAAATTTGGCTCCATAAACTCGAATTTCAGTGTAGTTTTCAAACACGTACCAATCCCTGGTGCTTTGGGCCTCACTATACTGTAACCATCTCTTCATCTCAGGAAAAACCCTAGGCAGAGGAGAGTTGTGGATGATAGTGTAGGCAATAGGCATGAAATCATTTAGGAACCTTGAGTAGCCCACCTTGTTTGCTAACTGATGTGTCGCAAGATTCCAATCAAAAACTGGCTTGGGATGAGAATTTGTCTTGTACAACTTATCTAGACCCAAACCCTGAAATTTGTCAGCATGCTGAAAAAGGAAGAGGTAAAAGACCATAGAACAAAAGCAGAAGTGACCCGTGTTTGGGAGTTCCTAGAACTGGGTCTGAATGGTTGAAGCTAGGAAGCTAGCAGTGTCCAGAACAACCCCAGTTTGAGACATTAACCATAAGAAAGCAATACATGCCCTGGAGGCTTGCCCAAAACCCTCCACACCTAGTAAACTAGCGATGAGAGCAAGGATAGGCTGGACTTCTTCTTTGAATAGGCTTAGGGGGACTAACTCTATGGAAAGAAGGGACGTGAACTGAGAGTCGGTTATGGAGGCGATGAAATTTCTCTGCTGCTTCCATGGCAGCTTTGCAAATTGAGGGGTCAAAGTTACTTCACTGAAACTGACGTAGTTTGAACTGGTAGGAAAACAGAGGGCTTTTTTGATGATATCAGGGGAAAGGGTGAATATTGTATTCCCTTGAGTAAAAAGGAACATGCCCTGAATTTCGTCGTAAGCGTCCCATAGCCAACAGATAAATTTGACCACTGGATAAATTGGGGTGGTAATTTGGTGATACAGACCCGACAGAACAACTCGATACCTATCCTTGTTTTCGACATGTATCCTAAAACGTTCAGGCTTGACACTAATAATGGGGAATGGGTATTGTGGGTCATAGATGTTGGCTTGCCGGTCTATGAAAGGTTCAAAACCTGGAGTATTTCTGGTTTCACGGACTTCTGGAGTCTCCCGCTCTAATTTCTTGGTTGTGACTTTACCCATGAACAACATGAAAATTTAAAAACAAAAGGAAACTAGAGGGAATGTGAGGGATGGAATACCTGCGCAGTACGAAGTTGCTCGAGAAAGCGATGCGAGGGTACTGACAATGACTGGGCGGACCTGGTACTGGGCTCCCACCTTTGTTTATACAATAGTTGAAAACCTGAGAATTTTACCACAGTAGAAGGTGGAAGACTGTTATATAGGACTGAGGCAGCTCGAGAAAATATGGTGTGGTGAAGCAAGTGGGGTAAGTTCCGTAAGGACACTGATAGTGAGACACGTGGCGTGTAGGAATTGGGTGTTAGACTTCGGGTAGGTAAACACTGTGTGTCAGGTTAAATACCACTACGGGCCTCAGTACCAGGTGTCCTAAGAACTTACCTTACCTTTTCATCGTGGTGACATCTCTGCTTTAGAACACAGCCCTCGAGGGACGCGAAATGCATATTATGGTATCTTTAAAACCCATGTTTTATTCACCGTATAGCACTTGCCCCGTGTTGATCCTCTTGACATGTCATCAGATTTCCGAGGGTGTAAGGCTTTTCCTTGCCCCTCCGCTTCGTGACCCCCCTAAAATTACACTTGCAGACTCCTTCTCCAGTGTGTATAAAGTGAATGCTGGCCCCATTTAATATTATTTTCTTTTGCACCTTTTATATCTTCACTCGGCTAATGTTTAGAATCTTCATATATTTCCGCTCTGTTATAGAAACGGGCTTATCCTTTTCTCACACGTGGCTTAACTTAGCACTACTTCTCCTTAGCTAGCTTAAAAACTTTAGCCATGAGTAATGTTATTGGGTGATATGCTCCACATGAATTTAATTAAAATATTAAAGGTGAACTATATAATCAACACCCTCTGATATTTTTCATCCAAGACTGTGCAATATTAATGGAAATCTTAGCCCCATGCTTCACATAAATGTAGCTCTCTCCCACTGCAAAAACGACTACAAAGAGAAAAAAGAATGAAATTTTGGCAACGACGCCTTTTTCTCATATCTCTGGATGAATGTTGTAAATGCTCCCTTGCCACTCATGGATTTTCCATCAGTTTTCCCGTGCGGATTTGATCAGAAAACTGGTTTTTTTCTTTAGTTTCTGCAGAGGGGTCAAAGAATTCTATGGTGCTCATGTTGCCATGCCATTAATAGAAAGGGAAATTTATTTTTGGTTAGTGGATTTGTTCTCTATGATAGACAGAGAGGATATCTTGTTTCCTTTGTAAAGGAACAAAATATCAATTATTGGGTAGCTTTGCGTGGACGGAGAATGCATTTTCAGCGATGACGCTTTTGCTTGCAGCAAAGTTCACAATGAGTCTCCAAAATTTCCTGCTTGGGTCCACAGTTAGGTACAATATGGGATATGTTGCAGGCATGTTGAAGTTGTCCCTGCTTATAGGTATTAACCCCTCCCCAAACATCGAATTCTCTTATATAATTTCTGTTACAATAAAATCTTGATTTATTTTCTAATGGAATCAAAGGGATTACTTGCAATTACTACTCCCAGCCTTGAACTTGAAGCAGAGTTTGGTTTTTTTCAGATGAGAGATGATATGGACCAAAAATCGATATTGACATATAAGAATTTGTGGACCAAGCAAGGGCAGATGTAGACAATTAACAATCTTACATATATATGCCATAGGCAATTTCTATTGCCGGCCTTGAACTTGTAGGAGAGTTTGGTTTTTTTCATATGAGAGATGAGATGGAATGAGAATCCATATTGACATAAAAGAATTTTTTGACCAAGTGGACCAAGCAAGGGCAGATGCATGAAATTAACGATCTTACAGGTATATGCCATAGGAAGATATAGCTTATGAATGAGTGAAGTAAACTTTGTCATCCTTTGCAAGGGACAAATGGTTGTGCACATGGATTTTTGCATGACAGAACACTAGGAACATTAAAAACAGGTGTTTCATGGCAAGTAGGTGTTTGTGTTGAATGGAAAATAGGTGTAAATTGTCACCAGGAGGCTTACATCTCCTTAGCTTGTTTGCATGATTATAGCCAAACATTTAATGTTTATAAACTAATGTTAACAGTAGCTTCAATTTATAAAATTTAAATGTATCCAAAAAAGATATCCTACCAAGAATATGAATGATATGGTTAGTCTGCCTCGAAAAAGGGCCAATAATACCATTAATCATCTCATTGATCTTAAAATTATTACAGCATTTTGATAGGTTGAAAATAGGTTGAAAACAACTTTCACTTTATGAATAGAGTAAAACTTTTATAAACTTTAGACTAATATCTAAATGTATTACTGTTAACTAACTAAATCGATTACTATAGTACCATGTCGTGGGATGACAGGGACTAAAAAGATAAAAAATTAATTTTAAATGAGATTATTTATAAAGATTTATTTAACAAGTTAGAGTAACCTTGTATGCAAGATATTCAAACTTGAGAAAAATATGTTATATCTATAAACTAAAAAAATAAAAATAAAAAGGTACCATCTTTGAACTAAAAATAAATAAATCAAGAGACATCCAATTATTTTTGGGGAATTTCCAGATCTCTCGACCTCAACATTAAAGTAACTTCTTAGCTCCATCCACATAAGGTTGCAATTTAGAAACAAAGCACTTGTTCTACAAATGTTCCCCATTGGGGTGCTAAAATAGCAAGTGATTTCTGACAAGTAGGAATGGAGTTTGACAGGAAAATTGCTCGTCATGGGATGATTTTCCCGTCAAATAAAATTTAAAAAATTATGAAATTGTGAAGATCCTTGTTTAAAATTGTGAAGACGGGTGGGAGAGATGTAAAAACTAGCAAATTTGATGGGTGAACCTGTTTTGAAATTCCAACCCTGCTGGGAGGTGTTAAAAATGATGGTGATGTTAAATATGATATCGAACTTCTACCATCAATGCATTTTTTCGATCATTGTTATAATTTACATGTGCATATTTCATATGGCCAAAGGAGTGGTGGCCCTTGGTGTGTGAACAAGGACCTACACTTGGCCTTGGATGGAATGCACATGGCATTTATGTGCTCCATGTACTTGGGATCGCTTGCATAGGTCCCCTCAAATTAAATGTTTGCAACTGGGCCTTGGCATTTTTATATGCTTCAAGATCATACGAAATATCAGTCCTTTTGTCTTCTTTGATATGGCGAGCTCCTTCCATGGCATATTGGTTACAGGATCAAAACGCTCTGACAAGCAGGTATGCTAATTTATAATCTCATCATGTGAAATTTCCTTGGGATGGTTGAGCTCTGGCTCAGCCTGGACACTTAGCCCTTGTCGTGCAGGTTTTATGGCAATAATCTCATTCATTGTACCACTCTCCTCATGTCTGCAACACATTATATAGGCCTTAAGCTACTCGGAGTGTGGTGGAAAGGTGGTTGCCTTGTTGTTATGGTCATGGTAGCTTGTCGAATCCTGGCCTCTACAACTCTTTACAAATGGTGGCTAAAGCATATGGTTGTAATATAGTTTGAAGGCCATTTCCACTCATATACCATTAATTCGTTACACTAGGTGTCTGTCATGGTCGTTCTCATTGCTGACCCTTTTTCAATATTTTGTTTCCTTTAGCAGTTTCAAGCTCAAGACTAGCCAGGTTTGTTTTCTTTCTCAATGTTCTTCGTTATATTTTTGCACAACACAAGGGTTGATCCATCCTTTGAATTGGTCACAGTTTTATCCTCAACGTCCATAAAAGCCTCTGACCCAGCCGTGGTTTCATTTAACTACCTAATGCTTGCATGTGGGGTTTTTTATTCCAGTACATTTTCCATTTGGTTCTGAAACTAGTTATGGCATATCCCAATATTTGTCTTTGCAAGTTGTGACAACTTTGGTATAGTCATCAAAGTGGGCTTATAATGAGCATCAGTTACTTCTCCTCTACTACCCTAAATTCTCCTATTTTCCTACCATTAAGTTTTCCTACTGCATCCTGGTGGGATTACACTTTTGGTGAGGCTTCACTCAAGTCATTGTTCATTTTGTTGTGTTCGTAGTAAATTTTTTTGGCTATAGGTATTACATGGATCCATGCCAAATATTACCTATCCACAAGGTGCTCTTCCTGAAGCGTCCTCCTCAAGGCACAAACTCCTTTTTGAATGGGAACCAATGACAATTTTTTTTTAGACTGCCCCTGTGGAGGTCAGAAAGGAAATTCTAAATCTGGAAGTTAAGGAATTTGGAGATCACAAATATTTCTTAGACTCATAAATAGGTGGAAGCAATTTAAAATGGCTATCGTATCTAGGAAAGTTTCAAAGAAGAAGCCTTCATTTTCTTCACTTCATCACCCACCATCATCAAATAGAGACCCTTCTTAGCATGGTTATCTGTGATGAGCAAGTTGATAAATACAAACCCTTTGTTGGCCAGGAGGATATTAAGAGAATATTGAAAAATATGAAATATAATCTTAATGATATAATGGTAATATTGAGTCACGTGAAACGTATTCAAATTTAGACATTGACCATCATAAAGAGGCAGTCGTCATCAATTCTATGCCTCTTAGTACTATTGATGCAAATTCTGATCTGTCAATGAAGAATACCCATGCAACTTCTTATCATTCTTGACTAAAATGTTCATCAAGCAAGCAGTTTCATTTGAAGATTGAAGGAGTCTATCAGTTCTATTGTTCGATTGTGTAATTTTATAGAATAATTAATTGTAGGTATGGTTTTCGATCTTATTCAACTATGAACTGTTTTTTCTTTGCTATTGTATATTCTTTTATTGAAATCATCATTGTCTATCGAATTCTGATGGCCGACCTATCCGTTATTTATTTTGAGAAGGTCAAAGATGGATGTTGTGGTGACTAAAAATAATAGCCAGAGAAAGAAAGAAATTATTATATTTGTTGTCAATTGTCAAATTTCCACCTTTTAAATACGTGGAGGAAAATTATAAACGCGAGTGTTTGAAAGTCAGAAGATAAGCGGAAACAGAAGCGAAATCGGAGAAGGAACTGATGAAGTTGAAGTGTGAGAGGAGGCGATAATAAGGAAGTTTAACATTGAATTCCAGGGCACAAGAAATGGATTCGAGAGGGAAACATTCACAAAAATGTAATTAAGTGGCAGCGCACATGGCTACGTTGTTCCAGTCTCCAGCCGCTAAGACCGTAACGAGAATCTTTATCACATATCCAAATATAAAATTATATGTGAATGTGTTCGGCCGGTGCGATCGGCACGGGAATCTTTATCACATACCAAAATATAAAATCGTATGTCAACGTGTTCGGCCGCTGCCACCGAAGTGACTGTCATATCAGATGAAAGACTATGGCAATGTGATTGTTTGCTCTGGGAAATGGCGGATATAGATTTTCCATATATTACCGGATTCACTTGAAAAATCGTGACTTTCACAATTTTGACGTGTAGAAAACCAAAAGTGTGGATTTAATAAATTTTATGGTCGAAAATGGTCCGTAAACATCACATACCCGTCTCCTCTAATTGAATCACTTTCCTCCGAGTGCACATGATTAGATTAGGTCCCGCTATTACTAAGGAAGAGAGCAAATATTATTTGAACAGTTTGTTCGTGTAGCTATAGTTGAAGCCGTTTACATTCTCACTGTGACGTACCATTGTTCTGTAAATTCCAAAAATGTTTTAATTTGTTAAAAAGAATTTATTCGTTCAAGGATGATTAAATAGGTATTTAAATTATTCTCAAAAACATTTGTCATATCATAAGGTAGTTTAATCCATATAAAATGACTTTTATATATATATTTTTCCATATATATTTTCATTATAAGTTTAAGTTGTTTAATGTATATGAAATGAGTTTTGTAATATTTTTTTATTGTAAATTTAAGTTGTTTATTTTCAAAGTTTGAGTGTTCAGAAGTATTTTAAGGTATCCTATATTGTTTGAGTGGGTCTAATGGTTAAGATTATGTGTTTTTTTTCTAAGAGGTTACAAGTTTAAAACAAGAGGGGGTAGAGTATGTATGCTTGAGTGAGGTCGGTCCCTTGTTCCACAAATAAGGGGTCTTATACGTCAATTTCGTGTCTTGCTTGAAGGTGATCTTAAAATTGGATAATAATAATAATAATAATAATTTATACATTCAAAAATGTATTTTAAAGAACATGAAAATAATCTTGCTCAAAATTATATTACCAAACTATGGTCAAATAAACCATTTTGTCTATTAGTTAAACTATACCTTTATTATTTTAACCGATCAATATTTACATAGCTGAAATGTTTGTGTTACTTACTATAAAGTATAAAAGTTCAATGAAAAAGGCATTACATTAAATATGGTTAGCAAAATTAGAATAATAGTGTTAGTCATCAGTAATTTTCACCTGTTTAGATGACTAAATGCTTTGTCCAAGATTTCTAGAAACAGAATTCAAGAATCATGTGACTTCTAGAAATCCCCTCAAAGAGAAATTTTTTCATTATCCCACTTCCTTGTCAAAGCATGGCCAATCTATCACCCAGATAAGATCAAATCTTGAACTAATGTCCCACACTCTCACTATGTTTGCCACCTCTGCCTATAACACTCTGTCTATGTTTGCCTAAGCCCTCTACATTCACACCTTGTTTCGCAAAGTAAGAAAAACTTTCCTTCTTGCTCACCAAGTGCCTCAAGAAATGGTGTTGTCAAAACTCCTTGTCCAAAAGCTGTTTGAAGTAAAAACAAGGTCTTCTAATTGTCTAGGATGGTAGTGCATAATAGAGCGTCAAAAACCCTGTATCCTTATCCAAACCCTGTTTCAATTTTTCAGTCAAAAACCTATTCCAAGGACATTACAAAAAGTCAAACAGGGTCACCGAGGTTATGCACTATCATGTTTCTAAAGTCAATATTTCCACAGGTATTCAAAGGTGAAATCAAGTGAACACAAGGATGAGGCCATATCATTGGTCAAAGAACATCAAAGACATCTAAAAGTATCCTCTTCCTCAAGCAGTAAGCCTGCAAAGGAAAAATTTAACATGGACAAGCATTTCTGCAGGAATGTTTTGTAAATAATCAAACAGCAGAACAAAATCAAAGGAGGAGGCCTATAAAAAACTTATAAAGGCATCCACAGCTAGTAGTAAGACACAAACATGCTTAAGTTTACAAGGAAGACTAGGATATTCTGATAGATTGTTATGAAGTGTTTCCCATCAAAAGGTCTATGCAGGTCTTAAAAAACAATGGCACATGAGCAAGACTGTACATCAATTAAAAAGATCATTAAAAAGTGGTTTGGCCTCAAGCATGAATCTGGTAGAGGGACAACTTCCCTTTTCTTCATTCCTGCAAACAAGACCAAAAAGCAATCGGATTAGCCATGAGGATAGGCATCATTAAAAGAGGAGGCATCATCACAAGAGGACCATTCATAGCAAGAGGGAAGCAGCAGGTATGTGTTAAATAGGAATCAAGATGTATGACTGTTTTGACCAAGTAAATAGAGAAAAACTAGGGTTACAAGGGCAAAGGCCTCCTCTACTCCTTCAAGTGCACAGGGAACGACTTCAGGAGCAATTGATGAGTTTGAGAGGTTTCTGAGAACTTAGGAGAAAACATTTTCTACCTTTTCCCTAAGCAGCCCCAACACCTTGG
Organism: Pinus albicaulis; assembly: GCA_034641835.2. Classification (NCBI taxonomy): domain Eukaryota; kingdom Viridiplantae; phylum Streptophyta; class Pinopsida; order Pinales; family Pinaceae; genus Pinus; species Pinus albicaulis. Next base: position 505,699,752 of record CM076582.1, read on the forward strand.
AGTTTGGAAAAATGGACAAAGATGGTCACATGATGACAAAGAAATCCTCCTTCATCACAGTAGATGGCTTAAAAATGTTTTAACCAAATTACCTTCCTAAGGTTTGGCAGACAAACACTATACTCCACAAGGTCAAATGAATAATGTTGCAAATACAAAATATCAGTCAAAAGGAGGAATTGGCAAAATGACAAGTTTGCTGTATATATGATAAAAGTCGTAAAACAGGTTCATATTCCAAATTATAGGGGAGAGGCATAGTTTCAACTCCTTCAGGAAAGGTGTCAAATCGAAAAGAGTCTTAAGAAGCCTCCATCAATGACAAAAGAGGAATGTTTTAATCAAATATGCTACTTGCAAGACCACAACAGACGAAAAGACAGTGATAGGATTAGAAAGGGAAGTTAAAAATTATAAAAGTGGGTTTTTAATTTTTATTTTTATCAAATGGTTCAAAATAGCCCCAACACAACGTATCTCCACTCCTTTGTTCATTCATGCACACAGTAAGGGTTCTTTTAGAATTTCAGGAGAGTCCTTGGCAAAAATTTTCGGACGCTGTGCTCCAGTAGTAGTGCGCTATGCACCTATAGCATCCTCCTGTGTATTTTTACATTGTGCGTTGTGGTCCTATAGAGTGGTGTTGTGCTCTTGGCGGATCTTCCCACCATGCAGAAGAAGGCCACGACACTCTGTGCAGGCACCCAATAGTGTTGTGATCCTACCATTGCCCAAGCCGCCCTCCCGGCAGCACTGTGCTCCTGCCACTGCTCTGGCCTCTGTACGACACTGCCCGACGTTCAGGAGCTGCACGACACCTCGTTCAGGCCACTGCCCATGGTGTTGTGCTCCTGCCACTAGTCCAGACGCTTAACGACAGCACGTTCAGGCATTTGACTCCCTCAGTGTTGCGCTCCTGCCACGGTGCTGCGCTCCTGCCAGATTTCAAGTTCAGGTTGCCCGACTCTACCCACAGGCTTCTTGAGCCATTTTCTTTGTTGTGGAGGTGCTTCAAGAGGTATTGTGGATTTTTCCTGCATATGCATGTCTTCCTAAAAGATAAGGCCACTAAGAAGTTTCAAATTTGGTTTAGAAAAGGAAAAGGAGTCTTAGAGAAATAATTGGCTTGCACATTGCTAATGCCTTGACCTAGTATACAAAACTCATCATCTCCTTTAATCCTTTTCCCGCTGACATTTCACTAAGGTATCATCCCTTTAAAGATTGTAGGCGGGGGTAAAAAACAAAATGTACGAAGAGGAGAATGTTAACATTGATCAGCCAAAGGCCTAAGCGACCAAAGAAGGGAGGGATGCCAAATAGGTTTAAACCTATAAACGTTGAAGAGCTGATAACCTCTCCTACTATTTTGACTTGTTTTCAAGAGTTGGGCTGCTATGAATTCTGTAAAAAAGTACAAAAGCTCCAGAGTCACCCTCAGTTGACCAAGATCTTTGCCCTAAACCTTCATAAACATCAAGTATGCTTATCCAGGGTAAAATTTGAGTTGACTCCATATGCTATCTCTAGGGCCACTGGAATGCCTTGCATAGGAGAAACGTGGTTCAACCAAAAGTATCTAGACCTGAGTCACTATCGCCCATTCTTGAAACCAAGTTGTCAAGATGACTACAAAACCATGTTCCCCTCCTCTTATCTATTAAACATATATTCTCTCCTGATGAGGATCATCATGAAGTACTTCACCTGTGAGGGTAGGATCTCCAGAGTCTATTCATACCACATAAGGCTCCTCATGCACTTTACCAAAACCAAGCTGCTACACATGCCCTACTATCTTTGCAAAAGTATTGAGAAAATTTCTTCTATCATATAGAAAAGGCCTCCATCCCAACAAATGTCAAGACTTTTTCATCATTCCCTCATCAAAGTGATTGTCTCACACCAACTAGAATAATAAGGAATCCTCTGGGAGGTTTTCATCGCCCACGATGATTTCACAAATCCACAGCCTAATCCTTTGCAAAGTCTTCCATCATCATCTCAAAATCCTCCTCACACACCTCCATCACCTTCCACTGACCTTGGTTCATCTTCTTCCCATGAATAATTTCCTCAAATAAACCTTCCTCATCCACCTTCCCCTATGAAATCAGAAAATGAAGAAAGCAGTGAGGACCAAGAAGAAAGCAGTGATGGCCAAGAAGAAAGCAGTGAGGAAGAAGATGATAAAAATGAAGAAAAAAAGTGAAGAAGAGGAAGATGGAAAAAAGGATAATAAAAATGAATAAAACAGTGAGGGCTAAGAAGAAAGCAGTAATGGCCAACAAGAAAGCAGTGATGAAAAAGAAGAAAACAGTGAATCAAAGGATGATGAAAATGAAAGGAAAAGTGAAGAAGAGGAAGGTGGCAGAAAGAGAGATAGCCAAGAAGAAATTAACAAAGGAAACGACAAATATGAATGTGTTGATAAGGAAGAAAACATAGTTGAAACTAATGAGCCCCATAATGAGAAAAAAGGCCAAAACAATGGGTCTTATGATGAAGAAATTGACAGTGATAAGAATACATATGAAGACAGTGGTGAGGAGGCATATGATGAAAATGAAGAACATAGTGAGGGAGAGGAAGATAAAAAAGAAAACAACAGTGAGGAGGCCTATGAAAGTAATGAGGAAAACAAAATGACGACGACAAGAATGGAAAAGACAGTCAAGAAACTGAGTTTAATTTTTTTTTCCATAGGCAAGAAATGATGACAAAGGGCCAACCAATGAAGGTACCCAAGGCAGTGACCATGAAGAACAAACAAGCAACAGTAAGGAAGACAAAGAGGGCGATGATAGCATGGAAGGAGGTGAAGAGAATGAAGTAGAAAACAATGTTACAAATGCAGAGCTTGAAAGAGATGATGAAGGTATTGAAAATGATGACGATTATGGGACAAAAACAGAGTTTAAAGAAGAATAAAAGCAGAATGATGATGACCAAGGAGAGGCAGTCTCTCAAGGGGAAAATAGTCAACTAACCAAAGACAGTCATGGAAATGAATATGTGCCTAACAAGGATTAGAGCGCCTCTAACATTGAAAAAATAGAGACAGACAATCCTAAAGATGTTGGTAGTGATGATGGTATAAAGGATAGTGAGGGTTCTTGTCGAAGGGGCAGCCAAAAACAAGGTAAGGGAGATGCACAAAAAAAGATCATCCATGAGGAGAAAAACATTCCTAAGCTCACTGGTGATCAAGATTTTCAAGTAAAACTTGTTGCCCCTTTCACCTTTGCCTATCAAAGAGGAGAGAGGCATGTATTTGCTACCTCCAAAGAGCAAGGGGCCATATACTCCTCCTCAACTCCAATGAAAGACAAAGATAAACAACAAGTGGAAGAGAAAGAGGACAATCATGTAGAAGAAAAATAATTTGAGCTTATTCAAATAGACAGTGAGGATGAAAATGAGACAAGAATAGTAACCTCTCTTCTACAAGACCGGAATGCACAGATCAAAGACTTGAAATTTGAATTAGAGAGGTCTAAGGATCTCATTCACTTCTTACAGATGCAGAACAAGCAAATGAGTGGCCAACTGGCCATCTATGAAGCAAGGGCACTCAAGTATCAAAAAGAGGCTCAAAGGTCACAAGTACAATTAAAGGAATACATGGGCACCTATGAAGAAAGTGAGGATAAAGAGGGTCAAACTAGAAAGAGACCTAGGACCATGGGTCTAAGAAAAGAATTGGCCAAGCAAAGAGAGGAAGAATCAGCCCAAGCATAACAATTTCCCCTCACTGAACTCGTTGCCATCGAAATTGAGCATAACAGAGAAGCATGGCTTGAGAGATCTAACCTACATCTAGAGGCCAAACTGGAGAATACCAACAAATGCTTGAGCTTGCAAAGGAGAATGACTGAGCATTATAAACGGAGAAACCACTTTGCATGGAAAAAGCTAAAAACTGCCCAAAATGAGGGCCCAACACCAAAAGATGAAAAGTACCAAGCTAGGCTTGGTATTTTGGCCCAAGTTTCTCTACAAGTCTCCAATGACCCATGAGGCACCTATCTACCAAATTTTAGGCAATTTGCACAACTTTTTGTTTTTTCCAAATTTTGACCCCTAGGAGCGCAACACCCCTTGTGCTGCGCTTTTTCTCAGGGCATATTCATGAGGCGAGGTTTACATTTTTGGATTCCCCATCACTACAGGAGTATGCTCACCAAATTTCAGCTCAATTAGAGTTGTTTTAACCCCCCAAAAGGGTAAACAACACTCATTTTTTCACCTTTCTACCCACTTTTTTGAGCATGTGCTGCGCTCCTAGAAGTCTTGGATTTTTTCACTTTTTGGGAAACTTGAAAAGGTTAGATTGAAGAATTAAAGGTATATCTGGTAATTACACTTCCATATCTTTCCAACGAGACATCACGGGGCCTTTTCCGACATCGGGAATGCCTCCAAAACACTGCTACAAAAGGCCTATTTTGGTGTTGCGCTCTTGGCAGAATTTCAGAGTTCCACACAGTGTGCTGCGCTCCTGTAACTGAGTGGACAAAATGTGCATTTGGAAAGTTTTCTTAGGCATGTCAGGTCTAAAAGTCAATTTTAGTTCCTCTTATAGTCGGAAAATATATTTTATTTATATATTTTTGTGCCTTGGGCTTTGCAAAGCCTCAAGGACAAGTTAGGATATTTCTCTTTGGCCAATAGGCTTCTAGATGCTCTAGTAGGCTCTCTTCTCCTCATTTTTTATATAAGACATGAGGATTCATTGTAATCAGTTGGGACTTGATGTGTTTAAGAGCAATACATGGTTTTATGAGTTTTGACAAGATATTGATTTTATGAAGTGAATGAATGGCTTGTGTGGCTTGATGTTGGAGAAGTTTGCCTGTAGGATTCCATAGCTTGGTGAATGGTGATGTTTTTCTAACTTGTTAATGTTTTCTTCTCCTCATTTTGTTTCAGTATGCTTGTTTGCTATAGATAAGAAAAGTATAGGTTGAGATATGCTCATGGAAGCACCTCAAACCTCCTGTTTGCTATAGTTTTGATGTTTTCTTCTTTTAGTTAATCTTAAGGAATTATTAACTGCTCCTTAGGCCCACTAAAACTTGTTCTTTGTTTCATGAATGATTAGTATGTTAGCTTATAAATATGATTCATGGTATGCCCTACTTATTTAAAGTTTTCAAAACCTGATTGTGAAGCTTTTCTATGGAATACTGATTGATTAGGTTAAGACAAAGAGGTCTTTTTTCAATCTTTCCCTTTTCCCATGCTCACAAACTTGTTTCAGAGTTCTCGATAGTTTGATAGATGTTGTTTAGGAGTTCCCTCTCCATATACTGAATTGTTTTTTTATCTTATGTGTTTTCTCAAAAATTTGAAGGTGAATTTCTAAATTTAGGAGTTCTAATGCTTCTATGTATCACCAAAATGTTCATCTTATATGTTTATTAGTTTGAGTATTGTTCATAGAGATTAATGGTTTACCCTGCCTCATGAGTTATTTCTTTCAGACTATATATGTTTAAGACCTCTTAGTTTTTCCCAAACTTAATTTTCACCTCATATATCACCTAAAGGATCCATTAACCTTGCTAAATTGGCCCTGCAATACACTTTTCTTCATCATTTAGACACCCTATACTTCATCTGACACCATAGCCCTATTGATTCGACAACCTCTCATTTCCACCTATCCTACTTAGTCATCTTACCCCAACCCAAAACAAACAAACAAATTACACTTAAAAACTGGCCTAAAATCATCTGAAGCAAACAAGTTCACATCCTTCGCACAACAGAGAGATCCCTCTTTGAGTCCAGGAAGGATAGGTCCTAGGACTCCAAAGACTGGTCTGATGTTACCCTGTCATTTGGTTTAGCCAATCTACCAAATCACGAGACCCTAGCATAATGGCAATCAGGGTGGGACCTTCTGAGTTCATAACAATCTAAATACCCCTTAGGAATCCAGAATCCCTTCATCAAACAATATCCTATGATTTATATCTACCTCATCACTATCACCAACACAATGATGATTATGATGCAACCTCTGATGTCAGTGACAAACTAAGTATCCCTTAGGACTTCATAAACCTTCGTCAAATCATAGAGAAATTAATTGATAACCTAAGAGTAGAATCTAGCTTTTTCACCATCTTAGAAAAATGATGACTCAGCCGTAAGACACTCTTACATACCTTAAGGGCTACATAAAGGAACTCAGAAAACCTCAAAAACATTTCTATATTGGCTTTTTGTCAGTATTAGTGGTGGACCATAGACAAAATATCTTCAAAAAAACTAAAAATATCCACCTGGAGACTCCACTAGCCTCCAGTAGGCCTACTACTCCACTAAGTTCTCATAGACCCCCCGGGAATGCATTGAGAAATCCAAATCATGCTGATGGTGGAAAACAAATTTAAAATCTTCCACCTGGCGACTCCACAACCCTCAATAAACCAAAAGACTCCACTGGTAGAGAACTCTAGACTGGTTGAAAATATTCAGTAACCCTTTCTAATTTACAACATGGATCCAAGGATACAAAGGAGATATGTTCCAATGAGTAGAGATCATATACCTGGATTCCCACACAAAATGCCTGAAACAAATTGGATGAAAAGCCTACCTATCTTCCGAGATGAAAAAGTTGATGACCCTTTGTTACATCTCATCAAATTTCATATACACATATGGAGGTTAAAAGTTGAATGGCACGAAGACTGCCTCATGAAAATGTTTATGGTAACATTAGAAGGTAAGGCAAGAAATTGGTATGAATGGCTATAACCTGGCATCTTGTTTTATTTGAAGGATTTCCACAAGGTATTTTATAAACACTATATAGGGTATTGTCCATCTCTATCATTAGCTAAAAATTGTTGTGATCAATATGAAGACCTTATACAATACCTTGTGAAAATTGATAAAGATTTAGGAAATTTTCATCCTGAAGATTTATTATAAGAACTCCATGCATTTCATTCTCAAGGTAGCTATCATGACAGCCTAGAGGAGTTAGTTGAGGAAGAACCCAATCAAGAAATAGAGGAAAACCCAGAGGATCTCTCTGAAGGCACAAGTGATGGTTCACCATCTCTTCTAGGTGAGGCTCAAGAAGACATTCAGCCTCAAAACCAGCCTTCATAAGAGAAAGAGAACTATTGTAGTATTATCCAGAGGAAGAGAAAAATGCCTCCTCCTTTAACTGAAGAGGAAATAAATCAGATAATAAACACACAACCAACCTCTAAAACTTCATGTGAACAAAAAAATTTTGTTCCTCCTCCTACTAATTCCATATACCATAAATCAGAAAGTAAACTTGTAGATCAGTTCAAAGAAGAAAAAACTAGTAACCCAATATGTTTGATTGGTGAAATTATTTATGTTGATGATTCTCCAAATTTTGATAAATCTAATGATGATGGTGTTCTCCAAATAGAAGCTAACCTTGCAGATCCATTAGCAGATGTTTTGTCGGATGAATTTCACTATCAGCATATTGAAAGCAGTAATCAAATAAGACAGGTCACCTATGACACTGATGAGGAAAGCCTTGAAAGTTTAGAAGTAAGTGAAGAGTCGCTGACTCTTTGCTCTGCTTCACTTCAACTCATCAGAAATAACTTTCACATAATTGGAAATCAACAGTATTTCATCTTTAATGTTGAGGTTGATGAACTTCTTGAGCAAGTTGTCGATGAGAAGCCTTCTCCAGAAATGGTTGAGGAAATCATTTATGAAATAGAACTTTCCTCAGCTCTAGATGAGTAGCCACCAAGTCCCATTGAATTTCCAATTGCAGATGAAGGCTTGGAAGTTTACAATCTCATAAAATTTGCTGCACTTATTTCTCAAAAATATTTATTGCCAATAAATACTCCTACTAATCATCATGATGGCCTTCACACTAAATTCATCCCACTTAATCACAACATATCAGTTTTTCTAGAGGATAACATTGTAATATATGATGAGTATACCAGCTCAGATGAACATGAGGAAGAGGTGGAGTTTATTTCCCAAAAGAGCCTCAAGCATAACCAAATAGAAGGAGTAGTCCTAAAAGAAGCTTATGTCTCAAGTCCTCAAGATCAGGTATCTTTCCAAGATCCATTTGTTGTTTTTCTTGAGAAATCTAAAAGAGGAGTGTTTTCTGCCAAGAACAGTTTGATGCAAGGTTTAATGAAAATTTTAGTCAGTATTGTTCAAGAACAAGTGAGGTGCAAGTGGCCTTTTGATTTCTTTAGCATCCTCAAAGAGCTGAACCAAGATCACCCATGCAATCATCTACTTGATTGATTGTATTGGAAAAGAGAGTTCACCAGCTGAATGTATATATTGTATGAGCTAGATTAGGATAGATAGGAAAGAAAATAAGATCAGCACTATGAGCATCTTTCTACCTTTAGTTTTAGATTGTTTTGACCAAAAAGAGAGAAAAAGTAAAAAAAAAAGAAAAAAAGAAAAAGAGGGCAGATTTAAAGAAAAGGTATAGCCCCATACCCAAAAAATAGTGATACTGAAAGTGTGCAAGTCTAAATGCCACTATTTTTTCTGAAAGAAGGTCTTGTTTAGTCATCTAGCCTAATCATGGCTGAACATGATTTCAATTTATTATTGATAAGTTAGTGAAAGAATGCTAGTCAAATCATTGAAGCTTGATTTGTCGAAGAAAATACATTAGGAAAGAAAGATACTAGTTCCGCATGCTTAAATCTGAACCAAAGAGAAGGATAGGGATTCTTAGTAAATGATGAAACATAGTCCTCACACCTTCTAGTTTTGTTTACTTATGAAAATAGAATTTGTGTGTAGTTTTTCTTGATGCCACAACTCATGATGAATCAGATTGTCTAATCCTGGTTCAATTCATGCTTTAAATTTCTTGTAAAATAGCTTAGAGAATGAGGTCTGTTATACTGCTTAATATTGACAGTAAAATAGTCTAGGTAGAGAATAAGAAGAGTTCACTAGCATAATCTGAACTTTTGGAAGAAATAAATATAGAAGTAGATAGTTTGTTTTTTCTTTCAAAAGAAAAAATGTCAATGGGTTTGCCAGTTCAAGTGCACCCAATGAAAAAAAAAATGTTAGGCAGGTAGGTTGGGTAGGTAAAACTGAAGTTGAGCTAATCATGCTTCCAAATTTTAAAAATCACTACTTCGGGGAAAGCAACAGCAAAAGAAAGAAGAAAATCCACCTAATGGATGAGGCACTGGTCTTCATAAACCAAGAGATGTGAAATTCTGGACACCCCTTGAAAAGGAGCTGCCCTCCCCAAGTGGAGCCACTATTAGTCATCAATAATTTTCACCTATTTAAATGACTAAATGCTTTGTCCAAGATTTCTAGAAATAGAATTCAAGAATCATGTGAGTTCTATAAATCCCCTCAAAGAGAAATTTTTTCATTATCCCACTTCCTTGTCAAAGCATGGCCAATCTATCACCTAGATAGGATAAAATCTTGAACTGATGTCCCACACTCTCACTATTTTTTCCACCTCTACCTATAACACTCTGTCTCTGTTCACCTAAGCCCTCTGCTTTCAAACCTTGTTTCACCAAGTAAGCAAAACTTTCCTCCTTGCTCACCAAGTGTCTCAAGCAATGGTGTTGTCAAAACTCCCTGTCCAAAATCTCTTTGAAGTAAAAACAAGGTCTTCTAGTTGTCTAGGATGGTAGTGCATAATAGAGTGTCAAAAACCCTGTATCCTCATCCAAACGCTATTTCAATTTTTCAGTCAAAAACCTATTCCAAGGACATTACAAAAATTCAAATAGGGTCACCTAGGTTATGCACTATCAAGTTTCTAAATTCAATGTTTCCACAGGTATTCAAAGGTGAAATCAAGTGAACACAAGGATGAGGCCATATCATTGGTCAAATAATATCAAATACCTCTATAGGTATCCTCTTCATCAAGTAGTAAGCCTGCAAGGGAGAAACTTACCATGGACAAGCATTTCTGCAGGAATGTTTTGTAAATGATCAAACAGTAGAACACAGTCAAAGAAGGAGGCCTATAAAAAACTTACAAAGACATCCACAGCTGGTAGTAAGACACAAACAGGCTTGAGTTTACAACGAAGACTAGGATCTCAAGATAGATTGTTATGAAGTGCTGCCCATCAAAAGGTCTATGCGAGGTCCTATTAAACAATGGCATATAAGAAAAGCGTACATCAATTGAAAATATCATTTAAAAAGTGGTTTGGCCTCAAGCATGAATCTGGTAGAGGAAAACTTCCCTTTTCTTCATTCCTGCAAACAAGACCAAAAAGAGAATTAGATTATCCATGAGGATAGGCATCATTAAAGAGGAAGCATCATCGAAGAGGAGGCATCATCGAAAGAGGAGGCATCATCACAAGAGGAACATTCATAGCAAGAGGGAAGCAGCAGGTATGTGTTAAATAGGAATCAAGATGTATGACTGTTTTGACCAAGTAAATAGAGAAAAACTAGGGTTACAAGGGCAAAGGCCTCCTCTACTCCTTCAAGTGCATAGGGAAGGACTTCAGGAGCAATTGATGGGTTTGAGAGGTTTCTGAGAACTTAGGAGAAAACATTTTCTACCTTTTCCCTAAGCAGCCCCAACACCTTGGAGTTTGGAAAAATGGACAAAGATGGTCACATGATGACAAAGAAATCCTCCTTCATCACAGCAGATGGCTTAAAAATGTTTTAACCAAATTACCTTCCTAAGGTTTGGCAGACAAACAATATACTCCACAAGGTCAAACGAATAATGTTGCAAATACAAAATATCAGTCAAAAGGAGGAATTGGCAAAATGACAAGTTTGTTGTATATATGATAAAAGTCATAAAACAAGTTCATATTCCAAATTATAGGGGAGAGGCATAGTTTCAACTCCTTCAGGAAAGGTGTCAAATCAGAAAGAGTCTTAAGAAGCCTCCATCAATGACAAAAGAGGAATGTTTTAATCAAATATGCTACTTGCAAGACCACAACAGACAAAAAGACAGTGATAGGATTAGAAAGGGAAGTTAAACCTTATAAAAGTGGGTTTTTTCTTTTTAATTTTTATCAAATGGTTCAAAACAACCCCAGCACAATGTATCTCGACTCCTTTGTTCATTCACGCACACAGTAATGGTTTTTTCAGAATTTCAGGAGAGTCCTTGAAAAAAAAATTCGGACGTTGCGCTCCTGTAGTAGTGCGTTGCGTGCCTGTAGCCTCTGCCTATGTATTTTTACACTGTGCATTGTGCTCTTGTAGAGCGGTGCTGCGCTCTCGGTAGATCTACCCACCATGAAGAGTAAGCGAACGACACTTCGTGCAGGCACCCGACAACACTGTTCTCCTGCCATTTCCTGAGCCACCCGCCCAGAAGCACTCCGCTCTTCCCACTGCTCTGACCTCTGCACGACACTTCCCGGCATTCACGAGATGCACGACACCTCGTTCAGGCCATTGCCCATGGTGCTACGCTCCTGACACTGCTCCAAACGTTGAACGACAGCGCATTCAGGCACCCAACTCACTTGGTGCTGTGCTCCTGCCACAGTGCTCCGCTCCTGCCACAACGCTGTTCTCCTGCCACTATTTTTCATTTTCTGCCAGATTTTAAGTTCAGGTTCCCTTACTCTGCCCACAAGCTTCTTCAGCCATTTTCTCTGTTGTGGAGGCTCTTCAAGAGGTATTGTGGATTTTTCCTGCATATGCATGTCTTCCTAAAAGATAAGGCCACTAAGAAGTTTCAAATTTGGTTTAGAAATCGCAAAGGAGTCTTAGAGAAACACTTGGCCTACACACTGCTAATGCCTTGACCTAGTATACAAAACTCATCATCTCCTTTAATCCTTTTCCACATCATTTCACTAGCAGTATCATCCCTTTAAATATTGTGAGGCAGGGGTAAAATACAAAATGTTTGAAGAGGAGAATGTTAACATTGATGAGTCAAGCCAAAGGCCTAAAAAGCAGCCAAATAAGGGACGGATGCCAAATAGGTTTGAACCTATAAACACTGAAGATTTGATAACCTCCCCTACTATTTTGACCTGTTTTCAAGAGTTGGGCTGCTATGAATTCTATAAAAAAGTACAAAAGCTCCAGAGTCACCCTCAATTGACCAAGCTCTTTGCCCTAAACCTTCATAAACATCAATTATGCCTAGCCTAGGTAAAATTTGAGTTGACTCCATATGCTATCTCTAGGGCCACTCGAATGCCTTGCAGAGGAGAAAGGTGGTTCAAACAAAAGTATCTAGACCTGAGTCACTATCGCCCATTCTTGAAACCAAGTTGTTACGTTGATTTTGAAACCATGTTCCCCTTCTCTCATCTATTATACAGATACGCTCTCCTGATGATGATCATCATGAAGTACTTCACCTGTGAGGGTAGGTTCTCCAGAGTCTATTCATACCACATAAGGCTCCTCATGCACTTTACCAAAACCAAGCTACTACACATGCCCTACTATCTTTGCAAAATTATTGAGAAAATGTCTTCCATCATGCAGAAAAGGCCTCCATCCCAACAAATGTCAAGTATTTTTCATCATTCCCTCATCAAAGTGATTGTCTCACACCAACTAGAACAACAAGGATTCCCCTGGGAGGCTTTCATCGCCCACGATGATTTCACAAATCCACGGCCCAATCCTCTACAAAGTCTACCATCATCATCTCAAAATCCTCCTCACACACCTCCATCACCTTCCACTGACCTTGGTTCATCTTCTTCCCATGAATAATTTCCTCAAATAGACCTTCCTCATCCACCTTCCCCTAAGAAATCAGAAAATGAAGAAAGCAGTGAGGGCCAAGAAGAAACCAGTGAGGAAGAAGATGATAAAAATGAATAAAAAAGTGAAGAAGAGGAAGATGGCAAAAAGGATAATAAAAATGAAGAAAATAGTGAGGGCCAAGAAGAAAGCAGTAATTGCCAAGAAGAAAGCAGTGATGAAAAAGAAGAAAATAGTAAAGGAAAGGATGATGAAAATGAAAGGAAAAGTGAAGAAGAGGAAGGTGGCAGAAAGGGAGATAGCCAAGAAGAAATTAACAAGTGAAATGACAAAGATGAATGTGTTGATAAGGAAGAAAACATAGTTGAAACTAATGATCCCCATAATGAGAAAAAAGGCCAAAACAGTGGGTCTTATGACGAAGAAAATGACAATGAAAATAATACATATGAAGACAGTGGTGAGGACGCATATCATGCAAATGAAGAACATAGTGAGGGAGAGGAAGATAACAAAGAAAAAAACAGTGAGGAGGCCTATGAAATAAATGAGGAAAACAAAAATGACGTTGACAAGAATGGCAAAGACAGTCAAGAAACTGAGTTTAAAGTTGTTTTCCATAGGCAAGAAAATGATGACAAAGGGCCAACCAATGAAGGTACCCAAGGCAGTGACCACGAAGAACAAACAAACAGTAGTAAGGAAGACAAAGAGGGTGATGATAGCATGGAAGGAGGTGAAGAGAATGAAGTAGAAAACAGTGTTACAAATGCAGAGCTTGAAAAAGATGATGAAGGTGTTGAAAATGATGAAGATTATGGGACAAAAATAGAGTTTAAAGAAGAAGAAAAGTAGAATGATGATGACCAAGGAGAGGCAGCCTCTTAAGGGGAAAATAATTAACTTACCAAAGACAGTCATGGAAATGAAGATGTGCCCAACAAGGATCAGAGCACCTCTAACATTGAAAAAAAAGAGAGGGACAGTCCTAAAGATGTTGATAGTGATGGTGGTATAAAGGATAGTAAGGGTGCTTGTCAAAGGGGCAGCCAAAAACAAGGTAATGAAGATGCACAAACAGAGATCATCCATGAGGACAAAAACATTCCTAAGCTAACTAGTGATCAAGATTTGCAAGTAAAACTTTACCTATCAAAGAGGAGAGAGGCATGTGTTTGCTCTATCCAAAGAGCAAGGGCCCATGCACTCCTCCTCAACTCCAATGAAATACAAAGGCAAACAAAAAGTGGAAGAGGAAGAGGAAAATCATGTAGAAGAAAAATAATTTGAGCTCATTCACATAGATAGTAAGGATGAAAATGAGACAAGAATAGTAAACTCTCTTCTAGAAGACTGGAACGCACAAATCAAAGACTTGAAATTTGAGTTAGAGAGGTCTAAGGATCTCATTCACTTTTTATAGATGCAAAACAAGCAAATGAGTGGCCAACTGGCCATCTATGAAGCAAGGGCGCTCAAGTATCAAAAAGAGGCTCAAATGTCACAAGTGCAATTGAAGGAATACATGGGCACCTATGAAGAAAGTGAGGATAAAGAGGTTCAAACTAGAAAGAGACCTAGGACCATGGGTCTAAGAAAAGCATTGGCCAAGAAAATAGAGGAAGAATCAACCCAAGCACAACAATTTCCCCTCACCAAACTCCTTGCCATGGAAATTTAGCATAATAGAGAAGCATGGCTTCAGAGAGCCAACCTACATCTAGAGGCCAAACTGGAGAAGGCCAACAAAGACTTGAGCTTGCAAAGTAGAATGACTGATCATTATAAATGGAGAAATCACTTTGCAAGGAAAAAGCTCAAAACTGCCCAAAATTAGGGCCCGACAACAAAAGATGAAAAGGACCAAGCTAGGCTTTGTATTTTTGCCCAATTTTCTCTACAAGTCTCCAATGACCCATGAGGCACCTACTTACCAAATTTGAGGCAATTTGGACAACTTTTTGTTTTTTCCAAATTTTGACCCATAGGAGTGCATCACCCCATGTGCTGTGAATTTTCTCAGTGCATCTTCATGAGGAGAGTTTCACATTTTTGGATTCCCCATCACTATAGGAGTATGCTCACCAAATCTCAGCTCAATTAGAGTTGTTTTGACCCCCCAAAAGGGTCAAAAACACTCATTTTTTCACCTTCTTGCCCACTTTCCTGAGCATGTGTTGTGCTCCTAGTAGTCTTGGATTTTTCCACTTTTTGGGCAACTTTCAAAGGTTATATTGAATAATTAAAGGTATATATGGAAAGTAGACTTCCATAGCTTTCAAACGATCCATCACGAAGCCTTTTCCGACATCAGGAAGGCCTCCACAACACTACTGCAAAAAGGCTTATTTTGGTGTTGCGCTCCTGGCAGAATTTCAGAGTTCCACACAGTGTGCTGCACTCCTGTAACTGAGTGGAGAAAATGTGCATTTGGAAAGTTTTCTTAGGTATGTCAGGCCTAAAAGTCAATTTTATTTCCTCTTATAGTCAGAAAAGATATTTTATTTAGATATTTTTGTGCCTTGGGCTTTGCAAGGCCTCAAGGACAAGTTAGGATATTTCTCTTTGGCCAATAGGCTTCTAGATGCTCTAGTAGGCTCTCTTCTCCTCATTTGTTATATAATACATGAGGATTCATTGTAATCATTTGGGACTTGATGTGTTTAAGAGAAATACATGGTTTTATGAGCTTGGGCAAGATATTGGTTTTATGAAGTGAATGAATGGCTTGTGTGGCTTGATGTTGGAGAAGCTTTCTTGCAGGATTCCATAGCTTGGTGAATGGTGATGTTTTTCTAACTTGTTAATGTTTTCTTGTCCTCATTTTGTTTCAGTCTACTTTTTTGCTATAGATCAGAAAAGTATAGGTTGAGATATGCTCATGGAAGCACCTCAAACCTCCTGTTTGCTATAGTTTTGATGTTTTCTTCTTTTAGTTCATCTTAAGGATTTATTGACTGCTCCTTAGGCCCACTAAAACTTGTTCTTTGTTTCATGAATGATTAGTATGTTAGCTTATAAATATTATTCATGGTATGCCCTGTTTATTTAAAGTTTTGAAAATCTTATTGTGAAGCTTTTCTATGTAATACTGATTGATTAGGTAATGATAAAGAGGTCTTGTTTCTATCTTGCCCTTTTCCCATGCTTACCAACTTGTTTCATACTTCCCGATAGTTTGATATATGTTGTTTAGGAGTTCCCTCTCCATATATTGAATTGTTTGTTTATGTTATGTGTTTTCTCAAAAAGCTGAAGGTGAATTTCTAAAGTTAGGAGTTCTAATGCTTTTATGTATCACTGGAATGTTCATCTTATATGTTTATAAGCTCGAGTATTGTTCATAGAGATTAATGGTTTTCCCTACCTCATGAGTTATTGCTTTTAGACAATATATGTTTAATACCTCTTATTTTTTCCCAAACTTAATGTTCACCTCATACATCACCTAAAGGTAACCTTGCTAAATCGGTCCTGCAATACACTTTGATTCATCATTTAGACACCCTAGACTTCATCTGACCCCATAGCCCTATTTATTTGAAAGCCTCTCATTTCCACCTATCCTACTTAGTCATCTTACCCCAACCCAAAAAAAACAAAAAAATTACACTTAACAACTAGACTAAAATTAATCATCTGAAGCAAACAAGTTCACATCCTTCGCACAACAGATAGAGCCCTCTTTGAGTCAAAGAAGGCTAGGTCATAGGACTCCAAAGACTGGTCTGATGTTACCCTATCATTTGGTTTATCCAATCTGCCAAATCACAGGACCCTAACAAATAGAGTATTAATTTCCTAATATTATTGGACTTTATATAGAATTCAGATATTGTAACTCAATTGTATATTAATGAAAAAATAATTTGTATGCAGGTGTTAAGATAGTATTAATGGGGGTAGTAGATGAAAGGAAGGGGCCAACCGGCACCCTACCCATCCCCATGTCACCACTGGAGTTAAAATTAAATGTGCCTCACTTACTAACGAAGGTGGCACAAAGCACTTGGAATGTATTAACCTCAGCTCAGTTGGAAACATCCTTGAAACCTTTTCAAGAT
The DNA here is from genome assembly GCA_034641835.2 of Pinus albicaulis. Classification (NCBI taxonomy): domain Eukaryota; kingdom Viridiplantae; phylum Streptophyta; class Pinopsida; order Pinales; family Pinaceae; genus Pinus; species Pinus albicaulis. Next base: position 505,716,521 of record CM076582.1, read on the forward strand.
ATGCACTTACTCCTTGGTAACCTTTTGGCCTTGCTACTACTTTGTATCTTTATGCTAGTCTAGTGTTGGCCATGTCCTTCAGATGAGGCTTTGTGTCTTGAGGATTGTTGACTAACTTATCTCCATTGGAATTCCCATCATTTTTTGTGGCTTTTACAAAAGGAGATGTGTTTCCCTCCTACCAAGATAATCTCACTACATTATTATGACAACAATTACTCCATCTCTCGACTTTGCACCCGTAGAGTATCACTTGTGTTTTGCTACCTCCCATAGCCATGACACAATGATGCAGAAATTCTACATAACTCAGAGTAGAGTGCATAGAAGGGTGTGTATTTCCTTTATCATGAAAATCCTCATCAAAATATTCATTAAAACCATATTCAATTCAACTCAAAATATATATAAAGAAGAGAGAACTGAACATAAACAAAATGCTGGTATATAATAACAGCAAGATTTTCAGATTCAAACCATTTTCCCGAATATTACATTTGTGGGCCTGTCGACTCTCACCCTTTATATGAACTCTCACACAATTTCTCTCTATATCACTCTCTGTTTTTCATCCTCACACAAAACTCATATTGATACATAATTGTGGATAAATTTAAATCCATTATTTCCTCCACAAATATCTCAACCAAATCCTAAAATATCTTTATCCCTCCTTTGACTCAACTAAGTTCCATTTAAGGAGTTCCTAATCCCTAAAATATCTATCCAACTCAACTCCACTCATATCCTCAATTTATTAAGAGAATATTTACAATAAACCTCACACTCATATTTTTCTCTTAATTTATGTAAAATGTGCATAATTTATAAAATAATTAAAAAAAACATCACCTCCTAAATCACACAAATAAATAATGAAAATTAAGTAGGATGCTCCTGCATCAGACTCCCCATGTAGAGAAGTTTCCGCAGACTCCTGTCTATGAGGTCTGTCACTTTTATGTAATAATGCGACAGCCACAAGTCTCAATGACTTGCTCCCTCCAGGATTCCAAACTCTGTTTTGTTGCTGGTCTTTTAAAGTATCAACTCCATTTTGTAATTTCGAACAAAATTTCCAAAATAGTATTTTCAGAATAATATTGAATGTAGCCCTCACTTTTCCATACCACATCATGTTTATTTTGAAAATTATAGACTTGTGTAGAAAATTTGATACCCATACTTCTGGTCTCCAAACTTTTAAAGAGTCTCGAACTGGCTGTACATCAGCATCACCAACATCACTCATTTTGTCAACCGCATTCCATCGACTTCTCCAACAATTTATTTTGCCAATTCCTCGGAGTAATTCCTCTTTGTCTGATGCTTCCGTCTCCAACTGCACTGAACACTCAACTTTCTGAAATGAAGAATAATAAATAATTTCTCCTTGATCACAACTATAGTCATTGATTGCCCCTATAGTAACAAATTTCTCATCTGGTGTTGTACCTGCATTCATCAACAAACTATTAGTTTTAAAAATACAAGACCTTTCAGCCTCTTTTGATGCTTCAAGCACCAATCTCCTATCATGGACTTTCTGGATTTTAGTAAATCCTCTTTTGAATTGCTGACTACTTTCATTTTTATCCTATTGGATCAATACTTCTTTTTCCTTTATGTCTCTAAGGAAATAACTTTCTTGTTGTTCCTGATCTTTCATCTCATCTTCAAATACTTTCTGTTCAATTTCTCTGATTTCAACATCATATTTATTAATGTTTCCTTCTGTACCTACAGCCACATTATTATTTGAAGATTCAAATCATTTACTTAACTTTATAAAATTTAGAAAAAATTCCTCCTTATCATGCATGACAACTTCAATCTCTTCTGTATTAGGTTCTAAAAGTTTCATCTCTCCTTCAGGTTCCTTGAGCCATCTTTCCAAGAATTCTATTTCCATGTGAAATTTTTCCAGCATTTCATCACAACCTTCATTCTCAGTTTCATTCTTCTTCTGGCAATCCTCCTGAGGTATCCTCGTTTTTGTATCATCACATTGCAAAATTCTTTCATCAATTTCATTAAACAAATTCATTTTTTTACCTCCTTGGAATTTCACTATGGAATTTTCATTATGCTTATGCTCCATAACAGCTTCAACTGGTTGTCTTACGCCAAACAGGAATTCATCTATGAATTATTTCTGCGGTAACAAAACAATACCTTCCTCCTCTGAAAGGCATTCTCCATCATACTTCATCTTAAGAGCTTTATTCATCTTTGTGACAGTTTCACCGGACTTTCCACCCTCTTCTGCACACCCTACAAACATACACAAACTATGAGATTTAAAAATACAAGACTTCATAGCCTCATCTGCTTCCCTTGTCAGCATATCTTCAAATTGTTCTGAACTATTCCAATACTTCATGAGATATTTCTCATTGATCTCTTCACCCAGAATTTCACCCTGTTCTGGGCCACAAATGGAAACTTCCATTTTCAACTCAGCTTCTCTAAGTTCTTCACATCTCAATTGCACACTCATCATCTGCTCGAGGTTCCTCATCTCTTCTGTTAATTGTATGTTTACCTTCCGTTCCCACTTTGCATGTAGCCTCTACCATTTCACTTTATTCCTCATGGTCCAACCATGTCTCTGGTCTTTCTTATTTCTCTGCAACAATTCCATCAATAAATCAAGGTTAAATACTATCTCAGCTTTCTCCCTCTCATACTCTTCATCAGTCAACTGCTTCCATATGCCATTTTCCTTGGAATTTTCCTTCTTCTTTCTTCTGTTGTGGTCTTTCTTAGATCCTCTGAAATGACTATCAACAGTCATCTTCTCCTCATTTGCAAAATTTATCTATTCACTTATGGATTTCATTCAGTCCCCTTACCAGCAAACCTTCCTACTTGCCATGCAACGATGCAAGCTCTCTTCTAGCACTTGGTATCTTTTGGTTCTCTATCTTGGAATCATCTTCTGAGCAAGTTTCTTGCTTCTCCTTGCTACAAACAACAACTGCAGTATTTCATGTGTTATAATGACCAAACTCTTTGGGTGTCGGGCTTCGCTGATCATGCACCCAAATACATTCAAACCTTTGACTTGATTTAAGACTTTTTGACTCTAGACTTGACATAAATTCTTCATATTGGATGAAAAATGCACCCTCTTGTACAATAACTCAATGGTTTAACTTGACTCAAGCTATCCAAATTTCTTCATTTGACCTTAACATCATATTTGACTTGACCCAATATTACAATAGTGGATATTTTGAATCTAATTCAAGTTATACAATATAACAATGAACATCAACCCTTAATACATTCTCATGATGTAAAATCTTCACTCTTTCTCATATCCATTATTATGATAATATCATAAGTCACTAATTATATCATCTCCCATTATCACTTTCTTTTATTCACATGATACTTAAGCCCTTTAAATAGAAATTAAATCCACTTTTACCAAGATTTATTTTATGATGAAAATAAAATAAATCATTTAATTTTCAACATTTAAGATACCTTTTTTAAATGAATTATCATACCTTATGCTCCCTTCAAGGTTATTTAATAAACATTTTCTTTGAAATTTCAACTCTCTGGATTTCACTCTTCTGTGTCATTCTTATCACTGTGAATATTCACATGCCCTTCATACCATAACCTCTGCAACATGCTCATCATCTTAGCACATACATTTTTCCTGCACTTCCATGTAGCTCCTTGTTTGTAGTGACGGTTATCATGCAACATTGTCTCTCTTCAGTGCACAAAAACAATTCCTTCATAGGAATTTTCCAAAACTTTCTTTTAACATGGTGGCATAAACATATTTGTCTAACAACAACAAACACAAACTACACTATCTTCAAGATAGAACAATGTGAACACTTTCACATGTGCTACAAATATGCTCCTTTACTGGCATGCTCCTTCATGTAGATCTCAGTTATCGTAACCTCAAAACATTATGCCATGACCACACTGGCTCACCACTCTTCCGCTGCAATTGGGTTCACCACTTGCTCTAGAAATGGCGCTAACATATCTCAATCAGTAAGGTAAAAAAACTTCTTCAACTGTTCATTTCATAATTTTAAGTTTCAATGACGTCTTTCTTCAAACTATTAGTCGACACATTGGTGTAAGTGATCACTGTAAAATGTACTCCAACAGTCTTCTTAAAGCACAAATATAATTTTCTTTTAAGAGAGGAAAAAATAACTTATTTAAATCAATGAAGAGAATTACCATGTTTTTTATCTCAACGCAACAAACACCACAGTTATCAGCAGAAAATAAAACCGTAGCAAAAACCAGGCTCAGACGATGCTCTTCCGCATTCACATGTAATGGAGGCCTCCCCTTTCACAACAAGGGATGACTGAATGCACTAGTGTTGGCTCCTCTACAATAGATCCAACTTGAAAAGCTATTTTTCTTTGAGGCTATATACCCTGCCTTCCACAGTGAGAAGTAGGTTTCACAGAGCTGCCCAAACACTGAACAAAAAATTAATAAGAAAGTGCAATATGGGGTGCAATAGGACTTCACACTTGATTCCATCCTTATACATCTATACTGCCACGACTATGTCATTCGAGGATGCGATGTGTCAATTCTGTTAAGTTATGCAAAAAGCAAAGACATATTCTACACCCAGCAGAACATTGTGTGATTTTAATGTCGTGGATGATTTTTAACATTGCTCAATCCAACACATACAAAATATACCAACTACCTCACGTAGCAGGCTCACACATACACTAGAATCATGATGCCTAAGCATGGATTCTAACATCACGCGGTCTTGATGATCGTTCCGAGTGATAATTCTCACTCTAGCAATGGCTCTCACACCCAGAAACCTCATAACAAAGCAATATATCATTGTGCCACCAACGCTTGCTCCTCAATTCACACAACCACACATATATCTAACACCAAGTTGACCAACGAGGAATCAATCACCATTGTGCTTTAGTTATTGCTTGGATTTTAGCATTCAGTACATGCAGACATGAAGTGTATTATGCATCACTCCTACTCCTATTGGACCTCCAACGATCCTCAAGGCCTTAGCATATGACTTCGTAGAAAGAACGCAGCCAAACACTTTCCCCTTTGCGACCTTTAGTGATTGCCACACCAAGAGTTTGATCAAACAATATTGTTGCCACAAGAGTTGCAGACCAGTACAAGGGCTCAATACTATAGTAGTTTGAGACCACTACAAGGATTCGAAACCAGTAACACAATGATGTGGCCAAATTATAGCAACAACTCAACAACGTATGACAAAGAGGCTTACAAGGCCGAGAGGCTGCGTCTAGATGCCAATGCTCACAAATCAATGATGCTCTCAACAGATCGATTCCAATTCAAATGCTTGGAAATGGGTAGACCAACAACTGCCTCTTATCTTCTTAGCAAGGGATCTCCAACACCGCCACCGAACCACCAACACCATCGGTGCAAAACTACCTCTCTTTGTGCTACACTTATGCTGGCTTATATGCATCCTTCAATGACAGCTTCATTGTTGGTGCACAAATATAAATGTTAACACTGCCTCCAAAATAACAGTGTGGCTAAAAAACCCGCAACAATTCACATGAGCTCCCAACTCATTGCACTCACAAGAACAAGCACTTGCGTGACAACTTCAATATCATATGCAGCACCATATTCAAGATAACTTAGCCTGACTTGTAGCTTCATAATCTTACCTATGTTGTCTCCAATCCCAAAAGTCCACTTACAGAAAAGTCCGTTTTCCATTTCACGGTCTCCACACTTGCCTTATGTTTAAATCAGATAATCCTCTTGTCATTTCTCGTGACAATCCAGGATTGAAGCAGCTTCCATTCGTGGGTACTGATTATATCTTTGGGCTCTGATACCAAATGATGCAGAGATTCTACATAACTCAGAGTAGAGTGCATAGAAGGGTGTGTATTTCCTTTATCATGAAAATACTCATAAAAATCTTCATTAAAACCATATTCAATTCAACTCAATATATATATAAAGAAGAGGGAACCGAACATAAAAAAAATACTGGTATATAATAACAACAAGAATTTCAGATTCAAACCATTTTCCCGAATATTACATTTGTGGGCCTCTCTGCTCTCACCCTTTACATGAACTCTCACATCATTTCTCTCTATATCACTCTCTGTTTTTCATCCTCACACAAACCTCATATTTATACATAATTATGGATTAATTTCAATCCATGATTTCCTCCACAAATATCTCAACCAAATCCTAAAATATCTTTATCCCTCCTTTGACTCAACTAAGTTCCATTTAAGGAGTTCCTAATCCCTAAAATATATATCCAACTCAACTCCAATCATATCGTCAATTTATTAAGAGAATATTTACAATAAACCTCACACTGATATTTTTCTCTTAGTTTATTTAAAATGTGAATAATTTATAAAATAATTAAAAAATAACATCGCCCCCTAAATCACACAAATAAATAATGAAAATTAAGTAGGATGCTCCTGCATCACACAATAGTGAGCATGTTGTCATCGAAGAGATTGAGGTCGAGGAATGGTTGGTGGTTCTTGGTGAAATTTCAAGCTGAGTCCCAAGTTCAGAGATATTAGGAATACACGTCGTCTGGCATTCAAGAAGAAATCAATATTTTTTAATATGAAACCTGTCAAGATATAAAGGGAATCTTATACTCAAAGGGTATGGCAGGGGTCACTTCATGGGTGCAAGACACATAAAACTCTGGTGGGTCAAAAAATCACTACCTTCATATGGTGGACCTCTGTTGGAATTTCAAGCTTCTCCTTGGTAAATTTTTGGTGGACAGGTGCCAAACATAGTTCAATCTAATGCATAATTTAAATCGTGTAAATGTTGAAGGGAGGTTGACCGAATTGGAGATGCCCCCAATTTCACTACCATGTAATGTTTAAGAGAAGCTTCTCAACTTCAACACGTCCTTGTCCTCTTAATGTACATGTTTTATTATAGTTTCCAATATTTAAATTATGGATTATTATGTTAGTTTCACTAGGGTACCTCTTACCCATATTTGAACTTATTTTCATTTTGTTTAGACATTCCTCTTTAAACTTGCCAATTCTTAATGTTGCTTTTTAAAATAAATTAAACTATTGGTTTCCCAATCTATGAAGTAACTAATGCAAGGGCATGTAGTAAAACTCTACTATCTGGGGAGGTCAAAAAAATTTCTTAGAAGAGTTGGTTCCTCAATGTGTGGAATTTGTTAGAGGGATTAAGATATAAGTTATTTTATTGCTTTGTAATATATTAAAAATATTGATTTGTTGTAATTGTTAATTGTATGTCAAGTTTGGGCTTGTCCATTCCTATTCTTTTGGATATGGAACAATGCCATTTATGTAATTTCTTTTAAAATGGCTGAATTAATAGAGTAGAACAACGAGACTATGGAGTGAGGTTTGTGCCATTGAATTTTGTATTACCTGTCATTCATGTGTTTTTTCTTATTGTTGAATTGATTTCCTTATTATAAAAAACCAAGGCCGATATAATGTAGACATGAGTGCAAGGGTGTGGCACTTTAACATAGGAAGAGTTTTTCAAAGAATCGAGAAGAGGAAATTTAGATAATCTTGCATAGACTAGGAGGAAGAAGTATAAGAACAAAGAGAAACACAATAAAAATTCCTTATCATTTCCTTTTGAATCAGAGTCCAACACTTGAAAAAAGCCAAGGAATAGGACTAGAGTCTGTCGAGAGAATGAAGTTAATAAAAACATATTTCTCAAATAATATTCCCCTAAATATCTAACCCGAATTGAATTTTAAAACATCAGGGCGATCCAGAGCTAAGGTGATGCGAAGCTAGGGTGATGTGGAGGTTGACTGACATGTAGTGTTAGGGCGGATGTGTCGAAGCTCTGCAGGGTGACATGGTTTTACAAGTTGCTCGAATATCGTCAAAGGATAGAGATGGATATTTTTCCCATTCGCTAGGTTTTATCTCCCAAGGAGATACAAAGTGTGTTCTACATGCACAAAATGGAAAATTTGAGGGCCAAGGTCATTAAATTATGAGATTTGATTCATTTATTGATGGGAACGTTTCCTTTCCTAGTTCTACCTTCCTAGATATTTCCAACGCAAGCAGGATCTTGCGGGGTTCATCCATGCATGGTGTTTAAAAAGAAGATTGGTGTCTCTTGTGTTGATAAGGGCTTGGCTCTCATGACTATTCATATTTGTTATCGAGGCTTGGCTTCGGTGGTTTTCAACTCGTAAACTCTTCCCACTTGATATATATATATATATATATATATATATATATATATATATATATATATATATATATATATATATATATATATATGGTATAAATCCATATTTTGGTTACTAAATATAGATATGCTTAAAGATGAAATCGTGCTTTTTAAATTATATATGTTTTAATGTGTGTAGAAATCCCCTGGACTGCACTGCTTTATATCATGTCCTATCATATACATTTTCTGTACAGTTAAAGATGTTCAGGCGCATTTATTGACGTAGAAGAGGAGGCCAAAGAGGAAAAATGCTTGTAGCTAATTTTTAAGTGATGTGAACTATGCATAAATTAAAAGAGAGAATGGAAATGATGGAAACCGATAGACAAAGATATCCTAAAGCCAACGATGTGAGCAAGGAAGGAGAAAAATATTTAGAAGGAGAAGAAGTTGAGTCTACATAGGTTAAAAGTATTAAAAGTAGTCTTAGGATCTATTTCAAATCCTAAGCCTGAAAAATCCACCTATACTCGAATTATGAATCCAACATATCTTATAGATTAGATCATGGAGATGGATAAATTCTTCGGATATGAAGAGATGGATGAGGAGAAGAAAGTTAATGTTTTTGTCACCAAATTGAAGTGACATGCAGCTCTATGGTGGGATTGTGCAGATGCTGAAAAGAGAAGGAATAACAAGCATAAGATCAAGGGCTAGAAAAAAATGATTGTAAATGTCAAAGGAAATTTTTTTCCAAAGGATTATCAACTTACTTTATTCAGGTTGATGAAAAATCTCAGGCAAAGGTAAAGTATATGAGGGAGTATATAGAGGAATTTTACAAGGTGAATATCAAGGCTAGATTTGTAGAGATTCTACAGGGAAGATATCCAGATACATCAATGGCCTCAGGTTGGATATCTAGGAAGATATTATTGTGTTATCTCTCAGGAATATTGAAGAAGTGTACCAACTGGCTTTAAATGTTGAGGAAAATATTGCAAGGAAGTAGTATGGTAGAGGAATAGTTATTGCAAGAGGAATATGAAAACATTCAAATAGAGGAAAATATACACCATAGAAAGAAGGATCTAGTAGCTTGATCCCATAACGACAGCAAGAGGGAGACTTCAGCGGTCAAATATCCTTTTCCAAAGGACGAGGAAGAGGCATAGGAAGAGATATGCGATGCTACAAATGTGGAAATCCTGGAAATATGACATATGAATGCACATAGAATAGACACAAGCCATAGAAGCATCGTTGTTACCCCAATAAAGAAAGGGGAACCAAAGGTAAAAGAACCAGAAGATGTACCAGAGACAGGAGAATATAATTTGTTACCTAATAAAGTGATGTTGAAACTAGAGAAGGAAGTTGTTGAGCGAGATCAAAGGAAATATTTATTTGTTTTTTTTGCAAAGTCCAAGGGAAATGCTGTAAGGTTGTGTTTGATATTGGAAAAAAAAATAACCTGGTGTCTACAGAATTGGTGGAGAAATTGAGTTTCAAGAGGATGAAGTATTTGAAAATATATAAGGTGTCATGGCTTCAAAAGGGTCATGATGATACAGGTGGATATTGGTGGCCACTCGCCTATTCCACCTAGTCAGTTTCATCAATTTTCTTATTTACTATTTTTAGCAGTTTTTCAAGTCGTAAAATTCCAAAGTCGTTTTGAGGCCCTAAAAAACATAGTCTTTGAAGAGATCTTTCCAAAAAGGTATCATACACACCAAACATAGATACTATGGCCAAGTCATGACCCTGGGAAGTTGGTTTCCCAACTAAACCCAACGGGGCTCTTAAACTCTTGGTGTTACATATCCTCGGGTTAGGGTTTTGGTTGTTTAGGGTTTTCTCTTATTGTTCAATAATTAAAAGGCCCTTGAGCCTCATTGTAACACAGTTAAAAGGCATGTAGCTGCCACATATCTTCCCAGAGATAAGCTACCATCACCCTAGCTAGTTTATGTCCATTTTTTTTGTAAGCATATTTCAGTCATTTGATATTAATGAAATGAAGCTTTATTTCTGCTACATATCTATGTTTACGTTTATTTCTGTATTTTATTTTTTTCCTGCATAATTCCAGATTCATATTACGGCTCCATGAGGGTTTGAAACATATTTAAGTTTCAATGTTTTGTAGTAATCTTCAGTAAAATTCATGCAAGTGCGACGATCTCCAAAGAGATTAGAGAGTGAAAATATCTCATTTTAAATTATTTTTTATTATCTCAAATGGTTTTTTTACGGAATTTGATTTCGTTTCCCGGTTTGAGAGAAATGAGAAATTGAAGTTACACATGTTTGGAACATTGCATCGCCATGCGTCCTATGAGTTTGTGGAATAATTTTCTCGCCCCAAAGATCATCAAATTTCAAGTGTCTTATATCACTAGAAATATATATTTAATACATCAAATGGGTCTTTGACGGAATTTTATTTCATTACCTATAGCAGAAGTTAACAACATTGTTGCAGCAAAAGGTCCATTTGAACCAAGCTCTGCATCAATGGTATCAGAGCGGTCTACTCTTTCTCGATATTTATTTGCATTTACACAATGAGGTCAGGGGTATAAGGAGTCAGGGCTTGATTTGGTTGAACCTTTGCAAGATCAGCCTCACAAATCCCGATGGCCTCCCACGGTGGAAGAAATGAAATAAGATAGAGGAGGAGATCCTATCAAAATATTTCTTGAGGGGGCTTTCAAGAAACAAAGGAACATGATTATGGATAACTTTGTCAAAATCCTTCAACGACTGTCCACCAGTGGTGGATCTGCATCCAACAGTCACTCTAGAGGTGCCACTCCTTTCAAGGTACAAGTCAACTTCGGCATTCCTATATTTCAAGGCTAGATAAATGCAGACACCGTAGATAGATGGTTGAATTTGTTCGAAGGGTATTTTTCGATCCATAATTTCTCTAACCGATAAAATTAATTTTTCACTCCTCAAAGTGACCCCCCATGTCAAAGACTAGCGGGAACCCTATTATGAGCAAAAGGATGAGATGGAACCCTCTTTGTTCTTGACCGCACCCAAATGGAATTTGTTCCAAGACGACATCAAGGAATAATATTACCTCGTGGGGAGCTATGAGGATCAAGATGTTCACAAGCTAACGAATTTGTTCCATACCCTGCGCACAAAGTTGGGTATTAAAGATTCAGAGATACATTTGGTGCTCAAGTACCACAGTTGTTTTCACATATATATTCAAGAGGAAATGGAGTTCCTCAACATTACCTCAATTGGTGTGATATATCAATATGCTGCCAAGGTCAAGCAGAAATTTAAGCATAAAAATCGAGGCTTTCGATTTGTGAATCTGAAGCTAGGGAAAGGCATCCCTGAACCAAAAAAAACAAGGGGAAAAGCCAAAGCGCAATGACTCAAAGAAACACCACAAAGCCAAAGAAGGAAACAGGGAAGTGGTGTTAATTTCATAACAACTCCACTCACAAAAAAACAAGTGTCGGACCAAACAATCGTTGGTGGCCGAACTGAAGGAATCATAATCATATGCATGTCCTGATTCTAAGTCAGAACTAGACAAGGGGAATGAAAAAGGGAAGAATATCATTAATGCGAATCTCATAGTTGTTGTTGCTACCACCAAGCTCCAGAGGGAGGATCCTGAGGATCTAGAGGAGGGGGAGTGTCTCTTCCATTCACAGATGTGGGTGAAGGGTTCTTCACCACAATTCCTTGTCGATAGCGGAATCCAAAAGAAGCTCATTTTAGTAGAGGTCATGAAGCAGCTCGGCCTATCAACCATAGCACAAATGTAGCTATATACCATTGGGTGGTTTCACCAAGGAATATATCTTCGCATTAGTTAACAGTGTCACCTTTCATACATCATCAAGCCCTTCATGGATGAGGTATTGTGTAATGTTTCTCCTCTTGATGTGCCTAATGTATTATTGGGCCAGCCATACTTGTGGAACTAACATGATGTGTATGAGTCTAGACCTCATTATGTTATAATTACTTTGAGAAAATTTGTACAGGATACCAGAGGTAGTATTTCCTCCTGCCATCTCTTTGATTACTGCAAAGAAATGTAGTAGGATTATTTCCCAAACTAGGAAAAATGTTTTCATTACAATTTTCCCACAGGGTAAGAAGAATATTATGGCCACGACCTCCAAACAACGCTCCCCTACATGGCATCAACAAATGGAAAAATTTGTGGAGGAATACAAGGACATTTTCTCCTCACCCAAAAAGGTTCCTATACACTGTCAGGTCAAGCACTCCATTGATTTGACACTATGTGTGTCATTTCCTGATGTTTCCATACCTGATGTGACCACACAGAGAGAATCCACATGTGTATTATCTAACGTTTTCCAACAGGTCCACGACATCTTGGAGAAATCCAATAAAAAGTACAATTAGTGCCAGGATCAACATCGAGTGCCACACAAGTTCCAGGTGGGCGAAATATTTTGGTTACATTTACAGAAGGAGTGCCTCTCTAGACCCCATCGTAATCTATGCCCATTTCAAAGTAACCAAACTCCTTCACCAAGGAAATTGGTTCACCAGGGACCAGGTTCAACGAAAATTTACCTACATCATGGAGGCTCTGCACCCAATGGGGACCATTTCTTTCTAAAGGGGGAGGAATGATCTAGGCGGATATTGGTGGCCACTCGCCTATTCCAAATAGTTAGTTTCATGAGTTTTCTTATTTACTATTTTTAGAAGTTTTATGGGTCCTAAAATTTCGGAGCCATTCTAAGGCCCTAAATGGCATATTCCTTGGAGATATATTTCCAGCAAGGTATCATATGTGCCAAATGAAGATACTCTGAGCAAGTTACGATCCTGGGAAGTTGGATATGGGGCCCATAAACTCTTGGTGTTACATCTCCTCGGGTTAGGGTTTGGGTTTTTTAGGTTTTTCTCTTATTGTTTAATAATAAAAAGGCCATTGAGCCTCATTTTAACACAGTTGAGAGGCATGTAGCTACCACATATCTTCTCATAGATAAGCTACCATAGCCCTAGCTAGTTTATGTCCATTCTGTCTATAAGCATATTTCAGTCATTTGATATTAATGAAATAAAGTTTTATTTCTACTACATCTCTGTGTTTATGTTTATTTCCGTATTTTATTTCGTTCCTACATAAATCCATATTTAGGTTACGACTCCACGAGGGTTTGGAACATATTCCAGTTTCAATGTTTTGCAGTAATATTAAGTAAACTTCATGCAAGTGTAACGGTCTCCATAGATCATATCAAAGAGTGAAAGATATCTCATTTGAAATTATGTTTTATTATCGTAAATGGGTTTTTTTTATAGAATTTGATTTCATTTCCTAGTTTGAGAGATATGGGCAATTGAAGTTACACTTGTCTAGAACATTATGCCACCGCACCTCCTATGAGTTTGTGGAATCATTTTCTCACCCCACAGGTCATAAAATTTCAATAATTGTCTTATATCATTGGAAACATCTATTCAATACATGTTACACTAAAATTTGTCACCATGATATTTCGCTGTCTATATGGGTTCATCATTACCTATATTATGGTCCCTTAGAGGTCCAAAACCATAAATTTCCTAAACCAAGTCTTGGAATTGGAGAAAATCTCATTAAAACCCCAAAAAGCCTAACTCCGCACTTTTCCTAGCTCTTACCTATGGTACCGCAGTTTCCTGCTCTATAACCTGTGGCACATCTCGCACATTCTTCTTACTAAAACTGCGGACCCCCATAAAAGGTAAAATAAAAGAAAAAGTAAGTTCTAGAAGCCAAGCTGGTCAAATATTCTCCCAGCTGGAGGCTTCTAGAACCATAATCAGGTCGAGCTTCACCCCTTCATTCCTGAACCTCTATCCCTTCATTAATGGAGATTATCCCTTGATATTTGGAGCTAAAATCCCTTTATGAGAGGACTTCATCCCCCTCTCTATGGAACTGAAACCTCCTTCATTATCCTATAAATTTAACTCATATTTCAGTCTCAAGGGTACTTCTGAACTTATAGAAGATAATTTCTAAAGAAATTATACTCTCGATACCTCGCATCATTGGTATGAGAACGATCACATACTCATATAAATAGTTTTATGCTAGTTCAGAGAGAAGAAGGCTTGTCAAACCGATGAAAAATGGTTGTTTAGGACACGGGAAGAATCTGTATGACATCAAGGCAGCAAGGTTGTAAGGTTACTTCTTATCATACAAGTTGATACAAATGGATTCTATTTTCTCATTAAGTTGTTCATATATCTATTTGAGTAATTTAATTCTTGGATTCCTTGATCACTGAGATAGATTAATGTTTCTAAATTATTATATCTTGCAGGTGCTTTTAATCCTTTTTCTTGTCTTTGAATGCAGGTCTTACATGCTGAATTGACCTCTTTTGGAGTGAGTGGATTGAATATTACAACAAGAATTGGACTTCAGGTAGGAGCATCTCCTATTAATTAGTTGATTAATAATTTTGAATCATAATGGTCTAGATAAAATGGTTTGGATTTGGTTTTTTGTTTCTAGATATTCTTAGGATACTAGGGAGATCGTTCTTGTCTGTAAGAAGGATTTTATCCGCATAATAATACCTCAACTGATTGTTTAACGGAATTTGATTTCATCACCTATAGTAGACGTTATCAACAAAGTTGCAGCAAGAGGTCCATTTCAACCAAGATCTGGATCACATCAACTTCTAGTTTATGAACAATCTAACGTGGAGTTACAAATAGGTAGTTAAAAGGAAAAAATACTTTTTCATATCATGCCCATGGATGTGTGTTACATTCTACTAGGTAGAACATAGAAGTTTGATAGAAGTGCTATGCATGATGGGAAAAAGAACACTTACATATTTCAGAAATTGATTTCAGAAAGATGGAATAAGCCATAATTTTTTTCCATTGCAGGAGGAAGGGACATCAGAGAATAAAGACTGAAAGGAATTTTTACTGAACAAGAAGAAATTTTTGCAGTATATGGAAGATACTGATGTAAATTTTTCTTTGGTTTGTAACCTCGAGTAATTTGTACTTTAGCTACTTTGAAATACCTTCCTTTCAGAATTCAAGATATGTTGAATGATTATAGTGATATTGTAGTATATGACTTGCGTAATGAGTTGCCACCTATGAGGCGTATAATTAATCATATTGACTTGATATTGGGAGCAAGTATACCAAAAAAATTTAATACAAAATGACGCCTTAGGAGAATGAAGAGATAAGAAAGAAAGTACAAGAGTTCTTAGATAAAGGACTAAACAAAGAAATCGTTAGTCTATGTGTAGTTTTGAAAGTGTTGAGCTCTAAGAAAGATGACGGCTGGAAAATGTATACAAAATTTAGGGCATTGAATTAGATTAAAATCAAGTAAAAATTTATTTTACCCCACATATATGACTTTCTAGAATATTTAAGTGGTGCTAGCTGTTTATCTAATATTGATCTAAAGAGTCGGTACCATTAGATCAGGATTAGAGAAGGAGATGAATGGAAGACATCATTAAAAATCAATGATGGGTTGTATGAATTGCTAGTCAGGACATTTGGACTATGTAACACACCTAGTACTTTCATGAGATTAATGAATGAAGTGTTAAAGGAATTCATAGGGAAATTTGTGATTGTATACCTGGATTACATCCTAGTGTACGATTATTTTTTAAAAATATTACTTGAGGCATTTGAGGTATGTTTTAGAAAATTAGGAACAAGAGAAATTCCTCACTAATTTGAAAAAATTCATTCTTGAAGAAAGACTTAGTTTATTTGGGTTTTTTCATATATAAATACGTCTTGAAGATGTAACCTCAGAAGGTATGAGAAATTGTTGATTGACCTTATCCAAAAAGTATTTTTGAAGTAAGAAAATTTCACGGTTTGGCTAACTTTTAGAGGAAGTTTATTAGAAATTTCAGTAGAATGAGTGCTCCTATAGTGGAGACTATATTAAATGACAATCAACCATTCCATTGGACTATTGAATCTAAGAAGAGATTTCAGATGTTGAAGAAGAAGATCACAGAACAACCATTTTATGTGTTTCCATATTTCAACAAACCATTCCAAGTGAAGTGTGATGTAAGTGGAGAAGTGATAAGTGCTGGGCTAAGGCAGGAAGAAAAGCCTATAGCATAATTCAATGAGAAATTGAATGAATTAGGAGGAATTATTCTTCCTATGACAAATACTTGTATGTTGTATTTAAAGCCTTAAAGAAGTAGAGGAATTATTTGACATCTGATGAGTTTTTCTTGTACATAGATAATCATGCTTTGAATTATATTATGAAACAACTGAAATTAACCCAAAATAATGTTAAATGGATAGATTATTTATAGAGTTTCACTTTTTTTTAGGCATATTAATGGCCAAGATAAAAAAAATTAAGATGATTTAAGCAAGAGTACCCTAATAATGCAAGAAAGTCAATTTTAGGTGATGGGATTTGATTTCATGAAGGAATTTTATGAGGAAGACGTGGACATCAAACAAGAATACAAAACCTATAAAAATATATAAATTCAAGACAAGAGTTTGTGGCTTGATTATATGTTTCAAGAAGGGCTATTATTCAGAGCTAATTAGCTTTGCATTCCAAAGTTCTCGATAAGGGTGAACTTAATCAAGGGGGAGAATAGTGGAGTCCTTGGTGGACACTTTGGACATGAAAAGACATATAAACAACTGAACCATTTTTAATTTTGGCCAAATATGAAGACTTATGTGTATAATTTCGTGAATAATTGAAATTTTTTCCAGAATGGAAAGGGGAAGAGTCAGAATACATGGTTGTACACAACATTTTCAATTCTAGACAAACCTTGGATTCAGTGAGTATGGACTTTGTATTGGGTTTGAAAAAATATTAAAAGGGAAATGATGCAATTTTTTTTGTATTATAAAGATTCTAAAAAATTTCTCATTTCATCCCCCATTTTAAAAATCGATGATGCCGCCCATGATGCTAATATTTTCTTTCGAGAAATAGTGAAACTACATGTAGTACCCAAAAGCATTGTCTAAGATAGAGGCACCCGATTCTTGGGAAATTTCTGGGGGAATTTATGGAAGAAGTTATGGATAAAGTAAATTTTTTTCATCCTATCAACCTCAAACTGATAGGAAGACCAAAGGAATTAATAGGAGTTTTGGGGAAATTTTGAGGAGCTTGGTTGGAAACCATCGCAAGCAATGGGTTCAAGTACTTTCCCAAGCTAAATTTTCCAACAACGTTTCTCTAAATAGCATATTTGGTTAGAGTCCTTTTCATATCATGTATGGTATGGATCTGAGATGGATCCATGGGTTTAGAAATTTGGGAAGAGATAAAAAAATAAGTGCAATAAGAGAAGATTTTCTTACAGCTACACATGGTATTCATGAACAAGTGAAACATAAGTGTAACCACCCCTCCCACATTTAACCAGTTTCACTGAAAATCCAGGTTAAACATGAGATGAATAGTTACTATGACATGAACCGGCCTCCTAGATCCAATAAGGAAGTGGGGAGAACAAACTGGCCACATAATGTCATCCTACATGGGCTATAGGTCACTCAAGGGTTGAAAAACCACCCCAAGTGGAAAAACCTTGAGTTGGACCCCTTTTCTCTACTGTGGGCCCACAATTACACACAAAAAATGGCATTCATGTGGTTATAGGCCTTCAAATGCATGCAAAACATTGATTCCATGTGGTTATAGCCCAATTTTTCTAGTTCTGAGCATGCGGTCTTGGGATCAGTGCCACCTTTTCAGGCTTGTCTCTAGACCACCACACATAATTTCTTAAGACTATTCCAAAATCATATTTAACATGGAAAGAAAGCTAAGCATTCAATCTAAACTCAAAAAATTGACCTAGACTGAACAAAACATACTAGGCATTTCATTAAACACATGGAAAACATGTGAGCTACATGTCATGAATTCATATAAGATTATAAAGGTATGGGATTCATTTTAGAATCACTGATAAGGCCCTATGCCCTCTCCACATAGTTTCAACAACACTTATTAGTCAATACATTCATCAACCGATCAATAGCTAGATAATTAATGACAAGAGCCATAAAATATACACACATATAAACGACATATAACTAGTAAATAAAGAACATATAAACCATAGAAACAGAGCCATAATATCACCAACATATTTCCAATAAATATACATGAATCATAATAGAAAAATAACTCTTATTAACATAGGAAAATACCAACCAATTTAGGGACTTCCATGTACTACCCGACCATAGATTGGAATGAAGCAAATGTCTCTTTCAGCCAATCAACCCCATGCAATATTCCAAGCATGAATGTTGGATCTCATGGAATAATAAAAAGAGGAAAAAACTAGGGCTTCCAGAGGCCAAAACACCTCAACCCTAAACCATTTAATTCACCTCATGGTCGGACATCACTAACACCAGCAAAATCGTTCTTTACCCAAGTTGTTCAGGGCTCTAGGAACTAATAACTCAACCCACAACCTTCTCGGTCTTCAGAGCATTTTCTAACCCAACTCCATGGATTAGTAACTCAACCAACCAAGGGATCCAGATAATTTCTCCCAACGTAGGCTTGAGCACTAGTAAATCAACTCAAGTTATTCTAGGTCTTCCAAAGCATTTGTCCCAACCCATAACCATAAGGAATTATGAGCACAAATCAATAAAAAGTTAAGTGGAAAAAAACCCACAACACCATGAAAATATAGGAAATGGAAAGGCAAGGATAAAACCACTATAAATCCATACAATCCTCCATACCAATGACAAAACATAACCAAATAATCATATGCATGTACAATGCATCCAAAAAATAACAAGGAAATCATACATGCAACCTGTTACATGCAAATGAATCCAACTTTAGTTGTTGATTCACATGTTCCCTTACACTTTCTTGCTTTACTTTGCCTTCTTTATCCAAATCCAATGTATGCCAAAGTGCTCCAATAATTCTCCAAGAAACCACTAAGTGTGCAAGAGTATGAGAGAATGAGATAATATAAGAGAGCTGCAAGCTAAAACTGAAAAAATAAAAAAAAATTAAAAAAAAAAAATAAAAAAAATAAAAAAAATAAATAAATAAAAATAAAAATAAAAATAAAAATAAATAAAAAAAATAAAAAATAAAAAATAAAAAATAAAAAAATAAAAAAATAAAAAAATCTGTGAAATGGTCGTCATAATCCTTTTTATCATCGAGACCATTATTTCTTTATTTTCCTTCAATTTTCCTCACATGCAAATATGTGACCCTTCATCTCCATTTTCTCTTATTTTATATTATTTTCATAAATAGATGTCAATTAATGTTAGTTTTCCTTTTACAATCCCTTTGCCAATTTCCATAGCCATTAATTAATGAGAAGTGATACAACATCACTATGTTTTTCCTAACATTCATCTTGGAATACGTGTCCCATGACCTTGGTTTTATTTTTATTAGCATAGGAAATCAGTCGAGGGTTATTAAAAACCACTCCCCCTTGGGGAAAATTGTCCTCGATGTTCAATGATACTTATAAACCAACAAAAAACATGTTTCCCATGGAACTTTATAACACAACTCAATAAAACATTTACATCATACCATATTTTCAAGACCATGAACATCAGACCATGAACACCATACCAGTTATTGGATCTTTATAACATAGATTTATGAAGTATTTACATACATATCCATATATATATAAATAAGAAAAAAAAAATCAAAACCTATATCATAATACATCCACTCAACAAACAAATAGAGAAGGATACATAGCTCCCATTTGATCAGCTATCTCCCATGTAGCTTCATCGAGCCCAAAGTGCTTCCACTACAATTTAACTTACTCAATTGCTCGATTCAAGAGCATGAGAATATTTTGTTGCAAAATGGACTGAGGTTCCAGCTGGAATTATCCTTTTGGCTCCACCTGCAATATATACTAGTCAATCACATGATCAACATCTTTAAAGAAATTCTTAAGCAATGAAACATGGAAAACATCATGGACTTTCATTGTCAGAAGAAGTAAAAGTTTGTAGGTCACTGGTCTAATCCTCTCAAGAATATCGAAAGGCCTACAATATCGAGGTGCCCACCTGTCACATGACCCAATACTCAAGGAGATCCTATTGGGCTTGATCTGCAAGTACACATGCTCCACAACTTGAAACTCCTTAAATACCTTGTGTTGATCTGCATAACTCTTCTTCCTATATTGTGTTTCCTTTAGATTCTTCTTGATAACCTACATTTCATGTTCCATCTCTGCCAACATGTTTATTCCAATCAATACCCTACTGACTCGATCACTCTAACTGATAGTAATATTACAACTCTGCTCATAAATTTCCTCAAATGGACTCATCTTCAAAGATTCTGAATACACATTATTGTATGCAAACTTCGCCAATGAATATACTCCTGCCACCTTGTCTATTGGTGCATAACATACATTCTCATCATGTCCTCGAGAATACTATTGACCCTCTCTATCTATCCATGTGTCTGTGGATGATAAGTTGTACTGAAGGCCAACTCTGTCCCCAATCCCGCAAACAACCCTTTCCAAAACCTGGAATTGAACTTGGCATATCTATCTGACACAATATTCTTAGGATTACCATTAAACCACACTATATACCTAATGAAGACCTGATCTACCTCAATAGTTGAATTCATAGACTTTATTTGAATGAATTGAGCCACCTTAGCCAACCTATCAACCACAACCATAAAAGAATCAATTTTTCTAGATGTCCTCGGAAAACCTGTAATGAAGTCCATATAAATTACCTACTATTTCCATTCCAGTATATGAATCAACTGAATTAAACCACATGGATTCTTACACTCTTCTTTTACCTTTTGAAAATCCAAATATATTGAAAAAAATTCCGTGACCTATTTCTTCAAGTCCGGCCAATGGTATAACTTCTTAACAGTTGTCAATGTCTTCTGATATCCTGGGTGACCCGAATACAAATTAATATTTAATTCCCTCAATATAAGCTTCTTGAGCTTGCTATTGTCAAACACATAAATCATTTCTCTAAATTTGACCAAATCATCTGTTGTGATATGATAATCCACATCCTATTCTCCTGTACCCTACTGCTATAACTTGTGCTTAAACTGTTGGTACCTATCATCCTATTATCCTTCTCGTAATATCTGATCCTGTAAATTGTCCCATATGAACTCATAGCCACAATGTTATTTACCTACACTCTTTTGAAAAGATAATCTGCAACCATGTTCTCTTTACCCTTAATGTACTTGATCTCGAAGTCAAACTCATTGAGCGTAGCTAACCACCTAGCTTTCCTTATATTCATATTAGGTTGGTCAAACAAGTACCTAAGCACAACGTGATCACTCATACAGAATGAAACTCCTACCAAGGAGATAGTGTCTCCACATATCCAATGCATGAATGATAACTTACAACTCAAGATCATGAATCATGTATTTCTAGTCATGCTCATTCATTTTATGTGACTCATAACACACTACATGCCCCTCTTGCATTAGGAATCCACACAGTCCTCTCTTGCAAGCATCTGTACATAACACAAAATCTTTATCTAGATCTACAATCTTCAATATGAGAGCATTCGTAAGAAACTACTTCAACTAATCAAAATGATTTACACATTCATCTGTCAATTCAAATTTCTTTCCTTTTCTCTCCAAAGATGTAATATTATAGATAATCTATGAGAAGTTCCTCATGAACCGTCTATAGTAACCTAATAGTCCCATGAATGATCTGACCTCATCAACATTCCTAGGAGTTTCCCACTCCATGATAGCTCTGATCTTTTGTGGTTCCACTGCTATACCTTCCTTGGAAACCACATGCCCCAAGTAATAAACTTTTTTCATTGGCATACAAATGATGTTCTCTCAATAATCTTAACACTGATTCTAGATTTTTTTCATGCTCTTCTTCATTATTAGAATATATCAATATTTCATCAATGAATGCTATCACAAACTTGTATAGATAAGGACACAACACACTATTCATTAAACACAAGGAAGTAGTTGGATCATTAGTCAAACCAAAAGAAACAAAAACAAACTCATAATGCCCATACCTAGTCCAAAAAGAGGTCTTGTATATTTCCTCTTCTTTGATGCGTACCTGTTGATATCATGATCTCAAATCAATCTCTGAGAACATTTCTTCTCCCTTCAAATGACCAAACAAGTTATCAATTCGTGGCAAAGGATACATGAGGCATAAGAACTTTGTGAAGCTTTTCAAAATTCAAATAGTTTAAAATTTATTTTTATCCAAAAAAAAATCTATTAAATTTTATTAATGTTTATATATATATATATATATGGCGGAAATGTGAAGCTGGGTTACACTTTTGTGAGAATCGGGGGTGGAAATTTTTTTTCGGCAATAGTTCGGCCGAACTTGTTCTTCTGTTTAGATTGACGGCACACTGACGGCGTGGGAAAAGAGAATTTTTGCCGGAGATGGGAAAACCGGCAACAAAAGTTCGACCGAAATTTTACTCTTAAAATAGTTCGGCCGAACTAGTTCTTATAAATATATCACCCGCGAAGTTCATTTGTTTACCACGTCTGTGTTTCTTTTCTCTGTTTCTTCATGCATTTTTGTGTTTCTGTGTTGCTACTGGTCTGGGGCTACTTCTGTCCTCTCTCTTGGTGATTATTTGTGGTGATGTCAAGCAAGAAAAATACCAGGTATTTCTCCTCCTGCTCCTCCTCTGCAAGTCTACTACCAGGTATTTCATCCGTGCTACAAGTCTACACCTAGTTTTGAACCTGCATCCATGCAACATGGTGTTAGATTCGTTGTATGCACTCTAATTGTGTCCTTATTTTCCCAATTATGAAGACACCAGATACCTTGAATGTTGCTAGGTTCTTAGCTTCAAAATTATTTTCATTTTAAACATATGTTACGCAACATGATACATTGAGATCTGCATGAATTATTCATTACCAATTATGGTGACAATCACCAAGTTCCATTAGTACTAATTAAGCCTAGTACATGTCATGCCAAGTCCAAAATGTTCTTTTTTTTTTCATATAAATTGTTTTCGACAACTTTGGTATCACTAATGTCTTGCTTGTTAAGATGATGCTTGGATGCCTAAGTCAGTCCCACATATTTGAGGGCATTGTTGAAAAAAGAACCTTGTTGAAATGAAAAGACATCGTTGAAACATAAAATTTCCACTTTGTGACCTCTCTTGAATCACAAGTTCCAGGGAACAGCTGCTTATCAGTCTCCTCTTCCGGTTCTCCACCACTTGGTGGCTGCCACCTTGCCAGAAGAAGCCTCATTGGACTACTGTCCACTCTTTTTCTGATCTGTGCTGCCATGCAAGCCCACCTCTCTTGCGGCCCCGAATCGCACTCCACTTCCCTTCCACATGTAATAAATAACCCTGGGCTTCAGGGGAGTCCATTAGATTTGGGGGTTCACTTGCGTATATAAGGATTTCCTTTTCTATGTTAACTTTGGATTGTTACTGCAAATACGCCTTTTGGAATTCTTGGTTTTAATTTGAGTTGATTGGTGTCATGTAGAAGTCAAGGCACTCATTGCTATATAAATTTTGTCTTTACAACCAAGTGGGAATGAGAAACCCCAAAATTCCAAAAAAAGCAACTATGCTATTAATTATGCATTAAATTTAATTAACTTTTGCTGTAAGGTGTATGTTGAATTTCTGGTAGTATGATATGCATTCGGTTACTGTAGTTGTTACTGTTCATGTGGATCTATCAATTTCATCTGCTCTAGTTGATTCTTGCCTTGTGCATGGAATTTTACCACCATTGTTAAGCTTATGCCGTCACTGAGCCTTCTCTCGATTCCTCAATGCTAGAATGATTGAACTAGAATGATCTACTACTGTAATGTGACTACATATTGTCTTTTATATGTGACTACATATTGTATTTAATATTGTTGTAATGTATTTTGTATGAGACAGAATCTGATATTTTATACTTGATAGCCTGTTATGGGTATATCAAGAGGATTTTGTATATGAAATTTTATCAATTTATGAAACAGGGTTTTTTCTCCTTTGAAAAAAGAGTTGAAATCATTCTAAATTCACATATGTTCAGTGGTGTCACAGTTTCACTTCCGATATTATGTTGCTTACCTCGATGAACAGGTGGAACTCTGTGAGGAGGCCTCTCTTTTTTTGACTCTATGATCATATTGTCAAAGGCCGTTATATGTTATATGGGCTAGACTGTATAGTTATTAGAATACATATCTTCATACTATTCTGCAAATAGTATGATGGAAACCAAACATAATAATGTATTAGGACATCACAACTTGCTAATTAGTTATTAGACTACATATCTTCATATAGAACTTGCAAATAGTATGGTCGAAATGTGGATCTCATGACTCTTCATGATTAATACTTCTAGAAACCAAACATAATTTAATTTATTAGGACATAATTTAATGTATTAGGACATGCTCCTTTAGGCTTGGTGGAATTACCTTTGCTTTTTATTTCTCTCTTACACACACACATATATATATGAAGAGATGATCCCATTTTCTTTTTTATTCATAGATCAAATGTCATTTAAATACAAGATTTATCATAATGTACAATGATTCATTCCATATTATTCATAAATTTTTTCATTAAAAAATGAACCCTTTAAATGATGAACCTAGTTAATGCTTCTTCTTCATGAAAAAGTACTTGATCTTTCAATTTGAATTTGATGATGGTCCTTTGTTATCTTTTTTGACTACTTGAAATTATTGACACAATCATATGCTTCTTGTTACTCTTTTTATTCCTTCCTTATATTGTATTCTCCCCCTTAGATATTGTGTACTCTCCCACATAGATATTGCACTCAATTTTGATGGTCCTTTGTTATCTTTCTTGACTATTTAAAATTATCAAATTATTGACACAATCATATAGATATTGCACTCAATTTTGATGGTCCTTTGTTATCTTTCTTTACTTCAAATTATTGACACAATCATATGCTTCTTGTTACTCTTTTTATTCTTTTCTTATATTTTATTCTCCCCCTTAGATATTGTGTACTCTCCCACGTAGATATTGCACTAAATTTTGATGGTCCTTTGTTATCTTTCTTGACTACTTCAAATTATCAAATTATTGACAAAATCATATAGATATTATACTCAATTTTGATGGTCCTTTGTTATCTTTCTGGACTACTTCAAATTATTTACACTTGATCATATAGATATTGCACTCAATTTTGATGGTCCTTTCTTATATTTCTTGACTACCTCAAATTATTGACACAATCATATGCTTTTTGTTACTCTCTTTATTCTTTCCTTATATCTATTCTCCCCCTTATATATTATGTACTCTCCCACATAGATATTGCACTCAATTTCATAGGCTCTTCTTTTGAAGTCAAATATATTGTATTCTCCCGCTTAGATATTGTGTACTCTCCCACATAGATATTGCACTCAATTTCATAGGCTCTTCTTTTGAAGTCAAATAAGTGACAATAATTTACAAGAATTATCCCTAATTTGTTTCTCACATGTTCAAATGGTTCTCTAACAAGATAATTTACAAGAACTATTCCTAATTTGTTTCTCACATATATTCAAATGCTTCTCTAACAAGAGGCTTTGTGGGTATGTATTCCATCTTCACTATTTTCTCAAAGACTTGTTGTGTGAGGAAGTGGTACTTTATGATGATATGTAAATAGTGATTGAAGGAAGTAGAATATTTTATTTTTGAAATTATTATTACACTTCTATTGAAACACTTAATAGATATATAGATTTACCAAGTAATATCTTGTAGAGCCCATTTCATCCAAAATAATCAAAAAGAAATTTACCTTACCTTAATATCTTGTAGAGCCCATTTCATCCAAAACACTCAAAAAGAAGTAACTACTATCATTAGCGGAATTTTGAGGTCTAAAATGGGCCTCCTAAGGAAAATGTACAATCAAAATTCACTTTATGAGAACCAATCGCATTTTAGCGGATGACATCATCCCTAATGGTTGAGGTGGCATTGATTGAGTTAAAGGTACTTACTTGTCACATTCTTAAAAGTGGATAAAAACTCATGGTTAACCATGGTAGTGCTCTAAGTACTTTTAAAGTCAAAGTAAAGTACTCATAATAAATGTCATTTCACACTTTTTGAATAAAAATATATTATTGTCATTTCATATTTCTTGAAAGAAACAATGCATATCCCTATATATCTATTATATTATATTATATTATTTTTATATAGTATATTAATTACATGCTAGTATACAATTTAAATAATATAAATTTTAATTAATAGCATATGATCATTAAGAATTTATAAATTTATATTTATATTTTATTTTAAGTTATTTAAGTACAAAGGACAAATGCCTTAATTGTTCAATGATAATGACTTTTTCTTGAAAAGCTCATTTTTATTTATAGTCACATAAATACAATTTTTTTATTAATTTTATTTTGGTACAACTTTTGAATTGAATTTAACTATGGTTACATGGATTGTAGGGCAAAAAGTGAATTTCAAATTCATAAATATTATTTTATTGGTTTTTCTATTATTTTATTATTTCCTTAGGAGGCTCATTTTAGACCTCAAAATTTTCCTAATGTACATTCCACTTCTACTCACTCAAAAAGAAATTGACCTTAATATCTTGTAGAGCCCATTTCATCCAAAACACTCAAAAAGAAGTAACTACTATGTACATTCCACTTCTACTCACTCAAAAGGAAATTTACCTTAATATCTTGTAGAGCCCATTTCATCCAAAACACTAAAAAAGAAGTAACTACTAGATGTATTCCACTTCTACTCTAGATAGAGAAAGTAACGACTCTTTCTTACTTAACCATTAAACCAAAGACTCTTCTAAGTAGAATTATACATTGTCCACTTGTACTTTTCACAAGCCTAGTTGAATCTCTATATGTTGTCAATGTAAATTTCTCACAAGTAAATTTGTCAATGTAAATTTCTTAACTTCTACAAGTTCTATAGGCAAATTCTGTAAAGGGCTAGGTAGCCTCTAGATCTCATCTTTTATGAAAGGTGACATATCTAGTAAATTCCCCTACAGTCAATCTATGGAATAGACCTAAATAGAAGTTCTTCATTTTAATATCCATAAAGCACAACCACTTTAAGGTAAACTATGTACATGTGTCTTTTCTCCCACAAACTAAAGGCTTCCTGACATTAATTTTAGATGTGAATTCTACCATAAACTTTTTAAGTCAAACTTTAAGATAAACCATGCACATATGATTTGCAATAAATGTCAATTTAATATCTAAATTCACATATGTTCAGTGGTGTCATTGTTTCACTTCCGATATTATGTTGCTTACCTTGATGAACAGGTGGAACTCTGCTGGGATGCCTATCTATTTTTTGACTCTTTTCTCATACCGTTAAAGGTCGTTATATGTTATATGGGATATACTGTATAGTTATTAGACTACATATATTCATATAGAACTTGCAAATAGTATGTTGGAAACCAAACATAATAATGTATTAGGACATCACAACTTGCTAATTAGTTATTAGACTACATATATTCATATAGAACTTGCAAATGGCATGATGGAAATGTGAACTTGCAAATAGTATTATGGAAGTGTGGATCTCAAAGAAAGGTTATGATTAATGCTTCTAGAAACCAAACATAATTTAATGTATTAGGACATGCTCCTTTAGGCCTGGTGGAATTACCTTTGCTTTTTATTTCTCTCTTACACACACACACACACACACATATATATATATATGAAGAGATGATCCCATTTTCATTTTCATCCATAGATCAAATGTCATTTAAATACAAGATTTATCATAATGTACAATGATTCATTCCATATTATTCATAACTTTTTTCATTAAAAAGTGAACCCTTTAAATGATGAACCTAGTTAATGCTTCTTCTTCATGAAGAAGACTACTTGATCTTTCAATTTGAATTTGATGATGGTCCTTTGTTATCTTTCTTGACTAATTCAAATTATCAAATTATTGACATAATCATATAGATATTGCAATCAATTTTGATGGTCCTTTGTTATCTTTCCTTACTTTAAATTATTGACACTTGATCATATAGATATCATATAGATATTGCACTCAATTTTGATGGTCCTTTGTTATCTTTCTTGACTACTTCAAATTATTGACACAATCATATGATTTTTGTTACTCTTTTTATTCCTTCCTTATATCTAATCTCCTCCTTAGATATTTTGTACTCTCCCACATAGATATGGCACTTAATTTCATAGGCTTTTCTTTTGAAGTCAAATATATTGTATTCTCCCCCTTAGATATTGTGTACTCTCCCACATAGATATTGCACTCAATTTCATAGGCTCTTCTTTTTAAGTCAAATAAGTGACAATAATTTACGAGAACTATCCCTAATTTGTTTCTCACATGTTCAAATGGTTCTATAACAAGATAATTTACAAGAAATATTTCTAATTTGTTTCTCACATATTCAAATGCTTCTCTAACAAGAGGCTTTGTGGGTATATATTCCATCTTCACTATTTTCTCAAAGACTTGTTGTGTGAGGAAGTGGTACTTTATGATGATATGTAAATAGTGATTGAAGGAAGTAGAATATTTTATTTTTGAAATTATCATTACAATTCTATTGAAACACTTAATAGATATATAAATTTACCTTAATATCTTGTAGAGCCCATTTCATCCAAAACACTTCAAAATAAATTTACCTTACCTTAATATCTTGTAAAGCCCATTTCATCCAAAACACTCAAAAAAATGTAACTACTATGTATTCCACTTCTACTCACTCAAAAATAAATTTACCTTAATATCTTGTAAAACCCATTTCATCCAAAACACTCAAAAAGAAGTAACTACTATGTATTCCACTTCTACTCTAGATAGAGAAAGTAATGACTCTTTCTTACTTAACCATTAAACCAAAGACTCTTCTAAGTAGCATTATACATTGTCCACTTGTACTTTTCGCAAGCCTAGTTGAATCTCTATATGTTGTCAATGTAAATTTCTCAGAAGTAAATTTTTCTATGTAAATTTCTTAACTTCTACAAGTTCTATAGGCAGAGTTTGTAAAGGGCCAGGTAGCCTCTGGATCTCATCTTTTATGAAAGGTGACATATCTAGTAAATGCCTCTACAGTCAATCTCTGGAATAGATCTAAATAGATGTTCTTCATTTTAATATTCATAAAACACAACCAATTTAAGGTAAACTATGTATATGTGTCATTTCTCCCACAAACTAAAGGCTTCCTCCCATTAATTTTAGATGTTAATTCTAGACCATAAACTTTTTAAGTCAAACTTTAAGATAAACAATGCACATTTTATTTACCTCATGATCTTGTGTCATTTCTCCCATGTCATATATATATTTTTTATTGATTTTTTTTTCAGGGATAAGAAAACCATTAAATATGGTTGAAAAATGGAAATTATGCATAGCAGTTTCTTGCAATCCCAATCCAGGGATAGAAGTGATTACATATGTGCTTTCCAATATTGTGACTAGAAAAGTTAGCCAAAGGAAAATGAATATACCGGAAAGAAAAACAAACAACGAGGCATATTATATTGGATTGATAGAAGGCTTGGGAAGAACGATGGAGTATGGATCAAATGGAATTGTAGTTTTCACCAATTCTGAACTTGTGTGCAACCAGATGAATGGCATGTGCCAAGTTAAGAAGGAGAGGCTAAAAGAACTGCATGGAATAGCAAACAATATTGTTATCCAATTTCAATTTTTTAGTATAAGGCATTGTACAAATGTGAATAAGATGTCTGCTGATATATTGCATGGGGAAATGCGAATTCATGATTCATATATCAAAGATGAATTAGAATTATATAGAGCAATTCCAATGCAAGATTCATCTCTCAAAGATGAATTGGTTTTGAGATGCTTTTCTTCAAAAATTCAAGATTCATCTCTCAAAGATGAATTAGTGTTGAGACGCTCTCCTTCAAAATTTGTTGATGGACATTGTAAAATATCTTGGATATGTGTGTGTCGTGTACTTATAAATACGTATTTTTTAATGACCATGTGTTTTTTTCAATTATATACCAAGTGTACTCCCACCACACCATGTAAAGCGCAACTTGGTGAACTTCACATTTGCAACAAGTGGTGAACTTTACATTTTTATAAAATTAAAATGCAGGGACTTCAACACATTTTTGTTTAAATGGAGTTGGGTTAAATGCAGTTTCACTTCTTTTTTAATGACCATGTGTTTTTTCAATTTTATACCAAGTGTGCTCCCACAATGAAAAGCGCAATTTGGTGAACTTATCATTTTTATAATTTCTTTTTTTTCTTAAATTGAGTTTCACACATCAATTAGTGCTTTGAAAGTTCTGTTCTACATAATTTGTGTACACTAAATTACAAATTGATTTTTTGAAACTTATTTTGTGTAAATGTCCACCAATAGATATATATATCATGGAGGATGAATGACGAAGATCAACAGAATCCCATATGGAGGATCAGGGATTGGGGGATGTTCATGGTATTTAAATATAATCTTAAATCTCCATACATGTGTGTGCATATGGAATTGATTTTTTTATTAACTTTGTGAGTTAAATTAGTTGTTAATAAGTTTCATATTTTATTTTTTAGGAGCTGAGAAGAGAAGGGTCTCTACTCCATCCATAGAGCATGCCCATGGTTCACCCAGTCGTGGTATGGTTCACGCAATTTAATCAATGAATATGTACATGTATTTATATATACACATGAATGTATTTTTCAATTGATTATAAATTCATATTTGTTCATGAATCTTCTCTCTCGTCTCGAGATGTTGGTGGTGGTTCAAATCCCCTTAGAGGGCCATCAATAAGTGGTAGCAGGTTGCGTGAAGGTGGTGATATTTATTCCTCCGGAGGCCAATCAACAGTTGGTGGTGTTGGTTCTCAGCAGGGTCGTTCTGGGTCTGGTTCTCAGCAGGGTCACTCTGGGTCTCAATAGTTTTAGGGTGGAGAAGATGTTAACCAACCACATCGAGGTTGCCATCAATTTCAATATTTTTTTCATTGAATTTGTAAAAATTGTTTTACATGTGTTTTTTCTAATATACGAAATTATATATATATTGATGTAGAGGCTAAAAATGTTCCAAATATTGGACAAAATAGACGCAGGGCAGAACACTACATTCAAGAAGAAGGTTGTCTACCCACCACAACTTATCCAGTCGACATTTCTGATATACCATGGGAAACAAACATGGTGCAATGCACCTTACAAAGGTGTGAAAAAATTCATGCAAAATTGCAGAGAGATCTCGTGGCTTTGACTCTACCTGTTGAGAGTCGACAAAGCCTTGAAATAGTTACACATTCATTGGGCGATATTGTAAATGTGTACAAAAATCTTTGACCAATGACTGATACATTTGTACAAGTGATGAGAAAGAGAAAGGAAATAGTAATGGGTCCCGATAAATGAGAGGATGTAAAACAAAAAGTTACAAGAGATAGGGTGAAGTCAATGTTTATTTTCAAGGAAGGGCCAAAAAGAAAAATGTTGAATTTGCAATATTTCAAACACCCAAATATAGCTCACTATTTGTATGATAGGCACCTTGCAACCTATGGAAGGCTCCCATGGAACGAAAAGGTTCCTATTTATTTTGTACGAATATTTTACGCGGAATTTTTTTTGGGTATGAAACCCAACTACATTGACCTTCCATCAGAATTTTTTGGTCTGGGAAAAGGTTGATTGTATGACCATAAGGGCACTAAGTGAGATGTGGAGTTGCCTCGCCCTGAGCTACCATTGGTGAGTCAACCTTTTCGGGTCAAAATTATGTGGTCAGAGATGGATGCGACTTCTCAAATAAGTCAAGAAACAAGGGATGTCATGATCGACAATGTTTACAACGGATTAAGTGGATTTGATGTTTGTCTAAATCGACAAAGAGCACATGAAAATGCATGTGCCAATTTTGTGTATTGTACATATGAAAATATTGACAACATGAATGTTGAAGATCTCAAATATATGCGAAATTTTTTTGCAATGGTATTCAAGACCTAATTCTTCATGAGGAAGAGGGCACGGGAACGGTATGTGTTAATGACCTTAGGGTTCAATTATTTTAACATGTATACATGTGTACAATTTGTAATAAATACATGTGTATGTACATGTATATATTTATTTGTATGTACATTAATCTAACAAAAATGTATCATTATATGTTAAAGCACCATTTGCAGTTGTCACGCATGATGAGTGACGAAAATGTTAATATCAGGTTCAGGACCTCTGATTCAAACAATGCAGATGGGTCTCACCATCGAGATATGTTGGAAAATGTTAGTGTTTTTAAGTGATATTTTTAAAATAAATAATTGTGCACACATGTACATTTATGTATATATAATGATAAAATGTTTTAACAAATTCCGATTCCGTCCAATGTTTTTGGGATGGTTGTACCTTCTTCTTCCTTGGGAGATGTACCTTCTACTTCCTTAGGAGATGAGCCACAAGTATGGACAATTTTTCACTTTTAAAATTTATGTTTAAGTTATATATATATATATATATATATATATATATTCCACCTCAAAAAGTTCCATTAAAAATTGAGATATATATATATATATATATATCTTGAGTTATTTTAAATTTTTTGAATTTAGGTTCCTATAGAAGATTTCTTTAATCCACGGACTCTAGCGACGGAGATAGGAACATCCACACCATTTCAACCATTTGAACAAGTTGTCTAACTTTTTTTTTTAATATTATTGAAAATAAGTTTATATATGTACACGTGCATTTTCATTTGAAATTTTTTACTATATATATATATATATATATATATATATATATAACTGTACATGTATATTGTAGAGTTTACCGTTGTAGATGTTCCCATGGGGGGGAACTTGTAGCAGGTGAACAAATGGAGAGGGAACCTCATGAGGTATTGTATGATTGATTTTTTTTTACATGAAGTTTTATATATATTCTCACTAATTTTTAAAACATCAAATTTTAATGTTCAAGTACATGTGCATTGTGTACAGGTTTCCCATGCTTCGCATGATAGTGCGCGGATTGAGACCCTGATAGGAAAGACGCTACATCCATCTCTATTTGATGGACATGATTTGTAGATTTGATTTCAAGATTTAGATAGTCTTAAATTTACTTTTTTTATATATTATCTAGATGCACTGTCATATATATATATATAACTTGATACAGTTTGATACTTGTGAGATCTACAATTTTTGGACATATTTTATTACAATGTTAATATAATTTTTTTTGTTCCAAAAAGTTAATTTTTGGATGGTTTTAGTACTTTTGGCATGTGAATGTGAAGTAATGTTGTTATATAATTTGTTTGGTTTTTAAAACTTTTAAGTTTTGGATAATTGAACTACTAGTAATGTTGTCATCTATAAATTAATGTTTTGCTTCTAAACTACATTTGGCATGTTATGTAATGATGTGTTATAATTTGTTTTGTTTTTAAAATTTAAGTTTTGTTTTGCTTCTAAACTACATTTGGCATGTTATGTAATGATGTGTTATAATTTGTTTTGTTTTTAAAATTTAAGTTTTGGATGCTTGAAGTACATTTGGCATGTGAAGTAATGTTGTGATCTATAATTTTTTGTTAAATTAAAAGTTAAGTTTTGGATGGTTTCAATCTACATTTGGCATGTGATATTTAATGTTAAATGTTTAATGTTTTTATTGGATAGTCAAGAACTACAATTGGCATGGCATGTGAAGTAATACGTGCATGTGAAGTAATGTTGTGATCTATAATTTTGGATGGTTTCAATCTACATTTGGCATGTGATATAAGTTAAATGTTTTTATTGGATAGTTGAACTATAATTGGCATGGCATGTGAAGTAATCTTGCACGATATATAATCAAAAAGTTTCTAAAACTTAAGTTTTGGATGGTTTCAATCTACATTTGGCACATGCGATATAATATTAAATGTTTTTATTGGATAGTTGAACTACAATTGGATGGCATGTCAAGTAATGTTGTGATATAATCAAAAAAATTTTAAAACCCAAGTTTTGGATGGTTGAAGTACATTAATCATGTGAAGTAATGTTGTGATATAATCAAAAAGTTTTTAAAACTAAGTTTTGGATACCATTTTAATCTACATTTAATGTAAATCCCTTTAATTTTGATTTAATGTTAAATGTTTTAAATGTAAATCCCTTTAATTTTGATTTAATGTTAAATGTTTTAAATGTTTTGATATAATGTTAAATGTTTTGATCTAAGTTTTTGATGGTTTCAATATACATTTGGCTTATGGAAGACTCCCATGCATAGACATTGGATGCGTTGCAAAAGGGGAGGTGGGGGTAGGGGTGGAGGGGGTAGGAGTGCTGGCTCTCACCCGCCTCTTCCAATCCATGACACAGGCGAGCACCCTCCTCCGGCAAGTAGTGTCGCACACTTTCACTTCACCAGCGCTATGGTCAAACCTAGAATTATGGCGACCATTTCTCTATTTTTTCAGGAGGAGCCCCAAGATGAAGGTGCCTCTGGTTCCAGGAAGCGACAGAGAAAGTCCACCATCCCAACCCATCAGCTCCAAGACACTAGCAGCGACAGCTCGGCCTGTGTGGAGAAAAAGCTCAAAGACGACTCTAGTTTCTCTTCCACTTCGAAGAGCTCCTCCTAGCACTCCAAGAGAGTAGCTGATGATCCGAACGACTACAATTGTCCAATTGTGGAGGAGAATCCTCCTACACACATCGATATCTAGCCTGATGTCAGGTCCTCTTTAGCTTTTTTGAACTTTTGTCATGTTTTGCAATCACTGTGCTTCTGAACACTCTATGTCTGCTAGTTTCCCGATATTGGGCAGCATCTTCTGGGCTGGTTTCTTGGTTATGGGCAACCTCTTTTCTGTTTTTTTGATTCAGACCCCCTCTAATTGTTTTTATTTAATAAAAAAGAGTAAAGAAGTAGTTATATGTATTTATCCCTTTCATTTTGATTTAATGTTAAATGTTAAATGTTTTGATATAATGTTAAATGTTTTGATCTAAGTTTTCAATGGTTTCAATCTACATTTGGCCTATGGAAGACTCTCATGTGAAGTATTGTTTTGATTTAATAAAAAAGAGTAAAGAATTAGTTATATGTAAATCTCTTTAATTTTGATTTAATGTTAAATGTTAAATGTTTTGATATAATGTTAAATTTTTTTATCTAAGTTTTGGATGGTTTCAATCTACATTTGGCCTATGGAAGACTCCCATGTGAAGTATTGTTTTGATTTAATCAAAAAGAGTAAAGAAGTTGTACATTATCTCTTTAATTTTGATTTAATGTTAAATGTTAAATGTTTTGATCTAAGTTTTGGATGGTTTCAATCTATATTTGGCCTAGATGGAAGACTCCCATGTGAAGTATTGTTTTGATTTAATCAAAAAGTTTTTAAAATTCAAGTTTTGGATGGTTGAAGTACATTTGGCATCTTAAGATTGCTTTTGATCTCTACATACTCTTTTTTGAGTGAAAAAATTTCCAATAGGAAGAACATAGCTTTTCAATGCAACTAACCATATCAATTGAGCTCTAATTGAAAAAAAAGTAAAGTAGATATATGTATTTATCCCTTTAATTTTGATTGGAAATATA
This sequence comes from Pinus albicaulis, assembly GCA_034641835.2. Taxonomy (NCBI): domain Eukaryota; kingdom Viridiplantae; phylum Streptophyta; class Pinopsida; order Pinales; family Pinaceae; genus Pinus; species Pinus albicaulis. The sequence continues at coordinate 505,752,521 of CM076582.1, forward strand.
AGAAGTACATATATGTTTGTTGAATTTGGGTCAATGTCATTAATGCACTCAAATAGGTAGCCTTGTTGATTTATAAATTGGTAAATTGATGACATTCAGTTAATTGCATTCTAGAACATAGAACATATTCGACCATTGGACAGACAAATTTTGTACTAGATTTTCAATTAGGAATAGAGATGTGGGTCAAATCCCACCAAAAGTCGGAGAAGTGCTCCGAGTCTCTTGTCTGAAAGGAATCTTCGTACAAAACTATACTGCGGATGATTTATTTACATTGTGGATACTTTTTACCAGAAAATCCAACTAGTTTTTCATCAATGCACATAGAAAAACTAGTTCCAGTTAATTGCATTCTAGAACATATATATTGAGTACGTGAATCATTTTTCATCAATACACATAGTAAAACTACTTGAAAAATTAATTGCATTCTAAAAAATACACACACACACACACACATATATATCCAATACATGTAACATTTTTCATCAATGCACATGTATAGAAAAGCCACTTTCAGTTGATACTAGAGCACGTGCATGTACCAAAACAATTTGTACATGTGCAAACACTTGCACAAATAACATAAGCAGCTCAATTTTTAGTTGAGTACTAGAAGTTCTAAAACATATTTAATCCAAAGAGAATAAATTTTTGGGCAGTTCAATCAAAAAAATTCCAATGGAATGCCATCTTCAATAATCCGTTCATGATCGGATTTTGACATTTTCCATTTCTTATTTTTCATTTTTTTCTTTGATTGAACCTCTATCAACTTTATGCGTGCTGCACACACCAAGTGACTATATTGACAACTTATGAAATTAGGTTCATAGTCTTCAAAGTAAACAAAATCCCCACTTTGATTAGTTTGTCTGAAAAAATAACCTTTCAGTATAATAGATCCTCTTTCATATTGAAATCCGTGATCATTATAGTTTTCTAATCATTTCATTTTTTGTTCAGTGCAATGCATCAAATAATGCTTAACATTTTCATCGTTGTCAATGGGTGCAATTACAGCAAAAACATCTCCTGCACAATAAAACAAACTTAACAAAATTATACATATTTAAATTTATTTCTAGATCTTTAAATCATTAGAAAGAAATTCAAATGTTACCTTCTCTAACAAGATCAGAAACTCGATCACCATCAGATGATATTGTAGTTTCCTCTGATTGCATTTCTTCAAACATTGCAACATAAATTTTTCCCTTTGTATTTAGCTCTGTATGTTTCCAATCGTTCACATACATTTTGTTTTCACAAACGTCATTGGATTTTGTGTTGTCTATGCAAACATCACAAAAACAAGAATATTTTCTTTTATCCAATGCAAACACATTTATGGACGACTTTGTTTTAATTGAATGCAATTTTCGAGTCCCTTTTATTGTTTCAACGTCACTTCCAATTGATCTATCTACGTCTTCGATCCCAATATGCCAGAAAAACCTTTATATGGAAAATTAAAAGAAGAATTTGTAAATATGATATCAAAATACAATCAAATATAATCATTGCATGATAAATGTACAATGTTTAAAATTAGATTTCCAATATAAATTAAATTGAATGTACCTTCGCACTTCCCTTGATGGGTTAGTCTCATGGCTTAGAGCAGCGATGCACCATTGAACAACTTCTTTAGCGTTCACAAGTCGGCTTGCAGAGTGGTTCATTTGATATCTTCGAAGTGCTCATTTTATGCATGCTCCTGCACCATCATGTTCTCCTTTTCCATGGCCAGTCTCAAAGAAATTCCAACAATGTTTAATGCAGGTTTTCTTATGAAGACAACACAACCAAAAGAATGATCGTGCAAATTTGAATTGACCTGCGCATCCGTCTGACCATATCCAATGTTCATTGAATGTTATTCCACAATTTTTCAAGGAATCATAAATTTTTCCAAAACAATGTTGTACAAAATATGTATCATGTGTACGATCGTCACTGATATAAAAGTGATATTATTTAATGATATGTCGATTTTCACTCGTGATTTCTATATGATCGACGTTTTGTTCAGCATGTCTATATAGAATATGGATGAGCATGGAGACTTGGTCAGAATGATAGTATTCACTCTGAATTTCTTTTTGTGGAACAAATGTGTAGTTTTCTGCAAAATCAATCACTAACAAAATGGTCCCTGGTGGAAAAAATTCACGAGATTTTTTGAATTGCAAGTCTTTCCATCGAGCTCTATGGGAATGCTTGGTGTATTTGTAAATTTATGCCTCAGACTTTCTCAAAAAGTCTATCACAAAAATTTCATCTTCTAGTAATTCAATTCTTTAAACACCATTTGCACCTTGAATCGATGTATCGATATATTCATATCTCTTCCATTTAACTTTCATGTTGGAAAATGATTGATCATTTATATCAATACGATATTTGTTTTGAAATTTAGTCAAATTTCCACAATCATCGCATTTTTTACCACCAACACATTTTTTTTGTAAAATAGTTCATCACTTTCTTTTTCACATAGAATTTGAGATATGAATTCACGGATAGTGGAAGGAGGAGGTGAATCCTTCCATAATGTTCTACCGAAATCAAGGAATGTGTCATAATATAACTCAAATTCCACATGATAATGGAAACAACAAGTGTCGCGTACGGTGATAGGTTTTACATACCATGGTTTTTGTTGAACAAAAGCACTGAGTGAAACATGAATTTGACGATTCTCTTCTTTGAACTTGTTGAATAACTCTATCTGAGTGGTTTCCAAGAGATGTTTTTCATGTTCTTCGTACTGATTTCGTGCTATTCTTCTTCGCATCACATGCCTTGCAGTTGGTGAAACACGCGAATTTTTCTTCCAATATTCATATATTATTTTTTTAACATTTTCTCCAAGTCTATCTTTGTATGGTTGCCTACAAATAGCTCTCCAACAAGTGAGTTCATCATTTACATCTATTTGCAGCCGAAATTTCCGATGTTTGTGCAAATTTTTTCACGAGGTTCCTAATGCTCGTGCCATAGATGTTACCAAATGATTCTCTTTAGTACTTGATGAAACCATTGCCATATGTATTCCTCTACGTATAATTGAAACATTTTTCTGTCTAGATCTCCTAATTGAATTTATAGCACTACTTATATTTTGTATCACATTTTCCTTCATTATTTTATATTTAGTTGATTTTTGAATACCTAGTAGTGTCGTAGCTTCTTTTAATTTCCTTAATGATAGGAGACCTTTCAACATTTGAGCTTGAACTGTCACCTGCTCCTCTATGAAATACATTTCAAAAATGTGGTTAACACGATATCGTATATAATGGTCAGGTTTTTTATCTCCATATGTGTGACTGTCAAAATTTTATAACATCGCATCATCGACACTGATTTCATCTGTACATATTCGAATAAATAGTACATAATAAGTTTACATATTCAATAAATAACTAAATTAATAAATATATGTATAATTTCAATAATACGTGCATGTGTTCAATATATATATATACCTTGTGATTCAATTTCTTCACTTGAATTTCTTTCAATATTTTCACCATCTTCAATCATTGGTTCAATATCTCTTTCACTTTCTCTTTCAAAATTTTGTATCTCATCATTAATGTTTTGAGGAATATTTCTCTCTGTTTACATTGCAAAATATTTTTCTTGAATTAGTTCATCAAATAAAAATTAAGCTTCACATTTTACACTAGGAAAATTTTAAATATATCAATAGATCATAATATTTACATTTACATACTTGCTTCAATTTATAGTTGAGGTTGACTTTCCCCTTCAATATTTGAGAGTGCTTCTATCTTTCTTTTGCGAGATTGTCTCATCTCTTCTCTACGTTCCTCAGGGTCTCTTTTTCGATCATATTTTCTCTAAGAATTCCTTCGATTTTCCATGATAATAGAGTATGAAGTTCAAAAAAATTCCTTAAAAAATTTAGACAATAACTCAATTAAAAAAAGCATTACAAAAGATTTAATTTAAAAAAAAAAAACTCATTTTAAATTTTTTGCAAAAAATACATACTCCAATCCAAAACACTTACTTTAAAAAATCCGAGAAAAAAATGTCTTATAAAAATGAAACGAAGCTCAAAATATTTACTTCAACTTAAAACACGTACTCTAAAAATTCGAAATTAAGCCCAGATCTATACTTTCAAAAAAAATGAAGAACAAAAAATATCCAAAAAAATGTATCACATACCTCCAAGAAATGTCCTTTGGATGTACATCCAAGAAAATTTCTTAAACCCAAAACAATTCTTTGCAAAATCAAACTGCCTCCAACAAATGTCTTCCAAGAAAAGTCCTTAAACCCAAAACAATTCTTTGCAAAATCAGACCGCCTCAAAGAAATGTCCTTAAACTCAAATCTCTAAGAAAAGTCTTTAAATCCAAACCAAGACCTTTGTAAAATTAGATCAAATGTGTGAAATGTGCGAAAATTATGAAAGATTTCGTGGCAATTTATATTGCCGCGAAATGTTTCTTTGGAGGGGCTCCACGAAATTTTCCGACCGATAGAAAAGTAGGCAGAAGTTCGAATGAACTTTGAAATTTTTTTTGGCCGAACTTTAAAAAAAAAATCAGCCGAACTATTAAGGCGTGAGGCTTAATGGCCCGTTTGCACAAAAACTAGTTCGGCCGAACTTTGTAGAAAAGTTCGGCCGAATTAACGCGTCACTAGTTATGCAAATCCAAGCTCTGAATACGTTTCTACAACTTTGGACTGATTCAACTCCATGAAACATTCTTAATTAACTATCGAAACCAAGACAAGCATTTTCAGAATTGAATCTACTTTCAGGAAATATAACCTTTATGGAATTTCATAAATATTTACTAATTTTAATTAATTTTGTAATAAAACGGGTGGAAATAATTCCTAAGGGTCATTGTGATTTAGTGAAGTCAAAATTCTGTATCTCCCAAAATACATTGGAAAAAAAATTGAAAAAGTTATGGGGCATTACATTGGTCCGTTGTCTCTAATGGGTAGCTTTTATATTTTTAGTTTATAACTTATATATTAAGAAATTTCTTGCGTTGCGAAACATACTCAAAATATGCAGTTTTTTCATATTGGACCAGTTCAAAAAATTATAGTAATTATGATATGCATCCATTGGCTTTGTAAATAAGATGAAACCGAAGTAGACTCTGTGTAGATTCTTGTAAAACATTTTGTTTTCTCAAAAACACAAATTTTCAAAGAATACAACATTGCGTATTAACATGACTTCTTATGAATCCTTTGATTGTTAAAAAACACACACTCAAAGAAATGCTAAGTTTACATATCAAATCTGCATAAAAAAATTCCAAAAAATAAGTAATAGAAAGCTAACAAAATTTCTAACAACTTTTATTTTTATCGAAAAATAAAATTCTAAACAGAAAAATTGTTATAGTTTGCAGAAAGTTGAAGAATCAAAGAAAATGAAATTATTTTCTCAAGAAAGGACAAAAAGTGTAACCCAACTTCACATTTTCACTCATATATATAATGTTGTATTAAACAAAATTTCATAATAATAATTTTATGTTATTCACATGTTATTAATACAAATTATTTTTATATTTACAATAAAATTAACAATATTATATATAAATAATTAATACATATAAATATAAAAAATCATAACAAAATACTTTCAACACATAAGAGTAATCGTGCATGCATATATTTAATTGAAAATTAAAAAAACAAATCCATCTATAAAATAAATATAAAAAAGCATAACAGAATAATTTTAAGTGAGATTATTTATAAAAAAATATTTAATAGGTGAAAGTAACCTTGTATGCAAGATATTCAAACTTGAAAAAAAAATTATAACTATAAACTGAAAAAAAAAAAAAAAGGGAAGCAGTCTAACTAGACTGCTTTTTTGCCCTGAAAATTATTGAAATTCAGGTAAGATTTTAAGAAAATTCGGCATGGATTTTTGTAAATTCAAGTTATAGTTATGAAACTTCAATATTTTGGGTGCCCTAGAGGTTTTTGATGGTGCTGAGTCCATTTCCACTATCAAAAAAATGATTCAAACATTGTTATAGCAAGATTAAAAAAAAAAAAATTTCCTTAATTCCGGCCAATTTTGGCCATCCGGGCAATTCCTCTCGCTAGATAGACAACTCCAAAAAAGGTCCGATCTATAAACTAAAAAGAAATAAATCAAGAGACATGCAATTATTTTTGGGGAATTTCTCGATCTCTCGACCTCAATCTTAAATTAACATCTTAGCTCCATCTGCATAAGGTTGCAATTTAGAAATAAAGCAGTTGTTCTACAAATCCTGATGGGGTGTTAAAATGGCAACTTACTTATAGTAGGTGTTATAAATGATGACAATGTTAAATATAGTGTTGAACTTCTACCATCAATGCATTTTTCTGATCATCGTTATAGTTTACATGCACGTTTTTCATATGGCCAAAGGAACGGTGTCCACCACGCCCTACACTTGGCCTCACATGGAATGTGCGTGGAATCTCCACGCTCCATGTAGTTGGGATCACCTGCCCAGGTCCCCTCAAATCAAATGTTTGGAATTGGGGATTGGCATTTTTATATGCTCTAGGATCATCAATAAGATCATTCCTTTTGTATGCTTTGATATGGCGAGCTCCTTTGATGGAATATTGGTTACAAGATGAGCACACTCTCACAAGTGGGTTATGCCCATTTATGAGCTCATCATGTGACATTGCCTTCTGATGGTTGAGCTCTGGCTCAACCTGGACACTTGGCCCTTGTCATGTAGGTACTATGGTATTCATCTCATTCATTGTACCAGTCTCCTCATGTATGCAATGTATTATATAGGCCTTAAGCTGCTCATAGGGTGGTGGAAAGGTGGTCACCTTGTTGTTATGGTCATGGTAGCTTGTCGACTCAAGGCCTCTACGACTCTTTACAAATGTGGCTAAAGCATATGGTTGTAAGAGTTTTTTAAGGTCAGTTTCCACTTATATACCCTCAATTCATTGCACTAGGATTGTGTTGTGGCCATTCTCATCATTAGTTTTCTCAGTGTTTTATTTCCTTTAGGAGTCTCAACCTCAAGACTGAACAGGGCCATTTTATTTCTCAGTGTTCTTTGTTCTATTTTTGGCACAACACAGGGACACTTCCATCCTTTGAATTGGTTACATTTTTATCCTTGACGTCCATATAAGCCTCTGACCTGACTAGGGTTTCTTTTAACTACCTAATGCTTGTCTGTGGGGCTTGATATTCTAGTACATTTTCCATTTGGTTATAAAATTGGTTATGGTATTTCCCAATCTTTGTCTTTACAAGTTGTGATAACTTTGGTATAGTCATCAGAGTGGGCTTATGACGAGTATCAATTACTCCCCCTCTACTACCCTAGATTTTCCTCTTGTCCTAAAATTAAATTTACCTTATGCATCCTGGTGGGATTACACTTTTACTGAGACTTTACTCGATTCATTGTTTGTTTACTGTGTTCATAGTCAAGTGTTTTGTCTACAGGTATTTCATGGCTCCACGACAAAGATTACCCATCTGACGAGGTGGTGCTCATGGGGCATCCTTCTTAAGGCATAGTCGCCTTTTCGGATGGGAATCCGTGGCGAACTTTTTTAAGGCTACCCCTCTTGAGGCCCGAAAGGCAATTCTAAATTTGGAAGCCAAGGAATTTGAAGATCACAAATATTTCTCTCACTCAAAGACAGGTGGAAGAAGTTTAAAATGGGTGTGAGATCTAGGAAAATTTCAGAGAAGAAGACTTCATTTTCTTCACTCTATGACCCACCATTATCAAATGGAGACTCCACTTAGCATAGTTATCTATGATAAGCAAGTTGATAACTACAAATTCTTTGTTGGCCAAGAGAAAATTAAGAGAATATTGTGAGATATAAGCTATAATCTTGATGATATAGTGGTAAGGTTGAGTTGCTCGGAAAGTTTTATAGTTTCAAACTCAGATACGGATTCAAATGACCATCTCTAATGACCATGATGAAAAGGCCATAGTCATCAATGCTATGCCTATCAACACTATTCATGCAAACTTTGATCTGTCAATGAACAATACCATGCAACTACTTCGCGCTACCGCTATCATTCTTGACTAAAATGTTCATCAAGCAAGCAGTTTCATTTTTGAAGATTGAAGGAGTCTACCAATTCGATTGTTCGATTGTATAATTGTATAGAATAATTAATTGTATGTATGGTGTTCGATCTTATTCAACTGTGAACTGTTTTTGGGAAGGTCAAAGATGGATGCTGTGGTGACTAAAAATAATAGCCGGAGAAAGAAAGAAATTGTTATATTTGTTGTCAATTGTCAATTTCCAAATACGTGGTGGAAAGTTATAATCGCGAGTGTTTGAAAATCAGAAGATAAACGGAAACAGAAGCGAAATTTGAGAAGGAATTGATGAAGTTGAAGCGTGAGAGGAGGCGATAATAAGGAAGTTTAACATTGAATTCGAGGGCACAAGAAAGGGATGGAGAGGGAAACATTCACAAAAATGTAATTAAGTGGCAGCGCACATGGCTACGTTGTTCAAGTCACCAGCCGCTACGACCGGAACGAGAATCTTTATCACGTATCCAAATATAAAATTGTATGTGAATGTGTTCGGCCGCTGCGACCGGCACGAGAATCTTTATCACACACCAAAATATAAAATTGTATGTCAATGTGTTCGGCCGCTGCCACCGGAGTGACTGTCATATCAGATGAAAGACTATGGCAATGTGATTGTTTGCTATGGGAAATGGCGGATAGATATTTTCCATATATGACAGGATTCACCTAAAAAATCGTGACTTTCACGATCTTGACGTGTAGAAAACCAAAAGTGGGGTTTTAATAAATTTTATGATCGAAAATGGTCCGTAAACATCACATACCCGTCTCCTGCAATTGAATCACTTTCCTCCGAGTGCACATGATTAGATTAGGTCCCGCCATTACTAAGGAAGAGACTAAATATTATTTGAACAGTTTGTTCGTGTAGCTATAGTTGAAGGCGTTTACATTCTCACTGTGACGTACCGTCGTTCGGTAAATTCCAAAAATGTTTTCATGTGGTAAAAACTATTTATTCGTTTAAGGATGATTAAGTAGGTATTTGAATTCCTCTCAAAAACATTTGTCATATCTTAAGGTAGTTTAATCTATATATTATTATAAGTTTAAGTTGTTTAATGCATATGAAATGATTTATGTAATAATTTTTTTATTATAAATTTAAGCTGTTTATTTTAAAAGTTTGAGTGTTAAGAAGTATTTTAAGGTATCTTATACAGTTTGGAGTGAGTAGGCTTAATGGTTAAGATTATGTGTTTCCTCCTAAGAGGCCAAAAGTTCAAAACAAGAGGGGTAGAGTATGTATGCTTGAGTGAGGTGGGTCCCGTGTCCCACAAATAAGGGGTCTCATATACCAATATGGTATCTTGCTTGACCGTGACCTTAAAATTGGATAATAATAATAACAATAATTTATACATTCAAAAATGTATTTTAAACAACAAGAAAATAATCTTTCTCAAAATTATATTACCAAAGTATGGCCAAATAAAATTAAATTATACCTTTATTGTTTTAACCGATAAATAGTTACATAATGTTTGTGTTATTTACTATAAAGTATAAAAGTTCAATTAAAAAGTAGAAAACTTAGAATAGTAGAGTATTAATTTCCTAATATTATTGGACTTTATATAGAATTCAGATATTGTAACTCAATTGTATAATAATGAAAAAATAATTTGTATGCACATGTTAAGATAGTCTTAATGGGGGTACGAGATGAAAGGAAGAGGCTAACCGACACCCTACCCATCTCCATGTCACCACTAGAGTTAAAATTAAATGTGCCTCGCTTACTAACGAAGGTGGCACAAAGGACATGGAATGTATTAACCTTAGCTCAGTTGGAAGCATCCTTGAAATTTTCGAGATATGCTCTTACTCCTTGGTAACCTTTTGGCCTTGCTACTCCTTTTCATCTTTATCCTGGTCTAGTGTTGGCCATGTCCTTTGGATGAGGCTCCGTCTCTTGAGGATTGTTGACTAACTTATCTCCGTTGGAATTCCCGTCATTTTTGGTGGCTTTTACAAACGGAGAGGTGTTTCCTTCCTAGAAAGATAATCTCACTACATTATTATGCTGACAACTACTCCATCTCTCAACTCTGCACGAGTAGAGTATCACTTGTGTTTTGCTACCTCCCATAGCCATGACACAATAGTGAGCATGTTGTCATCGAAGAGATTGAGGTCGAGGAATGGTGGGGGGTTCTAGGTGAAATTTCAAGCTGAGTCCTAAGCTCATAGATATTAGGAACACACGTCGTCTGGCATTCAAGAAGAAATCCATATTTTTGAATACGAAACCTGTCAAGATAGAAAGGGAATCTTATACTCAAAGGGTATGGTATGGTAGGGGTCACTTCATAGGTGGAAGACACATATAACTATGGTGGGTGGAAAAATCACTACCTTCATAGGGTGGATCTCTATTGGAATTTCAAGCTTCTCCATTGTAAATTTTTGGCAGAGAGGTGCCAAACTTAGTTCAATCTAATGCATAATTTAAATCTTGTAAATGTTGAAGGGAGGCTGACCATATTGGAGATGCCCCCAAGTTCCCAAATTTCACCAGCATGTAATGTCGAAGAGAAGCTTCTCAACTTTGACACCTCCTTGTCCTCCTAATGCACATGTGTTTTTATAGTTTCCAATATTTAAAATATGGATTATTATGTTAGTTTCACTAGGATACCTCTTACCCATATTCAAAGTTATTTTCATTTTGTTTAGACATTCCTCTTTAAACTTGCCAATTCTTAATGTTTCTTTTTAAAATAAATTAAACTATTGGTTTCCCCATCTATGGAGTAACTAATGCAAAGGCATCTTGTAAAACGTTTCTAACTGAGGAGGTCAAAATTTTTCACTAAAGAAGTTAGTAGAAGTTAGTTCCTCAATGTGTGGAATTTGTTAGAGGGGTTACGATATAAGTTCTTTTATTGCTTTCTAATATATTAAAAATATTCATTTGTTGTAAGTTTGGGCTCATCCATTCCTATTCCTTTGGATATGAAACAATTCCATTTATGTAATTCCTTTTAAAATGGATGAATTATTATAGGAGAACGACGAGACTATGGAGTAAGTTTTGTGCCATTGAATTTTGTATTACCTGTCATTCATGTGTTTTTTCTTATTGTAGAATTGATTTCCTTGGTATAAAAAACCAAGGTCGATATAATGTAGACATGAGTGCAAGGGTGTGGTACTTTAAGATAGGAATAGTTTTTTAAAGAATTGAGAAGAGGAAATTTAGATAAGTAGAAGGAGGAAGAAGTGTACGAAAAAAGAACAGCATGATAAAAATTCCTTATATTTCCTTTTGAATCAAAGTCCAACTCTTGAAAAAAGCCGAGGAATAGGACTAGAGTCTGTCGAGAGAATGAAGTTAATAAAAATAGATTTCTCAAAGAATCTTCCCCTGAAGGTCTAACCCGAATTGAATTTTAAAAGATCAGGGTGATGTAGAGCTAAGGTGATGCGGAGCTAGGGTGATGTGGAGGTTGACTGACATGTAGTGACAGGGCGGATGTGTCGAAGCTCTGCAGGGTGACATGGTTTTACAAGTCGCTCGAATATCGTCAAAGGATAGAGATGGATATTTTTCCCGTTCTCTAGGTTTTATCTCCCCAGGAGATACAAAGCCTGTTCTACGTGCACAAAATGGAAAATTTCAGGGCAAAGGTCATTAAATTACGAGATTTGATTCATTTATTTATGGGAACATTCCCTTTCCTAGTTCTGTCTTCCTAAATATTTCCAACCCAAGCCAGTTGTGCTTGCTTCCAGAATGTCGGGGTCTCTGGTTCTTGGTCATATAGCACGATTGTGTGGGGCTCCTCCCCGCGTGGTGTTTAAAATGAATATTGGTGTTTGTTGTGTTGAGAAGGGCTTGGCTCCAAATGACTATTCATATTTGTTATACGAGGCTTGGATTCGGTGGTTTTCAACCCATAAACTCCTCTCACTTGTTCATATTTTGTAGTGGTTTTGGATAAAATCCGGATTAACACCATATTTTGGCTGCGTAAATATAGACATAAAGTAAATATTTGAACTCAATGGATTTTTTAACTTTATCCCTGTTTTAATAAAGCGGAAACTCCCCTTGGCTTGCATCAAGTTTTATATCAGAGAATATTATATATATTTTGTAGGAACAAAGATGTCTTACAGATTTGGACGTGGTAGAAGAGGAGGCCAAAGAGGAAAAATGCTTGTAGCTAATGCTGAAGTGATGTGAACTATGCAACAGTTAAAAGAGAGAATGGAAATGATGGAAACCGATAGACAAAGAGATCCTGAAGCCAAATATGAGAAGAAGGAAGTAGAAAAATATTTAGAAGGAGAAGAAGTTGAGTCTACATCGGTTAAAGTATTAAAAGTAGTATTAGGATCTATTTCAAATCCTAAGTCTGAAATATCCACCTATACTGGCATTATGAATCCGGCGAAGCTTATAGGATGGATCACGAAGATGGATAAATTCTTCAGATATGAAGAGATGGATGAGGAGAAGAAAGTTAATTTCTTTGTCACAAAATTGAAGGGACATGTAGCTCTATGGTGGGATGGTGCACATTTTGAGAAGAGAAGGAAGAACAAGCAGAAGATCAAGGGCTAGGAAAAAATGATTGGAAAGTTCAAAGGAATTTTTTTGCGAAAGGATTATCAACTCACTTTATTCCAGTCGATGAAAAATCTTAAGCAAAGGTAAAGTATATGAGGGAGTATATAGAGGAATTTTACAAGGTGAATATCAAGGCTGGATTTGTAGAGAGTCTACAGAGAAGATATCCAGATACATCAATGGCCTTAGGTTGGATATCTATGATGAGATTATTGTATTATCTCTCGGGACTATTGAAGAAGTATACCAACTGGCTTTAAAGGTTGAGGAAAATCTCGCAAGGAAGTAGTCTGGTAGAGGAATAGTTATTGCAAGAGAAATATGACAACATTCAGATAGAGGAAAATATATATCATAGAAAGAAGGATCTAGTAGCTTGATCCCATAACGACAGCAAGAGGGAGACTTTAGAGGTGAAATATCCTTTTCCAAAGGACGAGGAAGAGGCATAGGAAGAGATATTTGATTCTACAAGTATGGAAAGCCTGGAAATATGTTATATGAATGCACATAGAATAGACACAAGCCATAGAAGGATTGTTGTTACCCCAATAGAGCAAGGGGAACCAAAGGTAAAAGAACCAGAAAATGTACCAGAGACAAGAGAATATAATTTGTTACTTAAGAAAGTGACGTTGAAACTAGAGAAAGAAGTTGTTGAGCCATATCAAAGGAAATATTTATTTGTTTTTCTTGCAAAGTCCAAGGGAAATGTTGCAAGGTTGTGGTTGATATTGGAAAAACAGATAAATTGGTGTCTACAGAATTGGTGGAGAAACTGAGTTTCAAGAGGATGAAGTATTTGAAAAGCTATAAGGTGTCATGGATTCAAAAGGGTCATCACGATACAGGTGGATATTGGTGGCCACTCGCCTATTCCACCTTGCCAGTTTCATTAGTTTTCTTATTTACTATTTTTCACAGTTTTTGGGGTCCTAATATTCCAAAGCCGTTTTAAGGCCCTAAAAAACATAGTATTCGAAGATATCTTTCCAATAAGATATCATACACGTCAAACAAAGATACTATGGCCAATTCATGACCCTAGGAAATTGGTTTCCCAACTAACCCCAACAGGTCTCATAAACTCTTGGTGTTACATATCCTCAGGTTAGGGTTTTTGTTTTTTAGGGTTTTCTCTTATTGTTCAATCATTAAAAGGCCCTTGAGCCTGATTCTAACATAGTTCAAAGACATGGAGCTACCACATCTCTTCTCAGAGATAAGCTACCATCGCCTTAGCTAGTTTATGTCCATTTTTTTTGTAAGCATATTTCATTCATTTGATATTAATGAAATGAAGCTTTATTTATGCTACACATATGTGTTTATGTTTATTTCTATATTTTATTTCGTTCCTACATAAATACAGATTTAGGTTACGACTCCATGAGGGTTTGAAACATATTTCAGTTTCAATGTTTTGCAGTAATCTTTAGTAAGATTCATGAAAGTGTCATAGTCTCTAGAGAGATTCATATTAGATAGTGAAAATATCTCATTTGAAAATATTTTTTATTATCTGAAATAGTTTCCCGGTTTGAGAGATATGAGAAATTGAAGTTACACATGTCTGGAACATTGCACCGCTGTGCGTCCTGTGATTTTTTGGAATCATTTTATCACCCCACAGATCATTAGATTTCAAGTGTCTTATATCAATTGAAATATCTATTCAATAACTCAAATGGGTCTTTGACAGAATTTGATTTCATTACCTATAGCAGAAGTTATCAACAATGTTGCAGCAATAGTCCATTTCAACCAAGATCTAGGTCAATGGTATCAGAGAGGTATACTCTTTCTTGATATTTCTTGCATGTACCCAATGAGGTTGAGGGTATAGGGATTTAGGGCTCGATCTGGTTGAACCTTTGTAAGACCAGCCTTGCAAACCCCGATGGCCTCCCATGGCGGAAGAAAAGAAATATGACAGAGCAGGAGATCCTATCAAAATATTGCTTGAGGAGGCCCTCGAGAAACAAATGAAGATGATGATGGATAAGTTTTCCTATATCCTTCAATGACTGCCCACCGGTGGTGCATCTACATCCAGCAACCACTCTAGAGGTGCCACTCCTTTCAAGGTACAAGTCAACTTCAACATTCCTATATTTGAAGGCTAGATAGATGTAGGCACCGTAGATATATGGTTGAATTTGCTGGAAGGGTATTTTTCGATACATGATTTCTCTAACCAAGAAAAGATTAATTTTACACTCCTCAAAGCCACCCCCCATGTCAAAGACTAGTGGGAACCCTACTATTAGTAAAAAAACGAGAGGGAACCCTCTTTGTTCTCGACCACACCCACTTAGAATTTGTTCTGAGATGACATCAAGGAACAATATTACCCCGTGGGGAGCTATGAGGATCAAGATGTGCACAAGCTGGCCAATATGTTCCATACCCTGTGCAAAAAGTTGGCTATTAAAGATTCAGAGAGACATTTGGAGCTCAAGTACCGCAGTTGTTTTCACAGATACATTCAGGAGGAAATGGAGTTCCTTGACATTACCTCACTTGGCATGACATAACGATATGCTACCAAGATCGAGCAAAAATTTAAGCATAAGAAGCCAGACTTTGGATCTGTGAATATGAATCCAGGGAAATGTGCCCCCGAAACATAGAAAAAGGAGTAAAGCCAAAGCGCGGTGACTCAAAACAACACTACAAATCTAAAGAAAGACACAAGGAATTGGTGTGAATTTCCTAACAACTTCACTTACAAGAAAAGCAAGTGTCAGACCAAACAATCCTTGCTGACCGAACTGAAGGCATCAGAATCAGATGCATGTCCTGATTCTAAGTCAGAACCGGACAAGGGGAATGACAAAGGGAAGAATGTCATTCACGCGGATCCCATTTCCACTGTTGCTACCACCAAGCTCTAGAGAGAGGATCTCGAGGATCAAAAGGAGGACGAGTGCCTCTTCCATTCACAGATGTGGGTGAAGGGTTCTTCACTACAATTCCTTTTCGATAGCGGAAGCCAAAATAACCTCATTTCAGTAGAGGTCATGAAGCGACTTGACATACCAACCATAGCACACTCATAGCCATTGTGTTGGTGTGTTTGGTACAGATATGTATGAAATCACACCAACTTAAAGGGTGTGGTTTTTCCTCTCATGTTATTGGTCACAAGAAAAAAATATATGGAGTCAAGCAAGTTAGTGGAAATAAAAGTAAAACTAAAAAAAATAACCAAAAATCTCTAAATAGAGTCAAACAACTTCAATAATCCAAATGACGATGCTTACATCCCCTCTTATTGAGTGTTGGTAGGAAATGAGGATGATACTTTAACCAACTTGCCAAGGGGCCCTTAGAACTTGGGGTTCTAAGTCCCGATGCAAGGATGTGTTGGAGCAGGGTCTCCCAAAGGCTATGAATTTTGTCCATTTTTGTATAGTTTTGTATTGTTTAGTCTAACACAGGGGTTTTGGGGTGGGTCAAAGCCCCTAATGCATTGTAAATGGGTCAAGGGTAGACCAAGAGTCAGCAAACCACGGTTTACGGACCATTGGATGTGTAGGTTAAATTGTTATAAATAGATGAACCTTTTTTAGACATAGGCAGGAATGAATAGAGATTGATGCGAAGTATGAATTGTTAGATCTATGGTAGGGTTGTTTGGGTTAGGACTCCTGCTGGCAGTGCGCGTGAAGATCCTTTGTCTTGTTGTGTGTGGACCCTACTGGTTGTGTGCACATGTGGGAATGTAAGAGGATTTTGGGTAATGGTATATATGCGTGGAAGTATTTTGGATATCTGATGTTATCTAAATCTGTTATGTTATGGTTGATGCGAACTTGAGTTATATGATTATGTATTTGTTAGTAGCTGCAAACAATCTGTTTTTATGGTACATGTATATGTGATCTGTTAATTCACTGCGATTATGTTGTTCTATGATTATAGCTAATAGTACGCACGTGGATGCGAACATGTTAATTAGATATGATAAGATGTCTTCTGTTTATTTATTGAGACTCCTGCGAACAACCTCTTGCTGTATAGATCTGATAGTTGTGGACTGGCTTGACTTACCTTCTCTCTCCCAGGGTGTGGAAACCTGGTTCTAGCACCCTCCCATACTGCTTCGGGTGAGACTTTCGCCTACGCAAGCAGGTCACTGCCGAAAGGGCCAGTAGTATAGGGGTTCGTTGGCAAACCTTAACCTCCGACCTTGGGTTAGGACCACTCGAGCCAACACATGGTTATGTTGTTGGGACCAAGAGCATTTTGAGAGAGATCGGGTAATGCCAAGGCCATATTGGAAACCTGAGAGAAAAGAAATCGATGAGTGGTTTGAAAAATAGGTTCAGGAATTCGAAGTAAAAGAAAATCGCAGTAAGAAGTTGACCATAGAGGAGTGGAAGAATAAGTACATTTTCATGGAGATCTATGAAATTTTCTTTGTAACAATTACGATCGAGCTCTAGGAGTGGCTCGCAAGGCTTGTCGAGTTTCAGAAGTGTTGGAAACGTGAACGAGTCACACAGTGGACCCCAGAGCGGATCCTGCAGTTAGAAAAGACTGATAACACCATCACTCGCATGGTAGATCACTGGGTGGACAGTGTGATAGGAGGATTTGTGATAGAATTTGCAGTCGACCAATTCGTATCCTATTCAGAAGTAGAGAGGAGGTTCTTCAAGGGTTTCCGAGGTAAGTTTTTGAAAACTTTGCCATTACTGATTAAGATATTGTCGTGCAAAAAAAAAAATTTGTATCCATACAGAGTGAATGAGCTCCGACCACATCGAAGGTACAATGCGTAGTGGTAAGTACTACAGATTTAACCAAGAAGGGGATCGATTTGTCTACAGTCCAGTAAGAAAAAATTTTGCGCATAGCCCTCCATCTACACCACCTTCATGCCCTCATAGGGGTAAAAACTCACCTCCACCCCCACCAGAAGACGATATGGCCTCACGTATGAAGCTACCTACCTTCAAGGGTGTGGGTGATGAGGACATGGATCGGTTCTGGTTTGTCGCAGGATTGGTATGGACTGCGCAAAACATAGCAAGTGATGCGGTGAAATGGGCACAACTATCCCTCGCTTTCGAGGGGAGAGCCTTGGACTGGTACATGGGATACATTGACCAACATGCGAATGCGACTATTGAGGAAATCAAGAAGGCATTAAAACAATAGTTCAAGAAACCTAAGTCCTACTCTCAGATAGTAAACGACCTGAAATATTTCAAGCAAGGACTGCCTGAGGCGGTATGGGAAGCAGATCAATGATTAAAGAAAGTGATCAGAGAAGGAGGATTCCAGTATGATGACAAGCAACACACGGAGTGGTTTATTGCTATGTTGCTGCCCCACCTACGTGTACCTATGGGTCATCAGGCCATTGAAACACAGGAGAATGCCTTGGAGGTTGCCATGAAACTAGAAGTTGCGCCAAGAGATGACACCCAATTAGGAGTATAGCAGATACAAGGCCAGCTAGAGGTAATGCACATGGAGATTCAGAATCTGTGCAAGGAGCAAGGGATAGAGGCCAGCCCTCAAAGATGGTGCATACGATGTAGGGTGAATGGCCACACCAAATATAAATTTATGCTGCTTGTAGACTACATGCAGGTTGGGGGACCCAGCCCACTGTGCCCTAGGGACGCTGTGGGACCAAGTGGGCCAGTGCTATGGTGCGATGATTTCCGCGTTGTTGGGCTGCATGATACAAACTAGTGCCCTCGCCTTGCCGCATACATCCAAGAAGTAAAACAACATGGTGTAGGTTTTGTACGTCTATAAGACATGACGAACAGAACTGTCGAACATATGATTTTTTGATTGACCGGGGAAACCTATATAGGGTACAGTCAAACCCCTCATCACCTAGATCCCTCGCAGGTATAGGAGGTTCCCGGGATAGGGGCAGGGGAGGGGGATGAGGGGGAAACGTAGGTAGGGGTAGAGGCCAACTGATCTGTTACAACTTCGGGGAAGTAGGTCACTTTGCGAGGGACTGCACGAACCCAACTCGAAAATCCTGTAGATATTGTAGACAGTTGGACCATGTGATTGAGGACCGCCCAATTTTGATGGCCAAGGTGTAGGAAAAGTAGCAGAATCGTACACATAATATAAAACAGATTAAGGTGGAACTTCGTGAAGAGGGGCTGACCATTAATGCGATAACGCGTAGTGGTATGGCCACCGGGGGGTCAGCAGAAAAAGATGAAACGAAGTATTTGATCCATAAAGCAGCTACTAAACCTGAAGGCGTGGGTTTATGGAAGGAGAAGGAGACCTCTGTCACAGCTTGACAAGACTGTGCTCAAGACAAAACGTCGCCCCAAATAGTAGAATTGAAGATGAGGTCAAACCATTCCTGCAGGCATGCATGAAGCTGTTGCGTAATCAGCAGGCTGTAGAAAACTTCCAAGCCCTACTCAACGGTTGTGCAGGGAAAACAAACCCAGTCATGAATATTAAGGATGTGCACAAACTTTATGAGCTGAAGATATGCACCGGCTAAGAGATGTGATTAACTGCGCAGGTTGGTGATTATGAAATGGACCAGGTAATTCTAGACCTAGGATCAGATGCGAATGTACTACCTAAACAAACTTGGCAACGAATGGGAGAACCTAAATTTGAATGGTCCACTATCCAGCGATGTATGGCTAATTAATAGAAGATCATACCATTGGGAATATTGTCAAAGATTGTAGTAGATATCATCGGGGCTAAGGTACAAGCTGAATTTGAAGTCATTCAGATTGTAGAAGATGCAGATCCTTACCCAGCACTCCTACGATAGGATTGGGCCATTGATATGGGTGGAATTATCAATTTGAGGAAACGAAGCATGGTGTTTGAAAGTGAGGGAACACGAGTGATCATACACTAGACCCTGCAGAAGGAGAAAGGTATACGAAGCCAACACGTGAAGAAGAAGAGATGGATCACATCTATAAGTTAACTACAAAGGACAAAGACTGGATCAACCCTACAGCCGACTATATGCCTTGTTGGAAGAAGAGCAACGAATGCTTCTCTAACTCTGACGAAGAATTAAAAAATTGGAAAAACTGACCACAGGAAACATCTACATTGCGTTTCCTACAAATTACCACGGACTTTCGGTATATATCTTCCGAGGTACGAGAA
The DNA here is from genome assembly GCA_034641835.2 of Pinus albicaulis. Classification (NCBI taxonomy): domain Eukaryota; kingdom Viridiplantae; phylum Streptophyta; class Pinopsida; order Pinales; family Pinaceae; genus Pinus; species Pinus albicaulis. The sequence continues at coordinate 505,772,378 of CM076582.1, forward strand.
TTACCCTACTTTGATGGCTCTGGTAGTATAAAGGAATTTTTGCGAACCTTTGAAGCTGAGGTTCCCAGAGAACAAAGGATATGGGCTCTTAACCTAGCTATGCGCACAACGCCTGTGAAATGGTGGGACACACATAAGGGGGCATTCCAGGAATGGGAGGAATGTCAGGATATGATGGTACTATGGTTTGAACCTTTGATCGATGTGCACGTCAAGACATTCCAAGGCCCAGGAAATCCGCGCGAAGATTTGTTCACTTGGATGGAGTAATGGCGTGATCATACTGCAAAAGAATGGGTTCACTTGTTTATTCATGCCTTGGGATCAATTCCCACTACATCGTACCTCGATGCGGAGCTAAATCAATGCACCCACCAGTGGAAAACCTTAAAATATGAATTCTTGGGGAAATTTAGGCTAACAGGAGGATTGGAGGTGCCTGAGGAAGCTCTGCAAACTATTGATACCTTTGTGAGTGATGAATCCAGCCCTGACGCAGTAAGAGAAGTACCCATATGGGACACACAGATGCAGGATAATGTCGATTTCCATAAGGAAACCATGGAAAATTGTGACGCAAATCCATGCAAGGTCTCGATCATAAAATTAGGAGGGGAACACACAATTGCAGGACCTCCGATACATAGGGTGGATGGTACGAAACTACTAAAACCACGAAGCGATAACATGAATATGGAAGTACAACTCAAGCTGGATATAATTGGGAACTGCTGGGATGATGGGACAATAGGCAAGATTGCGGAACTGCTCATGGAGTATCAAAACGTATGTCGAGCCAAATTTTCAGGGCCAAAGGAGATCACGGGGGATTTGGGTGATATGCACGTCACTCTCAATTCAGCTGTCGAGCTGGTGAAAAAGCGGCCTTATCATACGTACAAGGTTAGGGAGGAGGTTGACATTATGCTCATCAAACCAGTCACACGGGTGAACTGGGTAAGGCCTACGACTACAAAGCTGTTACGCTCGATCCTGGGATATATGGGCTACTACAGAAAATTCAGTTAGAAATACACACTGATCACTGCACCTTTGAAAACACTGCTTAAGCAAGATATTTCACTCAATTGGGATGACGCATGCCAAAAGAGCTTTGAGCTACTCAGGGAAAAGATGGTCTCTGTACCTATTCTCACTTCCACTGATTGGGCGACGATATTTCATGACGATACTTTAGAAATTTCCCTAGAAGTGGCCCATACGCAGCTTGGCACCAGAGATAGTAATCACCCAATCGCATGTGCTAGTCGGGAAATCCCGGGTGCGCAGTGTGATTATGCTATCAAGAAGAGGGAAGGGTTGGCCCTGATCTACACACTACAAAAGTATCAGCACAATCTATTAAGAGATCACTGTAAGATGATTACAGATCATTCGGTTTTAGAGCGCCTTGGGAATAAGCCTGTCTTGGGGGGAACAGTCTGTAGATGGCTACTGTTTCAAGAATACGGTGTTGAATTCATCGTCAAGCCAGGAAATTTGAATACAGAGTGGGAGCACTTGTCTCGAATTGTGACAGGCGACAGGCCCACTAGCTCGAAGAAAGGATTGCCTGATATGAAACTGTTCACCAATAAGGTTGTGGATGTGTTCTTCACTGAGATCTCTCCATTCGTGATGACATGCATGGCACCTACCAAATATTCGATACAAAAAAAGAAGGAGTTGGTTCACCGAGCGGTGGACTTTACCATTATCGCAACTTAGGAAGTACTATGCAGAGATGCCCCGGAGCATGCAATCCACACTCTCTTGGTAGAAGCCCATGGAGGCATAATAGGAGGACACCATGCAGGAAAGACAATGGCAGAAGAGATCTTGAAGGCTTGGCTATGGCACCACAGAATTTCAGTTGGAAGGAATCACATCAGAATGAAATCAGTGCGTTGGGAATGCAGGTGGTTTTCTCAAAGTGCAGGGGTGTGCTGGGATTGCAGGGGTCCACTGAGCACACCTCGGATGTGAAAACTAGCTGTTGAAACAGTCAAATTGGGTAAAAATAAAAAATTACCATTGGATGGGGTAGGCGGCCGGCATTTAATGCGGCGATTTTGGGAGATTTTTTACCATTTACTTGATAGTAAGTCCAGTGCGAAGTCTACACTACCATTGGGCGATCCCCAAGGATATAAATCAGGTGAGATAGATCAGACACGGGTTTTGTATTACTTGAATAGATTGTACTTAGCCTGGTTGTCCTGGACGAAGTTGTGTTGTAAGAAATTTTGTGCCTATAGCATCTCTTTCATGTCTGAGCAGCCTGCTCCCTCTGAGAGTAGAAATCCTGATTTTATATTTCGTGCCAGAATGACGGCCACAAACCCTACCGAACTCTCAAAGTCATTGACCTCGGTGGAACAAGACACTGAGGAAGTGGTGGAGGTTGAGTCTGAAGTCGAAGAGGTCCTCTCCACACCTAGCCCTGCCACAAGAAAGGAAAAATAAAAAGCACAGGGCTCAGGCAAACCTCTGAAACCTATGAAATGGGCGGCAGGGAAGCCTCGTACTTCCCCATGAAACATGAAATCCCCGAGAGCTGCTCCGCAGGAGGCGCAGCCCGCCGAGCTAATGAACAGGCTTCACCCCTTCATTCGACCATGTAGGAAATCGACGCACACACCAAAGAACCTCGATGGCTTGATCACTTACCTGCAGATGCCGCTGACCCCGGGGGAGGTTCCCGTCATATGTGAACCTTTTGGACGGCTTCATGAAGTTAAGTTCGACGATCATGATTTAGCCAAATTTGAGGCCTTCACTGAGCTAGAACCTGAGTTATACCTTCATACATTTCATGGCGCTGATGGAGTCAAAGTTGTCCCCCAACGCTGGGTACGTGGTTTTTTTGGTCCGGGGCTCCTAAATCTGCTCAAGATGCCCCACTTTGGACACTACAATGTCACGAACTGGCTTGCACAACAATTGCTTGCCTTGATTCATGACAGATGTCTGTGTATCTAGGACAGGATCCCCATTCATGTTGCGCTAGTTCATCGAATTACTGGTCTCCCCATGAGTGGACCGAACCCCCTGGAGCACATGGGTAATAAATATGAGGGGGAGACTATTGAGTTCATGAGCCAAAAGTATCATGTTGACTGCAATACTTGGGGGTTTATCATCAAGACCATCAGTGACCAAGGTATGAAATTGGGCACCATGTTATTATCTTGCAAAACGATAAGGAAATTTTAGGTCACCTCCCTTCTAGCCTATGTAATGGTTGGTTGGCCATTGCGGGAAAGGAGTATGTTTTAACTGGGCATAGTATTTGTGTGATGAGTTTCTCACTAATGTTCGCGAGTCTTAGGAGCAAGGCCGTGCCTTTTGTTACTCTTGGTTGTTGTTCCTTATAGCATTGGTTTCCTGGAAAGCTCCTGCGGAGTCAATCCTCCTTGAGATTACCCTAGATATGTGCGAAGGGGCTCACTATGCACACTTATGGGATTCCACGGATCCGCAACGGCTTAAGGAAAACCAGGTGTTCTGGGTCCTCTTTCAGAGTAGCATGGCCACAGATATTAACTCTCTAGCACGATTGTCCCCTACCGTGTACAACAGATACAAGGGAATTTCTACATTTCAGGTCACTCTGCATAATGTTCAGATCAGAGCGCACAAGGAGAAAGCCTGTACTTCGCTTCCTTATATGGTGGTGGACAAAGAAATCGACAACGTCATTGCGCTCTCGCCCCCTAATTGGAAAATGGGCTTCAAAACTAGCGCGAAGGGCGTTGGAGGCACCAGCACATCCCAAGTCACCCCCCTGTCGTCATCTTAGATATCAGAGGTAGGCCCAAGAGTACCAGACAAGAAACTAGTGCGGCCACCCAAAAGGATGCATAGCAGAAGAAGGATGTCGAGGAAGAGACCCAGATGGATTCACAAACTTGCTTGGGTACGAAGCGAACAAGCAAGCCTATCATAACACCTCGCAAAAAGCAACGATCTCAGTGAGTGGAACGAGACGAAATAGTCACATTGACTGATGGAGACCTAGAACAAATCACTGATGTGGTCCCTCTGACCATGAAGGACAGATGCGCTGCCTTAGAAGAGCAGTAGTGGGCCGCGGTTGACACAATTCAGGCTAAGTTGCGAGTGCTACAATTAAAGACAGACACATTGGAGATTAGTGCGACCTCGGTACAGCCAAACCCCACCGCCAGTAGCACAACAATAGTTACAGATGATAGCTGCCTATGTTCTCTCCCTAGTGTAGCTCTGGTGCTTAGTCCACCCGACCTAGGACTCCAAGTCCAGGCCAGTATAGAAGTCCAGCTGAACTTAGCTAGGCTCCCTCACGAGGCCTTGTAGGGTCTCCACACCACTATATTTCAAGAAATCCACCATCAAGACCAACAAGTGCACCAACAACACAGTGTATCTGAACAAACAATCAATGCAAAGAATGTTGAGGTGTGCCTCGCCACTACGAAGCACACAGAGCTCGAAGACATGATTCACCGACTGTGTGCAGATGTTCCCGTAGAGATTTCGGTCTCCGCCACCCCTTAGGAAAAAGTAGAAAGACTGGTCGTAGCACTCAAGGCCTCCCAAGATGAAGTTCAGGTTGTCAAGACACGCATGGAGCAGAAAATCACAGATCTATAGGCTAAGTTACATCCCGAAACACCTCCAGAGGTTCGGGCCCAGTGAACTTTGCTGGTCACCATGGCTATGAATGTCATCATGGGGCAGATCACACAGGGAGCCCAACTACTAGAGATCGCCATGCAGCTATGGAATAAGGTCCAACTTGATCCAATCTTGCAAGGGATAAACCAGGACCTGCCCCAAAAAGAAGAAGAGTTTGAGAAAATCGAAGCCACATTGCCTACTTTGGTGCCTGCTCAGTGCTTGCAATGACTACGCACCAGTCAAGCGCTCCAAGTAGATATTGATGACCTTTGGAAAAAGAAGAAGATCCTTGGCGATTGCCTAAATATGTGGGCTGACACAGCCCTCAAAATTTCACAGGATGTCGATGTTGCTATCAAGCAACTAAACCAAACTTTGGAAAGTGTCACTGCCACAACTGAAGAACCGTTGTCAGAAAAGTTGGTCGACATTGCACAGAATGCAACTATCCAAACTGAAGGCATGCTACCTCTGTTAGCTGAGGCGATCAGAGTATTGCAAGCATAGGTTGAAGCCCCACCGGCACAGTGACTCGGGACGAGTCACAAGATTGTGTTGGGGGATTGTTGGAGCAATGTCTCCCAAAGGCTATGAATTTTTTCCATTTTTGTATAATTTTGTATTGTTTAGTGTAAAGCAGGGGTTTTGGGGTGGGTCAAAGCCCCCAATGCATTGTAAATGGGTAAAGGGTAGACCAAGAGTCCGCAAACCATGGTTTGCAAACCATTGGATGCGTAGGCTAAATTGCTATAAATAGATTAACCTTCTTTAGTCATAGGAAAGAATGAATAGAGACTGATGCGAAGTACAAATTTTAGATCTATGGTAGGGTTGTTTGGGTTAGGACTCCTGTTGGCTGTGCGCACGGAGATCCTTTGTCCTGGTGTGTGTGGACCCTGCTAGCTGTGTCCGTAGGTAGTAATTGGGAATGTAAGTGGATTTTGGGTAATGACATATATGTGTGGAAGTATTGTGGACATCTGATGTTATCTGAATCTGTTCTATTATGGTTGATGTGAACTTGAGTTATATGATTATGTATCTGTTAGTAGATATGAACTATCTGTGTTTATGGTACATGTATCTGTGATCCTTTAATTCGTTGTGATTATGCAGTTCTATTATTATAGTTGATAGTACGCACGTGGATGTGAACCTATTACTTAGATCTGATAAGTTGTCTTCTGGTTATTTATTGAGACTTCTGCGAACAACCTCTTCCTATATAGATCATATAGTTGCAGACCGACTTGACTTACTTGCTCTCTGCCAGGGTGCGGAAACCTGGTTCGAGCAACCTCCCATACTACTTCGGGTGAGACTTTGGCCTGCGCAAGCATGTCACTACCGAAAGGACCAGTAGTATAGGGGTTCGTTGGTAAACCTTAACCTCTGAACCTGGGTCAGGACCCCTCAAGCCAACAGGATGTCTTTACTTCTGAGCTGCCTTGGCACAAAGTCCCCCTATCTCTACTATGGTGGACTGGAGTTGTTGGATGGCCAAAAACTGAGTCCCCTCTATCTCTGCTCTGGATCACAGACTGTTCGTATTGCTTAGGGCAATTTTGGCCAGCATAAAAATGTGCTCTCAAGTTTCTCATCTCTTGGTGGTCTTTTATAGGAGAATTCAAATCCTCCTTCCCTCTCTTGGTACATTGTGGATGGTGACCCAAGAGAGGAGGCCAATTCAATTGTGTGCCACATTTATTCCATTGTGTGATCCCTTGATGTTCTAAGGAGGCTTGGGTGGTTTTCCTTAGGCGGCTTCAAGTGTGGAATCAATTTCCTTGAGTGTGCTTTTTGTGGTACCAAAAAGTGACTTCTACCACTCCCAAGATTGCACGCTTTTTGGGTCAAAAGGCATGCAAGGGCGCACTTATCGAAGGATTTTGTGTGCAAAATAATTTTTGACTAGTTCAAATTTGATTTTTTCCAGACCTTAGATATTTTTTAGATACTTTCAGATTCTCTAATCTCTCTCAGCCCTGTAAATCCTTCTACCTAACATTAAATAATGTTGTCTTTTCTTGTACGATTTTCTAGTGATAACATTTGCCCCCTAATGTGTGAAGTCTAGGAAGAACTGTATAGCCAAAATACATTATAGTTTCTTTTCTGTATACTATGCGTAGAGAGAGAGAGCTGTGTGTAGCTCGGAATTGGAGACACATTGCACCGGTTTGAAGAATGACCATGTCCTGTGGGACCCCTGTAACTAAATATAAAACAATATATTCAAATTTTCTATGAAGTAGGCATGTCCCATGCCTGTAATGTTGTGGCTAGTTAAACAAATCTATTTGACAGATACATGTTATGTCGTGTCACTAATATGGTAGTGATCTGTTGGTTGATGACGAGGACTGGTGATGCCCATAGGGACATTTTTTTCCTTGAGAATAGGTGGAATGTGGTATCCATATGCATAAACTTGGTATGGCATATAACTGTGCATTGTACGCATAGCTGCTAGTTGGGACCTTCCCGTGTAAGCATTGCTGAAAGAGATGCTTATGAAGGCACGGGTCCTCGACGAATTTGATCAAAGTGCAATGGTTGTAAGGTACGATACCATATTGACATGAAAACTTGTGTAGTAGTCAAATGTCAGGTGGATCGATGACATCTGTAGGCAATGATGTGTCCCACAATGCCCCCCGAGGATGTCCCTTTTATGGATATGGTCGATCTAAGGTACCGCTTCCTTTTTGGAAAATAGGTGTTGAAGTCGACAAAAAGGGAGCCTCAACTGAATGAGGGGGTTGCTGATACGAAGGATCAAGATTCTAGATGTGACGGCATTAACATTGGCATGGTGGTGAGGGGTGACTGAAAACTAATGATGGGGATTCAATGGCCCAAAGTTGGAGTATAAAAAGCAACTTCACGGTAGTCATAACTACTTTTGATGGGGAAATCCCTAGAGTCGGTAGGACATCTAGGGTGGGCATAAACTGATTATGAATGTCATGGTGGCTTTTGCATGAGGGTGGTATACTCTGACAAAGGGTGTTCAGGGATTTCTGAGAAGGGAGAAAAATGAATGAGTGGGTGAGGGACATAGTGCACCGTTTGCGGTCTTTATACACTTACCAAAAGTCTAATAAAATAATGGGGTTTGGTTTGTACAAAACACACACATGAAAGTGCTCGCTCACTGATGATGTGAGGAAGTTTTTTTGATGAGGGTGGGGGCCCCATTGGTTGGTCTCATGTGTGAGGTTGATGAAGTGAATGAAGAAGTATCGCAGATGGGATTACGCTGGAGGAGGTATGGTGGGCCAAAATGCGAGGTGCGGTAGTGTGCTCTTGATCCACTTGTACAACCTAGTTTTTTGGGAAAGGGGTTTTTATTTCATATGGTAAAACTTGAACTTATGCATGGTGAATGAATGGGCATGAGGTGCTTCTCAGACTATAATGGTATGGCCATGGTGTCACTATTTTGTGATAAATGGTCTACTTTGGGTGACGAGTGCTATGGAGGGAAGGCTTTACCGACCAGCAAGGATTACTTATCATGTGTAGGGCGAGGTGATGATAAACATGGTCAGATGTGTGGAACCTATGGTTAATTTTTTATGGAGAAATGATGTCAGGATATCCAGCGTTTTCTAGGACTCTATCATGCTGGGGGTAGAATGATACCTGCTCTGGAAATTTTAGTGGATGGAGTTGTGGACGGTTTGTGTGCTTTCCTGCAAAAAAACTACCTCAAGTGAAATCATATTTTTTATCAAATATTATTGAAATACATGAGCTTTAGAAAGAAGATGAGAGAGGGCATACCTGCCGCACACTCAAAAAATATTTTTCTGAGCATGAGAATGTGTGGCATCACCTCTGTTCATTATGGAGGGCTAATCATGATGTTGCTTTTAGTTCTGAGAATGGACCTTCTGAGATCTCATTATGGTCCTCCAAAGTTTTTGAAAAGGTCAATATATAGGTGAATGTGGCCCTAATTCAATTCATTTGTGCTTGTTGAGTTTTTGAGAGGTCAGAGGCTTCTGCGAAGCAGTTCTTGACGTTGCGATCAGCCTGAGCACCAGGGATTAGTGATATCATGCCCAGGTAACCTCCACGGCGTCCTGAACTTTAATTTCTTTAGTTTGAGGGTGTCGGGGTCTGTACAAATCTGGTTTGTATGGATTCTGGGCCATTTTTACCCTAGATTGCGCGAGCGATTAGGGTAAGGGTGCACCTTCTACGTGCAAATTTAGGGTTTTGCATGCCTTAGGCATGCTTTTCTCATCTTTTGGTGCGCCTTATGCGTGCCTATTTGAGGGACAGGTGCGCAAAAGGCTGAGGAAATTTTTTGCTTATTTTGCCTTTTTTTTTTTTTTTTTTTGCTGCTAATGGGTTCCTATTTAGATGACAGGATGTTGTGAAGGGAGCGGAATTGGCCCGAGCTCCATGCTGAATTAGCTGCCGACGGTCGGGCGTGCCAACAGTTGGCACAATGGAGGCTCCTAAAGTTTGTGGAGAACAACCTTCTTCAATCACAGGACCGACTGTTACATTACTTGATCGAGCATTGGAACAGGTGGCGCAATACGTTTGTGCTATGTGGGACTGACCTTTCTACCCATCCTGAGACAGATATATATACTTTGTGACCAGGCTACTCCCTTAGGGTGTAGCGTTGTGGTATCCATTCCCTTCTAGGAGTGTGGATTTTGAGAGGTTCTAGGAGGACACCCCTTACGAAGGAGTGCATAGCCATTGCCTTGGTGACAGACTTGGCCAAGCGGTGTGCTCTGGCGGCTATCGTGCAACTTTTAGGGTCATTGGCTCCACATTGGGCATCATGCCCACAGGTTAGTGTCTTGCACCAGCTCAGGGCTGGGCACTTTTTTTATTTTTCCCGCTTCTGCTGTTACGGGATGGTGGCACAATTTTACAAGATCTGCAATGGATCGAAGCTGTTTGTGTATGCTAGTATCTTATGCAACATTATGTATGAGAGGGTGGTGTTGTTGAGACTGGTGGTGGCGGTGCCTACTGGGGGGCCACGTGAGCCTCACATGAGGAGGTGGGCTCCCATGATGCCACGAGGAGGTTGGGGTGTGGTAGGGTGTTACAAGAATGCCATGATTGAGGCCTAGTTTGAGGCCAACCCCCATATGTTTCTTCCATTCCCATATGCAGGGATGGACTTTCGTGGGGATCCAGAGATGGCTCTCCCTCCTGGCTACATTTGGGGGCAAGAAGGTATGTTTTTAGGTGTTCTAAATTTATTTGAGTATAAATGTTTTTATGTGTTTTGATAGTGATGCTGACATAGTTTTGGTTACTCTTGCAGATGTTGGTGAGGTAGGTCGTTGCATGGCTCAATTGGTTGGCCACGGTCCTCTTCGGAGACCTCAGGGAGGTCATGGGGGGTTGGGAGGAGATCCTGCATAGCCTCAAGGTGGTGGACCTGGTGGTGGGGTTGGCACTTTAGAGGAATTCAGCAGCTTGGCTACTGCTAAGGCTACGGCCGAGTGAGCTCATGTCGATGTAGAGGCGGCGCGTGCTGATGTGGCAGAGGTTTGCATTACTGAGATGACTACTCGGGTGTCGGTTCTAGAGGATGCCTAGGATCGAGTGGACTGCTTGACCTAGATGATGCCTTCTCGACGCTTTCTAGATGACCTCAAGGAGGTCTGGCTAGAGACATTGATGACCCCAGGAGAGGGACTATTGACATGTTTTACGTCGGGTGGCAGTCTGAATTTTGATGGCTAATCTAGTAGTGGTACCGGGAGCGGCTGTGTGTTCAGGTGTCTCGCCTGGGGGAGCACCACCCCAGAGTTTATTTGTACACAGGGAAAGCACCCATTATGAGGATGCTTCCCCTATTTTTGACAACTTTTTGTGTATCTTTGGGATGATCGATGGGTCAGAGACCCAATTTTTGTACTCAAACACATACACTATGATATATATATGAGGGGTATTTTTTGTGGCTCTACATGTTGTGCCCCTTGTTTCTGCTTATGGATTATGCTATGATAATGGATATCTATGTTTTTTATTATTATATATGATGGTTTATTCGAGATTCATTCCAGTTTAGAATATTTTTAGCTATGCGATCAACTATATGGTTTTGAGTCCTTGTTACATGTGTAAATGTAATGTAGTCAAATTGATTTCTTAATAGTTTTTCATGCAAATATTTTCTAAATATATGTGAATCTCTTATCTCAAATGTTTGGTTTAACTACGACACTAATAATTGGGAATCGAGGTAGATATTCATATGGCGTATACCCTAATGGAGGGTGTTTCACATAATTCTGATGACGATGTCATATTCTGCCTGATTTTTTGTTGCTGAACCGATAGACGCACCATTGGTGCAGATTGTGATCGGTCAGGGTGAAAGATGACCCAGGCAACTACTGCTAAAATTTGAGATGAATCGGTGAATCTGAAGTAAGGTTCGGGTTGGTAATCCATTGCGCACTCGAGTGCATTTTGTAGTAATTCTTTTGGTAAAAAATTTAAAGTGGTTGGGATTGTGTACATTAACTCTAGGGTAGGGCCTTCTTGGCCCTTATGGGTAGAACTTCTTGAGGTAAGGGTCATTGACCGGGTTGCTGAGTTATGTCCCATCTCCCTCCCTCAAGATGTATGCCCCTTGGCAGAGGAAATTTTTGACGATGTAGGCTCCTTTCCACAAGGTTTCAAACTTTCCTGGCCCTAGGGCTTCTTTTGCAACATCATAGCAGAGGACTAGTTCTCCCTTGATGAATGAGTGAGGGTTCATGTGGCAGTCGAATAATGCTTTTACCCTTTTCTCATGGGCCTCATTGTGTTGCAGCAACTGTCATCGGATTTCATCGATGGGCTCTAGTTGTACTAGGCACTGTTCTAGAGGCTGGGTATCATCGAGGAGTTCGATGGCGGAATGTAAATTTTGGATCTCGCGTTCTATGGGAATCACAGCTTCGACCTCATATACCAAGTGGAAGGGAGTGAAACCAATGGACATCTTCACAGCCGTGCAGTACGCCCATAGGGTGGAAAAGAGTATATGGTTCCAGTTGGTTTTATGATTATTCACCATCCGTTGTAACATAGTTTTGAGTACTTTGTTTACAGCTTCTACTTGCCTGTTGGATTGGGGGTAGTATGGTAAACAAAATTTGTGGGTGAATTAGAGGTCGTGAGATAGTTGCTCGAAAACTTCATTCCTGAAGTGTTTCCCATGGTCGAAGACTAACTCTTTGGGAACACTGAACCGAGTGATCACATGGTTAAATAGAACTCGAGCGATGGTTTCTGCGGTGTTGTCATATGTGGGCATGGCCTTTGCCCACTTGATGAAATGAAAACCACTATGATGTATTTATGGTTGCCTGATGATGTGGGGTTGCAAGTCATGAAGTCAATTCCCCATTTACAAAAGGGGCCAGCGATGATGACAGGGTGCAGAGGAGCGGGGTGGGGGGGCTCTTGCTTTATTGGCGAAGCATTGGCATCGCTCGCATCTATTGACTACTGTAATTCAATCGCGAAATAGGGAGGGAAAAAAATATCATGCCCTAGGAATTTTTGGGCGAAGGTCATTCTAGATAGGTGGCCACTACAAGTACCTTCGTGCTAGTCATTAAGGGCTTGTTCCGCTTGCTCATGAGTGAGGTATCGACGTAAAATGGTGTTTATGCCTCGTCGGTACAATACATCTCCCATGAGGAGATATTGGGGGGCCTGCTGGCGTATGTGCCGATGGGCGTCTCAAGTGAGATGAGGTCTCAACTTTTGAGTTCGTAGGAACAGGATAATTTCTCCTTACCAAGGGTCATTTGTTGCTACGAAGAAGAGATGCTCCTCTGGTAGCGAATCATTTGCTGGTGATTCCTTGGTATTGTTGAGCCCCAAAGATGTTCTTCTCACTCACCACATTCCACTTCATTTTCTTTGTCCCTCATCAATTATAGGCTTAAATGATCAGTAGGATTAATTAAAATTGCTTTAAGAATTTATATAATGGCTAACTTGCTATGTTTTCATGATTTTGTTGGTGTAGTAATTTTGACTAAGACTCGGCTACAGAATACAGGCATTCCGTAGCCAGTCATCTGTTCTGCAGCCATCCTCATGTTTATGTAGGTTCCAGGTGTCACTGCAAAGAAAAAGGCATATGGGTGAAATCCACAACACCTCCCCATCATCTCTTTCTCCCCACGAAGTTTGAGTTAAAGTATCAAAGCGGTTATGCATGTAGAAGAGAAGCAGTTTCCTATCAAAACATGGACTCTACAGATGTCTGCAGTTAAGCACAAGACTGTTAATAAGAGTTTTAATTTGATTAGAAGTGGGAGAGACACTTATCCCCATTTTTCTCAAAGAGTAGTTATGTAACTTCATTATAAGTATGACTCGGGAGACCGAGAAACTGTTAGTTAGATTTTGTTTTTATTGCTAGATCTTTGAAGGCCGTAAATACTCTGTTTTGAAGAATTTCTCCTTTAATGAAAGAAAAACAATTTTATTGCACGAGCTGAGTCAATATTGAGTAGATTTGCATGCTACTTCGGTGGTAGAGGGCCCCTGCTACCTGAGGAGCTTTGTTCATATAATTTAGATAAGTAATTTAACCTCATTTCATTCCTAGTTTAATTGACTTTCTGAACTGTGCGTTTTATATTCATTTGCATTGGATGCTACAGTTTAGGCTCGTTCTCATGAAGTATTCCAAAATATCACTAATCCCGAATGAGGCATAATTGTAGCAATTTATAACTTTACGTTTTTGTGTTCAATTACAATTAGTTGTTACAGCTAGTCCTATTGTCATTAATCTCTTCCAAAATATCACTAACTCTAGATAAGACTTAGCTGTGGTGTTTTAGTTTACCTGTGTATTGTTATGTTTTTATGCCCATTTGCACTGAATGATACAGCCAGAATTGTTTGTACAAAATATTCCAAAATATCACTCATTTTTAACAAGACAGGGCTGTAGTATTTCATAGAATTAGTTGCATTTTGGTTCAGTTGGAATACTCCGGAGGTAGATGTCATTCTAGTTTAATTATGTCACTATATTTCAAGCTTGATAATGGTACTCTAGTTTAACTCTATTCACTATATTAGTATCATTCTAATTCAGCTCCAATTCATTTCAAGTTAGATAATAACACTCTAGTTTAGTCTTAGTTCACTGTATTAGCATTCTAGTTTAGCTATTATTCATTGCATTTTAAATTGTATTAGTTGTTAAATTTAGATACCACGGTCTTCATTATTTACAAAATATTCTTGTTCTGAATTCCTATTAATACATCATCATATGGACAGGAACTATCAATAACAGCTTAAGGCCTTGAGTATTTTGCAACCTTTTTACAATTTCACAAACAAGCCTTTTCTCAAAGACTATTCTAAAAAGAAATCTATAACTTTTGAATGAGGCCTAGTGGTGCTAAATTGAGTTGCAGAATAGAATTAGAAGTTAGTTTAGAGTAGAAATCTTATTGTGCTACAAATTTTCTTTTCCAATTATGTTCCAATAAACCTTCAACCATGGATGAGATGTTGTAACATTGTAAGTTGATTGTTGACTTAGGAAAACCTCAATTGCACTAAAAACTTATCCTTTTCTCAAGTTATTCCAACATATCTCTAAATGAATGAATTGGATGAGTTCATGATATGGGTTACTGAGTTCATGTTGTGATTTGTTTCTTTGCTATGAGTCCTTATCAAGCTTTGCATTTTCTATTCTTTAGTGTCATACACAGTTTAGAGTAGGTTTTTCTTTGTTTTAGTGTAACCATCCACTTCTCTTTACCAACACTTAGTTCTTTTCCTTCTTGATATAAAACCATAAAACCAAAAACATCATAAAAACACTAATCAAAACGTAGTGAGAAATGGATACCTAGGCACATATAGTGCACCGCACTTCAACAGTTTACTAACCCTAGTTGATAATTGATGACCTCAATTTAGGAACACTAAGTTGAGCACAACAGGTATCCCTTGAGAGGTATGTGATGAACTATACTAAGGTAAGAGCCTTTTTTCTTTTAGGGGAGCGAAACTGTAAGTCGTATTCTTGGAGAATGACTATCCAACAGGCGTACGTATGGTTCAGTAGGTGGCACGTGATCAGGTATTTGATGGGGTTAATATCTACGATGACCGTAGTGTTTTTTAAGATGATGTAGTGGTGAAGCTTCTAGACTACATGTATTAATGCCAGGGCAGTCTTTTCTTCACGCTAATATCTTAATGTTGGGCTTGATAAGGTTTTACTGACGTAATAAATTACGTGCTCCTTCCCATCTGGGCCAGCCTAGATCAAAACCCCGGCTAAGGTGGCCTTAAAGGCTAAGAGATACAAGATGTAATATTTGTCATACTCTATGGGACTAATGAGTGGTGTTGAAGATAATTTTTCTTTCAACACATCAATCACTTTCTAGGCATGATCATCCCATTTGAATGGGATGTCATGGAAAAGGAGGTGCAGGAACCATTAAGCACAAGTGGCATAATACGAGACGAAGCGTCTCAGAAAATTGGTCTTCCCCTACAGGCTTTGCAGTTACCTAAGGGTTCGAGGTGGAGGTACCTCTTTGATGGCTTGGACCTTGAGGGGTCCACAAAAATCCCTTGTTGGGACACGATAAAAACTAAGATTCCACCTACGCCGACACAGAAGACACACTTGAGGGGGTTCAAGTGTAGGCTGTATTGATGGCATCGCTAGAATACCAATTTCATATCCTCAAGATGGTCTGAGAACTTCATGGAGCTGACGGTCAGGTCGTCCAACTAGGCGAGGATAAGGTGTGCCAAGTCATGAAATATATAGTTCATGGCCCTTTGGAAGATGGCTCCAACATTTTTTAGGCCAAATGTCATTACCTTGTATGCGAATGTGCCCCAAGGGGTGGTGAATGTGGTTTTGTACTGGTTTGTGTGGTGGATTTGAATTTTGTTGTGCCCAGAGAATCCATCCATGAAGATAGAGCCTCATGTCCTGCACAAGCATCGATGACCTGGTCGATGAATGGGGTGGGATAATTGTCTTTGGGGCAAGCTTTGTTCAAATCCCGAAAATCGGTACAAACGTGTACGATGCCATGTTTTTTCATAACAAGAACAGGGTTAGAAACCCAAGATGTGTAAGAGATGGGGTAGATAAACCTGGCTTTGTGAAGCTTATCGATTTCTCTTTTTATTGCTTATTCCTTTGATGGGTGTAGTTGACATTGTTTCTGGCATACAAGAGGTATGTTAGGCTAAGTGTCAATATGGTGCTCTACGATGGTGGGTCTAAGCCCAGGCATTTCTGAGTTGTCCCATGCGAAGATATCTCTATACTCTTGTAGAAATTGGGTATAAGAGGCTATTTCTTCAGGGGAGCATGCTGCCCCCAGTGTGATTTATTTGACCTTTGCAGGATTTTGGGATATGTTCACCTTGATGGTAGGTGAGATGTTTTACATATTTCCTTCCTTGAATGCATTGGGCGCTGGGATGGGGTTTTTGAACCAATCAACTTTTCCTAATGGGAGGAAATATCTTGATTTGATTGCATAGATCTCATGTTCCTTTGTCTTGTCAGAACTAAACATGTTCTTTGGGAGAAAAAGAGAATGGTG
Organism: Pinus albicaulis; assembly: GCA_034641835.2. Lineage (NCBI taxonomy): Eukaryota > Viridiplantae > Streptophyta > Pinopsida > Pinales > Pinaceae > Pinus > Pinus albicaulis. Next base: position 505,788,649 of record CM076582.1, read on the forward strand.
ATGCGTTGCACCCCATGGATAATCTGGCTTCGTCAATACCTCTAGGATGTCCTCATCTGAATGAATTAGGGATCCTAAGGGGGATTGATCTTGAGCAAGGTTATGCTGAATAGGTCCAATCCTCATGGATCTGGTTGAGAGACACGAGAAGGATTCCATCATCGATGCAGTGGAACCAGACACAGTCTGCAGAGTGTAGATAGACTGGGTATGCACCGTCATAGGTAAAACTTCTCTCGTAGTTGCAGCTAACTTGACACCTATGGTAGATGAGTAGAAATATCGATTCATAGTTCCAGTAAATGATGATATGAATTGTATATGGTGTATCATGTCATCAACGTTTAGCGGGGGAAGAATCTCTGTGATGGGAGTTTGCGTAAGCACAAGGTTTGGTTCCCCGCTAGGATGGTCAATTTCTTATTGGTGGAAATTGTGCCTGGTGCATAGGTGCCTTAATGTTTCCATTAGTGTGAATACCTTTAGTTCGTGCTTTTTGCCAGTGAAAATTGTGCATGGTACCATTGTGCCAACTGAGTATATTATATTGGAATCAACACTACTCGTCGTCCCAGATGTGGACGCTCAGAAAGGATTTGTAGTAGAAGATGACTTGTTAACTTGGGTGTGTCTAACTCTTTGGGAAAGTGTAGACGTAACGCTGCTCTTGCCGCTCTTAGCTTGGGGAGATGCTCACATTTAATTGTGTGATGAAATTGTGAACAAATTTGGCAATAAGTATGTGTGATCTTCTCTTGGTTAGAGAGGAGTCTCTATGGCCGAGAAGAGACTGTATGAAAGCTACTTGCAAGGGGCTTCAATTCTTTGCAATGATTGACCCAGTGGTCATTCAGGTCACATATTGCACATGTTAGCATAGGTTTCACCTAGTTCATGCTTGGTTGGTGTGCCTTCCTAGTTTTCCCATCACACCCATGTGGATGTGGGGTTACCGGCCTTGGGGTGATGTACGTTTTATATCATTTGAGGAGATCGTCTCGTTTTTTCTCTATTGCATGAATCATATCAATGAGAGGAAGAACTCACGGGATATAGGTACAACACTATCCATAGTGATTTCCCTGACATACTGGGAAAATAGCCTAGATATGGGGGTCTCGTCGTGCTCAGTTTTTGGTCCGGCAGGGTACCAGCGTCGTAACGCTGCTAAATCAGGGAAAGTGGCGACCACATGATTGGGCATTTTACATAACGCACATGTTGGTCTTCTCTGTAGAGAGCGGTTGGGGGTAACTAAGGTTTCCCTGATTGGTCACTTTTCAGCTGACAAGAATAGGATGGATCTGCTTGTCACATCCTCCTGGGTTGTCGAGCTGTTCATGGATTCCGAGTCTGTGCCATTATCTTGGGAGAGGCAGACTATAGTTGAGCGCAAACTAGCTAGTGCTAATCGGAATCGAGGGATGTAGTGGAAACTTTCTAGAGGGTGGTTTGTGGCACATAAAGGGCATGTGAACTACGCTATCCGTAAGCTAAAGAAATAAACCTGTTCTATGGGATACCATCTGTGGATGATTTATAGGGTTGCACATTCTTCGATGAAGTGACCACATTCATCGCACAACGTGCAGTGTATTATAGGAGGGGAAATATCAATGGGATTGTTTCTGGTGACTATCATTCCTCTTGTAGGTACAAGATTATACGAGGTTCATCTCCAGATGACTTGATGGAGTGATCCTCTTGATAGGATCGCTCGATGGCATATAAGGCATACCTATATCGTGATATTTCTGGGCAGTGATGGTATAGTGCCCATAATTTCTACAGATAGCGCATGCATGATTAGTACGCAATGATTTGCCTCTACCTTTGGTGGTAGGTTCCTTTTTACAGGAACGTGGTGTTGTGATTTCTGCCTCAGAGTCAAGGAGCGGTTTTAGTTTGTCCAGCTCTGGGAAAATATGGGTAGGGTAACCTACTATGTCACATATGGCTCAACCTGGTGATTCCCATTATATGGTGGGAGTCTCTACCCTCTTCCATATCTCGGTTTTCTTAGCCATAATCATCGATTTTGCATGGGAATTTCCTTTGCAGGGATGTTTTCGACTATTTCCTGGATGGGTGGGGGCTCCTCAGGACTAAGGGGATTTAACCCTATGGCTCTTGTTCTAGTAGGGGGAATGAGATACCAAACTGGTATTGCAAACGATATGTTTGGTAACACCACTGTTACCAAAACTTGCTGGGATACGAAACCAGCTGGGGGTTAGAGGAAAGGGGTTTGGGAAGTAGCGTAGGCTAGAGAGGCTGCTTTGGCTAAGGACTTGGTGTCATTACTACTTGTTTTTGTGTCTTGACTAGCTTCGACGCTTGATGTTGACATCATGCACATCGGAGGTCCTGTGACATCAAGTGATGACTCAGGTATAATGGGGGGATGTCCTAGGAATGATCATAGGATGGATGATGGTTTGAACTGGCCAGGGCTAAATTATTGGTACTATGAAAGTGCGTCTGTGAATGTATCTACATAGGGTAGAATTACATCAGTGTTTGTTAGGGTTCGTTTTTCGCTATGCATCAATTGGTCGACAGTATCGATGTGGTCCTGATGGGGTAATATCATAGTGCGGAAGACGGAGGAGGCTATGGATGACATGGCATACATATAACTCTGACCAAGGAGTATATTATAGTCCAAGTGAGCATCTAAGACTTCATTTCTATAAGGACCGTCTTTCTGGCTAACCAGAACGAGATGTTTTGGTAGAGATCGACAGGGGTTGAAGGGCGACCATTGTATGATCTAAGCGTGATGAATGATGGTTTTAGTTCGAGAGACCATAACTTTTTCCAAACATTTTTTGACATGATGCACGTGGATGGATCTTCATCAATGACAGATCTGTGAATGGTGATATTTTGGACCGATAATGGTATCTGAAAGGCAACCACTGAAGGAAGCCTAGGGGTGGCTTTGTCTAAGTCAAAAACCATTAGGCATGTGTCGGTAGGGTCAATAGCACCTAATGCAGACAACAAGGCTTTCCGTTGTTTTGGGTGTGACTGCAATACTTCCAAAGTTCAAAAGGTTGCGGGAGATTGAGCTAGATCATCCATGATGCTATAGTTATGGGCTGCTTTGCAATAGTTTCCTGCTCGCCTAGTTGGTCCCTTAGCCGTCTTTGGAAAATGTTTAGTAGGCATCTTTGATATGGTCAAAGGTGTTGTTTGCGCACTGGTATTAGCCCTTGATGTGTTGGTGTCTGGTGGGGTGTCGTAATTTCGATTCAATATTTGAAAAAACATTTCCTCGCTAGTCATGTAGATTTCATGGCTATTCTTTCTGGAGTCTTTGGGAGTTTGTTGTTATGTGCTAACTATCCCTTGATGAGGGAAAGGTTCCTACATGATGGCTGTCTACTGGAAAGATACCCCTTGTCCACGGTTACTCTGTAGATTTTTCAACTCAGGGAGGTCGGGACAGTGATGAGTGTAATGGCCATAATCACCATAGATTGAGCAATAGTGGTTTGTTCAAAGAGGTGGCCTTTTGTTCTACCGTTGCGAATTTCTTGGCTCCTGGTTTTTATTTCGGTTGGAGTTACCTCCATGTTGAGATCGTGAAGGGTGTTGTTGACTGTTGCCCCCCTGTCCAGGATTTCCTTTAGGCTTTTTTTTTCCCTTTTTTATTAACCACATTAGGAGGGTAGTTATCCTGTTTATATGGTTTGCGTGGCTGATTTTCGGAAGGCTGCACAAATTTCACCTGTGCATTATTCTGCATGGGAGGGTCTTGTGCCGGGGACTACGCATAATGCGGTCCCTAATTTTCAAATGGCTATTTTCGGGGAGATATTCTATCAGTATGTCTATCTATGTACTAGGTCCCTTGATTCGAAGGATAAGGTCCTCTGTGCTGATGTTGATATGATGACGCCCTACTGGTCAAATTTTGCGGAGGCATGTGATGAATTTGGTAGCCGAATTGTGGTACGTTCTGGGTAGAATCATACGTGTAGCCAAGATTTTTAACGCTGTTGCCTAGGTAACTTTGGGTCAATGACCCAATTAAACTATCTGTAGAGTTCAACGTGCCTGGAAATTCTTTATAAGTTTGCAGACATAAGGAGTTTTGCAGGATATTGTAAATATATCCTGACTGCGTATAGATAAGCTCGAGATGTTGGGCTTTACTAATAGCGTCCTCTTCGGATATGGGATTTTGTTGTGCCACATCCTTCGAAATATCTACAGTGAGAGTTTTCAAGAACAAGACTAATAGTAATCGATCATCAAGTTTGGCTTTACACAAACGACGACGTCGCCGCCATTTGTGGAGATGGTCTGAGATATGGACTGCGGGGGTTTGCCTAAAGTTTGTCATTAATTCCATTTCGGCACCATGGTGTATGGGTAACTGAAAATATTTTAGGAACGTAGTAGCAAGGGGACTAAAGGTTCCATGTGTAGCATAGGGTTACTTCACATACCATTTCACTGCTACTGCTGTCAGAGTGCGTTGAAGCTGTCTGAGCTGAATATTATCATCAACGATGTTGTTCAACAAGCACCACAGGTGGAAAGTCATAACATGATTTCCTGGGTCTTCCGTTTTCTTTCCTTCAAACTTTGGAATGTCCGAAGGGAGCTTCATGGGCATGGGAGGCCATATTGGGTTGTGCGCAATGGGGTCATTCGTCAAATTAGTTAAATTTCGTAGATTCGACTAAGCTAGAAAATATGACTGTGAGGTTGTATCCATTTCAAATTGTGGAAACACAATGTTCTAGTTAGGAATAGGGTTTGTCTGTGATGCACTTTGTTGTGTATTCAATTGGCTTCCTGAATGGGTAACACTCCTCTACCCTCTAGGGGTTTGTGGGAGGAGTGGTATGTGGTGTGGCATTGGGAGACTGGCTAGGGTCCCCAACTAAAGACACCCCAATAAAGGATGGACTAATAATGGTTCCATTTTTCTGTCTTTGACGCTTAAATGGCGAAAGACCTGGAACCTCTCCCGGTAATGGGGGGCGTTACAAAATATGTCTAGATTGATGAGGTCTTGTTGGGTTCGTTATGGGATCGACTAGGGATGGGTTTGGAAATATTTGAGATTATAGATATTATAATCAAAGAAAAATTCTGATCACATACATAAAACAAAGCAAAAATAAAATAAATTTTCCCTTTAAATTAATCCTATGTGATCAGTCAATAAAAAAATATGGTTTTTTCTTGTTTGTGTATGATACCCAAATCCTAGAAGACATAATCATCTTCACACACTCAAATGTAATTTTTCCTTGAGAAGATATCTTGTGAGCGTCGGCACAACGTCCCATAAGAGATGGCGACGCCCCTAGTCAGTCTAAGAAAATCCACCAAGGTAAGGGTAGAGAATATAGTGATTGCTTGCACCATCACCTATAGGGAAAGGATTCCCTAATGTTGTCCACTAAGTACCACCATCCCACATCAGCGTTCGAGTCTTAGGCTTCTTGGTAGTTTAGCTAATAGTACTGAGTATTAGCCGGGTCAGGTAGCCCCAACTGATACTACACGCACTGCGCCTAAGACCTAACACCCTTTGAATCGGGTCTCTGTTGCGCTCGGGTTTTATTTTCTGTGGGCTAATAGGTGGATTTGAAAGCTCCCTAAATAGTCAAATTCTATGTTTCAAGATGAATAATGATCAAGGTGGCTTATTGGATGCCTACCTCCTTGATCCTAACTTAGACTATAAATTCTTTTGTGGACCCTGTGGGGAGAATTTAGTGAGTTTTGTTAAGTTAGTTTTAGGTGTCTTTGCTTTTCTTAGTGTGTGGATGTGTTTGAGAAAAAGGTGAAAAAGCACATAGTTTGAACATGTGGATATGCAATGATCCTTTTCAAAATCCCCTATTTAAACTATGTTTTATTGTTCCTTGCTCAAAAGTAAAACATATGCTGATATGGACCGCTTTCACTTTTTCCTAGTTAATCTATGTGATCAACTATAGGGAGATGGTGAGTTGTGATAGAGAGAATTCATGCTTGCCTAGGATCACTGAAGGGTGCAAAGGTAGCAAATATTACTTGCTCTTCTATCGAAAATTCAATCCTGGTCCCGAAATCCTAGTGCAAAAATTGAACTAAACTAATGAATTTTACACTAGAAAAAGGGACTCGCTAAGCATGCGTGGACTTGGGCCACTTACTTTGGCTAATTATCTAGGTGTTTTGGTACCTAAATTTGCAAAACATAATTTTTTTTCAGAATGCAAGTTAATTTTCCCTCCTACTTAAAATATGTGTTAACTTTGCAAAAATCAACTTGAAATAAAATTAACACTAAGCCTACCAAAAGCAACTAAGATTGAGCTTTAGCAAGCTACGAGGCACCTCAACTAGTGCTAGAATATGTATTATGGGATAGCAGGCACTTTGCAAGCACGAAAAGATAGAAATATGGGAGAAATTTATCATTCAGTCTTTCACGCACCTAAGGCTGAAACAAACACGATGTCTATGTGCATGTCAGCTCTGAACGTGCGCCCTAGGCGTGCCTATCTGAGGGAAATGCATGCAAATTCCTAGAATTAAGTATGTCACTTGGGATGAATCAGAGAATGAAGGAGAGGAAGGGGACAATTCTAGCCCAACTCCATAGCACAGGCAGAGGTCTCTGCAAAAAGGCACAACCACATAAACTTGGAAATAAAAGTTAGTGGAGTCGTCAATCCTGTGTTAGTGTGTTTGGTGCACGCATGTACAAAATCACAGCAACTTAAGGGGTGTGGTTTTCCCTCTCAAGTTATTGGTCACAGGCAGAAAAATATGGAGTCAAGAAAGTTAGTGGAACATGCTAGAACATAAACATAGAAGATAGAGAAATAACATCCATATTCAAACATAAAAATTAAAATAAAACAAAAACAAATAACACAAAAGCTCTAAATAGATTCAAACAACTTCAATAATCCAAACACGGGCACTTACATCCCCTCTTATTGAGTGCTAGTGGGAAATGAGGATGAAACTTTAACCCACTTGTGAAGGGTCCCTTAGAACTTGGGGTTCTAAGTCCTGATTCAAGGATGTCTTAACCTCTAAGCTGCCTTGGTGCAAAGTCTCCCTTTCTCTAGTATGGTGGACTGGAGTTGTTGGATGGCCAATAAATGAGTCCCCTCTATCTCTGCTCTCGATCACACACTGTTGGTATTTCTTGGGGAAATTATGGCCAACATAACAATGTTCTCTCAAGTTTCTCATCTCTTGATGATCTTTTATAGGAGAATTCAAATGCTCCTTCCCTCTCTTGGTATATTGTGGATGGTGACCCAAGAGAGGAGGTGATTCCATTGTGTGCCACATTTATTCCATTTTGTGATCCCTTGATGTCCTAAGGAGGCTTGGGTAGTTGTCCTTAGGCTTCTTCATGTGTGGAATCAATGTCCTGGAGTGTGCTTTTTGTGGTCCCGAAAGTGACTTCCGCCACTCTCAGGATTGCACGCTTTTTGGGTCAAAAGGCACGCAAGGGCACGCCTATCGAAGGATTTTGCATGCAAAAGCATTTTTGACTAGTTCAAATGTTATTTTTAGTCAGACCTTAGAGATTTTTTAAATAATATCAGATTCTCTAATGTCTCTCAGCCCTATAAATCCTTCTGGAAGACATTAAATAATGTCATCTTTGCTTGTAAAATTTTTCAGTGATAACAGCCATATACCATTGGCTGGCTTCACCAAGGAAGGGATCTCTACATCAACCAACAGTTCCACCTTCCGTACAACTTGAAGCCCTTCATGGATGAGGTACTGTGTGATGTTTCTCATCTTGATGTTTCTGATGTATTATTGGGCCAACCATAGTCGTGGAAGTGAAATTCTGTGTATGAGTCTAAACCTCATTATGTTATAATTACTTTCATAAATAAGTTGTACATGATATCGAAGGTAGTATTCCCTCCTGCCATCTCTTTGGTTACTGCAAATCAATGTAGTAAGATTGTTTCCCAAACTAGGATTTTTTTTTCATTACAATTTTCCCACAGGGCAAGACGAAGATTAATGCCACAACCTCCAAACAAGGCTCCCCTACATGGCATCAACAAATGGAAAAATTTGTGGATGAATACAAGGACATTCTCTCCTCACCCAAAAAGCTTCCTCTACACTGTCAGGTCAAGCACTCATTTGATCTAACCCAGTGAGCATTGTTTCCTGATGTTTCCATACCTCATGTGACCACATAGAGAGAATCCACATGTGTATTGCCTAACGTCTACCAACAGGTCCACAACATCTTGGATAAATCCAATACCAAGTACAAGAAGTGCTAGGATCAACATCGAGTGCCACACAAGTTCTAGGTGGGCAACATATTTTGGTTACATTTGCAGAAGGAGTGCCTCTATGGACCCCACCGCAAGCTATGCCCACTTTAAAGTAGGAAAAATCCTTCACCAAGGAAAGTGGTTCACTGGGGACCAGGTTCAACAAAAATATACCTACCTCATGGAGGATTTTCACGCAATGGGGACCATTTCTTTATAAAGGGGGAGGAATGATCCAGGTGGATATTGGTGGCCACCTGCCTTTTCCACCTGGTCAATTTCATGAGTATTCTTATTTACTATTTTTATAATTTTTTTGGGTCCTGAACTTTCGGATCTGTTCTGAGGCCCCAAATGGCGTAGTCCTTGTAGATATATTTCCAACGAGGTATCATATGTGCCAAATGAAGATACTATGACCAAGTTACGATCCCCAGAAGTTGGCTGCCCAACTAACCCCAATGGGCCCATAAAATCTTGGTGTTACATCTCCTCGGGTTAGGGTTTTGGTTGTTTAGGGTTTTTTCTTATTTTTCAATAATAAAAAGGCCATTGAGCCTCATTTTAGAACAATTGAGAGGCATGTAGCCGCCACATCTCTTCTCATATATAAGCTACCATAGCCCTAGCTAGTTTATGTCCATTCTGTCTGTAAGCATATTTAAGTCATTTGATATTAATGAAATGAAGTTTTATTTCTACTACATCTATGTGTTTATGTTTATTTCCATATTTTATTTCATTCCAACATAAATCTAGATGAAGGTTACGACTCCATGAGGCTTTGAAACATATTTCAGTTTCAATGTTTTGCAGTAATATTGAGTCAAATTCATGCAAGTGTCACTGTCTCCATAGATCATATCGAAGAGTGAAGGATATCTCATTTGAAATTATGTTTTATTAGCTAATTTTTTTTTTTTACAGAATTTGATTTCATTTCCCAGCTTGAGAGATATGTGCAATTGAAGTTACACTCGTCTCGAACATTAGACCGCCACACGTCCTATCAGTTTGTGGAATCATTTTATCACACTACATGTCATAAAATTTAAAGTGTCTTATATCATTAGAAGGAACTATTCAGTACCTCAAATGGGTCTTCGACAGAATTTGATTTCAACACCTATAACAGAAGTTATTAGCAAAGTTGCAACAAGAGTTCCATTTCAACCAAGATCCAAATCACATCAACTTCTAGTTTATCAACAATGTGAAGTAGAGTAAAAAATAGGCAGTTAAAAGGAAAAAATAATTTTGCATATCATGCCCATGGATGTTTTTTACATTCTACTAGGTATAACGTGGATGTTTGCTAGAAGTGTTATGCATGATGGGAAAAAGAACACTTACATATTTTAGAAATTGATTTCAGAAAGATGGAATAAACCATAACTTTTTTCCATTGCAAGAGGAAGGGAAATTTGAGAATAATGATTGAAAATATTTTTTATTGAACAAGAAGAAAATTTTGCAGTATATGGAAGATACTGAAGGAAAGTTTGCTTTGTCTTGTAACCTAGAGTAATTCGTACTTCAGCTACTTTGAAAGACCTGCATTTTAATATTCAATATATGTTGAATGAATATAGTGATATTGTAGTATATGACTTGCCTAATGAGTTTCCACTAGTGAGGCGTATAATTAATCATATTGAATTTATATTTGGAGCAAGTATACCAAAAAAATTTCATACAGAATGACCCCTCAGGAGAATGAAGAGATAAGAAAGAAAGTACAATAGTTCTTAGATAAAGGACTAATCAAAGAAAGCCTTAGTCTATGTGTATTTTTAGAAGTGTTGAGCTCTAAGAAAGATGGCAGCTGGAAAATGTGTATAGACTTTAGGGCATTGAATTAGATTAAAATCAAGTAAAAATTTATTTCACCCCACATATATGACTTTCTAGACTGTTTAAGTGGTGCTAGTTGTTTCACTAAGATTGATCTAAAGAGTCGGTACCATTAGATCAGGATTAGAGAAGGAGATGAATGGAAGACATCATTCAAAACCAATGATGGGTTTTATGAATGGATAGTCGAGCCATTTGGACTATGTAATGCACCTAGTACTTTCATGAGATTAATGAATGAAGTGTTAAGAGAATTCGTAGGGAAATTTATGATTGTATACCTGAATTACATCCTAGTGTACAATTAGTTTTAAAAAATAGTACTTGATGCATTTGAGGTATGTTTTAGAAAATACACAACAAGAGAAATTACTCACTAGTTTGAAAAAGTTCATTCTTGAAGAAAGAATTAGTTTATTTGGTTTTTGTCATATATAAATACATCTTGAAGATGTAACCTCAGAAGGTAAGAGAAATTGTTGATTGACCTTAACCAAAAAGCATTTTTGAAGTAAGAAATTTTCACGGTTTGGATAACTTTTAGAGGAAGTTTATGAGAAATTTCAGTTGAATGAGTGCTCCTATTGTGGACACTATAATAAATTACAAACAACCATTCCAGTGGATTATTGAATGTAAGAAGAGATTTCAGATGTTGAAGAAGAAGATCATATAACAACTAGTTTTTTGTTTCCATATTTCAACAAACCATTCCAAGTGAAGTGTGATGTAAGTGGAGAAGTGATAAATGTTGGGCTAAGGCAGGAAGAAAAGACTATAGCATAATTCAATGAGAAATTGAATGATTCAGGAGGAAGTATTCTTCCTATGACAAATACTTTTATGTTGTATTTAAAGCCTTAAAGAAGTGGAGGAATTATTTGACATTTGATGAGTTTTTCTTGTACATAGATAATCATGTTTTGAATTATATTATGCAACAACCAAAATTAACCCAAAATCATGTTAAATGGATAGAGTATTTGTTGAGCTTCACTTTTTTTAAGCATATTAATGGCCAAGTAAAAAAAAAATTAAGATGATTTAAGAAAGAGTACCCTAATAATGCAAGAAAGTCAAGTTCAGGTGATGGGATTTGATTTCATGAAGGAACTATATGAGGAAGACACAAACTTCAAATAAACCTACAAAATCTATAAAATCCTAGAAATTCAAGACAAGAGTTCGTGGCTTGATTATATGTTTCAAGAAGGGCTATTATTTAGAACTAATTAGATCTACATTCCAAAGTGCTCAATAAGGGTGAAATTAATAAAGGGGAAGCATAGTGGAGTCCTTGGTGGACACTTTGGACATGACAAGGCATATAAAAAAATGAACCATTTTTTATTTTGCTCAAATATGAAGACTTATGTGTATAATTTCATGAATAATTGAAAATTTTTCCAGAATGGAAAGGGGAAGAGTTAGAATATGTGGTTGTACACAACATTTTCAATTCCAGACAAAACTTGGATTCATTGAGTATGGCTCATTTCTAAAAAATGAGTATAAATATTCTAAAAAATGGCTCATTTCATCCCCCATTTGAAAACCAACGATGCCACCCATGTTGCTAATATTTTCTTTCGAGAAATAGTCAAACTACATGTAGTACCCAAGAGCATTGTTTAAAATAGAGGCAACCAATTCTTGGGAAATTTTTGGGAGAATTTATGGAAGAAGTTAGGGATAAAGCTATTTTTATTCATCCTATCACCCTCAAACTTATGGGAAGACCGAAGAAGTTAATAGGAGTTCGGGGAAAGTTTTGAGGAGCTTAGTTGTAAACGACCCCAAGCAATAGGATGAAGTACATTCCCAAGCTAGATTTTCCAACAAAGTTTCTCCAAATAGAATATTTGGTTAGATTCCTTTTCATATCATGTATGGTATGGATTCGGGAGGGATCCATGGGTTTATAAATTTGGGAAGAGATGAAAAAATAAGTACAATAAGAGAAGATTTTGTTACAACTACACATGGTACTCATGAACAAGTGAAACATAAGTGTAACCACCCCTCCCACATTTAACCAGTTTCACCGAGATTCCACGGTAAAAATGAGAAAAATAGTTACTATGAAATGAACCAACCTCCTAGATCTAATAAGGAAGTGGAGAGAACAAACTGGCCACATAATGTCATCCTACATTGGCTATAGGTCACTCAAAGGTTGAACAACCACCCCAAGTGGAAAAACCCTAATTTGGATCCCTTTTCTCTATCGTGGGCCCACAACCACACACAAAACATGGCATTCATGTGGTTATTTGCCTCCAACTGCATGAAAAACATTTCTTCCATGTGGTTATAGCCCAATTTCTTCAGTTTTGAGTATGCGGTCCTGGGATCAGTGCCACCTTTTCAGGCTTTCCTCCAGAAAACTACCCATGATTTCTTAAGTCTATTCAATAATCATATTTAAAATGGAAATAAAGCTAAACATTCAATCTTTACTCAAAAACTTTACCTAGATTGAACAAAACATACTAGGCATTTCATTAAACACATGGAAAACATGTAAGCTATATGTCATGAATTGATATATGATTGTAAAGGTTTGGGATTCACTTGAGAATCACTGAGAAGGCCCTATGACCTCTCCACATAGTTGCAACAACACGTATTAGTCAATACATTCATCGAATGATCAATAGCTTGATAATTCATGACAAAAGCCATAAAATATACACATCATATAAACACAATATAACTAGTAAATAAAGAACATATAAACCATAGAAACCTAGCCATAATATCACCAACATATCTGTGATAAATATACGTGAATCATAATAGAAGAATAATTCTTATTAACATATGAAAATACCAACAAAGTTAGGGACTTCCATGTACTACTCGACCATAGATTGGGATGAACCCAATATCTCTTTCAACCAATCACCCCCATGCCATATTCCAAGCATGAATGTTGGATCTCATGGACTAATAAAAAGAGGGAAAAAATAGGGCTTCCAGAGGCCAAACCACCTCAACCCTCAACCATTTAATCCACCTCACGGTTGGACATCACTAACACCAACAAAATCGGTCTTTACCCAAGTTGTCTAGGTCTCTAGGAACTAATAACTCAACCCACAACCTTCTAGGGCTCCAAAGCATTATCTAACCTTACTCCAAGGTTTAGTAACTCAACCAACCAAGGGATCCAGAGAATTTCTCCCAATGTAGGCCTGAGGACTGGTATCTCAACTCAAGTTATTCTACGTCTTCCAAAGCATTTGTCCCAACCCATAACCATAAGGAATTATGAGCACAAATCAGTAAAAAATGAAGTGGAAAAAAACCCACAACACCATGAAAAAATAGGAAATGGCAAGGAAAGGATAAAACCACTATCAATCCATACAATCCTCCATACCAATGAAAAAACATAACCAAATATTCATATGCATGTACCATGCATCCAAAAAACAATAAGGAAATCATACATGCAACTTGTTACATGCAAAGAAATCCAACTTTAGTTGTTGATCCACGTGTTCCCTTACACTTTTCCTTCTTTAACCAAATCCAATGTATGCCAAAGTGCTTCAGGAATTCTCCAAGAAATACTAAGTGTGCAAGAGTATGAGAGAATGAGATAATATAAGAGAGCTGCAAGCTAAAACTGAAAAAAAGCTGTGAACTGATCCTCATAAGACTTTTTATCATTGAGACCTATATTTCTTTATTTTCCTTCAATTTTCCTAACATTGAAATATGTGACCCTTCATCTCCCTTTTCTCTTATTTTATTTTATTTTCATAAATAAATGTTTATTAATGACACTTTTCCTTTTCTGATGCCTCTGCCAATTTCCATAGCCATTAATTAATCAGAATTGATATGCCATCACTATATTTTTCCTAACATTCATCTTGGAATACGTGTCACATTACCTTGGTTTTATTTTTATTTGCATAGCAAATCAATTAGGGGTTATAACAAACCACTCCTCCTTGGGGAACACCATACTCGATGTTCAATGATACTTATAAACAAACACAAACCATGTTTCCCATGGAACTTTATAACATAACTCAATACAACATTTTCATCATATCATATTTTCAAGACCATTACCATTAGACCATGAACACCATACCACTTATTGTATCTTTATAACATAGATTTATGAAGTATTTACATACATATCCATATATATAAACATAAAAAAAAAATCAAAACCTATATCATAATACATCCACTCCAAAAACGAATAGATAAGGATACATAGCTCTAATTTGATCATCCATCTCCCATGTAGCTTCATTGGGCCCAAAGTGCTTCCATTGAAATTTAACTTGCTCAATTTCTAGATTCGGGAGCATGAGAATATTTTGTTGCAAAATGGACTAAGGTTCTAGCTGGAATTATTCTTTTGGCTCTGCCAGCAATATATACTATTCAATCAGATGATCAACATCTTTCAAAAAATTATTAAGCAATGAAACATGGAAAACATTATGGACTTTCATTTTCAGAGGAAGTACAAGTTTGTAGGCCACTGGTCTAATCCTCTCAAGAATATCGAAAGGCCTACAATATTGAGGTGTCCACCTGGCACATGACCCAATACTCAAGGAGATCCTCTTGGGCTTGATGTGCAAGTACACATGCTCCACAACTTGAAACTCCTTAAATACTTTGTATTGATCTACATAACTCTTCTTCCTATCATGTGTTTCCTTTAGATTCTTCTTGACAACCTACATTTCATGTTCCATCTCTGCCAACATGTTCGGTCCAATCAATACCCTACTGATTTGATCACCCTAACTGATGGTAATATTACAAATTTTCTCATAAATTTTCTTAAATGGACTCATCTTCAAAGATTCTGGATACCCATTATTGTACGCAAACTCAAGTTAGTGAATATACTCCTGCCACCTCGTCTACTAGTGCATAACATACATTATCATCATGTCCTTGAGAATACTATTGACCCTATCTATATATCCTTATCTATGTGGATGATAGGTTGTAATGAAGGCCAATTTTGTCCCCAAACCTGCAAAGAACTCTTTCCAAAACTTGGAAGTGAACTTGGCATCTCTATCTAACACAATTTTCTTATGAATACCATTAAGCCTCACTATCTACCTAATCAAGACTTGATATGCCTCACTATTTGAATTCATAGACTTCCTTAGAATGAATTGAGCCACCTTAGTAAAGCTATCAACCACAACCATAAAGAATCATGTTTTCTAGATGTCCTCGGAAAACCTATAATGAAGTCCACATAAATTACCTACTATTTACATTCCAGTATCAGAATAACTGAAATAAACCACACCGATCCTTACATTCTTCTTTTACCTTCTAAAAATCCAAACATCTTGAAAAAAACTGTGTGACCTATTTCTTCAAGTCCTTCCAATGGTAGAAATTCTTAACAATTGCCAATGTCTTCTGATATCCTGGGTGACCTGAATACAAATTAACATTAAATTCCCTCAATATAAGCTTCTTGAGCTTTCTATTATCAAACACATAAATCATTTCTCTAAATTTAACCAAACCATCTGTCATGATATGATAATCCACATCTTATTCACCTTTACCCTATTGTTGTAACTTGTGCTTAAACTATTGGTACCTATCATCCTATTATCGATTTGTCCCATATGAACTCATGGCTGCAATGTTATTTACCTACACTCTTTTGTAAAGAGAATTTGAAACCATGTTCTCTTTACCCTTAATGTACTTTATCTCGAAGTCAAACTCATTGAGTGTAGCTAACCACCTAGCTTTCCTTATATTCAGATTAGGTTAGTCAAACATGTACCTAAGCCCACCATGATCACTCATATAGAATGAACCTCCTACCAAGAAGATAATGTCTCCACATATTCATTTCATGAATGATAACTTACAACTCAAGATCATGAATCATGTATTTCTAATTATGCTCATTCATTTTACTTGACTCATAACACATTACCTGCCCCTCCTACATTAGGAATCCACACAATCCTCTCTTGTAATCATATGTACCTAACATAAACCCTTTATCTAGATCTAACATATTCAATATCGGATCATTTATAAGAAACTACTTCAACTAATAAAAACGAGTTCCACATTCATCTATCCAATCAAATTTCTTTCCTTTTCTCTGCAAAGATGTAATATTTTAGATAATCTATGAGAAGTTCCTGATGAACCTTCTATAGTAACCTACTAGTCCCATGAATAATCTTAGCTCATCAAGATTCTTAAGAGTTTCCCACTCCATGATAGCTTCAATATTTTTTGGTTCCACTACTATACCTTCCTTGGAAACCACATGCCCCAAGTAATTAACTTTTGTCATTGGCATACAAATGATGCTCTCTCAATAGTCTTAACACTACTTCTAGATTTTTTTCATGCTCTTCTTCATTTTTAGAATAGATCAATATGTCATCAATGAATACTATCACAAAATGGTCTAGATAAGGACAAAACACACTATTCATTAAACACATGGAAGTAGTTGGAGCATTAGTCAAACCAAAAGTAACAACAACAAACTCATAATGTTCATACCTAGTCCAGAAAGAGGTCTTGTAGATGTAATATTCCCAAATGGGGAAGCAGCAGTATATGAACACAATAATGGAAATAACAACGAATAAATCAACACACCATGATATGAGACAAATGTACAGCCATATTATTAAACATATTAGCAAATAATAGGCACAATATCTTGACGAGCTAGTCACTCAAGAAATACAAAACTAGCCTCCTCTAATAAAATATGTCAATGCATGTAAAAATACTGCCATACAAGTGCCATGAGCCATGGAAACGCATTTTTAGGGCATAAATTGCTACATAAGGGTAGATCAATATAGATCTGCTTTTATATAGCTCAAAAAATGTTGGGATTGAATATCTAAGCTCCCAAACACATTTCCAAGATAACCCGGGAAGGGTTTCTTGAAATACACAAAATGCAGAAAATAAAAATATGGCCCTAGGGCTAAATAATATTTGCAACTTGATAGATGATAGGAGGATTCTGATATGATCTAGAAATGTATGAAATCTCCTCCTATAGATTCTCCTAATGAGAGGCTGATCCCCTCACTGAAAAACCTATCTCCCCCAACTAGGGCTCCAAACGCTTCACTGCAACTGCACACTGAAATAACGCAGTTTCTTCAGAAAACTATGATGTAACTGAGAGCAGTACTTTAGCCTGATCCTCGATTATGAAATAATTGTAAGGGGTTCTCTTTTCTGGTCTCCCAATGTAAGGAAACTTTCTGCCAACTGAAATCAAGCAAGGAAATGACCCAAATCAACTCTCCACTGCTACACCCTGCAACACAACACAATACTCTGCAGAAACTACGTTGTACAATAAAGATGTAGCTTGGCTTGATGCCAAATAGTGGAAAAGGTAGTGCAATACTCCTCCAAGATCTTCTGAATGGAAGAGGTGGGATTCCCGACCAGGAACACCCTGTGCTAAACAACACATGGAATCTTAGCTAAACAACTGAAGAGAGAAACAAGTCTAAACAGGCCATATCAAAAGAATAATCTAAAACATAAACTCATATGGCTACCATCCTCTTCCTTAAATACGTGATGAGCTTTCTTACCCTTGGCCCCACTCAATTAGGTCACTACCACCATACAATCAATCTCCCTCCAAAATTGTGTTGTCCCACCATGAATGCCACTCCTCCATAACAACGCTGTTTGATTTGGTCAAAGTTGACCTAGTCTTCATGGTCCAACCACTTTTCACACCTAAAGGTCTTCAATACAGCTTTTAGATGACCTCCATTGACACTAGGAGTGTCTTTTATTCCTACTAAGGAGATTTATGGGTCTCCATACCCTCTCATTCCTCTATCTAAGAAACAAATCAAAATTTAATATTCCAATTAGTTGTGTGCTAATTTAAAAATATTAAAGTCCTCCCCTCCCCAAATTTTTCTTGTCCTCAAGAAAATGCAAGGATATAACTGAAGAGCCTCTCCTCTTCCTCTTGTAGCATCCTCATATGATAGGTTCCTCCAATGAACAAGATGATTTCTCACCAATAATTCTCCAAGTTTCTCCTCCCAAGTGTATAAGCATGCCTTTGGTGAAAAATATAAATGGCTTTCATCATGAACAAGTGGAATATCCATGTAAGAAACTATATATGGTCTAGAGGACATCTTGAGGAATGGGATCTGAAATATATTTGGAACCATCATTCCCATGTGAAGCTCCCATCCCAAAGCTATCATCTATACAAAATGAGTCGCCTTCCAAAATGGTAACTCATAGAAATACTCCTCCACCTTAGGCTCCTGCAAAGTAGGTGGGCTACATTGCTGAACTTGATAGACCAAATTTTCTATCCCATGATGTCTCTCTCTCCACTTATGATAAGTGTAGATTGATTGCTGATCTTGGGTTGCAATAATGTTGCCTTGAAGAGGCAAGAAGAAAACTGGATCTTCAAAGATCCTCTCTGTAGAATCATGAATCTTGCTGGCCCCAACCACCCCATATATGATGAATATAACATCATCACCATATGGAATAAAAATGAGAAATATACTAAAGGTTTCATGTAGTTCTAGAAGGTACCAATAGTTTCCCAAGTGGTCAGATCACATTTTTTCTAATTGTTGTTTCATAATATAACATGGCAAGTTATCTCCCCATAAGTTGCTAGTTGTGCATGGCATCTCATCTACTAGTAAATAGTAAATGACATCGTTTATCAACTAAGCATACAAATAATAGTACAACACTTGCCCAAAGCCATATAAGAAATGGCTATCTCCATCATAGATGTTGGTCCCAAAATGACCATGAAGCCCAAATAGAGGCTTTCCCTCTTGTGGAGGAATGCACTGATTACAAATGGAAAGAGAATGAAAATATTGTGTTAGATAATCAATAAGTGCAAAAACACAACCCTTACCATGGACTGAGAGTAGGTTGATAATAATATCCATGAATGAGCCCTCCATAGTGGTATGACATATCTCCATGAAAAGGAATGAACCATGAGCTGCATGTAAAGCATTCTCCTTATGCTTGGAGATCCAAGTCAAGAAGATCATATCATGGTAATAGATTTCTCCATCCATCACTCCATCATTCTCATCTCCAAGTGCATCATATGTGAAGTGATCCTGGGAACACTCCATCAACAAACCCAAGCTCCCAAGTGATAGCGTTGTTGACCTTTGTAGACCTTCGTAATAAGGCTCCTTTCATCTCATAGATCCATTCTGTGACATGCCAAATGTCAAAGTTATCTACCATAATGCTACTATATATGGGAGATTCCTTCCAAAGTGGAAGTACCTCCTGATCCTCCAAGGCTAAGGAGTATTCCCTTTTCACCATGACAGTGCCATCACCTACTCTTGTAACATCATGCAAATCATGGGAGAAAATCAGCCCATATTATCCCAAGAGTAGCCAAAGAAAGAAGAGATCTTGTTGCCTCCTCACACCTCCATCATACAAATCATGAGGTGAAAACATGATGATTGACATGAAGAATGTCATATCAACACAATGCACCTAAACTACTTGCTTCCATATGATGCAAGTGCCATGCCAAGTCCCCTCCACCAACATATTCTTTGAAATAGAATGTGTCATATGATGACCAAACTATTTCAAGAGCAGCCAACGCAACCATGCATCCCGCTTCCCTGTGTCATAGATCTGCAAGTGCCTTTCCAACCTCTTTCTCATAACGTCACCCATCCAAACAATGGTGAGTGTCTATCATAATGCTCAAAATTTGTAGCCCTCCAATGGAGAATACCATCCTTCCAAATCATATTTCTATATTTGCATTTCATGGGATGTTGAAATGCAATCTCCTGGAGATATCCAAATGAAGACCACTCCTCAATGACCAAGTTGATCCCATAAGGATACAAATATACAGAAGGAAAAATCTTCTCATTGAGCAACGAAGTGCTCATCAATAAATATCCATCATAATAATGGAAGATAAGATGTCTCTCATCAACCATCTTCCTATCCCCTGTTACACATGTAGGATGGTCATTGGAATGGTCCAATAAAGGTTGGGCCCCCAACTCATCACTGTTGCTCAATGAAAATGTTGTTGATCTCCATGATGGTACATATGCTGTCTCAAGATTATGCTCAATGTTGAACACATAGTTCTACATTGCTCTGCTCAGGACAATGTTCATCCTATCCCCCAAAATTCTAAACTCCAACCCCAAGAGTTGTGTGCATCTCATCAATGATATACTAGGATGACTGTATATCTCCTCTTTGAACAAATCAAGGGTCCTCAGCGTAGTGATATTCTGCTGCTCCAAATCAGTAGTGTGTTTTGACCCTAGGTCATGTAATGGTATATTCCCACAATCCTCCACATGATATGTTGAAATAACAGAAAGTGAAAATATATGCATACCTTGATAAAGCTTGGGAACATCTTGTACTGCTACAAGGGTTCCTTCCTCCGGTGCGATTCCTTCCCCAAATAATGATGATGATGGCTACTCCTCTATGGTTGTATCAACACTGGTACAAGTCTCCTCCTCCTCATGCATCTCCAGAATAGTACATGGGACTCTAAATGGAAAGAAATCAAGACCACTTTGCAAAGGTGCAAGTGTTCTTTCTCCTGATACAAGTGCTCCTGCAACAAGTGGTGGTGAAGGCCTCTTCTCCTCCAATTTCTTCTTTTCAAACTTCTTGTTCAACCTTTGAGTAAAATCAACATATTTCTTCACTCTTGCATGACTCAAATGGCTGAAGCACCAAATGTTTGCTTCACCCTCAAGGTGCAGTGCTGCAATCTTAGCAGCTTCTCTTTCTACCACTGTATGTAGTAGGAAGAATGCATCCAACTTCATTCTCCAAGCTCTTGTTGTACATATGGATGACCCATCAAATGTAGGCAATAGGAATCTATTGCTGCAAGGTCTTCTTTCTTCTTTGAGCTGAATGAACTATGGGAGAGTTAGATTCTTCTTGAAAGCTCTAGGTTGAGACTTATATTCTGCAAGATACTCACTTAGAATCTCATGATCAAAGTATCTTCCATCTCCATTCCTCTTGTCTTCTTCTTCAAAAGGAAAGGGCATAGCATGTTTCTTTTGATCTCTATGCAATACTAGTTTTTCTTTTTGCTGATAGGAAGTACATGGACCTTCCTCATCTTGAAACCCTAGAGTGGTTTCATTGCTTTTCTCCATCTTTCTTTGCTTGACCTCCTTGGTGAGGTACCTCTTAGATCTGACTAGAGATGAGATAAAACTCATTCTTTCCATCATTCTGATCTCATTCTCCTTCTTCTTATTCTCTTGATAACATAATGGCTGAGATCCACAGGCTCAGCCAAGATTATACTCTAATACCACTCTAATATTCCCAAATGGGGAAGTAACAATATATGAACACAATAATGGAAATAGCAGTGAATAAATCAACACACCATGATATGATACAAATTTAAAACCATCTTATTAAACATATCAGCAAATAATAGGCACAAGATATTGAGGATCTAGTCACTCAAGCAATACGAAACAAGCCTCCTCTAAGGACGTATGTCAATGCATGTAAAAATACTGCCATACAAGTGCCATGATCTATGACAACACAGTTTTAGGGCATAAACTGCTGCATAAGGATATATCAATATAGATCTATTATTATATAGATAAAACAATGTTGGGAGTGAATATCTAAGCTCCCAAACACATTTCCAAGATAACCCGAGAAGGTTTTCCTGAAATACACAAAATACAGAAAATCCAAATATGGCCCTAGCGCTGAATAATATCTGCAATTGGATAGATGATAGGAGGTTTCTGATCTAATCTGGAAATGTATGAAATATCCTCCTATACATTCTCCAAATGAGAGGCTGATCCCCTCACTGAAAACCTATCTTCCATAATTAGGGCTCCAAACCCTTCTCTGCGACTGCACACTGAAATAACACAGTTTCTTCAGAAAACTATGCTATAACTGATAATAGTACTTTATCTTGATACTAGATGATGAAATAATGCTCATGGGTTCTATTTGCTAGTCTCCCAATGGAAGGAAAATTTCCTCCAACTGAAATCAAGGAAGGAAATGACCCAAATCAACTCTCCACTGCTGCACCCTGCAAAACAATACAATACTCTGCAGAAACTTCACTGTACAATAAAGATGTAGCTTGGCCTGAGGCCAGATAGTGGACAAGGTAGTGCAATACTCCTCCAAGGGCTTCTCAATGGAAGAGGTGGGATTCCCAACCAGGAACACCCTGTTCTAAACAACACAAGCAATCTTAGCTAAACAGTTGAATAGAGCAACAAGTCTAAACAGACCATATAAAAATAATAATCTAAAACATAACCTCATATGGTTTCCATCCTCTTCCTTAAATACGTGATGAGCTTCCTTACCCTTGGCCCCACTCAATTAGGTCACTACCTCCATGCAATCAATCTCCCCCAAAACTACGTTTTCCCACCATGAATGCCTCTCCTCCATAACAACGTTGTTGATTTGGTCAAAGTTGACCCAGTTTTAATGCTCCAACCCCTTTTCACACCTAAGGGTCTTCAATCCAGCTTTTAGATGACCTCCATTCACACTAGGAGTGTCTTTTATTCCTAATAAGGAGATTTATGGGTCTCCATACCCTCTTATTCCTCTATCTAACAACAAATCAAAATTTAATATTCCAATTAGTTGTGTGCTAATTTAGGAATATTACAGTAGATTTCCTCTTCTTTGATACATACCTGATGATATCATGATCTCAAATCAATCTCTGAGAACATTTCTTCTCACTTCAAATGATCAAACAAGTCATTAATTCGTGGCAAAGGGTACATGAGGCATAACCATTAGAACTTTGTGAAGCTTTTCAAAATTCAAATAGTTTATATATATATATATATATATATTAAATAAAATTTCATAATAAAATTTTTATTTTATTCACATGTTAAAAAAAATTATTTTTATATTTACAATAAAATGAACCATATTATATATAAATAATTTATAAATATAAATATAAAAAATCATAACAAAATAAATTCAACACATAAGAGTAACCTTGCATGCATATATTTAATTGAAAATTAAAAAAACAAATCCATCTATAAAATAAATATAAAGAAGCATAACAAAATAATTTTAAGTGAGATTATTTATAAAAAATTATTTAACAAGTCAGAGTAACCTTGTATGCAAGATATTCAAACTTGGAAAAAAAATGTTATAACAATAAACTGAAAAATAAAAAATAAAGTCCTATCTATAAACTAAAAGAAATAAATCAAGAGACATCCAATTATTTTTGGGGAATTTATGGATCTCTCGACCTCAATCTTAAATTAATGGCTAGCTCCATCCGCATAAGGTTGCAATTTAGAAATAAAGTACTTGTTGTACAAATATTCCCTGATGGGGTGTTAAAATGGAAACTTACTTCGAGAAGGTGTTATAAATGATGACAATGTTAAATATGGTGTTGAACTTCTACCATCAATGCATTTTTCTTATCATCATTATATATTACATGCACGTTTTTCGTATGGCCAAAGGAGTGGTGCCCTCGGTGTGCGAACAACATCCTACACTTGGCCTCACATGGAATGCGCGTGGAATCTCCGTGCTCCATGTACTTGGGATCACCTGTCCAGGTCCCCTCAAATGAAATGTTCGGAATTAGGGATTGCCATTTTTATATGGTCCAGGATCATCATTAAGATCATTCATTTTGTATGCTTTGATATGGCGAGCTCCTTCGATGGAAGACTGGTTACAGGATGAGCACACTCTCATAAGTGGGTTATGCTCATTTATGAGCTCATCATTCGACATTTCCTTGTGATGATTGAGCTTTGGCTCAACCTAGACACATGGCCCTTGTCATGAAGGTACTATGGTATTCATTGTACCAGTATTCTCATGTATGCAATGAATTATATAGACCCTAAGTTGCTCGTAGGGTGGTGTAAAGGTGGTCACCTTTTTGTTATGGTCATCGTAGCTTGTCAACTCCAAGCCTTTATGACTTTTTAAAAATGGTGGATAAAGCATATGTTCATAAGAGTGTCTGAAGGCCAGTTTCCACTTATATATCCTCAATTTGTTGCACTAGGATTGTGTCATGGTAGTTCTCATCATTGGTTTTCTAAGTGTTTTATTTCCTTTAGCAGTCTCAACCTCACTGATTGACTAGGTTCATTTTCTTTCTTAGTGTCCTTTGTTCTATTTTCGCACAACATAGGGAATTGTCCATCCTTCGAATTGGTCGAATTTTTATTCTCGACATCCATGCAAGCCTCTAACCTAATCGGGATTCCTTTTAACTACCTAATGTTTGTCTGTGGGGTTTGATATTCTAGTACATTTTCCATTTGGTTCTGAAATTGGCTATGGTATTTACCAATATTTTTCTTTACAAGTTTTGATAACTTTGGTACAATCATTAGAGTGGGCTTCTGAAGAGTATCAATTACTCCCCCTCTAACACCCTACATTTTCCTCTTGTCCTACAGTTAAATTTTCCTTCTGCATCCTGGAAGGATTACACTTTTGGTGAGACTTTGCTCGAGTCGTTGTTTTCTTTACTGTGTTCATAGTCAAGTATTTTGTTTGCAGGTGTTTTATGGCTCCACGGCAAAGATTACTCGTCTGATGGGGTGGTGCTCCTGGGGCATCCTTCTCAAGGCATAGTCGCATTTTCGGATGGGAATCCCTGGAGAATTTCTTTGAGGCTACCCCTCTTGAGGTGAGAAAGGAAATTCTAAATCTAGAAGCCAAGGAATTTGAAGATTGCAAATATTTCTCTGACTCAGAGATAGGTGGAAGCAATTTAAAATGGGTGTGAGATCCAGGAAAATTTCAGAGAATAAGACTTAATTTTCTTCACTCTATCACCGACCATCATCAAATGGAGACTCTACTTC
The DNA here is from genome assembly GCA_034641835.2 of Pinus albicaulis. Lineage (NCBI taxonomy): Eukaryota > Viridiplantae > Streptophyta > Pinopsida > Pinales > Pinaceae > Pinus > Pinus albicaulis. The sequence continues at coordinate 505,813,733 of CM076582.1, forward strand.
GCATGGTTATCTATAATAATCAAGTTGATAACTAAAAATTCATTGTTGTCCAAGAGAAAATTAAAGGAATATTGTGGGATATGAGATATAATCTTGATGATATAGTGGTAAGGTTGAGTCGCGTGGAATGTTTTATAATTTCAAACTCAGATATTGATTCAAATGACCATTATGAAGAGGTTGTATTCATAAATACTATGCCTCTCAACGTTATTCATGCAAGCTCTGATTTGTCAATGAATAATACCCATTCAAATGCTTCCTCTCACTCCCGAGATATCATTCTCGAATAAAATGTTCATCAAGCAAGCAGTTTCAGTTTTGAGGAATGAAATAATCTACCAATTTGGTTGTTTCTACTTAATCTTACTATTCTCTACGGTTTTTAGTATGGTTACAGTTTATACTCCTACGAGTTTTCATGTCTACAAGGAACAATCCTCTCGATACGATATAAGATAGTCACTTTTTTTAAAGTTTATCAATACTATTCTACTCTATGTATTGGATAGTGGACTCGCCTTTAATCACTTTTGTAAAATTTGTTAATAATACTCTACTCTATAAACCTCGTATGGTGAACTCACCTCACCTTACCTGTTGGAACAGGGTCTCCTACAAGCTGCGAAACTGGTCCGATTTTGTATATTTCTCATTATAATTAGGCTAGCGCAGGGGTTTTAGGGTGGGTCAAAGCCCCGAAAGCATTGTAATGGGTTAAAGGGTAAACCAGGGGTCTGAAAACCATGGGTTGCGGACCATAGGAAAGCTTAGGCTAGATTATTATAAATAAAGGAACCTTTTGAATTGTAAGGCAGTAGAGAAATGAAGAGCTATTGATGCAATCTGTGGTTTAGTATATCTATTTGGGTTTTTGGGGAACAGACTCCTGCTCGCTATGTGCGGACCTTGCTGTTGTGTGCGTAGGCTGGGACGGGTATTGTAAGAAGGAATTGATGAATTGATGAATAGAAAGATTGTGTTGAGAACTGAATCTATGTGTAATTTTTATGTGAATCATTGGTAATTGATGTATTATGCGCATTTTGTATTCAAGCTGCGAAAGATCTGTGTAGTTGTGTTCACTGTATCTGGATCTATCTATTCTATTTTATGCAATATTGTGCTGCTGTCATAGAAGTATATAAGTATTAAACACTGTAGGCCTTGCGCACGTGGATGTGAAAATAGACCTGTGAACCCTGTGCAGAAAGAAGTGATCTGGGCATCATGGGGCCGGACGCAGCTCTGCTTGCCTTACCTACCCTTTCTTAGGGTGCAGAAACCTGGTTCCAGCACCCACCCATACTACTTCGGGTGATACTTTGACCTGCGCAAGTGGGTCACTGCCGAAAGGGCCATTAGTATAGGGGTTTGTTGGGAAACCTTCAACTCTGAACCTGGGTCAAGACCCCTCGAGCCAACAATTGGTTCCATTGCCGAGACCTGGAGCATTTTGATGAAGGGATCGGGTAATGACAAGAAAGTACTGGAAGCCTGACAAGGAAGAAGAGCAGGTTCGAGTGAATGAGTTCCATTCTGGATGAAAGTACAACACGAAGTGGTAAGTACTATCGAACCAATCAAGAAGGGGATAACTCTGTCTATAGCCCGCTGAAAAAAAGTAGCTGCGCAAAGCCCGCCAGTTACACCGACGTCATAACCGCGGAAGAATAAGACCTCACCCGAAACCTCGCCAGAAGGAGACATGGAAGCGCACTTGAAGTTACCTACCTTTAAGGGTGCGGGAGATGAGGACATGGATCATTTTTGGTTTGTGGCAAACTCGCTGTGGACTGTGTAGGGGGTGGTGAGCAATACTGTGAAAAGAACGCAGCTATCCCTGAACTTCGGGGAGAGAGCACTGGATTGGTATATGCGGTACATATCTCAAAATGGGAACGCATCTATTCAAGATATTAAGGACATCCTAAAACAACAGTTCCACAAACCTAAGTCCTACTCTCAGATCGTAGCAGATGTGAAATATTTCAAGCAAGGAATGACCGAGTCTATATGGGACGTTGATCAGAGACTAAAAAAAGAAATCAGAGAAGGAGGATTTAAGTATGACGACAGACAACACACCGAATGGTTCATCGCTATGCTTATTTGCATATACCTATGGGCCACCAGACCTTCAAGTCACAGGAAAAAGCTCTGGAAACCGCCATGAAGCTAGAAGTTGCGCCCAGAGAAGACACGTCGGGAGGGGTACAACAAATTCAGGAGTAGCTCGGAGCCATGCACATGGAATTCAGAACCTATGGAAGGAACGAGGAAAAGGAGCTAGTACAGACCTACGGTGCATACGATGTTGGACGTCTGGACATACGAAGGATCAATGCCCACTCCTGATAGATTACATGCAGGCAAGAGGCCCTAGTCCGCTACTTCCAGGCTCAAGTGGGTCTACATTATGGTGCAATGATTGCTAGGTAGCGAGACTACACAATACAACTTAGTGCCCTCAGCTAAGCACGGGTGAACTAAAACAACAATGGTGTAGATTTTGTCGGTCAGTAGGACATGATGAGCAGAACTGTCACACTTACGAGCTGGTGATAGATCGAGGAAGCTTGTATATAGTACAGTCAGACCCTGCGTCGCCTAGATCTCCGGCGAGCTTTGGGGGTTCCCCAACAAGGGGCAGGGGAGGTCGGGGGGGAGCGCAGGAAGAGGACGTGGGCAGCTAATATGTTATAACTGCGGGGAGGTAGGGAACTTTGCAAGGGACTGCCCAAAATTGACCAGGAAATCCTGAAAATATTGTCGGCAGTTGGACCATGAGATTGAAGACTGCCCAATCTTGATAGAAAAAATGCAAGAGAAACAACCAACACCAACGTAGAATGTACAAAGAGTTAAGGCCAAACTACTGGATAGAAATTCAAGTGCGACACACAACAGGATGGCCACCAGGGAGCCTACGAAGGAGGATGCAAGGGGCCCTCTGAGCCAACCGGCACCTAACAAACCAGAAGGATCGGACCGTGAACCGGGACAAGAAACACTCCACTAGGATGATTCTAAGACAAGAAACGCTACTCTGCAGATACCTGCGCACCTATAAGGGGATGACGAGGTAAGACCCTTCTTGCAGGCATGTATAAGGCTCTTAGGCCACCCATGGGAAGAAGACAACCTTCAGGCAGTAATCTATATTTGCGCAGGATATTCCCACCTAACTCAAGAAGTTCGGGACGTACACAAGTTAGGTAGATATGGGAAACGTACCGGTAGGGAGATGATATTAACTACCCAAATCAGTAATTATGAGATGGATCATGTTGTCTTAGACTTGGGGTCCGATGCAAATGTGCTACCTAAGAAAACTTGGTAGAAAATGGGAGAACCCAAATTAGAGTGGTCCAATATACAACTACGTATGGCCAACCAGCAGAATATTATACCTTTGGGGACACTATCAAAACTCATGGTGGATATCGCCGAGGTCAAGGCCCAGGCTAATTTCAAAGTAATTCAGATTGTCGAAGATGCATACCCATACCCTGTGCTCCTAGGACTCGACTGGGCCATCGATATGGGTGCTATTGTTAACCTCAATAAAATAATCATGGTATTTGAAAATAACGGAACAAGGGTGACAGTACCATTAGATCCTACAAAAGGAAGATGCTACACAGAGCCAGTACGCGGAAACAAAGAGGTAGATCACATTTACAAGTTGACCGCGCGAAACGAAGATTGGGTCAATCCCATGGCGGATGGGGTACTCTGTTGGGAAGCATACAACGAATACTTCTCTGACTCTAATGAGGAAATGAAAAATTGGCAAAACCGGTTGCACAATGTCTCGGCGCTACATTGTCCTCAGGTCGCGAGGGACCTCTGCTGCATTTCTTCAGAGGTAAGATATCTACCCCATTTTGATGAGTCTGGTAGCATCCACGAATTCCTGAGAACATTGGAAGCTACGGTTCCAAGAGAAAGACAACTTTAGGCCCTTAATCTATCTATGCGTGGGACACCTGCGCGATGGTGGGATACCCACAAGATAACATTCCAGGACTGGGAAATGTGTTGGGATATGATGATCCTGCGGTTCGCACCCCCAGCTGACATACACACCAAGATGTTTCTCGGACCTGGGGATCCCCGCGTGCAAATTCTTACTTGGGTGGACAAATGGTCCGACCGGACTATAAAATAATGGGTTCATCTATTTTTTCATGCCTTTGGCCCTATCCCTGTCACTTGGTATTTAGATGCGGAGCTACATCAACGCACCCATCACTGGGAAATACTAAAATATGACTTTATAGGAATGTTCAAACTCATTGGGGGGACAGAGGCACTTGATGAAGCTCTACGGGACATCGATGCTTTTGTATTTAATGACTCACACCATCACGCCACACCAGAGGTCTTGACATGGGAAGCGGAGATGCAAGACATATTCAACTGCCGGAGCTTGGCAATAGAAGAAGGAGAAGACAATCCTCTGAACGTCTCTATTCCAAAATCCGAGGGGGAACATACCCTCATTGGACCCCCACTGCAGAATATTGATGTGACTCAATCTCTCAAGCTACACGAAATTAATATCCTGACGGAAGAACACCCTAAGTTGGCAAAAATTGGGGACTATTGGGACGAAGGAACCATAGGAAAAATTGCAAAGCTACTCATGGAATATCAGGACTTATTTCCGACAATGTTTTTCGAGCTCAAAGGAATCACGGGGGACCTAGGCATTATGCACATCACTCTGAAACCAGAGGTGCGCCCCATAAAGCAGGGACCTTACCGAATAAATCCTAAATATAAGTAAAAGTTCAAAGAAGAAGTGGACAAAATTCTTGCTGCAGGTATTATTGAACCAGTTGAACAGTTGGATTGGGTAAGTCTGATGGTCATTTAGGAGAAGAAAACAAAGGGGGAAATATGCATCTGCGTATATCTACGTAAGTTAAATGACGCCTGTGTCCATGACCCCTTCCCTACGCCCTTATCAGATGAAATTCTTGATAGTCTGGGTGGACAGGAAGCCTATTCCTTCACCAATGGGTTCTCAGAGTACCACCAGATCTAAATTTCACCTGGAGATCGCAGTAAGACTACTTTCGCGACAGAATGGGGGTCCTTTCAGTATACAATCATGCCCTTTGGTCTTAAGAACGCACCCACTATCTTCTCAAGGGTAGTAGTTATTGTGTTCAAGGAGTTTATCCATAAGTTCTTGGAGGTTTATTTCGATGACTAGACGACATTTAGCTTGGTAAAGGAGCATGTCTCTAACCTATGATTAATGTTGGACACATGCCGAAAGCACCAAATTTCCTTAAATATCAAAAAGTGTATCTTCTGCGTACCTTTCATTATCTTTCTCGGGCACATAGTGTGCCGGAAAGGGCTGATGGTTGATCATGCGAAGGTAGCTGTAATTATAAACCTTGCAGTCCCAACAACGGAGAAACAACTACGTTTTATTCTCGGACACACAGGCTATTACAGGAAATTCATTCAGGGGTATGCCCTAATCACAGCACCCATGGAGAAACTACTAAAAAGAGATGTTTTCTTTTTTTGGAATGATGAATGTCAGAAGAGTTTTGAACTACTCAAAGAGAAGATGATCTCTGCACCCATACTAATATTTCTTGATTGGTCAGAGGAATTCCATGTACATGTGGATGCATCAAGCATCGCCTTGGGTGCTATCCTAACTCAACCTGGAGAGGGAGATATTGATCACCCGGTTGACTTTGCAAGTCGGAAACTCTCGAGCGCAGAACACAACTACTCTACTACTGAACGAGAAGGACTGGCTATGGTATACGCATTACAGAAATATCGACACTATCTATTTGGAGGACACTTTAAGATGTTCAGCGATCATTCGACTTTGAAATACCTTGTCAACAAGCCTGTGTTGGGGGGGGGGGGGGGATTTGCCGCTGGCTGTTACTATTTCAGGAATATGATTTTGAGATCATCGTCAAGCCCCGAAGGCTGAATGCAGGTCCGGATCATCTGTCCCGCATTAAGACAAGGGAATAACCTACCAACTTGGAGGAAGGATTACCAGATGCACAGCTGTTCACCATTAAGGTTGTTGACACGCACTTCACTGATATCATTCAGTTCCTAACTATAGGTGTAGCCCCTGCAGAATATTCGGTGCAGCAGAAGAAGGAGTTGGTTACTCGGGGGTCGGAATTTACTATCATCGCCGGCGAGCTATACAAGCTAGGCGCTGATGAAATACTATGTAGATATGTCGTGGAACATGAACGACATGCCGTTTTGGCGGAGGCACACGAAGGCGTTGCAGGAGGCCACTATGCTGAAAGAGAACCTGCATAAAATATTTTGAGTGTCGGGTTATGGTGGCCCACCCTACATCAGGATTCTTACGCCTATTGTAAATTGTGTGATACGTGCCAGCAAATAGGACGACCCTCACGTCGAGATGAGATGCCATTGCAACCTTAGATGGCTTTACAAGTCTTTGACAAATGGGCCATTGATTTTGTGGGACCCATCAATCCGATTTTGTGGGACCCATCAATCCGCCAGGAAAGAAGACAGGTGCGTGCTACATTATTACTGCCACTGACTATGTCACTCGATGGGTTGATGCACAAGCCGTGAAGGATTGTACTGCGGATACTGCTGCGCACTTCATCTTTGAGTAGATTCGGACTAGGTTTGGCTACCCAAAGATCCTAATGAGCTATAGAGGCACACACTTTGTTCACGAAACGATACAAGCCCTAAATGAGGAATTCTGGATCCATCAGGCAAAAATTACACCATACCATCCACAGGAAAATGGGGTAGTCGAGGCTTTTAACAAAATCTTGGAGCAAGCATTGACCAAGGTCTGCAATTTCGATCGTAGTGACTGGGATGTACGCATCCCCTCGGTTCTGTGGGCCTACCAAACGACATTCAAGAAGCTAACAGGAAGGACCCCCTTTCGTATGGTCTACGACAAGGAGACCATTATGCTAATGGAATACATTATTCCTAGCCTACGTATCGTAGCATTTACAAATATGGCAGAACCTGATATAATGGAGGACCACCTTGCACAACTTTTGGCATTGGAGGAAGATCGGTTTATGGCTAACCTTCATCAACATGTTCAGAAGGCTTGCGATAAAGCCTGGCATGATCAGCATATCTGCCAAAAGACATTCGTAGCAGGTGACCTAGTTCTCTTATACGATAGCCAATTTGTGAAACACCTAGGGAAATTCCGGCAGCACTGGCTTGGCCCCTACATCATTAAGGAAATCACGAATGGTGGAGTAGTTCAGCTAGCTACCTTGCGTGGTGACATGTTACCAGGCTATGTCAATGGTAGTTGACTCAAGCCATACAGGGCTAAATGACTATATGGCTGGAATAATTGGCTCAGGCACGATCAGCCCACTTGGGATAGGTTGCTAACACACAAGTGGGATATGCATGCTGGTCATCAAATAGCTCCAAGGGCAAGTCGCAGACCTGCGGCCACAATGACTCGGGACGAGTCACAAGATTGTGTTGGGGGACTGTTGGAATAGGGTCTCCTATGAGTTGCGAAACTAGTCTGATTTTGTATATTTTTTATTATAATTAGGCTAGCGCAGGGGTTTTGGGGTGGGTCAAAGCCCTGAAAGCATTGCAATGGGTTAAAGGGTAAACCAGGGGTCCGAAAACCATGGATTGCAGACCATAGGAAAGATTAGGCTAGATTATTATAAATAGAGGAACATTTTGAATTGTAAGGAAATACATAAATGAAGAGCTATTGATGGGATCTATGGTTTAGTATATCTGTTTGGGTTTTTCGGGAACGGACTCCTGCTGGCTGTGTGCGCGAAGATCCAGAGTCCTATTGTGTGCAGACTCTGTTGCTGTGTGTGCAGGCTGGGATGAGTATTGTAAGAAGGAATTGATGAATTGAAAGATTGTGTTGAGAACTGAATCTATGTGTAATGTTTGTGTAAATCATTGGTAATTGTTGTATTATGCGCATTCTGTATTCAAGCTACGAAAGATCTGTGTAACTGTGTTCACTGTATCTGGATATGTCTGTTCTGTTTTATGCAATATTGTGTTGTTGTCATAGAAGTATATAAGTATCAAACACTGTAGGCCTTGCACACGTGGATGTGAAAATAAACTAGTGAACTCTGTGCAGAAAGAAGCAATTTGGGCATCACGGGGCCGGACGCAGCTCTGCTTGCCTTACTTACCCTTTCTTAGCGTGGGGAAACCTGGTTCCAGCACCGACCCATACTTCTTCCGGTGAGACTTTGACCTACGCAAGCGAGTTACGGCCGAAAGGGCTAGTAGTATAAGGGTTTGTTGGCAAACCTTGAACTCCGAACCTGGGTCACGACCCCTCAAGCCAACATTACTCCAAAAATGTTCATAAAATAAAGAGCTCATTTTCTGTTATCAATAAATATACTTGTACAAATTTATGAAAAAATAAAAATCCAAAAATGTATTATTGAACATCTTTATATCCGGTGCCTATTTTGGAAATATCCTTTAATCATTCCCAAAATGCAATGGACATAAGTTCATGCATGTATAACTTATTTTGTATTTTCGACAAAGATTTAAATGCGACAAACTTTTGCGGTATTTTTTCAATAAATATTGAGATCCAACGATTTTTTATACTCTCTAATTTAATTCTTTTATGTTATATACTTTGTAGTTTAATTCTTTTATGTTATAGAAATTTTTTATATATTTTTTTATTAATTTTTTTTCAAATTTAATACAAATTTGTTAGAATTATAAATTTAATTATGAAACTTGCACAATTCTTTTTTTTTAAGTACTAAATTTATTTATTTATTCAAAAATTAATGTTAAATATTAAAAATATTTGAAAAAACTTATTTCACTAAAATTTCACCAAAACCTATAAAACCTAAAATAATTACACAACAGTAAAATTTCATCCATGCTGTCGAGTGATCGATAAAGCCCGGAAAGACCTAATTTCGTACAGCTAACTTACGTACCTGGCATATTTTGAAACTTTTTGAGAATATGCCATATTTTTGAAATATCTTATATAAGAGATATTGGATTTTACAAAATCTTTGAAAATATAATAAACATTAGCAAAATCAAATTATTAATTTCGCTCATTTCGTTTTAGAAAACTACAAGCTTTTTTATTTTAATATTTGTTATAACCTATCAACCATCATAAAACAGTAACTACCGTCGGAAGAACAGATGCCATGTAACTAAAAACAATACAGCTGTGATAGAAATGTCTTTTACCAGCAACTCAGAAGACTCCATCAGGACATTCGTCACCGCCGTTTAGGAACACAGGCCACTCTCTGTGCCATTCGTCTGTAATCTAGTTGATTTTTCATCTCTTCATCCAAACTGTTTTTTTCTTGCTATTGTATATTCTTTTATTGAAATCATCATTGTCTATCGAATTCTGATAGCCCACCTATTCGTTATATATTTCGGAAGGTCAAAGATGGATGCTGTGGCGACTAAAAATAATAGCCGGAGAAAGAAAGAAATTGTTATATTTGTTGTCAAGAGGGAAACATTGACAAAAATGTAATTAAGTGGCAGAGCACATGGCTACGTTGTTCCAGTCTCCAGCCGCTACCACCGGAACGAGAATCTTTACCACATACCAAAATATAAAATTGTATGTCAATGTGTTCGGCCGCTGCCACCGAAGTGACTGTCATATCAGATGAAAGACTCTGGTAATGTGATTGTTTGCTATGGGAAATGGCGGATAGAGATTTTCCATATATGACGGGATTCACCTAAAAAATCGTGACTTTCACAATCTTGACGTGTAGAAAACCAAAAGTGGGGATTTAATAAATTTTATGATCGAAAATGGTCCGTAAACATCACATACCCGTCTCCTGCAATTGAATCACTTTCCTCCGAGTGCACATGATTAGATTAGGTCTTGCGATTACTAAGGAAGAGAGTAAACCTCATTTGAACAGTTTGTTCGTATAGCTATAGTTGTAGCAGTTTACATTCTCACTGTCATGTAGGATTGTTCACTAAATTCTAAAAATGTTTTAATGTTATTTTCAAGGAATTATTAATGCCATGTGATTAATTTTACTAGTTTCAATCTCACATTTTCATTGTATTTAAGTTTTTTATTTTGTAGAGTTTGAGTGTTAAGAAGTAGTTTAAAGTGTTATTTACACGTCAATCTTCCCATCATAAACTATTATTTACACGTCAATCTTCCCATCATAAGAAATCGGTCAAAACTCATATATAATCGTCATCGCATAAGTGTGATCCGTTGGTTGGTCACTCAAACACCTGTGCCTTACACGCCCAACTCGCCTACCTCATCACATTGGTGCACCAATCCACCGAACGCACTCTCGAACGCATGTCTCGCCCGCTGCCCTCATGGCTCGACCACCCACTATGAGAGCGCGCGCACCGACGCCCATGCTCCCCGCACTCACCAAAACGCACAACTCCGCCCGCTGCAACAAGACTCGCCCAAGGTGGGTGCTCGCCAGCACAACATGCCCGTCGTACTTCTTCATTTCACATGCTCGATTTGGCTAATATGGCACTTGTCGCACATGGGAGTGCCTGCTCTAACTTGGTCGCACATGATTGCAACTCGAGGGCGTGACATCCTCCCCCACTCTAAATAAGGTTGTCGTTCTCAACAACTCCATCATCATCATCGCTAGCTCCAACATCTCCAAAATGTCCATGTTACCCATCTCTGCTCCATCATTGCACAAACCACCAAGGCTTGTGACTCAATGTACATGGGAAAACCTCCTCAATCCATGATGATCAGTCACACCTGTCATAAGCTCCACATGTTTCCTCCATCATGGGAAGTTAATATCCTCAACTCAGGCTAAATTCTATCTCTACAATATATATCGTGTCGACTCATCATGTATCATCATCATGTGAACTCTGGTATGATACTCCAACATAGCTAAAATATATCATTTCACACTGGCGGTTCCATGACTCAAACTAGTCGGGTGACCAGTCCAACTATCATGGTCAAATCATGTGAATGTCCTCATGCCATCATCAATTGTTTCTCCAACATTCTGTCACATCATTAACTTGATCAAGAATCCATCCCATCTCCATAAAAATGTAAGGTAAGCCATGTCTAGGTCCATGAAGTGGTCTCGATATCATCCGCAACATGTTTTTCATCAAGTATCAAACAAGCCATATCCAGGTCCATGAAGTAGCCCTCATCCATATATAATATGTTGTCCATGATGCTAATGTTCATGTGATGCAAAATTAGTCACATACACCCAAGCATCATCATCCATGCGTGAGATGTCCAACTCCTCAAATCAGTCAAGAACTCCTTCCATCAATCCAATGCTCAATGTGCCATATCCAGGTCCATGAAGAAATCTCCATCTCATCTGCAATATGCGATCTATCAAGTCTGTCCAAGGGGAATTTCTAGCCTTGCCTCATCATCCATCCATGTGCTTCCCATGTTCATAGACCAAATCAACCACCATATCCATCAAAAGTGTGGCTAAATCTCAATGACTCAACTCATTCCTAAGTGTACCTTACCAAAGCATCTCCATCGCTGCAACTCCGTTGAACTCCAAAGTGTCCTTTCTCGATCATATCGAGCAAGTCACTCCTCAAGAACACACCCCATAACGTGCCTAAGGTTTGCATCCCATACTGCATCAAACTCTAGACATATCCTAACCTTAGCTCATCAATGAACAAAATACTCCAATACCACTATAATATGAAGTCTCCAATGGTTGCAACCATCTCCAAATCATCATGAACTCCTATGCATCATCTCCATCCAATACTTCAGAAAGAAAACTTGGCTTGGTGATGAATGCCATCGCAAGTTTCCTCTACCCTCCAAGTCATATGAATTCCCTCATAGGTTTCTCATCCATACAAGGTCTTATTCCCCAAATGTGAACAACATACCCTTCGATCCATCTATAAATTGTCTCCATGTCACATTAGCAAATAAATCCTGCTCAACATCCTTGTCTTGACACTCCTCCTTGATGCTCATAACTGGAATCTTCATAAGTGAACCTTCATAATGTCCCTGCATAATGTCTGCCATACTCTCATGTCGACATCCATGACTTCAACTACCCCTATGTTCATAAAGAGTGGAATCAACACAACTCTAGTCATCACATCCTTTGTCCACTATCCAGGTTAGTGCCCTTTGTCACTTCTGCCTTTATCTTTCATCATGGGTCCTTCCTTCACTGCTGCCTCCCCCACTAAAGGCCCACCAAGATGTCTCTTGGTTCTAGCCATGAAGAAGCCTACCTAAATATCACCGGTGTGCCCTTCCTCCAATCTGTCCATGAGTTATGTCGGGCACTCAGCTAATTCTCCATATGGCTAAGCATGACTATGTTGGACATCGACAGAAACAATGTTCCATGTAAGTCGCGTGACACACTAATGTTTCGTGAATCCTTATCTCTGGTGATATGATCGTTGACTAACACCTACGGGTTTTTGTCTAACATCAATTGTGATTCCCAAAAAGTGGTATCATAGCATATGTAACGAGTTCTGTACACAATCGGCTAGCGTTGGGGCGGATATTTTTGGACATTGGATAAACCAACGCTCCGTGTGTGTTTCGCGGACTAATCGCTTTTCTTGGATCCTTATCTCTAGCGATGTGATCGTTGACTAACAACTACGGGTTTTGGTATAACGACAATCATGATTCCCAATAGACTCATCCATCACAAAGCTCATCAAGTTCCACCCTTGTCACGAGAATTTGAACCTTCTAGCATGAGTTCACAAATTTCCCTAACAAGTTTTGCAGCAAAAAATGCTCCTTGCTTCTCCAATGCATAAGGTCTCCACATAGTCATCCAAGGAGAGATAATCCATAGCATCGGAAAAGAATTTATCCCTTTTCTCATCCCTCCATATGGTCCATCCTCCAAAATAACCAATGAAACACAAGTCATATAAATACTTACATTTCCATGAGGTCTCTCCAAGTGCGTGTCCTCCATGATTAATTTCTGCAATGTGCATTATCGTGGGGCATCTTGTTCATCAAGTTCCTCTCCAATCATTTCCACACCTGAAAAACCCTCTTCTTCACATGTCTGTGATTCTGATTCTTCATCGCAATTTAAATTCCTATCTTGCTCCATTTCCCAACCAAGTCAAAGAATATTTGCCTCAAAATTCTCCTCGAAGACTTCAAGTTCAAGACAAATCCGTGGGTTCTCTTCTTTCATACACCTCAACCTATGGAAGGTGTCAAAGAGCCTCGCTTGGCATTCTTCCCAACTTTCCATGTCTTGTTCAACAACTTCGACCCTGACCAATGTCTTGACCCTACTAATCTCTCACTAATATCAATCAATATAAGTCAAAGATTCAATACCACAAGAAACCCTACAAATGTATTCCTACTTCCTTCATCAAAGCCCCTTCAGAAATTGGGCTCTCATAATATATGTCACGACCCTATACTTGTGGTGCTCTTTAAACCACATATAGTAGGTGCGAAACTAATACACTTTTTCTTTTAGAAATACTCAAGTGCATAGACTACACCTAACTCCAACACTTGGTCAATTTTCCAAACAAGTGTTCTTAACAATGCGAAATAATAACATTAATCTTCAATATTTAATATTTCACAATTAAAAATTCAAAAATCATCACACAAGTATGCCCATACATACTTGGGAGGGGAAACTCCCGAAAAGTATGCCCAATTATATATAATCATTCAACAATGTACAATTTTACAATAATTATACAAGTTTTCCAAGTCTGTGCAACCACCTGCACACCTTTCCAAGTCTGTCCAATACTCATGTCTTGAGTGATGCAACAATGCCACCCAACAACACTTCAACCTAATGGAAACCAAAAATTTCACTTCAACAAACTGAATCTGAAGTTCTATAAAAATCCGTGTAGCCTAGGTCACGAGGGTCATGCTCTATATGCGCTCTTCCTGATCCGACCCGCTGTCGTGTAGCTTGGGTCACTCGGGTCACTGACAGCATGATTCTTCCTGACCTCACCTATTTTCATGTAGTGTGGGTCACTAGCGTCACTATATGCACGTGCCCGCTACGCCTGACTTGCTCTCGTGCAGCTGGGTAAATTTCTGCACGCACCTTCCGCAACAATTCCATTCGGTTGTTCCAACTTCGTCAGCCCTACCTGCGGTCTTGTCCACTCGACTCCTCTATTTTAGAATGCGAACACCTCAAGTGATGATGCGATTCAATGATCCTCCAAGCTCCCCATGCCATGTCCTATATATATGCACGTCGCGGTCCCATTTGGCCATGGGTCGTGACTCCTCGACCTACCCATGGGTCGTCCCGGTCACCTCTCCAACACATCGATCTTCCCATCATAAGAAATCAGCCAACACCCATATAAATTCACCATCGCATAGGTGGGGTCTATTAGTTGGTCTCTCGGGTCATTCAGGTCAACTATGTCGGATCGGTCACCTATGCGTGACGCGCCCAGCTCGCCTACCTCATCGCACTGGTACACCCGTCCATTAAAAAAACTCTCGAATGCATGTGTCGCCCAAAACCCTCATAAATTTCTTGCCCTCTATGGGTGTGCACCTTCCCGAAGCCCTTGCTCACCAAAACACATGACTCTGCCCGCCGCTACATAAATCACTTAAGGTGGGTGCTTTCCAACATGGCACGCTCGTCAAACTTCTCCATCACATATGCCCGAGTTCGCTAATATGAGCACCTATCACACATGGGCTTTCTCGCTATAACTCGGCCACACATGACTCCAACTCGAGGGTGTGACATTACCCATCTCCATGTCACCACTAGAGTTAAAATTAAATGTGCCTCGATTACTAAGGAAGGTGGCAGAAATAATTTGGAATTTTTTAACCTGAGCTTAGTTGTAAACATCCTTGAAACCTTTTTTGAGTATGATCTTACTCCTTGGTAACCTTTTTCCCTTGCTAGTCCTCCTTTGTATCTTTATCCTAGTCTAGTGTTGGCCATGTCCTTCGGCTGAGACTTTGCGTGTTGAGGATTGTTGAATAAATTATCTTTGTTTTCTTTCCCTTCATCTTTGGTGGCTTTTACAAAAGGTCAGGGGCTTTCTTGGACTTCTATGGAAGTGTTGCCATCTTAGCAAGATAATCTTGCTGTTATTATCAAGTCATTAGCCTACTCTGCATTTCGACTCGCACCAAAGAAAGTATCACTTGTTTTTTTCTACCTCCCATAGCCATGACACAATGGTGAGCACAATGTCGTCGAAGATGTTGAGGTCAAGGAATGATGTGTGGTTCTAGGGTGAAATTTTAAGTTGACTCCTAATATCATAGATATTAGGAACACACACCGCCTAATAGTCAAGAAGAAATCCATAATGTTGAATATGAAATATGTTAAGATAGATAGTGAATATTATACTCAAATGGTATGGAAGGGGTCACTTCATGGGTGCAAGACACATATAACTCTCATGGGTGGAAAAATCACTACCTTCATATGGTGGACCTCTATTGAAATGTTAAGATTATCCTTGGTAAATATTTGGTGGAAATGTATGAAAATTAGGTCAATCTAATGCACAATTTAAATATGGTAAATGTTGAAGGGAGATTGACCATTTGGAGATGGTTCCCCCCTAGTTCCACTATTTCACCAGCATGTAATGTTGAAGAGAATCTTCTCAACTTGGACACCTCCTTGTATTCATAAGGCACATGTTTTCTTATAGTTTCCAATATTTAAAATATGGATTATTATGATAGTTTCACTAAGGTACCTCTTACCCATATTTGAAGCTATTTTTGTTTTTTTAGACATTTCTCTTTTAAATTTCTAACTCTTAATGTTGTTTTTTTTTACTAAATTAAACTATTGGTTTCCCCATCTATGGAGTAGCTCATGCAAGAGTGTCTAGTAAAACTTTACTAACTTAAGAGGTCAATTTTTTTTACTAGAGGAGTTGGCTCCTCAATGTGTGGGATTTTTTAGAGAGGTTAGGATAGAAGTTCTTTTATTTCCTTTTAATATATTGAAAATAGTGATTTGTTGTAATTACTAATTGTATTCCAAGTTTAGGCTCGTATAATCCTTTTCCATTGTATCTCGAATAATGCCACGTATGTAAGTCCTTTAAAATGTGCCATTTAATTTTGTATTCCCTTTCATTCATGTGTTTTTTATTATTGTTGAATTTATTTTCTTATTATAAAAAAAAATGTTGATATAATGCATACATGAGTGCAAGGGTGTGGCACTTTAACATAGGATTATTTTTTTTTAAAGAATCGAGAAGAGGAAATTTAGATCAAGCTTGCGTAGAGTAGGAGCAATAAGTAGAAGAACAAAGCACATCACGATATAAATCCTTAGCCTTTCCTTTTGAATCAGAGTCTAGAACTTGACAAAATTTTGGGAATAGGACTAGAGTTTTTCGAGATAATGAAGTTAATAGAAAGAGATTCCTTAGAGAATATTCCCCGAAATATCAAACCCGAATTGAATTTTAAAACATTGAGGTGATGCAGATGTAGGGTGATGTGGAGGTTGACTGAAGTGTAGTGACAAGATGGATGTGTCAAAGCTTTGCAGGGGTTCATGGTTCTACAAGTTGCTAGCATATAGTCAAAGGATAGAGATGGAGATTTTTCCAATTCCTTGGAATCTCTCACTGAGAGATACAAAGACTGGTCTACATGCATGCAATGGAAAATTTTAGGGCCAAGGTCATAAACTTACAAGATTTGAGTCATTTATTGACAAGAACATTACCTTCCCTAGTTCTGTCTTCCTAGAGATTTCCAACCCAAGCCATTTTTTATTGCTTCCAAAATGTCAGGGTTTGGGGATCATAGTCATATAGCATGATCCCATGGGGCTCTTCCATGTATGGTGTTTAAAAAGAAGATTGGAGTCTCTAGTGTTGAGAAGGGCTTGGCTCTGATCTATATTCATATTTTGACTGCATATATATAGACATAAAGTAAATATTTGAACTCTGTGGTTTTTTTAGCTTTAGCCCTCTTTTAATAAAGAGAAAACTCCCCTTGGCTTGCATCATGTTTGATATCAGAGAAGATTATATATTAGTTGTAGGAACAAAGATGGCTCATAGAATTAGATGAGGTAGACATTAGGGGAATTTTGAGGTCTAAAATGGGCCTCCTAAGGAAATTATGAAATAATAGTGGAAATAATAAAATAATATTAGATTACATCATCAAAGTTTAGAGTTAAAAAATAAAAAAAACTACTTTTTCAACTCGTATTTTCAACTTATCTCCTTGTGGGTTTACTCAAATTTCGAGCGGGTACACTCGTTGGATGATAAATTTGATCTGTCATCCAAGTAGTACCCATATCAAGATACTTTTGATGGACCATGCTACACAAAAAATGAGAAATACATGAAAAACGTGATTGCAATCACGTTTTTTCATGTATTTCTCATTTTTCATCTAACACTGTCCATCAAAAGTATACAACATGGGTACTCCTTGGATGAGGAATTAAATTTTACATCAAACGGGTACTGCCACTAAAAAATTGATTAAAATATTAGGGAGATAAGTTGAAAATAGAGGTTGAAAAAGTAGTTTTATTATTTTATTATTTTTTAATCCTTTTACCTTTTTACCCCAAAAATAGTGAATCATCCCTCATTGTTGACATCATCATCTTGAAGCCTATTGGTTCTTATAAATTTTATTTTTCTTGTAAATTTTTCTTAGGAGGCCCATTTTAGACCTCAAAATTTCTCTAATGAGAGGAGGCCATAGAGCACAAAGGCTTGTAGTTAATGTTGAAGTGATATGAACTATGCAATAGTTAAAACAGAGAGTGGCGGCCATGGAAACAGATAGAAAAATATATCTTGATGGTACAGATGTGAGTAAGGAATAAGAATAATCTTTAGAAGGAGAAGAAGTTGAGGATTCTACATAGGTTGAAGTATTAAAATCAGTTTTAGGATCTATTTCAAATCCTAAGGCTAGAATATCCGCTTAATACTGGTAGCATGAATCCATAGTAGCTTATATATTGGATCACAGAGATGGATAAATTCTTCGAATATGAAGAGATGGACGAGGAGAAGAATGTTAATTTTTTTGTCACCAAATTGAAGGGACATGTAGCTTTATAGGGGGATAGTGCACATGCTAAGCTGAGAAGGAAGAAAAAATAGAAGATCATGAGTTGAGCTATAATAGAATGATTCGAAAGCTCAGAGGAAATTTTTTCCAGAGGATTATCAACTCACTTTATTCTGGCCGATGAAAAATATGAGGCGAAGGTAAAGTCTATGAGGGAGCATACAAAGGAATTTTACAAGCTGAGTATCAAGGTTGGATTTGTAGAGAGAAGATAGCCATATACATCAATGGCCTTAGGTTTAATATCTAGGACAAGATTAGTGTGTTATCTATTAGGACTATGGAAAAAGCATACCAAATATCTTTAAAGGTTGAGGAAAATATTACAAGGAAGTAGTCTAGTATAGGAATAGGTGTTGCGAGAGGAATAAGACAATGTTCAAACAAAGGAAAATCTACATCACAGAAATACTGGTCTAGTAGCTTGATCCCACAATGATAAAAAGAGGGAGACTTCATAGGATGAATATCCTTTTCCAGAGGATGAGGAAGAGGCATAGGAAGAGAGATTCAATGTTGCAAGTGTGGAAAGCCTGGAAATATGGCTGTTATGCGGATAAATCCCTCTTTCGGACAAGATCAATCTCCCTAGTATTCTACAAATACATAGAAACAAACATCCATTTGTAAATAATTTTCTCTAGATTGTTTACAATTCAGAATTATTATAAATAAATAAAGAGGACATGCCCCTACCTAGATCCAAATATTCATGCGCCTTTTTACTTAATCGCTTCCAAGAGGCTTCTTTAGTAAGTAGAGCCTACACCAAAGACAAAAGACCGAAAAGCACCTACAACATATAATAATTAAGAACAACTAATCTAAATTAGTGATCAAGGAGTCTAAGTATTGAATTATTCAAATAAGCACAAGAACAACTCAATGAGAAAAGGAGATACATATTTATTATCTTGAATGAAAAGAAGAGTAACTTACAACCCGATGCCTCTTGATGTCGCAGATTTCTCACGGGGTCCCGAACAATCGTTCCTTCTTCATTTTGAAAAGTCTTCTCTTAATCAAAGCTAAAGATAGAGTTATCGACATAAGGGTGTGATCATTCTCATGCCAACAACAACTAATGTAGAGAGTATGCTCTTGAGAATTCTTCAAGAATTACCCCATATATGCTACCATCTATCCTTGAGACCGAAACATGAGCTTAATTTATAGGGAAATGGAGGTAGTTTTGGGCCCATGAAGAGGGGGATGGATTCCTCTCATGAAGGTATTTGAGCTCCATAGACCAAGGGATAAGCTCCACGAGTGGAGGGATAGAGCTCCATCAGTGGAGGGATAAATCTCGAACTGATTGTTCTTCTAGAAGCTTCCAGTTGTGAGAATATTCGACCAACTAGGCTTCTAGAACTTAATTTTTCCTTTATTTGACTATTTACAGGGGTCTGCAGATTTTATAAGTAGAATGTGCGGGAGCTGTCGTAGGCTATACAACAAATATCTTTGGATCCATAGGAAAGAGCTAGGAAAAGTGTAGAGTTAGGCTTTTAAGGGTTTTAATGAGATTTTATTCAATTCCAAGACTTGGTTTAGGAACATTAGGGTTTTTTAATTCTAAGGGAGCATAATATAGGTAGTGATGAACCTATATGGATATAAAAATGTCATGGTGACAAAATAACGTGTAACATATTGCCCCCTAAAGTGCAAAGTTTGAGGTTGTTCTGAAGAGTGAAGTGCTTTATCATTCCGAGGATTGCATTTTGGACACACTGATCGAAAACCTATAAAAACATTCAATGCAAGAATGTGTGTGTATATATATATATATATATATATATATATATATATATATATATATATATATATATATGTATATATCATCATTGAGGTAGGCATTCCCATACTCAGATCGAAACTAACTAAATGATCTGGTACATAAATTATTTTAATCATTAAATCAATAGTAGACACAACATGGGCACAACCATCTGTCATAAGTTATCTACTATATCATGAATTATAAAACTCCTCGCAGTTTGGATGGTGGAAACTAGATCCAGGGTCTTGATTTCTGCTTCCCAAACTAGTACGATTCTATCTATGTGATTGATTGTGTCAAAGTCGAACATGGTAGAAACAAATTGATTACCAGTCAATGATGTAAACTGTTAATAAGTGTGAGAGAAACCACCAATAATGACAATGGATCTCAAAGTACTTAGTTCAATCCATGAAGTGTGAATGAATGATTTGAAGTCAAACACTTTACGAAATCATTCGATTGAAGGTCAATGATGCAACCCATTGTCAAAGGTGAGAAACCTGCCATTGGGTCATGTAGATCCCAAGGTACTGATAGAATTCTAGATCAAATTTCTAGATGATGAGTTGTTGTCGATAGAAAGTGACCCGTCACAGGAAAGCCCACGACACGAAACCATTATATCAAGTTTTGAAGAAATATTTGCAAGGACTGACTCAGGTATGGTTAATGCGAATGAAGACAAATTTTTGCAATGAATGGTTTATTTGAACTATCTCTTGAACACATAACAACACTGCAGATGGCTTGGAAACAATTTACCTAAAGCTAATACCCAGAAATTGGCCGAAGACTTTCAATGTGGTTTGATTAAATGTTAGATAAAGGATTTTCCCAACCCAGGTACAAGTGTAACAAAAGTGTCGTGTTCAAGAGTGGTATACTACTTTTAAAATAAGGGTGACGACTGGATTCATTTTCTCTTTTTCCCCCACCATTACTAGCAAGTACCTCTTTATTTTTGAGAAGCTTGAGGAGGATAACATTTTCTTGTTGTGTAAGCTCATCCTTCGGATGAGTCCATATTAGTATTAAAATCAAACCCTTAGAAGGAGTGGTTCGTTCCTATTTTTAATCGACAGGTCCTTTACTGTTGAATTTTAACGAGTCCAGTATAGGAGAAACTCGACGTTTTTCAGTTTTAGGGAGTCAGAATAAAAACATAAGTAAACTCCGTGGTTGTACTTTTTTGTAAATTTAGTCTCTCAGGCCCGAAAAATAATAAAATAATGTAGGAGAGAACTTTATTGACCATGATTAGTCAACATATACCTTTTTCGTAAATATTTCATTTCAGTCTGGAAAAGGGGTAAACTTATACTGAAGGGACGACTATTCCTTTCCTTTAACGAGTTCGAATAGTAAAGTACTCGACGATCTTTTCATATTTAGAGAGTCTGAAAAGGGCTTAAAGGAGAAATCCAGGGTTTCGCTTTTTCGTAATTTTCAAGAGCTCGAAAATGTGATAAAAGTATACTTGGCATCAAAATAATTATTTTCACCAAAAAACCCTGTAATTTGTAGAAAAAATCAAAAAATTAAAAATACCTGTTCCAAAGAAGTAAAAATATTGAAAAATAGCCTTTTTAAAGTGAAAAATAAATATAATATAATATTTTATTCATTCAAAAATAATAAAAAGGAGTTTAAGAAAATCATTTTCACCTTTAATCTCAAAGTAGTAAATTGAGAGCTTTTAGCAAAAATGTTCTGGAGCTAATATCGAGAGAACCGACCATTCATTCCATGATTCTTCAAGACTAGGTAATCCACATCATCTTTCTCTTCATTTCTATCCATTTCAATTCTTTTTTTTGGTTTTAATTTCATTTTTTGAGAGGAATTTATGTTCAAAAATGCACTCTCAGGGGTCTGTGAGTTATACGCGCGCTCCCTGCGGACCCCAATAATTGTTCAAAAGGAAATTTATCGGGATACCGCAGTTTTTGTGTGGAGCCCATGTGGACGTCTGCACTGTCTCCGCACAAAAACTGTAGGGGCACCGTGAGCGTTTTAAAATTTACAAATTCTCTTAAAAATGATTAAATTTTTTCACTCCAATGATTACTAACATTCAATTATGTTTATTTTCAGGCTATTTCACCATGCTAGAGTTGAGATAACGTTAGCATGGGGCTATAGAGAATGAAGCCATGAATGATCCCACAAAAATGCGTGTGTTAAAAAATTGTGGTTTATATAAGTTCTAGGTGATTCAAGGTATGAAAGCACAAGTAGAGCTGATGACATGGTTAGTGAACACATGGGATGTTCAAGATCAGGGCTTTATCACTGGCGACCATTAGCTCACAATCGAGCTCAAGGATATCTATTTTCTCACTAGATTGTCACGAAGAGTAGAAAACATATCCTTGTTTGGGGCTAGACATGGTGGCCTACCCATTTCTAGCTAAAAACAACAGTTTTGCAATGATGAGGCAGATCCAAAGGATAATCGCATAGACATAAAAACTGTGTTTCGATTAGATCTCAAAGTGATTGCATTCATGGTAACTAGGTTGTGTGGGAGTGCGACTCCACATGTCACCACTAAATCTCAAATGCAGACCACGGTAGAGTGTTTTAGAAGCACCATATTCAACTGGTGTGAAGGGGTATTGGCCAATATGAAAGGCCAACTAACCAGAGCAAATAACGAAAAGTTAAAAAACTTTGGTTATGGTGCCATTTTGATTTCATTTGCTTTGGAGAGAACCCCACTTCTCACCCCTCGGGTTATTCCAGTGGATTGTGTGGAACCTCAGGAACCTTGAATGGTACGTTTGGTTGCATTAATGGTCCGCCATGGTGGCGATGGAAGTTCAATGGGTCAGTTCACTCGGAAATACTTTATGTGGCTAAATAATCAAGTCTTCACCATCGAAGACTTCCCCTATGTAGGTATAGATTTCAGAGGTGATCCTGAGATGTCCTTGCCTCCAGGGGCATAGTAGGAAGAATCAGGTAAGAAAACTATTTTTATGTTTTTAATCTAATTTTTATTTTTATTTTATCGTCCAATACTGATAACAAAATTTAAATGAAGATGTTAATCCACAACGACTAGCTAGACTTCGCTACTTTGATAGGCGACAAGTAGAGCCTATAACACCACCACAAGATCAGGTAGCAAAGATCTTAACGGATATGGAACAAAACCTGGAGAGGTTAACCATATATATTCCTGAGAAAGGGAAATATGACATTCCTCTCCGACTTCAAGACATGTTACAGGTGTACCAAGACAATTTAAGAGATTCCTGCGCAAGGTGGCCCATGACATAGTCTACTACCATGATCATCATCACGGATAGTGGATGATCATTGTGGATTGACATTTTTTTTTTTTTTGTATCAGTATCTATTAGATCAGAGACTATGTAATATTTTTTGAAAACAAACCTATCTATGATATTACTACTTTCTCTGAGTATCTTGTTCAACATATATTGAATGTTGTTTTGGTTTACTGTTTTAATGTTGCAAATGTCTATTTAAAACATGATTAACTAATGTGTCAGCCAATGTGTTTAAATGTCTTGAAATGTGTTGATATTCAATGTAATCAAACTGTCGTTCCAAGAGGTGAACCTTCAAAAATAATCTCAATAACACTTGATTTTTAATTACATATACTCTGTTTAAATGTAATACAATGAGTTCTGAATCTAACCTAATGATCAGTCAATTCATTGGCCCCTTTGGCAAGCACTTGCTTAACAATGTAAGGACCATGCCACATTGGTTCAAAATTCCCAGCACCTAGCTTATCGTTATCTTGATCATATACTAAGACTAGGTCACCTTCTAAAAAAACACGAGGTGTAACACTTCAATCATACTGAGCTTTCACATGTTTCTTAGGAGCTTCAACAGCTAATGCAGTGGTGCACTAAGTTTCATCTAATTGTGCTAAGTACAAAAAGATTTTTTCCTTTTCAGAGGTAGCTGGTAGTAACTCTATGGCTAATTGGAGTGACTGTATTTCACATTCAATGGGTAACAAATATTGTAAACCGTAAACCAGTTGAAAAGGAGTGAACCCTATAACAGCTTTTGCTGAGGTTCGGTATGGCCATACTGCCAAAAAATGAATGGTATGCCAATTAGATTTGCGAGTTCTGATAATTCGTTTAATCATGGTAGTTAAAACTTTATTAACAACTTCAACCTGACCATTAGCCTACGGGTAATATGGAGTAGATTTATCATGGCACAGGCCAAGTTGTTCAGAAAGTTTGGTCATCATTATATTTCGAAAATGACTCCCATGGTCTGTAATAATAGATTGGGGTACACTGAAATGATCAATCACATGATTGAATACGAAGGTAGCTGTAGTTTTCCCATCTACTGCAAATCTAGGCATCACCTCGGCCCATTTGGTAAAGTAATCTACAACAAGAATAATATACTCATGCCCCCCGGTCAAGTGAGTGTTACATGTAATCAAATCAATGCCCCATTTCACAAAAGTACTGACAACAATTATTGGGTGAATAGGAGCTAGAGGCGCACGCATATTTAGATAAAAGATTTGGCTGTTGTGACATTTTCAAACCGCAGTAATACAATATTTGAACAATGACGACAAAAAATAGCTAGCACGCAATATATTTTGGGATGTGGCAAACCAAGAAATATGACCACCACACACTCCAGAGTGGCAGTCATTCAAAAAACTTTCAGCCTATTCGTGAGTTATACAACGTCGAATAATATAATCTGCACCACGACGATAAAGTGTGTCCCCAAAAATATTGTATTGCTGGGATTGATATAGGATTCTCCATTGATTTAAACGTGAAAGCTCTGGGTGAAAGGTTTGGGTTTGAAGATAAATGATGATATCTCCATACCATGGATCTAACGTACTAATAATAAATGGAGATTCATCAGTGATGAGATTATCTACCACAGTTTCCATCTCAGTATTGGGAAAGCCACACATAAATCTGCAAACACCAGTGGTTTATTTCATTTAGATTTCTCGAATTCAAAATCAAACTCTTGTAGGATGAAAATCCATTTAGATTATTTTCCCCGGAGTAATTTTTTTGTCAAAATATACATCATCAAGTTGTAATTAGATATCACAGTTTTCTTTCGTAGCAATATGTAGTGAAGAAATATTTGGACAACTTGAATTGCTGCCAAGGCCAGTTTCTTCACATGTGAATATTTAATTTCGATTGGATTCAGATTCTGAATTAGATTGTAAATCACATGCTCATTGTGAGATTCATCCTCTTGAACTAGAACCATTCCAATGGTGGAATTAGACACTGCTAAATATAAAAAAATAGTCTTGGTTGTAATTGGGTGCAATAACGGTGCATGGGTTAACGCATGTTTTAGAGCAACAAAAGATAGATCAACAATCTCATCCCAGATAAAAGGAACATTTCATTTCAATAACCGGGTAAAACCTTTTGTTAACTCAGCATAGTTTAGGATAAATCTACGTAGAAAGTTTTCTTTCCCTTGTAAAATTTGGAGTTGGTGAAGTGTGGAAGGAGGAAGTAAATTTATAATGGCCTCAACCCCTGAGGGGTAGACACAAATTCCAACTTTCGAAACGACGAATACCAGTAATCGTCCTGATTTCACAAAAAAAACACATTTGTGTGGATTCAAACGAATATTGTAATGCCCACATCTCATGAAAATAGCTCGTAAGTGAGTAGGATGATCGTCCCTGTGTAACGAGTGAGCAATTAAATCATCTAGATAAGGCTATACAATATCTTTGATATCATTAAAAGCATAATACATTTCCCTTTGAAAATTTTTACCAGCATTTTTTAATCCGAAAGGTAATTTGCAATAATCAAATGTTCCCCAAGGACATATAAACGTTGTTTTTGGTTGATTAGTAGGGAGTATGTTGATTTTATTATATCTAGAAAATCCATCCATAAATGAGAACATTTCATTTCCGGAAATCATAAATAATTTGGTCAATACAGGGGGTAGGATAATTGTCTTTTGGACATGCTTTATTAATATCCCTATAATCCACACATACTTGTATAGTCCGTTGTTTTTTGGTAAAGGGAACTATATTAGATACTCAATCTGTCAATGGGATTGGATAAATAAATCCTACTCGCAGTAGCTTTTCAACTTCAGCTTTTCGTGGATGTATTGGACATAATCTTTGTCTAATATGCTTGGCATCCTGGTATGTCTTTATTTCATGAATGACAATCTTTGGATCGATTCCTGGCATCTCTTCATAAGACCAGGAAAACATGTCCCTGAATTCTCGAAATAGGGCTTTATATGTATTTATTTCTTAAATAGTACAAGAAGCACCTATATGAATGTTTTCAACAATTCCAGGTTTAAATGATATGTCAATAGGAACAATTGTAGAAATGCTTCCCAAATTAATCTCAGAATCTGAATTTGTAATCAATATGGGATTCTGGGTTCCTTGACAGAATCAATCATAAAAATAGATGAAAAATCATTTTCAAAACTATAAAGTTCAGGTAAAAATGAAGATCTATGGTGTAGATCATCCAAGGGTAATTCATCCACATGCAAAAATTATCGAACACTTTCATCAGTGTAAAACACTTGCTGAAAAGGATCAAAAATTGGTGTCAAGGCTGAGTTTGATAGTGAAGAAGATTCTTCAGTGATCACATTTATTGGATCGGGATTAGTTGAAAGTGTGTTAGAAAATGACTGTACTACCACATATGCCATTTCAAAAGGACTCAAAGGCATCTCGCCATTGAAAGAATCCATTTCTGACTCTAAAGGCACTTCCCAAGTGTCATCGAATGGTATAGTGTTTGATGAAATCATATTGATGTTGGCCATGGTATGCGGTACATTGGGTGGAGGCATAGAGAAAGTTCCCATCAAAGCGGAGTCCTTTACTAAACCTACACCAACATATTCATATGGGATAGTCTATTTTGCAATATGTTGGATACTGTCTGTAGAAGCAGGGTCGGACGAATAATATGAAAACTGATCGATTTTCACAATCTTTCCTTTATGAGGAAACATGATTAACCGAAAGATAGATGAAACGATAGAATTTATTGTATAAGACTAACTATGACCCAAAATAAGGTTGTAATCTAGAGGGGCATCAACAACTTCCACATCTATATTAACAGTTTTACCTTCTACTTCTATAGGTAGATCCTGGAGTATTCCAAACGGATGGAATCCTCTTCCATGATAAACGGAAACCTCGTTATCCTTGTCTTATCTGTGATGAGGATCACTTTACTAAAGAATGCCCACATCGGTCTGAGGTCTCTAAATTCGTCAAAGGTTCACCCACACCCATTTTCTTGAAGGATCCTTTTCCTACTCAAGATAGAAAAATGATAGGATGTTCTTTAAATTCATCGACAGATATTTTAATGATGTCTGAGGTTATGGTTGTGACACGATCACAAGACTATGGAAGTAAAAATCCTATAACTGGTAAAGAGACAGAAAATTCTAATTCAACACTAGTTATATCTCCTTCGACTTCTGATCCACTTCATATCGAGAAAACTAATCCTGATCTAGTCATTAAACCGCCTGCTAAAGGTGTACTTCAAAAATCAGCTTTCAATCCACATGCGAGAGCTTCTAAGAACTACAACATTGTTGAAGACTTGGCGATATCCCCTTCAGCAATGTAGGCCTTAAAAGTGATACAATCATGTCCAGCACAAAGGAGATTACTTTTATCAGCTATTTGTTAGGTCCCTATATCACTAGTATAGTCCCTTATTATTGTTAGTGTAACCCCCTTATTGTTATTATTGTACCCTTGTAACCCCCATTTTGTTATTATTGTGCCCTTAAATTATTATTGTTAGGTCGGCTAGGATTACATTGTGGCCCACTAGGATTACATTATGGCCCCATGGACTCCTATATATAGAAAGGAGGTTTTGTAAATTGTATCATCGAAGAATTGTGCATTTATGTAATGTATTGGAGGTTTCCCCCTCGAAGTGGCTTATTTCTAAGGCATTGATATCTCTTTTATTCTATTTTTGAAGCTGGTTACACAACATTTGGTATCAGAGCTTTGGATTCTAGGGTTTCGCTACTCCAAATAGGTCATCGTGGCATTTTTGCTATAAATTTTTTTCTACGAAGTTTCAGAAGCTGAAATTTTTAGGGTGCGAAGCTGAAATCCTGAGGCAGATTTTCTCAAAATTTCAGAGCTTGGTTTGCAATATTTTCAGAGATATCATCTGTGGAATTTAGGTATTTTTTCAAGATCCTAAACAGGTCATCGTGGAATTTTCGCTATAAATTATTTTCTACAAAGGTTCAGAATCTGAAATTCATATGGTACGAAGCTGAAATCTGGAGGAAAGTCTTCAAAAAAATTCAGAGCTTGGTTCGCAATATTTTTGGAGATATGATCTGTGGAAGGTAGTGCTTTTTTAGGCTCCTGAATTTCATCTCAAAGAGGTGATCGTGGGAAAATTTCAATAACTCTCTCTCTGGGCAGTGGATTTGAGTGCCGTTAAAATTGGTCACAAGTACACGGACTGTAGTTTCTTGGATATCAATTTTAGAGACAAAGGACGAAACAGTGACACGTGGCAATTCCTACAAGTTTTCTCTACTGAACCAGTCCAGAATTAGGTCATTGTGGGAGATTGGACACAACTTTGTCTTGGGGAATCCAAATTAGATCAGACCTGTGGCATTTGATACCTATGAAGAGATAAATCCTATGTTCCTCTGGAATATCAGTTACCCTTATATTCAATTTTTGGAAGTCGTCAATGTGCTGCCCCACTAAACCTTTTTGTTTGAGATTTATCAATTGGCTAAAGAAAGTGTTGCTCTTTGTATCCTCATAATGTGCTATCATTTCCTCCGTAAAAATTGACCAAGTGACAATTTTTTTACGGGAGCAAAGCCATCGATACCATACAAATGTATTTTGTTCTAAATGTAAAATTGCAATGCGTACCTTTTGTGTGTTTTGCACGTTATGGAGATCAAAATATTGCTCCATCTGTAGTATCCATGTTACAGGATCCTTTCCATCAAACTTCCTCATATCCATCTTTGGAATATGGTGGTTCTTCCCGCCAACATTAGAGTTTATGAAATCACAATTAACATTTATTTTGTTCTCATCATGAGGTTCTTCTACTATCTTTTCACCATTGGAAAACCTTTCTTGTATCAACTTTGTCAAACCTTCCATGTCTTCTTTTAGAAAATTCTTCATGTTTTCCATTTTCTCATCGATCTTAGCTTCCATGTCATCCATCTTAGATTCCATGCCAGCCTCCATGCCATCCATCTTAGCTTTCATGCCTTTCTTCAAACCGTCCATCTTCACTTCCACGCCTTTCTTCAAAACTTCCACAGGTCTGATCTAATTTGGATTCCCCAAGAACAAGTTGTGTCCAATCTCCCACAATGACCTAATTCTGGACTGGTTCAGTAGAGCAAACTTGTAGGACTTGCAACGTGTCACTGTTTCATCCTTTGTCTCTGAAATTTATATCCAAGAAACTACAGTCCATGTACTTGTGACCACTTTTAATGGCACTCAAATCCACTACCCACAGAGAGAGTTATTGAACTTTTCCCACGATCACCTCTTTGAGATGAAATTCAGGAGCCTGAAAAAGCACTACCTTCCACAGATCATATCTCCAAATATATTTCGAACCAAGCTCTGAAATGTTTTGAAGACTTTCCTCCGGATTTCAACTTCGTACCATATGAATTTCAGATTCTGAACCTTTGTAGAAAAAAATTTATAGCGAAAATTCCACGATGACCTTTTTAGGATCTTGAACAAATACCTAACTTCCACAGATGATATCTCTGAAAATATTGCGAACCAAGCTCTGAAATTTTGAGAAAATCTGCCTCAGGATTTCAGCTTCGTACCCTAAAAATTTCAGCTTTTGAAACTTCGTAGAAAAATTTTTATAGTGAAAATGCCACGATGACCTGTTTGGAGCAGCGAAACCCTAGAATCCAAAGCTCTGATACCAAATGTTGTGTAACCAGCTTCAAAAATAGAATAAAAGAGATATCAACGCCTTAGAAATAAGCCACTTTGAGGGGGAAACCTCCAATACATTACATAAATGCACAATTCTTCGATGATACAATTTACAAAACCTCCTTTCTATATATAGGAGTCCATGGGGCCATAATGTAATCCTAGTGGACCACAATGTAATCCTAGCCGACCTAACAATAATAATTTAAGGGCACAATAATAACAAAATGGGGGTTACAAGGGTACAATAATAACAATAAGGGGGTTACGCTAACAATAATAAGGGACTATACTAGTGATATAGGGACCTAACAAATAGCTGATAAAAGTGATCTCCTTTGTGCTGGACATGATTGTATCGCTTTTAATGCCTACATTGCTGAAGGGGATATCGCCAAGTATTCAACAATGTTGTAGTTCTTAGAAGCTCTCGCATGTGGATTGAAAGCTGATTTTCGAAGTACACCTTTAGCAGGCGGTTTAATGACTAGATCAGGATTAGTTTTCTCGATATGAAGTGGATCAGAAGTCGAAGGAGATACAACTAGTGTTGAATTAGAATTTTCTATCTCTTTACCAGTTATAGGATTTTTACTTCCATAGTCTTGTGATCGTGTCATAACCATAACCTCAGACATCATTAAAATATCTGTCGATGAAGTTAAAGAACATCCTATCATTTTTCTATCTTGAGTAGGAAAAGGATCCTTCAAGACAATGGGTGTGGGTGAACCTTTGACGAATTTAGAGACCTCAGACCGATGTGGGCATTCTTTAGTAAAGTGATCCTCATCACAGATAAGACAAGGATAACGAGGTTTCCGTTTATCATCATATGGTTCATTCTTTTTGGTTTTCTCTTTGGGAGACAAAGTCTATTTATTTTTTTTCTTCCCTTTATTCTTATTAACGATTTTGGATTTAAAGGTAGATGAATCTACAACATGAATGTCGATAGAATTTTCAAGGGAAGAATCTCCTTTCAGTGAATCTGGTAAATTTATGATAGGAGAAGTAGGTTTTGAAGACTTCTTCTTACTCTTATTTGCACTAACTAAACCAATTACAATGTCTGCAACATGAGACCCTGAAGGAGTTGCAGTTATTTGGCCAGTACATGGTAAGTTAGGAATATTTTTGTATAAAGTACCAGACTGTGGATATACAAGGTCTAAGTACTGAGCTTGAGAAATGACCTATTCTTCCATAACAACCCCTCCCTTAGCCACATCTCCAGTGATCTTTGGAAGCAATGATTTTATGAACCATTCTGCCAAGATCTGATCTAGAATAAATACTTTCACTAAACATCTTCTATGTCTCCATTCTTGTATGTTATCTGATATGTATGTAGACGTAGATTTTTTTAATGAAGTCAAGAGTTTTGCGCCATTGTCGTATCTGACTGGAAACTAAAATTGATGTGAAGGATGAGCTTGATAGTGAATAATATTCTTTAGTGATCACATTCATTGGATTGGGATTAGTTAAAAGAGTTTTAGAAAACAACTATACTACCACATATGCCATTTCAAAAGGACTTAAAGGCATCTCGCCATTGAAAGAATCCATTTCTGACTCTGAAGACACTTCCCAAGTGTCATCGAATGGTATAGTGTTTGATGAAATCATATTGATGTTGGCCATGGTACGCGGTACATAGGGTGGAGGCATAGAGAAAGTTCCCATCAAAGCGGAGTCCTTTAATAAACCTACACCAACATATTCATATGGGATAGTCTATTTTCCAATATGTTGGATACTATCTATAGAAGCAGGGTCGGATGAATAATATGACAACTGATTGATTTTCACAATCTTTCCTTTATGAGGAAACATGATTAACTGAAAGATAGATGAAACAATAGCATTCATGGCATAAGACCAACTATGACCCAAAAGAAGTTTTTAATCCAGAGGGGCATCAACAACTTCCACATCAAGATTAACAGTTTTACCTTCTACTTCTATAGGTAGATCCTGGAGTATTCCAAACGGATGGAATCCTCTTCCATCAAAAGCTTTAAGGATTGTTGAATATTGTTTGAGTGTCGAAGAACCAAGATTTTTCCAAAAATTTAATGACGTTATGCACGTGGATGCCCCCTCATCAATTACATTACGAAAAACTCGTCTGTTTTTTACTAATACTGGAATCTGAAAAGCCATCTGATGAGGGAGTCTCAGTGTAAAATTTTCTAGATCAAAGACTATGAAGTTAGAATCGTGAGGATCTATAGCTCCAATATCGGATAAAATTAATTTCCTTTGTGCTGGACATGATTGTATCACTTCTAAGGCCTACATTGCTGAAGGGGATATTGCCAAGTCTTCAACAATGTTGTAGTTCTAAGCAGCTCTCGCATGTGGATTGAAAGCTGATTTTCGAAGTGCACTTTTAGCAGGTGGTTTAATCACTAGATTAGGATTAGGTTTCTTGATATGAAGTGGATCAGAAACCGAAGGAGATACAACTAGTGTTGAATTAGAATTTTCTATCTCTTTACTATTTATAGGATTTTTACTTCCCTAATCTTGTGATCGCGTCGCAACCGTAACCTCAGACATCATTAAAATATCTGCCGATGAATTTAAAGGACATCCTATCATTTTTTTATCTTGAGTAGGAACAGGATCCTTCAAGAAAGAGGGTGTGGGTGAACCTTTGAAAAATTTAGAGACCTTAGACTGATGCAGGAATTCTTTGGTAAAGTGATCCTCATCACAGATAAGACAAGGATAACGAGGTTTTCATTTATCATCATATGGTTCATTCTTTTTTGTTTTCTCTTTGGGAGACGAAGTCTGTTTGTTTTTATTGTTCCCGTTCTTCTTATTACCGGTTTTGGATTTAGCAGTAGATGAATCTACAACATGAATGTCGACAAAATTTTCAAGGGAAGAATCTCCTTTCGGTAAATCTGGTAAATTTATGATAGGAGAAGTAGTTTTTGAAGAATTCTTCTTACTCTTATTTGCGCTAACTAAACCAATTACACCATCTACAGCATGAGACCCTGAAGGAGTTGTAGTTATTTGGCCAGGATGTGGTAAGTCAGGAATTTTTTTGTATAAAGTACTATACTGTGTATATATAAGGTCTAAGTACTGAGCTTGAGCAATGACCTGTTCTTCCATAACAACCCCTCCCTTAGCCACATCTCCAGTGATCTTTGGAAGCAATGATTTGATGAACCATTCTGGCAAGATCTAATCTAGAATAAAGAATTTCACTAAATGTCTTCTACGTCTCCATTCATGTATGTGATATGATATGTATGTAGATGTAGATTTTTTTAATGAATTCAAGAGTTCTGCGCCATTGTCATATCTGATTGGAAACTGAAAGTGTGTTAAGAAATCCATTGCTAACACATTGAAATTTTTGAATGAGCCATGTGGTATTTCAATATACCATTTTTCATCTAAACCTATTAGTGTTCTCTGAAATAGTCTTAATTGAATGGAATCATCAATCAAAGAGTTGGATGCACACCAGAGGTGGTAAGTCATGACATGGTTTGAGGGGTCCTCTTCATTTACCTTCAAACTTAGGAATATCACTAGGCAAATTATTTGGCATTGGTGGCCAATACATAAGATAATAGATCAGATCATTCATTAGGTCCGACGAATTAGGGAAATCCAAAGTTGCTATGAATGGCAATCGATGGTTAGGGTCCTACTGAGAAAATTGATAACCTTGTGGAACTATACCAGTACCAAGAGGAGGATATCTAGGATATCTTGGAATAGCCTATGCATTTGTGATTGGAATGCCTCCCGGATAACAAGGATTGGTCAGACCATATTGAGGTTGAGCTGGTATCTAATACATGTAACTAGGGTACAGTTGATGCTGGTATACGAGATTTTTTGCTACAGGTCCATATTGATACTGGCCTTGATATGGTCGATAAAAAAACTAAGGTTGGCTTGTTACAATTGTACTTGTACTAGGTTGTCCCGCAGGCATCTGAGAAGCAGTTTGAACTGTGGGTCTAGGTTGTTGTACAATGACTACAGGGATTTGTTGTGATACTTGGGGGGCTATAGAAATAGGGGTTGCAGAAATTCCAGGGATATATGTGTTAGCTTGAATAGAATTTGGTTCAACAGTTTGAGGTGGATTCCTAGGTGACCAGGCTGCTGAACAATACTAGGTGCAGATACTTGTGGTATAACTTGAAGCATAGGTTGGACAGGTTGCTGGATTTGACTGTAACCAATTGGATGACTAGGTTGATTATAAGGTACTTGCATGTTAGGTTGAAAATTTTGTTCATTTTGTGTTGGATTCCACATCGTTTTTACTCCAGGATATGGAGCTCCCATCGAAGGTTGTGCTGCATGATACGGACCATAACCAGGTTGATAATTTGGAATGTCTGTTTGATATTTGGCTGGATAATTCCCACTAAAATATTGACCTCCCTGAATTTTTTTTTGTTCTGGGTATAACTGTGGCCCTAAAGGAGGTTGCTGTCCTTAGAAAGATGGCTTCCCTAAAGGAGGTTTTTGTCCTTGGAAAGACAGTTTCCCTAGCATAGGGTATTTTCCTTGAAGAGGTTGCGGAACCTGAATTGAGTACTACCCTTGAGGTTGATATTGTCCTTGAGGTATATATTGGCTTTGAGGTATGTATTATCCCTGAGGTATGTACTGTACTTGAGGTTGGCCCCTAGGCGGTAAATTACTACCTTGAGGATGCCCCCCAGGCGATAAGTTACTACTTTGAGGGTCAGGGTTAGGAATGTTTCCAGACATCATATAAACTTGTTCCGCATTCAAATTTTCGGTATGTGATTCATTTGGACCAGATGATGGTATAAGTTTGTCAGGAGACAGAGCTACTCCTGAGAAAGTACCACAAAGCGAATGGTATCCCACAAGAACAGACAGACCACCATAAAAATATGATTTTGGTGATGCATAAAACATGGATGACTCACCAGACATGTTTAATGAAGGTCTGTAATTACCTCTTGGTATGGCATAAAAAGGAATTTGGGGTGGTGAATAGTTTATACTAGGATTGTGTAGAAAGTCTGTTAACTGAGAATACCAAGGATCTTGTTTGAAAGGGATATAGTAAACTGATTCACTTGGCCTAAGATCGAAATATTCCTAATGTGAAGGAAGAACAACTTCTTCCTCTGTGTCAGTAATTTCTTCAATGCTAATGAGGCCAGGAGGAAGGTTCTTAGTGATGCGAAACTTCACTCGAGGTGAATCAAGACGACCAGGGGTTGGAGTGATGAAATTTGAAGCAGTTTAAGATGTATCAGGTTTAGTTTCTGGTTCAAAAATTTCAGGCTCAGTAGGCAAAAATTCACTAGTTGTGGAAGCAAGTTCCACTAGTTCTGAAATTGTAAGTTTTCTTTGAAAATCTCTGATGTTTGAGGTTGATCTACATTGTAATCAGGATGAATAATTACTAATTTTTCCTTGTTTTTAGTTGATTTAGTCCTTGATGGTTTTCCTTTCTCATATTTAATCTTTTCTAACTGGCTTGTTGTATACTCAGGGGGTTTCCCCTACATTCTATGTGATTGTCTAGGTAATTCAGCCACGATTAAAAAATTTAGCACACGAAATCAAAGAAAATTTCGACAAAATATCCCAAAGTCTCTAAGAAAACAATCAAATTGATCACATGCCTACAAAATCTAAGAGAGAAATCCATGCACAAATAGTAAATTCCCACACTAAAAACACTAGTTTGTGATGAAATCCAACGTCGTAAAATTCTAATGTGGAAATGGCGGTTGGAACAGTTACCCCAACAACCTGCTTAATGAAATAGTTCAGTGCAATTCTCTCCACTTATGCCATCTTGAAGTGAAGATTACCCTCTGGAAAGTGAAAGTGAGTTTAGTCGACGTCTGCTACAGGTACAATGGGACCTTCCCTCCACCGTCACCTTTGGAAAAAATCCTAAAGTATATAGCCACTAAGGTCACCAACAGGAAAAAATGTACCTATGGGAACAGTCTACGATCTGATATACACGTAAGGGCAGAGTAACTAGCTCAATCCCCTTGAAGGCTCCTTGATATAATCCAAGGTTTACCAACAAGTGACCCCAGACTCCACGACAATGGTCTATCCGAGGTTTACCATTTTTAGTATGTGCACATCTGCTATCTTTCCCAATGAGATAGGTACGATTACCTCACTAGTTCCGACATGATCTTGTGCTTGACTCTTTTAAAACAAGCTACCCAGAGCACAAATGCTACAATTTGATTTTTCCTATTGCAATATTGCTACTTTTTTGTTTGAACTGTCTTGGAATATTAATTACAACATGTTCCAAGACACTAGCCTAAGCTATGTTGGTGGAAAAGAGCCCTAGAAAATGTAAAATATCTAGATTGATTTTATTAAAGCGTTGTTTTTAATTTAGCTGTTTCTTAAGACAAAAGGTATGGAAGTGAAAATTCAATGATGTTTTATGACCCAACTCAAAATACGCTAAATGCATCTAAATGAAAAGTGCAACTCTTTTCTTTTCAATGAATCTTATTTAAGGGAAATATTGAGATATTTAAAAAACTTCTAAAAGCACCAATTCTTTCATTCATAAACAAAATATTTGAAAAGAAGATGATTTCTTTGAGAACTAAATTTCACAAAATGATCAATTACTCGTTTGAAGTGAAATCCCTTATCAATCATATCAGAAACAACAAATCATTAAAAAAACCATTTCCAAAAAGAAAACCATCTCTAAAACTCCTAAAAACATAAAATTCAAAATCAAAAGAAGAAACTCTAATTTTGAACTCTATATAGAAAATTTGAGGACACTTTCTCTTAGTATGTGATCGAACCAAGAAAAAATTCTACTTATCTCAGCAGAAATGAAAACATCCAACAATAGTTTAGTGTGAAAATCAGGCCTTAGTAAGCTAAAATTTCTTCCAAATTTGCAAATGACAATGAAATCAATTTTCATTAAGGTAAGGTTTTCAACGGGTTTAATGGCTCAAAAAGAGAACAACATCATACCAGTAAGCTAAGGTATATGAAGGTTTCTTATATGGAGAAGTAAGAAATTAGGGCAAACAATCACTCATAAAATGCAAATCAGATGAAAAATCACACAAACATAAAATTTTCTGAAAAGAAATTCACATATAAGATTTTGACAACTAAGATGGACTCAGGCAAACACAAATAATTAGGTATTCTGGCTCCTAAAAAGATAATTTTAACTTTTAAAAAAAATTCCATAGATTTGCAGGTTCTAATGGAGTACATAGTGGTACCGCACTGTTCTGAACTAAAAACTGTGGAGGCTACCACACTGTTTTCAAATAAAACTGACGAGGCCAGGAAAAGTACAGAAAAATAAATATTCAATTTTTCTTTTCAAGGATTCTTAGAAGTTTTCTACCCAACCCAGTTTTAGACTAATCAAAATCATAAAACTCTTAAAATTCAAACTGAAAAATAAAAAGGAAAACTAAGTTCTATTCCCCAGCGGAGTCGCCATTTTGTTCTGCAGATAAATCCCTCTTGCAGACAAGAGCTATCTCCCTAGTATTCTACAAATAGCTAGAAACAAACATCCATTTGTAAATCGTTTTTCTAGATTATTTGCAATTCAAAATTATTATAAATAAAGAAAGTGGACATGCCCCTACCTTGAGATCCAACATTCTGTGCAGTCTTTTATCCAGTTGCTCCAAGAGGCTTCTTCAATAAGTATAACCTACAATAAAAGATAGAAAAAAGAATTAAAAGCACCCACAACATATAATAATTAAGAAAAACTAATATAACTTAGTGATAAAGGAGCCTAAGTATTGAGTTATTAAAATAAGCACAAGAACAACTCAATGAGAAAGGATATCCATATGTATTATCTTGAATGAAAAGAGTAACTTTACAACCTAATGCCTTGATGTCGTACAAGTTCCTCCCACAGTCCTAAACAATCGTTCCTCCTTTAGTTTGACAAGTCTTCCTCTTTTTGAACTAGCATAGAGTTATTGATATAAGGGTGTGATCATTCTCATGCCAACAACAACTAATGTAGAGAGTATTCTCTCTTGAGAATTCCTTCAGTAATTACCTCATATATGCTACCATCTATCCATGAGACTGAAACATGAGCTCAATTTATAGGGAAATGGAGGTAGCTTCAATTCGATGAAGAGGGGGATGGATTCCTGTCATGAAGGGATTTGAGTTCCATAGACCAAGGGATAAGCCCCTTGAATGGAGGGATAGAGCTCCATGAGTGGAGGGATAAAGCTCGAATTGATCACTTTTCTAGAAGCTTCCAGTTGGGAGAATATTCGACCAGCTGGGCTTCTAGAACTGAATTTTTCCTTTATTTTACTTTTTACGGGGGTTCACAGGTTTTATAAGCAGAATGTGTGGGAGTTGCCGCAGGCTATAGAAAAAATATTTGTGGATCCGTAGGAAAGAGCTAGGAAAAGTGCGGAGTTAGATTTTTAAGGGTTTTAATGAGCTTTTCTTCAATTCCAAGACTTGGTTTAGGAACATTAGGGTTTTTGACTTCTAAGTGAGCATAATATAGGTAGTGATGAACCTTTATGGACAGCCAAATGTCACGGTGACAAAATAACATGTAGCAATGGCATATGAATGTCTAGATAATAGAGACACAAGATAGAGAAGCACTATTGTTACCTCAAAAGATAAAGGGGAACCAAAGGTACAAGAATCAGAAAATGTACCAGAGACAGGAGAATATTTGTTACTTCAGAAAGTGATGTTGAAACTAGAGAAGGAAGTCGTTGAGCTAGCTCAAAGGAAATATTTGTTCATGATTTTTTTCAAAGTCCAAGAGAAATGTTGCAAGTTTGTTCTTGATAGTGGAAACATAGATAACTTGTTGTCTATAGAATTGGTGGAGAAATTGAGTTTGAAGAGGATGAAGCATTTGATACCCCATAAACTGTCATGGCTTAAAAAGGGTCATCAATTGCTAGTTTATGAACAATGTAAAGTGGAGTTACAAATAGGCAGCTAAAAGGACAAAATTCGTTGTCGTATCTTGCCCATGGATGTGTCTCACATTCTACTAGGTGTATCATGATAGTTTGAAAGAAGTGCTACACATGATGGGAAAAATAAAAATTACATATTTTAGAGAGTTATTTCAGAAAGATGGCATAAACCATAATTTTTTCCCATTGCAAGAGGAAGCCTGACATCAAAGAATAATGATTCAAAATATTTTTTATTGAGTAGGAAGGAATTTTTGCATTATATGGAAGATGGTGAAGTAAATTTTGCTTTGGTTTGTAAGCCTAGAGTAATCCTTGCTTCAACTATTATGATAGACCTTCCTTTTAAAAATCAATATATGTTGGATGAATATAGTGATATTGTAGTAGATGACTTCCCTAATGAGTTTCCACCTGTGAGGTGTATAAGTCATCATATTGACTTGATATTAGGAGCAAGTATACCAAATAAAGTTTCATACAAAATGACACCTCAATAGAGTGAAGAGACAACAAATAAAGTATAGAAGTTTTTAGGTGAAGTATTAATCAAAGAAATCCTTAGTCTATGTGTAGTGTCGACATTGTTGAGCTCTAAGAAAGATGGAGGTTGGAAAACGTTTATAGACTCCAGGGCATTGAATTATATTACAATCAAGTACGAATTTATTTTACCCTGCATAGATGACTTTCTAGACTATTTAAGTGGTTCTAGCTGTTTATCTAAAATTGATCTAAAGAGTGGGTACCATTATATCAAAATTAGAGAATGATATGAATGGAAGACATCATTTAAAACCAATGATGGGTTGTATGAATGGCTAGTCCTACCATTTGAACTATTTAACACACCTAGTACCTTCATGGGATTAATGAATGAACTGTTAAAGGAATTCATAGGTAAATTTGTGATTGTATACCTAGATTACATCCTAGTGTACATTTATTCCAATAGTACTTGAGGCATTTAAGGTATGTTTTAGAAAATATGCAACAAGAGAAATTTCTCATCAATTTGAAAAATGTCATTCTTGAAGAAATAATTAGTTTATTTAGGTTTTTACATATATAAAGACATCTTGAATATGTAACTTGAGAAGGAAAGAACAATTTTTTATTGGCCTTATCTAAAAATTATTTTTGAAGTTAGAAGTTTTCACAGTCTCACTAACTTTTAGAGGAATTTTATCAGAAATTTTAGCAGAATGAGTGCTCCAATTATGGATACTATAAGAAAGGAATAACAACCATTCTGTTGGACTACTGAAGCTGAGAAGAGATTTCACATGTTGAAGAATAATATCACAAAAAAACTAGTTTTTGTGGTGTCATATCTCAACAAGCGATTCCAAGTGAAGTGCAATGTAAATTGAGAAGTGATAGGTGTTTTGTTAAGCTAGGAAGACAAGCCTATAACATACTTCAATGAGAAATTGAATGATTCAAGAGGAAGTATTCTTCCTAGGACAAATAATTTTTTGTTGTTGTTAAAGCCTTAAGGAAGTGGAGGCATTATTTGACATATAATGAGTTTGTCATGTATATATATATATATATATATATATATATATATATATATATATATATTCATGCTTTGTAGTATATTATGAAGAAACCAAAATTAACGCAAAATCCTGCTAAATGGATAGAGTATTGCAAAGTTTCAGTTTTTTTTAATTCATATTAATCTCCAAGATAACAAAATTTAGATGATTTAAGCACGAGTACCCTAATAATGCAATAAAGTCAAGTTCCGATGATGGGATTTGATTTCATGAAGGAACTATATGAGGAATACACAGACTTCAAAGAAGCATATGAAGCCTGTAAAAACCTAGAAATTCAAGACATAATATTGTGGCTTGATTATATGTTTCAAAAAGGGATATTATTTAGAACTAATTAGCTCTACATTCAAAATTGCTCGATAAGGGTGAACTTAATCAAAGAGAAGCATAATGGAGGCCTTGGTGGATACTTTGGACATGACAAGACATATGAGCAGCTAAATCATTTTTACTTTTGGCTAAATATGAGAAATTATGTGTATAATTTTGTGAAAAATTGCAAAATTTTCCAGAATGCAAAGGAGAAGAGTTGGAATAAAGGGTTGTATACACCATTTGAAATTTTAGAAAAACCTTGGGATTCAGTGAATATGGAGTTTGTATTGGGTTTGCCAAAATCTCAAAAGGGATATGATGCAATTTTTGTTGTAGTAGACATATTCTCAAAAGTGACTCATTTCATCCTCATTTTAAAACCAACGATGCCACCCATGTTGCTAATATGTTCTTTCAGGAAATAGTGAGACAAGATGCAGTGCCCAAGAGCATTTTTAAAGATAGAGGCACTCAATTATTGGGACATTTTTGGAGGACTTTATTGAATAAGTTAGGGAAAAAGTTAAATTTTAGTTCATCCTATCACCCTCAAACTGATGGGAAGGCTGATGAAGTTAATAGGAGTTTTGGGAAAATTTTGAGGATCTTGATTGGAAACCATCCCAAGCAATGGGATCAAGTACTTCCCCAAGCTAAATTTTCCAATAACATTTCTCTGAATAGAAGCACTAGTTAGAGTCATTTTCAGATCATGTATGGGATGCATCTCAGAGGGATCAATGGGTTTATAAATTTGGGAAGAGCTCCATAAAGAAGTGCAACATGAGAATATTTTTTTACAGTTACACAGGGTATTCATGAAAAAGTGAAACAAAAGTGTAACCACCCTTCCCACATTTAACCAGTTTCATCGGCCTCCTAGAGTAAACATGAGACAAAGAGTTACTATGATTTGAACCGGCCTCCTAGATCCAATTAAGGAATTGGGGCTGGCAAACTTTCCACATACTGTCATCCTACAGGGGCTATAGTTCACTCAAGAGTTGAATAACCATGCGAGGTGTAAAATCCCTGAGTTGGACCCATTTTCAATTCCTTGAGCCCACAACCGCACCTACAACAAGGAATTCATGTTGTTATAGGCCTCCAAATGCATGCACAACACTACTTCCATGTGGTTATAGCCTAATTATTCAATTTTTAGCATGCAT
The DNA here is from genome assembly GCA_034641835.2 of Pinus albicaulis. NCBI lineage: Eukaryota > Viridiplantae > Streptophyta > Pinopsida > Pinales > Pinaceae > Pinus > Pinus albicaulis. Next base: position 505,855,757 of record CM076582.1, read on the forward strand.
TCCAAAGATCAGTGCCACCTTTTTCACCCTTCCTCCATACCACTACCCATAATTTCTTGAGACTACTCCAAAATCATATTTAACATGGAAACAAAGCTAAACATTCAATATCAACTCAAAAAATTTACGTAGATTGACCAGAACATACTAGGGATTTTGTTAAACACTTGGAAAACATGTAAGCTACAAGTCATGAATTCATATCTGATTATAAAGGTCAGAAATTCATCTGAGAATCACTAAAAATTCCCTATTACCGCTCCACATAGTTGCAAAAACACTTATTAGTCCATACATTCATCAACCAATCAACAGTTAAATAATTCATGATAAGAGCTATAAAAGATACACATCATATAAAAAACATATAACCAGTAAATAAAAAACATATAAATGATGGCAAAAAAAACCATAATGTCACCAACATATTTCCAATAAATATACATGAATCACAATAGAAGAATATCTCTTATTAACATAGGAAAATACCTACCAAGTTAGGGACTTCCACATACCACTCGACCATAGATTGGGATGAACCAAATTATCTTTCATCCAATCACCTCAATGCCATATTCCAAGCATGAATGTGGGATATCATGGAATAAACAAAAAAAACAAAATAGGGCTTCCAGTGGCCAAACCACCTCAACCCTTAACTGGTGATTCCACCTTACGGTCATATATCACAAACACCAACCAGATTAGTATTTCCACAAGTTTTTAAGGCCTTTTGGAACTAATAACTCAACCCACAACCTTCCAGGGGTATAAAGTGTTTGTCTAACTCGACTCCAGGGATTAGTAACTCAACCCACCAAGGGATCCAAAGCATTTTTCCCAACCTAGGCTCTAAGAATAGTAACTCAACCCAAGATATTGTAGGGCTTCCAAATCATTTTTTCCAAACCACAACCATAAGAAATTATGAGTACCAATCAGTAAAAAATCAAGTGGAAAAAATCCCAAAACACTATGAAAATCTAGGAAATGGAAATTCAAGGCTAAAACCATTGTCAATCCAAACAATCGGCCAATGAAAAAACATAATGATATAAGCACATGCATATACCATGCCTCCACAAATCAACAAGGAAATCATACATGAAGCCTAGTACATGCAAAGCAATCTAGTTGTAGATGTTTATCCACATGTTCCCTTCCACTTTCCTGCTTTCCTTTAACTTCTTTCTCCAAATCCAATGTATGCCAAAGTGCTCCAAGAATGCTCCAACAAAACTCTAAGTGTGCAAGAGTATGAGAGAATGAGAGAATATAAGATAGCTCCAATCTAAAACTAAAATAAAGCTGTGAACTGATCCTCATAAGCATATTATCATTGAGACCTCTATTTTCTTGATGTTCCTTCAATTTTCCTCACCTGAAAATATATTACCCTTCATCTCCCTTTTCTCCTATTTTCTTTTATTTTCATAAAGAAATTTCAATTAATGCCACCTTTTTTTTTCCAATTCCTTTGCAAATTTCCATAGCCATTAATTAATCACAATTGATGCCCCGTCACTATGTTTTTCCCAACTTTCAACTTGGAATACGTGTCCCATAACATTGGTTTTATTTTATTTACATAGGAAATCAACCATAGGTTGTTACAAACCCATCCCCCTTGGGGGAACACCATCCTCGATGTTCAGTGAAACTTATAAAGCAACAAAAAGCATGTTTCCCATGAAATTTTATTACACAACACGATACAACATTTACATCATTTCATAGTTCTGAGACCATGACCATGAGACCATGAACACCATACTGCTTATTGGATCTTTATAATATATCACGATGCATTATTTAAATAAATATTTATATATATAAACAGAACAAAAAAAATAAAAACATATATCACAATACATCCTCTCAACCAACGAATAGAGACGGATACATAGCTCGCATATGATCAGCCATCTCCCATGTAGAATCATCGGGCCCAAAGTTCTTCCACTACACTTTAACTTACTCAATTTCTCAATTCCATAGCATGAGACTCTTTCATTGCAAAATGGACTGAGGTTCCAGTTGGAATTATCCTTTTGGCTCCACCTACAATACAAACTAGTCAACTACATAGTCAACATTTTTCACATACTTCTTAAGCAATGAAACATGGAAAACATCATGGAATTTCATTTTCAGAGGAAGTGCAAGTCTATAGGCCACTGGTCCAATCCTCTCAAGGATCTTGAAAGGCCTGCAATATCAAGGTGCTTTCTTGGCACATCAACCAATCCTCAAGGAGCTCCTCTTAGGATTGATGCCCAAGTACAGATGCTTCCCAACCTAAAACTTCTTAAATACCTTGTGCTAATATGCATAACTATTTTTCTATGTTGTGTTGCCTTTAGATTATTCTTTATAACCTGAATTTCCTGTTCCATATTTTCCAACATGTTTAGTTCAATCAATATCTTGTTCACTAGATCACTCCAACTGATGGGAGTATTACAATTCTGCCCATAAAGTGCCTCAAATGGACTCATCCTCAAAGATTAATGATACACATTATTGTATGCAAACTCCACCAGTGAAAATACTCCTCCCACCTCTTCTGCTAGTGCATAAAATACATTATCAACGTGTCCTTCAGAATCCTATTGATCCTCTCTATCTGTCCATCTGTCTTTGGATAAAAAGTAGTATTGAAGGCCAACTATGTCCCCAAACCTGCAAAAAACTCTTTCCAAACCTGGAATTGAACTTTGCATCTCTATATGACACAATATTCTTAGGAATACCATGTAACCCCACTATCTCCCTAATGCAGACCTGAGCTACCTCACTATTTTAATTCATAGACTTCACTAGAATGAATTGAACCATATTATTCAACCTATCAACCACAATCATAATAGAATCATGTTTTCTAGATGACCTCAGAAAAACTGTAATGAAGTCCATAGAATGACCTACCATTTCCATTCTAGAATCAGAATCAGCTGCAATAAACCACCTAGATTCTTAAACTTTGCTTTTACCTATTGAAAATCCAAACATCTAGTAACAAACTCTGCCACCTATTTCTTCAATTTCAGAAAATGGTAGAAGTTCTTAGCCATTGCCAATGTCTTCTGATATACCAGGTGACCTAAATACGACTTAACATTAAATTCCCTCAAGATAAGCTTTTTTATCTCACTATTTTCAGACACATAGGTCTTATCCCTAAATTTAACCAAACCATCTATCATGAGATAATAATCCACATCTTGTTCACCTGTACCCTGATGTTGTAACCTATGCTTAAGTTGTTGGTACATGTCATCCTGTTATCTTGCCTGCAATATTCTATTCTATAAATATATCCCATATGAACTCATAGCTACAATGTGGTTTACCTACACTCTTCTACAAAGAGCATCTGCAACCATGTTCTCTTACCCTTAATGTACTTGATCTCGAAGTCAAACTCGCTCATTGTATCTAACCACCTAGCTTGCCTGAAATTTAGATTAGATTTGTCAAAAAACTACCTAAGCCCACTATGATCACTCATACAGAATGAACCTCCTACCACGAAGATAGTGTCTCCATATATTCAATGCATGAATGATAGCTTCCAACTAAATATCATGAATCACATAGTTCTTCTTGTGCTCATTCATTTTCCTTGACTCATAGCACACTATATGTCCCCCGCACATCGAGACTCCACCAATTCCTACATTGCATTCATCTGTACATAACAAAAACTCTTTATCTGGATCTACAATATTAAATACTAGAGAATTCATAAGAAACTGCTTCAACTGCTCAAAACTAGTTACACATTCCTCTATCCATTCAAATTTAGTTCCTTTTCTCAGCAAAGATATAATAGGATAGGTAATCCATGAGAAGTTCATGATGAACTGTTTGTAGTAACCTACTAGTCCTATGAATTATCTAACCTCATCAAAATTCGTAAGAGTTTCTCACTCCATGATAGATTTGATCTTTTATGGGTCCACTACTATACCTTACTTGGAAACCACATGCCCCAAGTAATGAAATTTTGTTTGAAATAAATTGAATTTACTAAGTTTGGCCTACAAGTGATTCTCTCTCAATAGTCTTAACATTGTTTTGATATGTTCGGCATGATCTTCCTCATTCTTAGAATATATCAATATGTCATCAATGAATACTATCATAAAATTGTCCAAATAAGGACACAACACACTATTCATTAAACACAGGAAATTAGATGGAGCATTAGTCCTACCAAAAGGAACCACAAAAAACTGTTATGAAACCAACTCCAAAAATAGAATAAAACAGAGATCAACGCCTTGGAATTCAACCACTTCGAGGGGGAAACCTCCTTTACATTACATAAATGAAAATTTCTTGGATGATACAAATGAGAAAACCTCCTTTCTATATATAGGAGCCAATGGGGCCACAATATAATCCTAGCCGACCTAACAATAATAATGTAAGGGCACAATAATAAAAATATGGGGGTTACAGGGGTACAAAAATAACAATAAGGGGGCTACACTACAACAATAAGGGGTTACACTATTATTATAGGGACCTAACATGCACCTCTCCTTCAAGAAAGTGTTGCCCTCAATGCTTGATTATTTCTGGATGCTTATGTATAAAATTCTCATCCTCCCATGTGGAATATTCAACGGGCAAGTTCTTCCAATTGCCTTTGAAATTGATCGATTTGGTAGTTTTTGAGTTCTTGTTTCTGTGACTACTTTAGAACTTCTTTTGCTGCGATGTTGATCTTCTTGTCATTTCATTTGATTCTACACCAAAGTTAGGCTATCCTTTTAGAGTTGGAGAACTTTTTGTTGATGCTCGATGTGATCTTCCACTATTTTATCATCTATATTAGCTTTTGTTTGATCCTTAAAACCATCGAACTTAGCCTCCATTTTTTCTTTTAAACCATCTATGTCATATTTGATTTCTCTTTGTAAGATCGAAATTTGTTGCACTTGGTACCGTAATTTTGATATCTCATACTACAATTCTTCCTCTTCATGTGTCATAGTATAGATTTCTGAGGGCTTAATGGGTGCGGAATTATTTTTGGGAGGCATTATATAACTCAATACTCATATATATGCTTCAATATGCCCTTGTAATCACTTCAAACTGATTCTTCAAACAATTTTTATGCAAACTTGTTTAAAAAATACACACGTTTTTCTTGCTTTTAAGGAGCTCAATATTGAAATTGAATTATATCTGTTATTTCAAACCTTCATTATCTAAAATTTAGTTCTATATTATCCATATGAATCTTTTTTCGAATGCCACAGGTCTAACCTGATTTGGATTTTTCAAGGAAAAGTTATGTCCAATCTCCAACAATGACCTAATTATGGACTTGTTCAGTAGAGTGAAATTGTACAGCTTGCCACGTGTTAGTGGTTCAACCTTAGGCTCTGAAATTGATACATCGAAAACTAAATTCCGTGAACTTGCGGCCACTTTTTACAGAATTCAAATATGATGCCCAGAGAGAGAGTTATGACGATTTTCCCACGGTCACCTCTTTGAGATGAAATTCAAGAGCTGGAAAAAACCTTACCTTCCATAGATCATACCTCCACAAATGTTACGAACCAAGATCTGAAATTTTTACACAATGTTCCTCAGGATTTCGGCTTCGTTCTATGAAAAATCCAGCTTCTGAAACTGCATATAAGAGAAATTATAGCAAAAATTCCATGATGACCTGTTTAGGTTAAATTTGGGAGCCTGAAAAAAAACCTAACTTCTACATATCATATCTCCAAAAATATTGCGAACCAAGATTTGAAATTTTTACACGACATTCCTCAGGATTTCAGTTTCTCTGGGTAAAAATTTCATCTTTGTAACCTTCATATAAAAAATTTTATAGCTAAAATTTGATGATGACATGTTTAGGTGAAATTCGGGAACCTCAAAAAAGCATAACTTCCACAGATCATATCTCCAAAAATATTGTGAACCAAGATCTGAAATTTGTACATGATGTTCCTCAGTACTTCAGCTTCACTCTATAAAAATTTCAACTTCTGTACCTTTGTAGAAATAAAGTTATAGTGAAAATTCCACGATGACCTATTTGGAGCAGAAAAACCCTAGAATCCACAGCTTTGATACCAAATGCTATGAAATAAGCTCCAAAAATAGAACAAAAGAGAGATCAATGCCTTATAATTCAGCCACTTTGAGGGGGAAACCTCCTTTACATTACATAAATGAACAATTCTTGGATGATACAAATGAGAAAAAATCCTTTCCATATATAGGAGTCCATGGGGTCACAATATAATCCTAGCTAACCTAACAATAATAATGTAAGGGCACAATAATAAAAATATGTAGGTTACATGGGTACAACAATAAGAATAAGGGGACTACATTAACAAAAATAAGGGGATGCACTAGTATTATATGGACCTATCAAAAACTCATAATTTCCATACCTAGTTTAGAAGGAAGCCTTGCATATTTCCTCTTCTTTGATGCATACCTGATGATATGCTGATCTCAAATAAATCTCCGAGAACATTTTTGCTCCCTTCAACTGATCAAACAAGAAATCAGTTCGTGGCTAAGGATAAATGTTCTCAATCATCACCTTGTTCAACTTCATGTAATTAATATACACCCTGGGAGTACCATCCTTCTTATTCACAAACAATATTGGTGCACCCCAAGGTGACACACTTGGCCTAATTTATCCCTTGTCAAGCATTTCCTTCAACTACAACTTCAGTTCCACTAACTATGGAGTTCTCATCGTCTAAGGTTCCATCAATGCTGGTGTTGCTCCTAGCATTAACTCATTATAAAATTCCACTTCCCCATGAGGAGGTAAATCCAATATCTCTGTTGGAAATACATCCTTAAACTTCTACAAAACTGAATACCTCTTCAATAATTCAACATCCTCAACATCCTTCCCTTTTTCATTAGAAATATGAACTACAAAAAATACACATCATTTCATACTATTGCATTTTTCCTGCATAACTATAACCATTCTCATTGATTTAGGCTTCTTCTTACCTTGCTAGATTCTCTTCTCTCCATCATCATCCAAGAACTCAATAGCCTTATCACAAAAATCCAGCTAATTCTTTTGAATGTGTAACCAATCCCTACCCAACAACATACTATATGATCCCAAGAGAAGAACACTTAGATGTGCTTATGTAGACATACCATTTAGCTCAAATTCACAAGATCTTACCCAATGATGAACTCTCCTCTTAATACCTATAGCCAAACGCACTAACCAAGACTCTACACGCACTTCTATATTCAGGAAACACTTATCCACCAGGTCCATACTGATATAACTATAATTAGATCCAGGATAAATCAAAATAGAAACAACTTGATCACAAAGCTTACTTTCCATCTCGATAATAGATGCCTGATGATCAGCCTGCCCATTATCCAATACTGCAAAAATTCGAGGAATACTTTGTCCAACATCCCCAACTATTTGTGCCTCCTGAGCACTCTAGATATGTGGCCAGCCACCCTGATGTTTTGGACAATATCTCCTGCGATGATCCTTGCCATAAGTCCAACATTGTAAAGGCTTCCTTCCATCACCCTTGTTCTGCTCCTCACACTGAAATCCTTGTCCTTTCTCAACTGCATTGAATTTATTAGTTGATGTTGCATTCTCCTTGTCATCTATATCCTGAGGTTCTCCTCCCTTCTTCGCCCACTTTCCTTTATTCTTATCATTACATTTCCAATCTTGATTAGGTGCAGTCTTGCACTTTGATTGCTCATAACAATGCTTCAACTTTTTTATGTCTTCCTCTACCAATTTAGGGTCATCAAAATCAATTTTTTGTTTGAATGATACTGACAAACCAATGATGAATCTATGAACCTTTTCTTTCTCCTCCTTAAGATAATAAACATACCTCAGTAACTCCAATAATATGCTAGTATACTCATCAGTTATAGATCCAAACTTCAGCTCATAAAATTCCTTTGCCATGTTATTATAATGTCGTTTAGATAGATACTTCTTCCTAAAAAAGTATCTCAAACTCACTCCAGGTCAGTTCCTCCTCTCGAATGCCTTTGACATTCTTCACATCTTCCCACCAAAAGTTTTCTTTTCGTTTAAGACTTAAAATAGTTATCCCAGCCTTCATATTTTATGAATAATATTTCAATCTAAAAAACTTATTCATCTCAAGAAACCAAGCTTCTTAATCTTGTGACTTCTTCATTTCTCCATCAAATTTTATAGGATTTTCTTTCTTGAAGTCCTTCGGCAAGTACTTCTTCTCACTCCTCCTATACAGATGGTGACAGTGATGATGATTATGTCTCTTTGAACCATAACTAGCATATAACCCACAATCATTACCCCTAAAGTCAGGTGTATCCAAGAACCTACCATCTCTGATTGTAATGTCCTTGTAAAAATTTTATCCTGATTGAGGCAACCTTCGATATGCCCCATTGGTACTTTCCTCCTATCTATGACTCATCCTAAGTAGTCCCTATGTTTCAAAATATAAAAAAAATCTGAAGGATGACTGCATTAGCCTTTTCTTGCTTTTCATGTGCACTAGCAAGGTTTTTCTAAGACTGAATAATATTGTCATTACATGTCTTACAAATTTTGATATCCATTTTCAAAATTATCAATTTATCTGCTATGTTATAGGCATACTCATCACCATGTTGTTCATCTAATATGTAGGGAGAATCACGTGAACTGTATTACACCATTTTTCTTGTCATCCTAATATTCTACTTCCCACAAACATACCATGTCAGATAATCAAATATAAACATAATAAACATACCTCAATGAATTTCATGGGATGTTATCTTGTCTGCAAAATCAATCCATATTAGCACAACATATGTATATATAATGAAATCAGCATATCAATCATCTAATCGTCAACATCATTAACCTCTACATGATGACACAAATACAACAACGACTATGACAATGCATGCATAATGAACACATAGACCACTGACATGCATGCATGACAACACATTTTTCCCGTCCAGTCCAAGTATTCGAACCTAAGAGCTTTGATACCAAATTTTAACCACCCCTCCCAAATTTACCCACTTTCACCGACCTTACAAGGTAAACATTAGACAAAGAGTTACTATGACATGACCGTACCTCCTAGATCCATTTAAGGAAGTGGGGTCAACAAACTGACCAAATTCTGTCATACTATAAGGATCACGGATCACTCAGGGGCTGAACAACCACCCTAGGTGTCCAAACCCTAATATGGACCCCTTTTCTCTACACCAGGCCCACAAATCCATCCCAACAAGGCATGCATGTTGTTATAGGCTTCCAAATACATGCACAACACTGCTACCATGCGGTTATAGCCCAATTTCTCCAGTTCCGAGCATGCAATCTGAGGATCAGTGCCACCTTTTCAGGCCTACCTCCATACCACTACCCAGAATTGCTTGAGACTTTCCAAAATCATATTTAACATGGAAAAAAATTGTAACTTTCAATCTAAACTTGAAGACTTGACCTAGACTGACCAAAACATACTAGAAATTTCGTGAAACACATGGAAAAAATGCAAACTACAAGTCATGAATGCATATATGATCATAAAATTCTAATATTCATATAAGAATCACTAGGAAGACCCCATTCCCTCTCCAGATCATTGTAACAAAAATTATTAGTCCATATATTCATCGACCCGTCAATAGGTAAATATGATTCATGATAAGACCCATAGAGATACACATCATATAAACAACATATAACTAGTAAATAACAAACATATAAACCATGGAAACCTAGTAGTAATATCACCAACATATTTCCAATAAATATACATGAATCACATTATAATAATATCTCTTATTAACATAGGAAATTATCAACCAAGTCAGGGATTTACACGTACCATGTGACCATAGATTTGGCTGAACCAAATATCTCTTTCAACCAATCACGTCTGTGCTATATTCCATGCATGAATGTGCGATCTCATGGAATAAACCAAAAAAACCAAACAAGGGCTTCGAGAGGCCAAACCACCTCAACCCTCAACTAATGATTCCACCTAATGGCCATACATCACTAACACCAACTAGATCGGTCTCTAACCAAGTTTTCCAATGCTCCAGGAACTAGTAACTCAACACATAACATTTTCATAGTGTTTTTCAAACCCGACTCTAGTTACTAGTAACTCAACCCACCAAGGGCTCCAGAGCATTTTTCCCAACCTAGGCTCCAAGACTAGAAACTTAACCCAAGTTGTTCAAGGGATTCTAGAGCATTTGTACCAACCTAGGCTTCAGGACTAGTAACTAAACCCAAGCTATTCCATGGCTTCGAGAGAATTTTTTCTAACCCACAACCATAAGGTATTATGATAACCAATCAAAAAATAATCAAGTAGAAAAAATCCCACAACACCATGAATATCCAAGAAATGGCAAGGTAAGGCTAAAATAATTGTCAATCGAGGAAATCCTCCATGCCAATAACATAAAATAACTATATAATCACCTGCATGTACCATGCATCCATAAATCATTAAGGAAATCACACATGCAACATGTTACCTGCAAAGCAATCCAACTATAGTTATTAATCCACATGTTCCCTTGCACTTTCTTGCTTTCCTTTTCCTTCTTTCTCCAAATCCAATGTGTGCCAAAGTGCTCCAAGATTTCTCCAAGAAAACTCTAAGTGTGCAAGAGTATGATAGAATGAGAGAATAGAATAGAGCTCCAAGATCAAACTAAAAAAATATGTTAACTCGTCCTCATAAGAATTTTTATCATTGAGGCCTCTATTCTCATAATTTTCCTTCAATTTTCCTCACATGGAAATTTGTGGCCCTTCTTCTCCCTTTCCTCCTATTTCATTTATTTTACACTTTTCCTTTGCCTTTGCCTTTTCTAGCTTCCATAGTCATTAATTAATCAAAAGTGACACCCCATCACTATGTTTTTTCCCAACATTCAGCTTTGATTACATGTCCCATGACCTTGGTTTTATTTTTATTTACATAGGAAATCAACCCAGAGTTGTTACAAGAATTTATAAGAGTGCAACTTCAAATGTAAAACCAGGGCATATATCAAGAGGAGAGAACAAAACTTTGAAGTGGAAGACTTAGTACTGACACATTTGAGAAATAATAAATTTCCTTAGGGAGAATATTATAAGTTGAAATTGAAGGAAATCAGTCCTTGTAAAATCCTTAAGAAATTTTCAACAATTGCTTATGAAATAGAATTTCCATGGACAATAACATACCCAATGGAAGAAGAAATTACCAACAACAGAGTCTTTGTAACTAGAAAAGATTTTAGACAAGAAAATAATCAAGAAAAATAGGAAAAGGAATACTATGAGTATTTGTTCAAGTAGAAATAAAATCGGCAACACTATTGATTACCTCATGGGAAGGAGCCCACGAATTCTTTTTTCCTTGGGCGTACGAAGTAGGGCATCTAGTTAAACTTTATTTACTAAGAAGGTCAAAATATTTTACCAATGTTGGTTCTCAATATATGAGATTTGTTAAAAAGGTTAGGATAATATCTCTTTTATTGCTTTGTAATATAAATTAAAGATAGTGATTTGTTGTAATTGTATTCCAAGTTTGGTCTCATTTGATCATGTTCCCTTAGATTTGGAACAATGCTATATATGTATTTCCTTTTAAAAATTTTGAATTAATAAATGAGAACACAAAGACTATGGAATGATTTTTGTTCCATTAAATTCCGTATTCCTGGTCATTCTTGTGTTTTTGCTTATTATTGAATTGATTTCCTTGTTATAAAAAACCATGGCTCATATAATGCAGCCAACAGTGCAGGGGTGTGGTCCCTTAATAGAGGACAAGCTTTTTGAAGAATCGAGAAGAGGAAATGTAGATAAAGGCTTGGAGAGAGTAGGAGGAAGAAGCACAAGAATAAAACATAGCACGACATGGACGTGTTGAAGCCCTGTGGGATGACGTGGTTTTACAAGGTGCTAGCAGATCGTGAAAGGACTAAGAAGGAGACTTTTCGTGTTCCCTTGGTAGAGATACAAAGCCTGGCCTATGTTCATGCAATGGAAAGTTTCAGGGCCGGGGTCATTCACTACAGATTTTAGTCGTTTATTGACGGAAACATTCCCATCCTAATTTCATTGTACTTTCTATTTAATTTTGGAAACCTGGAATCATTATTCTTCTATTTTTTTGCTCTGTTTTCCCAAGTGGCAAACCGAAAATAAAAATGTCATAGAAATGATATACTTTTATGAATTATTATGGCAACAATAAACTTACAAATAATAATAATGAAAAATAAAAAATAAATAATTAAAACAAAATTTACAATGTTTTAACTATAATATTTTTTTAAGGAAAGAAATGAAATACCACCAACATTTTTTACTAAATTATTTTTAAATATATAAAAATTCTATTTCATTTAGATTAAACTATTTTTAAATATATAAGAATTCTATACATTTTTATGTTAAATTAATTTAATTTATTAAACAACTTTATAATTATAATAGAAAAATTAATAAGAATGCGGAGCATTTGAAATGAAAAACAATGAGCATCACCCGATGCAATGAGTGCTAAGTAGACTATTCAAAAATCATGAGAAATTAGTCAGTTTTGACTACCTCTCATGGAAATGGTCATAGATGAATGACTAAATTAACGCAGCTGAATCCCAAAAATTATATCTAATATAATGCACTGCGGAAACCCCTCATACCTACAAAATTTTTTATAAGATATTTTTAAATATTAATAAAACTAAATATTGTAAATTTAAATAATCTAAATAACAAATACAATGCAAAAGTATATATATTTTTTCTATTAATATTGTCTGAATTATATATTATTTCTTCTATTAATATTGTAGGAATTTGAAATAAAGATTTGATAAGATTAGTTTTAGTTTTCTTGAAATTGTAGTGGTATCAAAAGAAACTTTATCTGAGATTATATCTTTCATTTTATAAGTAGTTTGTAAGTTAACTTATCTAATTATTTATGAGACATTTTGATTTTATTAAGTGTTTCTAATCATAAAGAGAATGTTGTCTTAGTGGTTAAATTAAAGAGAATGTTTGTGGTTAAATTTAAGTATATAAAAAATTATTCATTTCTATTAGTCTTTGTCATGGAAAGATTTTAGTAGTTAATTTGTCATTATTCAATTTAAATTATATTATTTAATTTTCAAAAATAAATATTATTGAAAAAATTATTTCTAAACATTTGATTACACAATAACTTTTGAAGGTTTTTATTGCCTCCTTTGTGCCATATTTTTTTTTCCTATAATTTCTAGATATAGATTCAATATTTCTTCCATGCTTTTTAAATATTTGTGCAATGATTTTTAAAGATTAGTTAAGTTTCATAGGAAATCCACATAAAATTAAAATACATGAAAATAGTTCATACTAATCTAAATAACCTATTTATCAAATTACTCCTCATAATTTAAACTAGTATTTGCATAAAAAAATGAATAGGAACAAGATGGAAATAAATATAGGGATGATTTCTTCATCACTTTAACATATAAAAGTGTAAATGTTCAAAATTAATAATAGTTACTATATTTAAAAATAATTAAAAAAAATCATTTTCTAGTATATTTAAAGTAATTAATTATTTTATAATGTTTAAATTGTGTGAAATTTTAATTATGTGATAGTTTTTGGAAACATCCAATATATTGAGTGAATAATCTACTTTATATTTAGGATAAATAAAATAAATAGATAATATTTGTGGAAAACATTATATTATTGGTAAATAAAGAATGGAAAAAATAAGAAGAAATTAGTAAAGATAATGAAATGAAGAGGAGATTTCTTCCCTATGATACACAATTTCACACAACCATAAAAAATAAAAATAAACAAATTAAAATACAATTGAATTAACTCACTCCTGTATTATTTAGACTAATACTTTGAATATGAATACAAAGCCAAGTCTCTAAGAATCATCAAGCAATTCTATCACTACTAATGAATAATTGTAAATGGGAAGTGAGATATCTATCTTTGTACTAGATATAAATCCATATGATAACTTTGGTGGACGATAGTATAATATCTACCAAAAAAAAAATATTGTAGAGAATTAGATTCCATGTTAGGACAAAAAGGTGAACGATGGGGATAAAAAAATAGGTAAGGAATGTATATTTTTGTTGGACACGCAACTATTGACAAAAGCATATATATTATCAAATTTTTGGTGAATAGAAATATTTTTGTTCAAATTTTTATAATTTTAATTAGAACTTACTTACATATATTGTGAAACAGTTTCAACTTTTATTGTCCAAGGACATATGTGTGTGTGGCAAAGACAAAATCTCATTTCAATTAATCAATATTTTAAATTTTTTTATGAAACCAGCTCTCAAAATAGAAGAAAAGAGAGATCAACCTGTTAGAAATCAGCCACTTTGAAGGGGAAACCTCCTTTACATTAAATAAATGAACAATTTTTGGATGACACAGTTGACAAAACCTTTTTTCTATATACGGGATTCCACGGGGTCACAATATAATCCTAGCCGACCTAACAATAATAATGTAAGGGTACAATAATAACAGTATGAGGACTACAGGGGTACAAAAATAACAATAAGGGGGTTACACTAACAATAATAAGGGACTACATTAGTAATATATGGTCTAACAATTTTTTAATTAAGTAAACCCAAAACTTGATATCAGTTTATGTAATATTTTAATCTTTGTTAGTTTTCATTCAATCAGAAAAATTCCATAGTAAAAGTAGAAGTCTTTACAAAAAAAATGAATTGGAGATCATCCAAACTTATTTATAGCTTCCTAAACATTTCATAGCAATAAATTATTATTTTGATGTTTCTAAGTCTTTGTACTTTTTTCTTGATACAATTGCATGACCTTAACATTGTTTTGAAATATTGTACTTATTGAATGACACTAGAATAATGAGTATGAAGAGGAGTGTTTGAATTGAAGTACTTGAATTGTACATACAAATTACATCTCAACACAAAAACAACCACTCATAGAAATTTTAATTTATCTCTACTTTATGTGAAAAATTCAACATGGATATCTAATCATTCTATACTCAGAAATAAGATTATGGAGTTGGACAATTTTCATATTATTATTCCTCGTGTAGGCAAGAGTCCAACATCATATTAAGTGCCATGCCAAATTGATCAACACTATGTAATTGTGCATTGCATTAAACAATTTGTAATTCACACACTACATATATTTAGTTGTATATTCACATAATGTAAATATGATTTGAACAAGTCCTACCAAAATTACTACTTTGTAACTTAATTACAAAATTTAATTTTTTAGAAAAATAGAAATAAATAATTTTATAAAATAATCATTTTCTATTAACTTAATATATATTAATCTTCTCCATATTATATTAATATTAGTTTAAATATTTTATAATATACTTTATATGTATCATGTTAGTAGTTTTTATATGTAAATTGTGTACCAACATAATATTTAATTACAATGATCTATTTATCTTGCATCATTTGTTAATTAAATGGTTCTATATTTATTGGTTAAGTGGTTTTATAATTGAAATAAAAAAGTTTACAAATACAGAAAAATAAAAAAAAATAGTGAACTTATAGCTAAACTAGTTTCTTTTATGAATTTAAATTTTTTTGTGGATTTGGAAAAACTATTATCTATATATATATAGATATAATTTTCTTAAAGTTTTATTTTACATAATAACAAAATAAAATATAGAAAATCATGTAAGTACAAACGTATTTTCAAATTAAATTTAAAATCATTTGAAAATTAATTCATTTAAAGAAAAAGTTAGACTTATTAAATATTCAACTATTACATCTATAAGTCTCTAGAGAGTTTATATATTTTGTTTGCTAGAGTTTCGTGGAATATAATGTGGAATATAATGACTTTTGCAATTAAAAATTTGGTACACCACCAATTTCTAATTACATTTGAAGATTGAAGGCCAAGTGTTATCAATTGAAGGAACCTATCAATTGAAGGAACCCATAGGATATAGAATTGCATTACCTTGAACACGATTGCACATATACTTTCTATATTTCGCTTGCATTTAAAATTTTCTAATTAGTATTTTTTAAAGGAAAAATGATATGTATAGCATTTTGACACCAAAGTTTTTCGTATGAACAAATTTTATTAATTTTCTTATCACAAATAATTTACATAAAATACCAACTTGTAATTTTTTATTCTAAATATATTGTTTCTAATAAAGTGAAAATATGTTTTTTTTAAGTAGGTTTAGAGGAGATAATAACCATTTTAATTTTATAGTGTATTTTAACATGTATATGTATATAGCGATGTCATGGTACTTGTGACACTTTTAGGTATTAAAATCACCCTTAAAATTGTTTCTTAAGGACACACTTTAAACATGGCCACAAAATCATGTGAGCATAAACAATATTATAAATAAAAACATACTAAGCTTTCTAAATTTTGTTTTTTTATTTTAGAGCAGTGGAGATCTATGATGTCAAAAGTGAAAATTTGATGCATCAAATAGATCATGCATATAAACCATTTTTTTGTTATGAGTATATAACATGAAACATGTATATGCATAACATACCCATATAATTTTGAAAAAATAATATCTTATATAGAGAAGAAAAATGTTATATTTCTACAACTCTCTAGATAAATGTCATTCCAACATTGTTTTTCATGATGTTTTTATAATTTAGAACAAGCATGTAATAAAGAGATAACCTTATTATACAAGGACACTAATGTCTATCAAGAATGTGAAAATTTCTTATATGTGAAATTGGTAATGCTGAGGTAATGCTTGGTTAATGTTACTTGTGTAATATTCGTAAGAGATTTCCATTAGGTTGGCGATATTTGCTACAATTGTGTGTTGCAAAGTATGCAAGTGGTATTTGTATTATCATTTTTCAATGCGCATTCCAAGATATGATCATAGAAATACACCTTGTTTTCTTAACACTAAGCATGGGAGGTTGGGGCATTGGACAGAAGAAGAGATGCTAGAAGCAATTGTTTATAGCTATTGCAAGAAGGTAGAAGCAATTGTTTATAGCTATTGCAAGAAGGTTGAAAGGGAAAAAAATAAAATATATTTTTCTCTCATGATATCATTGATTTGTATATAGATATAACTTTGAATAGCATTAAGTTGGAGAATGTAAAAAGTAATTGTGGTTTCTCAAATATATTAAAATTGGGAATAGAAACAATGTTACTTTAATATTACTAACAATTTTTTTTTTCTTTATCTCAACATTTAAGACATGAAGTAAGTTCATTATCCAATGAATATGCTAGAGGATCATTTTTAGCCAGTTCAAACTATATTTTTCAAGAAAAATATATGAGAATTTATTTAGGTCCACTATCTTTGTACTTTGAGAGTAAAATTTAATTAATTAAGTTATAATTGAAAAGAATAAGAATACTTTGGTTTGCTAAAAACAATATCACTTAAAAAAATGTTTAATATAAAAAGAGAGAATATGGATGAATGAAGAAATTACTAATATTCTTTTATGATGTAGGATATATTGGTTGTTTTTGTTTCCTTTATTCAGACACATTTTATGAAAATTTATGTTAGTTTTTATTTTCATGCTAGAAAAGTGTTGGCTACATAAATAGATAAAATTAGGTAAATTTCATTTTATGTGATTAGTTAATATATAAATATGTATAGTAAGAGTAAATGTTTGCATAAATTTGTTGATGAGAGAGCATCGAGAGAATGCTTACAAGTAGGGTAATAATTATGATGATTATGATGTAAGGTATAAGTTTGAAGACATATGACAATAAAATGGTTGATGAAACATGTACGACAAAGAGTTTCATAGAAAATTGACATATACAACACCTGGAAATTCATGTATTTTGGTGGATGGTAACTTTTTTATATGAACTTTAACATTGTTTATGTTTAGAAAAATGTCTTTTGGATTAAACACATCATTAGGATTTGGTCGAAGTTTTGAATCATTTAATGTGGTTAATCCTCAAGACATGGTGAAAAAGATAAATGGTCTTAATTAATAAATAGTGTGGATGCATCAATGTCTAGATATAGACATTGAAGAGTAGTCGTTATTAGTTAGTTAATTAGTTGTTAGGGAATTAAAATATTATTCATTAAGACTCTTTATTAAAAAAGGTGATTAATAAATATAGAAATTAAAGATGATTAAATTTTTTATTAATAATATAGTAGGGTAATAAAGTAATATAATAATATATATATATATATATATATATATATATATATATATATATATATATATATAAAAGAGTAAAAAAAAAAAACCTTTTATTTGAATAAATATATATTATTAAATTACTTTATTACCCTACTATATTATTAATAAAATTTTAATATTTTTTATTTCTATAGTCATTAATCTCAATTTTTTAACAAAGGGTATTAACAAATAATATTTTAATTCTCTAACAACTAACTAATTAATTAATAACAACTAGTCGTCAACCGTTATATCCAGGCATTGATGCATCCACACTATATATTTATTAAGATCGATTATATCTTTCACCTTGTCTTGAGGATGAACCACATTAGATGGTTTGAAATTTCGACAAACTCCTAACATTGTGATTAATATGAAAGACATTTTTCTAAATTATGGATCACAAAAATCTTAAGTCTAACATGATTTATATTGTAGGTAAATATAAAGAAAAAAAATTATTGATAAATAATTATATCAAATATTGTAAAATATAGATGACAAAAAAGATGAAGAAAATGAAATTGAAGAATAATGAGACCACAACTATTCATTAAAAGGGGGAGTAAAAAAATAATTCCTACTTGTGAGAATAAGTAACTAATAAATTATATGATTTGTTGTACTGAGATAGATTAATTTTAGAAGTGTATGTGAGAGTAACGAAAGTGGAATAATGAGAAGAGATAAGGATATATATTCATGAAATATTGTGAGATTCATGGGGTTAGTGTAGAGATATTTATGGAGACGGTTTGAAGTAGCTATTTAAATTTGTAATAGTTTTATGGTTATCTATCATTATATCTATATATTTTTCCTTAATAGAATATTTAAGTGATTATTTTATGTTAAGGGTGAACTATGTAATATTAAAGGTAATTCAATACAATTAAAGTAGTATAAAATTAATTGTATAAAATGATAGGTAAATATTAAATATATCTTGATAAATATAAGAAGAAGAAAATAATTATAAAATAGGAAAATATAAAAAGAAAATGAGAAATAATATAAATATATAAATAGAAGCATAATGAAAATTTAAATAAAAAAGTAAAATAAAATATAGGTGAATTTTTTAAATAGTTCAACTTATGATGCATGTAAAATAGCAATAAATTATATGGTAAATTTGTCTCGAAATTAATTATGACGAATTAGAAAATGCAATTTAAATAACATATCGTTGACATTTAAATAATGATGCTAATGACTACAACAACTTAGGTGGTCACTAGTAGTATTAATAAGATAATAACAAGTTTTTCCTTTAGAGAAAATTTATGGTGCAAGTATAAACAAATCTAAATCTGTATATGGTGGTGTCGTAAGTACTTGTGACACTTTTGGGTGTTAATATCACTCTTAAAATTGTTTCTTAAGGACAAAATTCTAACATGGCCAAAAAAAAGAGAAGCGAGCATAAACAACATTATAATACAAGTATATTAATTTTTCTAAATTCTACTTTTATTTTTGAGAAGTCGAGATCTACGATGCCAAAAGAAAATATTTGATGCATCATATGAGTCATGAAAACACTTAGTTTTGTTTGTTATATGAGCATATAACTTGTAACATGTGCATGCATCTAATGAGTTAAGAATATAGATAATTTCTAACGATAACTATCAAGTTATGAAGAAATCTTTCGGTAATAATCACATTATCATGAACAAAGTCAACGTGTTTCACATTATCAAGTTTTGAAAATAAAATAAAAGATAACATATTATATTTCTACACATCTCTAGATAAAACGTTTTCATAATTTAGAACATGCAATAAATTGAGATTAACTTCATTGATTATTGTATGCAAGGACAATGTTGTACATCAAGAGTGAAATATCCTTATAGATGAAATTGTTAAAGATGAGCTAATGCTTGGATAATGTTATTCTCGTAATTTCGATAAGAGGTTTCCAGGATATTTGCTACAATTGCGTGTGGAAAAGTATGCAAGTGGTATTTGTATTATCTTTTTCAATATGCACTCTAAGCTATGATCGGAGAAGTACACCTCGTTTTATTGACTCTAAACACGAGGAGCTAGCGTATTGGATAGGAAAAGGATGTCGGAAGCAATTGCACCTTATAGCTATTGCAAGAAGGTTCAAAGGGAAAAAATTAAAATACTTTTTTTCTCTCATAATATCATTGGTTTTTATGTAGATACAATTTTGAATAGCATTAAACTATAGGATGTAGAAAGTAGTTGTGGTTTCTTAAATAGAGTGAAATTGTGGGAAAATAATGTTACTTGGATATACAATAAAAGGTAGTGATATTTTTTTATTTTTTTATTTTTTATTTTATTTTATTTTTTATTTTTTTTGGGGTGATCTCAACATTTAAGACATTAATTTAAGTCAAGCATGCAATATATAAGTTGGAGGATCTTTTCGAGCCATTTCACACTATATTATTTAAGATGAATATATAAGCATTTATTTAGATCCATTGTTTATATACTTGATCGTAAAATTCCTTATAAAATCATTTAAGCTATAGTTGAAAATAATAATGATAATTTGGTTTGTTAGGATTGAAAAATACCATATGGGAAATGGTTTAATATAAAAAGAGAATATGGATGAATGATAAAAATAATAAGTTTTTTTTAAGGATAGAGGATACTTTAGTGGTTTTGCGTTTTTTATGTGGACACATTTAACTAAAAACTCATGTTAGTTGTTATTTTGATACTAGAAAAGTGATAATTGTATTAATAGATAAAATTAGGTAAATTGCATTTATGTGATTGGCTAACATTTAGTCATATTTAGTGAAAGAAAATATTACGGGGGCTTTACTGGGAGAGCAATACCATACCACGTGAATTCATAATGGTGATATATATTGAGAAAAATTACATACTTTATTGAGCTATAATGGGGCGTAAAGGGTTTTTATATTGGCAGGTATAAAATATGGAGCTCAAAGTTAATAAAAAAATATAAAGGGGTATAAAAAATGTTCATGAAAAAACAAATACCTGCAATATCTAGTGAAAGTAGGAGTTTTATAAATTGGGAAGGTGTATTGGGTTCAAATTGGTAAGGGGTTAAATCATGTTAATTTTAGAGGTGTTTTCCAATATGTAGAGAAATTAAAGGGGTGAAACCATGGAGTTGGATTACACTTTTTCGTGAAAGATGGTGCATTTGGGTGGAAAAAATAATGGCTCAATCAAGCCTTTTTTAAGCACTCGATCGAGCTCATTGGGAAATAAAAATGTAGTTCGATCAAGCATTAAAAAAGATCCTTAATCGAGATACAAGGCGTAATTGAGCATTATGGCTCGATCGTGCCCTTTTTTTAATAAATATCGCTCCCTTGGTATGGACACCATTTGCACAGAACACAGGTAAACTAAGAGCTCAACCGAGAGTATTGGAGATTGATTGATAAATTAGAGCATGGAGTATTCAAATAAATCTCATCAACTGCCCCGCCAACATCCTAGAGGCTCAAATGAAAGTAGTTATTCTATATTTTTTGTCTTTATTATTTATTTATTTTGCAAAATAAATTTAAAAAATTAATTAAAAAAATAAACCATATATAAAAACCATGAAAACTAATTAATTAAAAAAAAAAACATACAAAAATAGTGAAAACCATTAAAAAAACCCTTCAAAAAGAGCTTATAAAAACATAAAAACAACCTAGAAAACCATAAATAATCCCTTCAAAAGAGCTTACAAAAAAATAAAAACAACCTACAAAACCATAAATAATCCCTTCAAAAGAGCTTACAAAAAAATAAAAACAACCTACAAAACCATAAATAATCCCTTCAAAACTATTTAGAAAACCACAAAACTAACTTAGAAAATCAAAAAAAAAAAAAAAAAAAACATCAAAACCACCAAAATATATATATATTTTTGGTTTTGAATTTGTTTCTTACTTGCAATGTTTTGTTTATTTAATGCATATTTTATGATTTTGAATGGAAAAAGTTTTTTTTTTCTAATTATTTTAGGTTTTAGAACTTTCCTTTAGGAATTTTGTGAAATGAATTTTCAATTTGTATTACATTTTTTTTATTTAAAATGCATTTTAAATTTACCACAAAAACTCCAAAACATAAAACAAAGAAACTATAACCAATAAATAAGTAAATGAGGGGCTTGAGATTGACATGATGAATATGGTTTCTAATAATGAATTTCTATTTATAAAATAAGAAATTTTATTTTATTTTATTATTTTAAATTTAAATTAATTTATATTTTAAATATTTTTTTAATAATAAATATAGTATGATTCTAGTTTTAAAAATAAAATATCAATCTTTACAGCTAAAAATCTAAAAAGATATATATATATATATATATATATATATATATAACTATAGTTAACTATAATGTTACACCATAACCATAACTATAGTTCATAACACACACACATATATAAGGAACATAAGATAATTCTATAAATATTTATCATAACATAAATTTATTTGACATTATATATAGAGAGAGAGAGAGAAGTTCATAACATAACATAGTGTAATATGTATTGTGCATAACTATAAAATAATATAAATATAACTATAACATTTAACATATCATAATTAGTTAACACACACACAACATTTAACATATATATATATATATATATATATATATATATATATATATATATATATATATATATATATATAAGCTCATGTTTCAATGATCCATCTTTGATAGGTACATTAAATCCATCATGAAAAGTGCATTTGGTGTAGTGAATAAAAACATTTAGACTATTTTCTAATTTGTACCATATTGTTTCATTATGTAGTGTGTTGTACATGAAACAGTGTCTTCATGTGCTTTTACCTAGTACATGTCATGTGTCAAAGTCAAACATTAATAAATTAAAGTCTATTGGAGTATTTGGTTGGCATGAAATTTAATTAGTTTTGAAAATAGGTTTATTTCAAATTTGTACATATATTTACATATTTATGTGCTATGAATAAAATGCATTATTTAGAAATGAGAAAAAGTGTGAAGGTAGATTATATCAACTCTTTGGATTGTGCTTACATGGAACTCGATACTTTGGTTGATAAATGATCAAAAAATGGACTCTAAATTTTAGGACTTCAAGCTATATTATTTTTCTTGAGTTTAGAAATGGTTTTTTTATCAACATTTTTTTCTTGGATTAGTTTATACGTATTATATGTAATATTCTTAGGCATCCCATATACACACCCCAACTGTAGGCCATCGTAGTGCGATGTGTTCTTTTATACGTGGTTGGGCTCATGATGTATCATGTATCTCACTAAGAGTTCATTTTCCACTCATAGATCATACCTCCAATGCCAGTTAGAGTGTCAGGCGTAGTGTTTTTTTGTTTATTGATGATCATGCTACATCTAATGGACCTTCTTCACCTATTTCAGGTACACCTGCTGCATTTTTAAATCCTCTTTAAAATTTATGTGTTTATATCTTGAAATTGTCTTTAATTTTTAAATTTCCTTCAACTGATGTGTTTGAATTTAATGTATATGTTATTATGCTTCTAACTTTTTAATTATATATATTAAATTATGTTTATGATTTGCAAACCCTTAGCGAGCCGAACGTGAGGATCAGAGTGTAACATCGATCCCTTCGTGGGATAATGCTACAAGTCATATCACATTATAGGATGTTATGACCTGTCATACATAGATCAGAACATAGATAAAGAAGATCACTTTCACTTAACCAACTCATCTTGCACTGTGGTTGATGCTCGATAACATCAATAGGTTGATCAAAACATACTAGAGGTCAAGCCAACATAGCCACATATTTCAGTCCATACAGAGGATTGGGAGGCATGGGATTAGAGGCTTAGATACTTGGGATGTTGGGGAAATAGACCACCAAGGAAATTGATGTTCATGGGGATTTGTTTGACATCCTAACAAATCACCTTCCTAGACATAGAGGTCTGATTCCACTCAAATATTCTAGGAATTTTGATGCAAACCCTTTTCTGTATGATAGATTCATTGGAGCTTGGGGAAAGTTCCCGCACCATGAATAAGTTGCCATTTATTTTTCCAACAATTTATATGCACATTTCGTGTTACATATGAGGTTGAATTACACTTATATCAGATCTCATTCTTATGGACCCAACTTGGGACATCCCTATGAGTGGAAGGGGGACCCTAGGTACCCTAGGAAGATACCACCACCTCCGAGATTATTATCGCTACCATCTCAGAGCTTGGTATTACCAGCATATCTAGAGGATTTTTCGTAGCTCAATGGTAAGACCAAGGAGACTATTGTAGACAACATGAAAATTTCCTTATATAGTGTGTGTTATATTGGATGGAGAGATTAGGAGACCAACACCACTGCGTTGTGACCCTCCAGTTCCCTTATATGATGATTCAATTCTCATGAGTTTACCCTTTGATTAACTTTTGACATGTACATGTATGTATCGTGATGCCATTCATGAGATTTGGAGTGTGCAAGACCTACATGACACAAACCAGGTACACACACACACACACACACACACATATATATATATATAGACACACACACACATGAATGTTTTGACTCTTATTGTCAAATTATGCATTATTATTTATATTATAATTTATAGTCCATATTATATTGCATTTATATTAATAATTTCATGATATAATGTGGACACATCCCAGCTACATGGATGATCTTATGAGCTCATTTAAGGGGAAAATTGACCAACCAAGATATCCTGGACTAGAGCATATTTCCATGGATCCTCCTCCACCTCCACTTCCACCTTATATGTTCACTAATTTGGAGGAGAGTCACTATGTACAACCACATGGACCAACAGTTGAGGTAAACTTTTTTATTCCTAATATTTAAATATTTTCTTTTTTTTTAAGCCACACATATATGTTAATTAATTTGTAAACTAATTATAATTTGTCCTTTCCATAGTGTACACTGGCCCATATGTATATTTTCATTGATGTCATTGTTATGTGGATATATGAGTGGGATGTTGGGTTTAGAGGCACTGATGATTCAGGTCCATCAATGCATGCCACAATCATTGAGCCATAAGTAGGGGAGCACTAAACCTAGATTAATGATCAGACACCCATCCCATATGACCTACATTTGGACTCAACTGAGGTTAGTAGATTCATGTATATGTAATTAAAAATGTGGTTAAAAATCATTCATTCTCATATTTTTTATTTTTTACAAATTATGATCTAATTAGTTTGAATTTGAATGTGTTATATTGTAGTACTAGCTTATGGACACTTACTTTGCACAACAAAACTCACATAGAAGTTCTGGTGGTACTTAGAGTGTTATAGTTTGTATATTTTCAGGCTCATTTCACAGGGAACATTCACATATGTGTGACAAAATTTGTATATTTTCATACATGGAAAGTTTATGGATTACATCATGGACATTATTTTAGTTTACGGATGTTTATTATTTCAGTTTATGGATGTTCATGTGAAATTTGTAATTTGTATATATTTTCATATGGATAGTTTATTGATACATGTATTCACTATTTGAGTTTGGATTTGTATTAATCTTATTTATGGATGTTATTTATTTTTTGAAGTTTATGGATCTGTTAAAAAAAAATTTATAATTTTTTTTTCTACGTACTATAACTTTTATTAGTAAAATATATGTTCAATTTTGATTTCCAGATTCATAGACTAAGAAAATAAATAAAATATTATGTTATGATGGAAGTAAATTTGATACTTGAAATTAACTAAAAGATATCATTTATCAATTTAATATTGAACATGGAAAAAATTCCAATCATGCTTTCTATTGGCTTGTAGAAAGTGTCTTTTAGCGCGATCAACATGTATGTTATTACAATTCAATTTTAAAAATAAATTATTCGAATTATAAAGTCATCCACACACACACACACACACACACACACACACAGATATATATGAAAAATTATGTGACCCAACCATATACCATTGCATGGAATTTTTTTTTAAGAATTTTAATCAATTTCTTATCTCAAGGTTAAATTAAAAAACACAAATAGGATTGAAATACATTTTATTCAATTTAAAAATATGTCATGTAAACAAAAAATAGTTTTTATTCAACATTATTTATTTTAATATTATCTACAAGAGCTTAGTCATAACATGATTTAAGTCCATCATATTTAAATTTAATACATAGGTCAAAAAATGGTATATGACAACATTTCTATAATTTAATATAATGTTATCAAATTTCCTAAATTTACAAGTAGTTATCCAAGTATTTCAATCAATTCCTTATGATGGAAATAAATTTTATTCAATTTTTAAAAACTCAAATATCATTGAAATAAGATATATATTCAATTTTAAAATACATGGAGGTATAAAAGTTACAAATATAAGTTTTATTCGATTTTATATTGTTTGAGCTTATCTACAAAATCTTAGACATAATGCACATCGTCAATAATTTTTTTTTGCTTACACTGAAATAAATGCATTTAATACAAGCAATCAACTAGGATGAGAAATAAAAATCTTCACTAAAATAAATGCATCTAATGAAAAAAATAAAATAGAATTAGAAATCAACATCTACACTGAAATCAATGTATCTAGTGATAGCAATCAAATAGAATTATGAATCAACATCTACACTGAAATCCATGCATCTAATGCAAGCTAAATAAAATAAGATTAGAATTTAACATCTTTAATGAAACTAATGCATCTAATGCAAGAAATGAAATACACTTAGAGATCAACATCTACAAAAACATGAATGCATCTAATGCAATAAATCAAATAATATTAGAAATAACATATGTATAATGAAATCGATGCATCTAGTGCAAGCAATTTTGTTCCCTTTCTCTCCCCCCTCCATATATATCTATATGTCCCTCCATATCTCCTTATTTGTCTCTCTACCTCACCCGCCCATACACAAGCACTGTCTCTTCATATCTATATATCTCTCCCTCCCTCCATCTATCTCTCTCTTCTTCCCTCTCTCCCACTTCCATCTATATCTCTAGCTCCTTATGTCTCTCCTTCTTCATCTATATCTATATCACCTCGAAAACATTCACATTATTTCTCCTTATATATCTATATCTCCCTCTCTCTCGCTCCATCTCCCTCTATCTCTCTCTTCCCTTTCTCTATATCTCTCCTTCCATCTCTCTTCTCTCCTAATCTCTGTTGGCACTAGATTTTGGCTATTTTTTTATAGTTTTTCTAAGGCATTGATTCTCCTTTAAGACCCCTTTTTCCCCTCTAGTTACTATTCTTTTGTCATTCAGTGCCTTATTTTGACCAAAAAGGGTGATTTGGACTCTAAGGTATGCAGATAACTCAAAACATATCATTTCTCTTTATTATCAAGAAATTTGATGTTGAATTCTACCTAATTAACTAATCTAAAAATTTGAGAGATACTAATCAAATTTTATTTAGATCAACTATCTTTGGGAGGTTCCACGATTTCCTGCAGAAGACCAAGGATTTCCCGCAGCAACTTTTTTACAGCAAGCGGTTTTCCTGTAGAAACTATGAATGTTAGACATCTTCCGACCATCCTTAGGAGAAATGGGAACATGGGTTTTCTTTGAAAATCCATCCACATGGATTCCATTCTATCAGATATTCCAAATTTAGTCTTCTTAACTGGCCAGATCTTGTTCTTTTCATTTTGGCTGAATTGGGGAAAGAATTTCACAATCAACAACTTTGGTTTTGGTCCATGCTCCCAGTCATGGATCAAACCAGTAATATCAATACATTGTATTTTCATATTATTTTAGCAAGAAATTGTAATATTTACTTAGTTGGGAAAAGGAACTGGACTGCGATTTGTAGAAAAAAAGTTAGATTCAATTTGTATAGGGGGAAATGATAAACATATATCAGACTTTTGTAATTCTGTGTAATCCATTTTTCAGATTAAGACAGGTTAATGTTTTGTTGATCTCGTGTTCTAAATTTTTTTATTAGTTAAGGGGCTGTGAGTGAAGTAGGGACCCCTTTACTGATAACTCCAATAGTTGTAAGAGTTTGTTTAATTTATCTGATTTTCATGTGTTAAAAATATATCTTTAAAAAGTTCCATTCCTCTTCATTGTTTTACAACAGTGCATGCCTTTAATGGTTAATGATTGAGTTTCTTGAATGAATAATTTCAATTTGATTAAAGGATAGATCTAAGTATACATCTTGTGCTCAAGTTTAATTTGTGGAATTGAGCTTGAATTGTTGAGAATGGGTGCACTTTAATTGATGTTATTTGATTTTCAATCTTTTCTTGATTTGCATGAGCAATCTTAGGTGCTCTAGAGAGATGAATTATCTACTCCATAGCCTTTGTTGCTAAGTGCTAAGAGAGATAATAGAAATTTGGAATTGTGTGTGGCTTTCACGCACCGAAGTGTCAACCTGCATATATTTTCCATTGCACCTCACAAGGTTACGATTACCCCTGGCTGATAATTAATGTGTGTCAAACTATAAAGTTATAAATTTCCCCAAACACTCTCCTCTCTCCCTTTCTCTCTATCTCCCTTGTCACTCTCTCTCTCTCTCTCTCTTTATATATATATATATATATATATATATATATATATATATATATATATATATATATATATCCCTCCCTCTCTCATTCTCTCTCCCCACTCTCTCTATATCTCCTTCTTTTCCTTTCTATATCACCTAAAAACATAAACACTCTCTCTCCATCTCTCCCTTGTCACTCCCTCTCTCTCTCTCCACCTTTCTCTTGCTATATGTCTTGAAATTATTCCTTCCTTATATTTTCCTCCAACTCCATCTATCGAGCTCCCTCTCTTTCTCAGATACTCTCTAGTCCTCTTTATCTCTCCATATTTGTTTCTCCCTCTCTCTCTCTCTTACCTTTCTCTTTGACTCTCTCTCCTCTATATTTAAAAAATTTCTAAATACTTTGAAAATTAAAACATTATGTTTAAATAATTTTTTTTTTAAATTTTGATGTCGTACAACAATTTAAATTTTTTACATAATACATATTTAACATAAAATATCTCAAATGTGTTGTACATTTGCATGGAAGGGAAATGACAAATTTTCCATGGAAATATTATCTAATATTTTCCCAAATATTAATGTTCCAGCAACTTCCATCAAAGATACATAGATCACTTCATGTCTTCCAATTGAAACTGTTATTTTTTATTTATTTAAAGGTAGATGTAGGTTACAATTACTTCCATATTTTAAAAAAATTATGTACTTTATTATATTATATTTATAAAAAAAAAATAGGTTAAATAAGATTAACATATTGAGTGAGCTTGTAGGACTCTTTTGTTGATGCCCATGGTGTATATCAAACACATTTATTCATGTCGTTGTGCTAGTATATATTATAATATAACAAATTTTATATTATATTAATGTTAATAATATTATATAATCCAAAATTTATAAATTTCATATTAGCATTAAAATCTATTAATATTAATTTTTTATATTAAAACTATATTTCATCATTTAATTTAATAATAATAATAATATTTTTTCAAAATTAATATTAAATTTAATAAGGTTTCTACATGAAATGACAACAAAAATTCTAGTAAAATATGGAATTTTAAAATGTGGTAAAATTAATTTTAGATCATTAATTCTTTTTATAGAGTCTCGGTCAAGCCATAACGCTTGATTGAGCCCCTGTTAACCACTATATGGCTCGATCGAGGGTTTACGAAACCCTTGGTCGAGCTATTTGAATTTGAAATTTAAGCACTTCATTGAGAACTTTAAGCACTTGATCGAGTGCTTTAAGCGATCAATCAAGCCTCTTAAGTCCTAAAATCCACAATTTCAGCACCCCTTCTACAAAATTTCCTACAAACCATTTTGTACCCTAGCGAACTTATGGCTAAATTTGTTCTTAGGTGGAGTCGTTGATCATGTTGTATTCATGAAGGAATCCTGATGCAAGGGCATTAGGCTCAAGAAAATATTTTTTATTTTAATAGACACAGGGGGGGTCTTGTGCTATAAAAGAATATTGATTTCTTATGTAATTATCAATGTTTTGAGTGACATTTAGGAATTAATTAAATATTGAGAGAAATTGTAAATGTTCCTGAATGATTGGAGAATGTGAGGGATTAGGATAGTTGGGATAAGAGATTTGATTGTAATTCCTAAAGTAGAATCAGTTACATGATTTTTGGGATTAAAGAGGATGCTTAGGGATATTAGACAGATTTCAGGACTTGAGGATTTTAGGGAAATTATTGAGGATCTGAAACTAAATTAGTTTAGATTATTCTGTATAAAAAAAATAGGCCTCAAGGCAAAAGGCAGAGAGAGTGGTGTGAGTAATTTAGTTGAAGGAAAATAGGGTTTGTCGTTGTAAGCCTTCGAGAAAATATGATAGAAGGCCATTAATCAGAATATCAGACCAGAGAGGAACAATTTTGTAATTATTTGGTTGTTTTTATATACAAAGAAATTCGATCCAAAGGTGTGTAATTATGTGTGCATTGATGATTTAATTGCATATGAGAAATGATCAGGGTTTATGAACAGATTTGAATAAAATCTGTGATAAGGGTTCGAATTAGAAATTCTGCACATAATTGAAGAAATTGATGTTGATTGTTGAGACAGGATTAGTATTGATATTATGATTTTAATTTGAATGCAATAAGGGTTATATATACCTTTGAGAAGATTATGGAAGGCTTGCAGTCATCGATCATTGAAAGGATCGATGACAATGGCAAAGGAATTGAATTCTCAATTCATAATTCGACATTGGGTATATTGAGTACACGCGAAATAGAGACATATCCGATCAAACAGAAATTCGGATCATTTAGTTGAAGTCTTAAGACTTAAAGAATGTTGTGAGGGTTCAATTTTGGAGTAAATCAGAGATTCAAATCAACAATGGAAGGGAGATTCAATCGCGGAGAATGATTGAATGCAGTTGCAAATGATTTCGTGAGAAACATTTCATGGAGAATTAGACACCTTGTTGTGTATGCGTAGAGCAGTGAGTGCAAGGGTCAAATATCTGATGGAATCCGACCTGTCCGAGTTCATGAGTTTAAAAATATATAATAAAACCTGTCGAAAATAAAAGGGGTTGATTTCCTTCGGAATGAATCGAAAGTAAGGAACTCATTGAAGGTGGAATCAAACGGAATTGAATTACGTTTGTATGGAACGAAACTGGAGCAATTGAAAATGTGAGATGGTGGAACGAAGAATCGGTGGATTTTTTTATTAACTAACTAAGTATGCGGAGGTGCTTTATTAAAGAAGGTAAGAAAAGGAGCAAAGGAATTGAGAGCGAAACCCTGCGATGGAACAGTAATACCTTGGAACGGTTTTGTAAACCTATGAATGGGTTTCGTGCTGCAAATAAATAGTATGTGGTATTCTTAAATTGAATGCGATAATAATCTGGGAATTATTTGAGATTGAAATATGAATGATGCATGCTTCTATGTAGTAGTGAGAGAATGTGGGTATTAGCAGCTTGGTCTGCTATCAAATCTCTATCTAATGACATATGAGTTTGACATTTTCAAATTCATCTCATATTTTTCATCTAATTTATTTAAAACATAATGCTTAAACTTTTTTTGAACTATTTTAAAGAGGTTGAATAAAAAAACAATATCATAAAATATACACAACGAAAAAAATTTCAAAAAATACCAATATCTTTGTTTATGAGTCCTCTTCAAAAGGTTACTTTTCTTTTTTCAATTTATCTGAATATTTGAAAAAATAACTTACGTGAACACATGTATCTGAAAAATGCAATTAAAATATTACTTCACCCACTTCAAAAAATAATAAAAAAATTATTTTTGGATCAAAAAAAAAAATTTAATATGAAAACTCATATATGTCCATGTATATCATGCTCATATATATATATATATATATATATATATATATATATATATATATATATATATATATATATATATATATATTTTAAATCACACTTTTTATACTAAGTTATGCTACGTGAACCCACATACCTCTTCAGATGTGTGAAAATTTGCAAGGACAAGCATTACATTTAAAGGAAAATTGACATATTATATGACACGAAATATTTTTTGCAAAAAATGTAAATAAGAAAAAATAATTCTCTACAATATTTATTTTTACTCCAAATCAAAATTCACAGTGCTTATATGAATTTTGAGGGCTTCAATTCGATAAAAGAGGAAAAACTTGAAATTTCATCACCACATTTGGCACAAAAGTGTAACCCATCTCCATGCATTCACCGAAGAGTATTATTTAGTATGCCACAAACACACGTGATATGTTAGAGGTTCATTGAATGAAGTCATAGTGGTAACTATTTGCATACTCGTTCATGTAGGAGCATCAAAGGCATGGTTTTAGGTAGGAAATAAATTGCAGGTAAGGATGATTATGATGACGATGATGATGTAAGGATACACATTTAAATACATACGATGGGAAAATGGTTGACGAACCATGTACAAGAAAATGTTTCCTAGAGAATTGATAAATACGATAGCTGAAAACTCATGTATTTTGGTGGATGGAAGTTTTTTTATATGGAAACAAAAATGTTTACCTTACATGTATATTTAAAGAAAAACTACAAATACGCAATTATATCAAATATTGTGGAATATAACAGGAAACAAATTTGAAGAAAATGAAGATGAAATAACGAGTTCAAAGGACCAAGTGAAAAGGAGGAATAATGGGACCACACCTATTCGTTAAAGGGGGAGTGATGAAATAATTCATTCTTGCAATCATAAGTAATTAATAAATCATATGATGTTTTTTAGTGAGGTAGACTAATTCTACAAGTCTATGTGAGAATAATAGAAGTAGATAAATGAGAGGAGATAAGGATAGAGATTGGTTGAGAGATTCATGGAGATAGTCTGGAGATAGTTATGGAGATGGTTTGAACTAACCATCTCATTTTTTAATAGTTTTTATGGTTGCATATCATTATATAAGGGACCATTTGTA
Source organism: Pinus albicaulis (assembly GCA_034641835.2). Taxonomy (NCBI): domain Eukaryota; kingdom Viridiplantae; phylum Streptophyta; class Pinopsida; order Pinales; family Pinaceae; genus Pinus; species Pinus albicaulis. The sequence continues at coordinate 505,889,114 of CM076582.1, forward strand.
TATAATAATAAAAAATGGGATGGAAATATTTCCCCTTTAGGGATTTATGAGTGTATTCTCCTTGTGTCTTTTGCTTCATTTTTATTTATGTGTATTTAGGTTATGGACTCAGATGCATAACTTATGAAATTTTATCAATTGTAGTGTTTGTGTTGAGGAAAATATATTGTTCAATATCACCTTGTTTGAATGAGATATTGTTCCAAATAGGAAAGTTTCTAATATAGAAACTCATTCTAGGTGTCTTGTGGCTGAACATGATTTCGTATCACATGTTTCCAACATTTATTTCTATTGTTACTTGTCCATGTTTGTCAACAAGATTAACAAGAAAAAGTATTAATTTGATTGTATTTTTAACAATTGTTTGAAACCTAGGACATATAAGACTAATACATTACCCTAGAAGAGATTACCTAACTTACGTACAAGTGAATCCATGAAGCTTTTTGATAAAACAACGTGTGGACACATTTTCTACGCACCCTCAGTCGAGGTAATTTTTTAATCAATTGAAAAAAAAAAAACCACAAAGAAACAACTAAATAAGCCATTTATAGAGGAATTGGTTTTAAATCTACAAACACTCCACTAGTACCATAATGGGGGAATAACTAAAAATTCAATTGGGTGGTAGGGCCTTCATCAATTTGTTTAGCTTAGTCAAGGTTAAAATATTGATCAAGTTAATGCTTCTTTAATTAAAATTTTTGAAAAGGCTAGAAACGCCTAATTTTATGGACAATGAAGGATGCCAAAATAGATAAATCTAACTTTTAGTATTATATCTAAACTTAGTGCGTGTTTAAACCACATTTGCAACTATATACGACATTTTTTTTACCGCCATTATCATACAATGGTATTTAAGCTAAGAGGTATGTATTTTTTCCTATATTCAAAGTATCAATGAAATAAGACCTTCGACATCAATGACAACAATTTTTTCAACAAGCAGAGTCTAGTAAGCTTCTTTTTTGGTGCTATAAGAGCAGAGGGAATAATACTGTTGGTGCATAGTGACATGATTGGACCTATGTCAGTTCCATCACTAGGTAAATCTATGTAATATGTCACATGTATATATAAATTCTCAAGGAATGCATGGATTTATTTGTTGATGAATAAATATGTATTTTTTGAGAAATTCAAAGAATTCAAGGATATTGTAGAAAAATAAATAAAGAGGAAAATTAAGGTGGTGAGGAAAAAAAATGGTGGAGAATTATGTAGGAATTAATTCAAATAATTATGTAGAAAGTGTGGTATACAATGGTGGAATCCTATTCCATACACACCTCAAAAAAATGTATTTCCAGAAAGGATGAATAGGAAAATAATGGAGAGAGCAAGGATCATGCTCAATGGTGCCTATAAAGGGAATCTAGAGGAAGCACATACAGGATTTACAATGAAGGGGAATAAAGAGATGCTATGAAGGCTAAAAAAAGTTTGTATATGGGTTAAAGCAATAACCAAGGATGTGGTATGAAAAAATTTGATACTTATATATTAGGACTTGGCTTGACAAGGAACAAAGTATATCATTATGTGCATTTCAAATTATTTCGTGATCGTCTTATTTATTTGGTCTTGTATGTAGATTCTATGTTGTTTCTTGTAAATTACAGGGAAATCATCTAGGAAGTGAAAACTCAGTTGTCCTCTAAATTTGACATGAAGTATCTTGGTGATGCAAATTTCATTTAGGCATGGAAATTAAAATTTATTAAGAAAAATTGAAACTCTAGTTAAATTAGAGGAAATATGTTGAGATATTATTGTAGATGTTTATTATATAATAATGTAAAGAGGTAAAGGTCCCTATTCATGTATGTGTAAATTTATCTATGAAACAATGTACCAAGACATGGTAAGAGGAAGAGGACGTCTCTTGTGTTCCATATGCTAGTGTAGTTAGAATTTTTATGTATGCAATGGTTTGTTCTAAATCATTTTTTCAACATGTTATGTGGGTATTGAGTAGGTATATGTCAAAACCAAGGAAGTAACATTGGACAATAGAAAAGAGGATTTTTAGGAATTTACATGGAATTACCAATTATATATTATGTTACTAAGGAAGATCAGTATTGGATAGAGTATTGATAATACGTCTTTGTTGATGCAAACTAGGATGGAGATCTAGATCATAAAATATCTACAACTGGATATGTGTTTAATATATTTGGAGGAGAAATTAGTTGGATGAGTAAGGGAAATTTTATAGTGGAACTCTTCAATATAGAAGTTGAATATATGGTATCCACTCATGCAAGTAAGGAAGTCGTATGGTTACAAATATTGTGTTCAAGTACTCCATTGATGCAACAAATTCCGAGGATAGATTGTGAGAAGCATACTGCAATCTTCCTAGAAAATAACGCAATGTATAATTTTAAGAAAAAATATATTCATATTCAGTATCACTTTGTGGAAAATACAATTAAATAAAGTAAGGTGTTTCGAATGAAGATGCATAATTTGAAGAATGTTTTAGATTCATTCACAAAAATATGTGAGCATTGAGAAGTTCTATTGTTGTAGAAAAAATGTGCATTGTTTCCCTATATTATTAATCATGTACTCCTACAATCTCCTATGTGCAAAGAAAACAACAAGTGCGGGAATGTTGGGTATGTGTTATATTCTTTGCACGACTATCCCCATGCATTGTATGTTGTGTCAAGAATAATAGGGGTTTCATAGGGGGAAAAGCCCCCTGCTTGAAGTGCTCACAACATGATGAAAACCCCATGTGTAGGGCTTCGATTACAGTGCCCCCACTAAAAAAAATTGTCTAGTTTCTTGCATCTATTTTTTTAAATTATTAGCACACAAATTTTTCTTTTAGTGATTTTGTGGAACATGGTGACTTACACCATGTGTTTTATTTTCAATTAAGAAAATACAATTGTATTATAATATAGGGTAAATGGATTATTATTTTATGGATGTCGCGGGATATATATTATATTGGAATATTATAAAGATAATCTACTGAAAATTATTTCTGGTTTTCACAGTTTGGTTTTCAAGAAGAAAATATATGTGTTAATGTGTGTCTTTTCATTGCTTAATTTCTATTTTATTAAGAAAGTGTCTGTAAAATTTAATTGTATAAGGTTATATACTATAATGAACTCCAAAAGATAATTTATTTTGGTCACCCATTATACTAAAAGTATATAACATCTACCATAAAGATGTATTATTGGTCTACTGTGAAGAGAAAATCATTGAATATATTGCTATCTATTTAGAATGTCAATAAAGTGGATCATAAGCATCTAGAAAGGTTATTATATCTAATACCAATTCCAAAATCGAATTGGGAATGCATATACATTTACTTCATCACTGGTCTACCAAGAATCCCATAGTAGAAAGATGTTTTCATGGTGGTGGTTGATACATTAAGTAAGGAAGCTCACTTAATTCCTATAAATTCTACTCATAAAGAAATTGATGCAACCCATATTTTCATGAAGTAAGTTTTTAGGATGCATGGTATGTCTAAGAATATCATATTTGATGAGGATTCCAGATTCACCTTAAATATTTGGAACTATTTGTTTCCAAGCTTAGGGACCCAATTTTCATTAACACAACCTAGCATCCTCAGATATATGGAAAACCACGAAAGGCAACCTAAGGGTTGGAGGACATGTTAAGAATGTATGTTAGGCATAAACCCAATAAGTGGAAATATTATATACCTTTGGTGGAGAACTCCTACAACAATGGCTACCAATAATCACTAAAGAGAAGTCACTTTGAAGCACTATATGGTAGAAAATTAAATATTCCAATCAAATGTGATAATATAATGGAACAAATCACACTTGGGACAAACCCATTGAAATAATTGTAGTAGGAAGTGATAAAGATGAAATATAAGTTGAAAGTGGATCAAGATAAAAAAAAATAGCTACATATACTAGAGTAGCACTCATAAGGAGTTCTAAGTAGAAGAGCATGAGTATATTCATATCAGACCTAAGATAAGTTCCTATAAAATGGGGTCCTGTGCCAAGGTGGTACCATGATATTAAGGACCCTTTCAGCATATGGAGAGAGTGCGTCCAACAACATACATGATTTCCCTACATATCGCCATAAAATTACATGATGTATTCCATGTATTTGTTCTTAATCAATAAACATGTGATGCTAATGATATTATTCATTGGGATGTGATACAGGTAAAACCCAAAGGAGAGTTTCAACCATAACCCCATTGCATACTAGATAGGAAGAAGATCATGCTCCAAAATCAAGTCATCATGTAGGTCAATATGCAATGGAAGCACTTTGGAGTAGAACCTACAACATGGAAGCTAGAAGATGCCATGGAAAGAGAATACCTATTTTTTGTTTCTATATAGAATTATTTCTATGAATAGTAGTAAAATGACGATGATCTTCCTTTAAAGGGGAGATGATTATAAAATCCCTTTTTAATCCCAAAATTTTTCAAATGTAATTAAGATTGATAATGATGGATGGAAAACATGGATATTTTTTCTAGACTCTAATTATACTATTTATGAAAAAATGGGGGAAAGGGTACAAAACTACCCTATATTATGGGATGCATACCATATGGAGGCTTCAATTGACCCTACATTCTAAGGAGGTCCCAAAACTCTCATACTATGGGTAGTGGACATGAGGGAGAGGATAAAAAAAGGTAGAACCATGTAAAGGAGACCAAGGAAGTAGCTATAGAGACAAAGAGTGAATATTAGACTAAGAGAAGTGCTAGAGAAGAAAAGGATGAGAGTTAGTGAATCCGTGAATTCTAAAAATGAAGTGTGACTATTGATATAAGGGGTCTAAAATCCTTTTGAATCATATAAATTTAGTGTGGACATAAACTCTTGATTGAACTAGACACTTAATTAGTAAGGAAGCCTTCAACCTAGGAAATAAGTGCTTGGAACAAATTTTGAATGATTTGTTTGACTAAGGAATCTAAGACATTGAGAAAAGAATAAGTGTTGAGGGAATATGATCTCAATTAAGGGTTCCTCGATGGCCATATTTTGTTGCGTTAATAGGCCATAGGTCAACATTTGAAGTGCATAAATCCTTTATCTCGTATGTGAAGGAGAGTGGGATTCATGTCTTCCATGTAATTTAAATCCTTTCTAAACCTTGGTATAATATTTCCATTAAAGCATCAAAATATAGGTTAGGGGTGGCTACCTAAAAGAAATTTTGCAATATAGTTGAGCCTAAGTTTGGGTGGAGAGTGGCTCATCCCTCTTCAATTTCCAACAATTTTAGGTGAAACGGATAAGTTCATCTCTTATTGGTGTAGGTTTTAACCCTGAACAGAAATTATCTACACACAAATCTTATAACAGAAAATAAACAATAGCGAGAGCATAAAACATAAAACAAATAAACATAGAGATTTTCCCCTGGATCCCAAATCGGGATGACTAGCTTGATTTTTCATTATATTCCTTTTAGTGTTACAACACATATATATACATGCCGAAGAATACATAAACCCCAATCCATTAACCCTGGATTAGAACATAACCATAGTTCCCTTGACCGGATCTACAAAATACCAGGGGTCGAAAACCATCGTACGCCAAAAACCATGTGCAAACTCATGCACAAAACATGGGTGGGTCCACCTATGAGTGGGACCGCATACCAAAAAAAAAATTTGGCGGGGCGCTGCCCTGGACCCCGACAGGGGGGGCTGTCGCCCCCCCTGTGACACCCCTGCTGCGCCCGGTGCAACGTACAATGCGTGGGACTAGTCGTGGAAAGAATATAACACATACCCAACATTCTCCCACTTGTTGTTTTCTTTCCATAGGGGGCCACAGGAGAGCTTAGTAATTGGGCCAATTCTTCAACACCCATTGTTTCTCTACACTAAGAGAACTTCTGAGTGCTCACAGATTTTGTCAATGCATCTGCAACATTCTTCAAAGTGTCCACCTTTACCAGTAACACCCTTTTAGCCTCAACCATATCTCTAACAAAGTGATATATTGAACATCAATGTGCTTTGTCTTTGAATGATAAGCAGGGTTCTTAGCCAAGAAAATTGCACTTTGGCTATCACAGTCTATCCTTATAGCTTGATGTACCAACCCCATACTTGAAGAAAATATCTGCAACCAAATTGCTTCCTTGCTTGCATGAGTGGTTGTTATATATTATGCCTCTGTAGTTGAAAGAGCCACTACAGACTATCTTTTACTCATCCAACTGACTGCGCCTCCAAATAGGCTAAACACATACCCACTTGTAGATCTCCTTTGGTCCAGATCTCCAGCCCATTCTGCATCAACAAAACCACGAATTTCCAACATTCTTTCCAATCCTAGTCTTCCTTGGTAGCACAAGCCATAATCACTAGTGCCACGTAAATATCTGAAAACCCGCTTTACTGTTGTCCAATGATCCTTCCCTAGGTTTGACGTAAACCTACTCAATACTCCCATTGCATGTGCAATGTCTGGTCTAGTATAGACCATTGCATACATCAAGCTACCCACTTCACTTGCATATGGAACACGGGACATATTCTCCTCTTCTTCTTGTGTCTTGGGACATTGTTCAGCAGACATCTTTACACCTACAAGAATAGGAACTTTCACCGGTTTACTATCCTACGTATTGAACCTCTGCAATATAGTCTCGACATACTTCCTCTGGTTTAACCAGAGCTTCCTCTTTGCCCAACCTCTCTTAATTTCCATGCCCAAAATATAGTTTGCAGCACCAAGATCCTTCATGTCAAATTTGGAGAACAGTTGGGTCTTCAAATCTTAGATAATTTCTTTGTCATTTCAAGTCAACAAGATATCATCCACAGACAAGACCAAATAAATAACACGGTCACCAATTAATTTAAAATAAACACAGTGATCCTCCTTTCTTCTCGTGAAGACAAGTCCCCGTATATAGGTATCAAATTTCTGATACCACATCCTTGGTGACTGTTTTAACCCATACAGAGACTTCTTCAAACTGCATACCAGTTCTTTCTTACCCTTCACCATAAATCCTTCAGGTTGTTTCATGTAGATCTCCTCTTCTAGTCCCCATGAAGAAATGTTGTCCTCACATCCATCTGTTCTATCTCAAAATCAAATGCAGCAGCAACAGATAAAAGTAATATAATAGAAGTAACCTTGGCAATAGGAGAAAAAATATCACCAAAATCAATTCCCAACACCTGGGAATAACCTTTTGCTACCAAACGAGCTTTGTATTTCTCCACCTTTCCTTTTACATTCATCTTCTTTTTAAACACCCATTTTCTCCCGATGGGCTTCCTTCCAGCCAACAAATCCACCAGATCCCATGCCTCATTCTTGTGCAAGGATGCCATTTCATCAACCATGGCCTCCTTCCAGAGTTTTCCATCCTCTGAATCTACTGCCTCCCTAACAGTTGTGGGGTCATCATCAGTTATAGTTAAGGAAAAAATTGAATAGAAAGTAGATGGACTATACCTTTCTGGTTGTCTTCTTTCCCGAGATGATCTTCTCAAAGCTAGAGTTTGTGGCTTTTCCTCTTCTGAATCTTCTTCGTTGTAGAGTCTGATTCATACTCCTTTAACTCAAACTCTATCTTCTCAGGTTCCTTTTGTAGGACTTCATGTGTAACAACATCTTTCACCTCTCTAAACACCACATCTGGGCTGTACACAACCTTCCTTGTTTCTGGGTTCCAAATCTTGTAACCCTTTAAACCATCCTTATACCCAATATGTTGGAAATGTTGTCATTGATGGCAAAGGAATTGGCAAAGATAGAAGCAGCATCTAAACTATCCTTAAGGCAAAAGAGACAAGGTAACAGATTGAAAGACGAATTGAATATCTAGCCAATATTTGTATATGTTAAATGAAGAACTGTGGAATTGTGCTAAGTATGGTTGAGTAAATATGGAATATATATGACCTGTGTAGAGGATACCTTCGGTGCCCGGAGAGGAATGAAATAATTTTTGCAGAGTTAGGGATATGTGTATTATATGTGTATTGTTTGTTAGAATTCTTGTGTGGAATCCCCTGAACCTCTGTATGAGTCTCGGCGTATGAAGTTAAAAGTGAAACCCTGTTGAGGCATCATGGTGGTAGGATTCGAATTCCAGGATGATACCTTCTTGTAATGAAGATATGATATTTTTAGTCATGGATCTACTTGGTTGAATATATGAGGGGCTCTCGACGCATTCAGTGTATCCATTGAAGAACTTATTGGTGACAGAGATATTATTTTTTTGAATAGAAGCGAAACTGTGACAGGATAGAACTCTGAAATGGAAGGTTGATATGTTATATATATCATAGAAGAATTGAATAATGACATTGAATTGTAACGAGTTGATCCCGTCGGAAGAAAACTACATTTGTTCATTGATTATTGGATATCCTGCCAAAGATAGACCAGAGTTATAGTGCAAAACCCAGACTAACCCTTTGGAATCATGAACGGAACCTTGAACGAAGGGCAGAACAATGAAGGAGGAATAGTGGAGGCGGATTATGGTTTTCATCGCACCGCTTTCAATAGGAAAGAGGTATTCAAAAGGTGAGGAGCGACTCCATAGAACGGGTGACACGCGTCCCTGTACGATTTTACAAGACCGCTTATCACTATGTGCCATCGCGCGTTATAGTTCGACCCAGGACGCCCAGCGATATCGTTGAGCGTCGTTGATCTAGGAAGGGGTCATCGGACGGTCATCATTTGTTGAAGGTGTGCAAAGTTTAACACAGGCACGACGGACCATCGCATGTTAACGATCGGCATCGAAAGTCGAGAAATTTACATATGCGTCGTTGATCTGGAAGCTTGCTAATCTAATGGTGATCGGACGTTGGACTTGTGTGAAGTTTACCTATGGTACCATGCCCGTATTTGATTGGCTATTGACTATATTTTTGGGCCCGGGGTCAAAGGTTTACCATATTATTTGAAAGTGTTAAAATGCGAAGGGTTAACTTTAATCCTAAAGTTCTGTTTAAAATTGTAAATATATTTATTTATCAAGTTCGTTTTGATAAATAAATTAAAAGAAATAAAAAAGGAACGAAAGAGGGCTAAAGGAAATACTTTCCAGGAATACCATTAGTAATTGAATGGTTTTGACTCATGGTTTCAATAAAGGCAAAACTATATAAGGAGAAGAAATATAAAGCTCTGATACCAGAGTATCGCAAAAAAAAGGTGGTGAACAAAATTTCTAAAAATATTATCTGTATGGGCAAGCTTTGTTCTTAACTGATAAATCCAACGCTATGATGCACCCATGAATAATGAGCTGACGATGACAAATCTCTGGTTTGAATGACGGACGAAAGTATGAAGAACTGGTGTGAGTATACATAAAATACATAAATCTGGTGACCGGCAAGGTATGTTGTATGGAAACTAGTGGATCCAGTATAAAAATTGATGAAGCATGGTCCGCAGTGGTGCTAAGGGTCGAAGCCTTCAGAGAGGGGGTTCTAGCTCCCTTCCAGTGGTAGCTGGTAAACGAGAGCAGGGGGTAGTAGCTCCCTTCCAGGAGAGGCTGGTAAACGAGAGAAGGTTGTAGCCTTCTGCAGGTGGGTGCCTGCGTGCTAGTATAAGTCTGCACCAGCATATATTGTAAGAAGTTTTCTCTATAATAAATATTGAAGACTAAGATTACAGCAGCGGTGGTTTTCTCCCGAATTGGGTTTCCACCTTAAATCCTGGTGTTCATATGTGTTGTTTATGTTTGATGGTTTGTTCTTTTATTTTTGTTCATGCTTAATGCTTATCTGATGCAATGCTCTAAGTAACCACATAATAATACTTCTGGACATACATGTTGGATGCTGTACTGTAATATATGGTTTTAAGAGAAAGAAAAGAAAAAAATTTCAGCCCTAAATACTAATTCATCCCTCCCCTCTCAGTATTTTTCTCAATAATTGGTGTCAGAGCAGGTCCTTCTGAAAAATCTTAGCCGCTAGAAGGAAGATCAAGCAAGATGAGTAACCAAGATGGAACAACATCTATCAGGCCTCCGATTTTCAACAGAAACAATTTAATCTTCTGGAAAACAAGGATGAGATCCTATCTTCAGTCTCTGGGAGCAGATGTATGGGCAATTTTTGAACAAGGATATCAATATCCAACTACAGTGCCAACGGATCCGACGGAAAGAAAGAATTATGAAACAAACGCCAAGGCAATCAATGCTCTATTGGGAAGTCTAAATGAATCAAAATTTGTCAAATTCATGCAGCTAAATATAGCAAAAGTAATATGGGACAAAATCATTCTAATTTATGAAGGTGATGTAAAGGTAAAAAGTGCTAAACTCCAAACTCTCAGAATTCAATATGAGAATCTAAAAATGGAGAATGAGGAGAGCATTGCCAATTTCTTCTTACGTCTTGATGATATTGTAAATCGTATGAGAAATCTGGGAGAAACTATAACCGAATCTACTTTGGTTGAGAAAGTCTTAAGACCACTAACGACAAAATTTGAGTCACAAGTCTCAGCTCTTGAAAAAAAGCAGGATCTTCAAAATCTTACTATGGTACAACTTCTTGGCATACTAACTGCATATGAAATGAGAAGAGGAGGACCATCTGAAGTCAAAGAGGAAGTCTTCACAACTTCTACAAAAGGGAAGGAGGTACAAAAACCAGAAGGATCAGGATATATCTCAGAAGAAGATGAAATAAACTTTGTAAAGAAACTTCAACTTGGCATAGGACGGTTTAGAGGTAAGCTTCCTTTCAAATGCTTTTATTGTGGAAGAGTTGGTCATTATGCTGCTAAGTTTCCTCATAAAGAAACACATAACAAGGGGAAGGAAGTTACAAGAAGGAATAAGAATCGCTTTATCACTAGAAAAAGTTACTATACTCATGAAGATAATGATGGGTTATCTGATAGTGAGGAAGAATGTGAACAAGATCTTAGACTTCTAATGGCATTTGAAAAAAATTCTAAAGAAGAAAAGGATATTTTTGTGGATGCTCTAGAATACAAATATTTTCTTGATGAAAACAATCAACTCAAAATTGGCCTAGAAGAGAGTAAAATAATCATAGAAACTCTAAAAAATCAGCTTGAAGAAAAGGAGAAACATAATGAGAAATTAGAGTGTGAAGTCGTAAGTCTGAGAAAATAACTTGAGAAAGTAAAGACTCTGAATCTTATATTTGCTAAAGGATATGAAACCTTAGATGCGATTATCAAGGTACAACGTTCTCCTCTTATAAAGATAGGTCTTGGATATATCGGAGAATCTTTTCAGGCTTCAGCACCAAATTATCTAAAAGCAGTTACAACTGGTTTACAACATGCTGCCACTCAGCAAGGGAATAAAGAATCTTTATAGGAAAAGCATGATCATCTCAATTCAAAGAACACTAATAGGAATTTCTTTCAAAGAAACATCAATCTATAGGTAAATTCAAGTAGAAGATTTTATGATCGCAGAAATTTCTTCTTCAATGGACAATGTTTCTCATGTCACAATTTTGGTCATAAAGTTGTTCAATGTGTTGCATATAAAACCATCATTACAAGAAAAGCAAGAAAGAAAAGGATTGATATTGAAACAAAGAAGAATACTTATAACAACTTTTCTCCTCTTCAAAATGAAGTTGAATGTGCTTATTGTAATAACTTTGGCCATGAAGAATCAAAATGCAGGAGCAAAGTTCAGCCAAAAGAGCATGTTCCTTCAAGCTCCAAAGTATGAAAAAAGAAGGAATTACAGGTTGAAAATTGTGGCATAGTGTTATTTACAGAATATGAAGAAAACCAACGGTACATTGATAGTGGATGCTCAAGACACATTACAGGTGACAAAAACAAACTTCTAGCATACAGTGCTTTAGAAAAAGAAAAGAATGTTACATTTGGAAATGATACTCCTGCGGTCATTAAGGGAAAAGGGTCTATTTTTCTAAAAGAATAGGTGAAAGCTAATGAAGTTATGTATGTATATGGATTAAAGCATAACCTGTTAAGTGTAAGTCAAATGTGTGATCAAGGAACTGAAGTTGTATTTAGTTCAAAAGAATGTGTGGTACGTGATCTTGATACAGGTAAAGCAATTATAAAAGGAAAAAGAACTCCAAGCAACCTGTATGTATTGAAGAACTACAAAGAACAATGTTACTTGAGTAAATCTTCAGAAAACTGGCTATGGCATAGAAGGTTGGGGCATCTGAGCTTCTCTCAGATCAACAAATCAAGCAGACTTAAAGTTGTCCGTGATCTTCCCAATATTACTCTACCCGAAAATATCATATGCAAGTCTTGCCAATTTGGTAAGCAAACCAGAGTACAGTTTAATGCCAAGGAAGGATCATCAAGTAAGCCTCTTGAACTCATTCATACTGACATATGTGGACCCATGAGGAAAAAGTCACCACGTGGTGAAGAATACTATATCTTATTCATTGATGATTTCTCTAGAATGTGTTGGATTGGGCTGCTTAAACACAAAGATGAAGCATTTGAGAAATTTCAGATCTTCAAAGCACTAGTTGAGAATGAATTAGAATTAAAAATAAAGTGTCTCAGATCCGATCGAGGAGGAGAATATACATCCAAAGAATTTCTTGAATTCTGTGAACAACACGGCATAAAAAGACAGTTCTCTGTAGCTGGCACTCCACAACAGAATGGTGTTGCAGAGAGAATGAACAGAACAATTCAACAAATGGCTAGAGCTATGCTTGATGATTCTAGAACACCTGACACATTTTGGGGAGAAGCAGCACATACAGCAGCAAACATTCTCAACAAAGCACATGTTCGTGTAAATAGTGATAAAACTCCATATGAACTCTGGTATGGTAATCCTCCCACTATAAAGCATTTTAGAATTTTTGGAAGCAAATGCTTTATCAAGAACAATGATGAAAATCTTGGCAAGTTTGAACCCAGAGCAGATGAAGGAATATTTCTTGGTTATTCCTCTAGGAGTAGGGCATATAAATGTTACAATAAAATACTTCGGAAGATTGTTGAATGTATTGATGTTGTTATTGATGAGTCTCCTGCAGCTCCAAAAGATGAAAATCAAACAACAGATGAAGATGATGATGACACATATCCTTCTACATCAAATAAGGATGATATAGACAGTGAACCCAATGAAGAACCCGAAGATGATTTATCTGAAAAAGCTCCATCTAGATATGTTCAAAAGAATCATCCAGAATCTCAAATTTTGGGAGAAAAGGGATCAGGTGTACAAACAAGAAGGACTATAGTAGGATCTTCTAGCAATCTTGAATTTCTGTCCACTATTGAACCTCACAATGTCAGTCAAGCTAGCAAAGATGAATGTTGGTTTCAAGCCATGAATGAAGAACTTGATCAAATTGAAAAGAATCACACTTGGGAATTAGTACCAAGACCTCATGACAAAAATGTCATTGGAACTAAATCGATATTCAAAAACAATTTAAATGAGAATGGGGATGTTGTAAGAAATAAAGCTAGACTTGTTTGCAAGGGGTATGCTCAACAAGAAGGTATAGACTTTGAAGAAAATTTTGCTCCTGTAGCCAGACTTGAAGCCATAAGAATGTTTCTTGCTTTTTCAAGCTTCCAACAAATCAAATTTTATCAAATGGATGTTAAATCTGCCTTTCTAAATGGTGATTTAGAAGAAGAAGTTTATATAGAACAACCAGAAGGATTCATTTTGGGAAATGATGAAAAACTTGTTTGTAGACTTAAAAAGGCTCTATATCGTCTCAAACAAGCTCCAAGGGCATGGTACTATCATCTTGAAAAATATCTTCATCAACAAGGATTTTCAAAGGGGTCTGATGATAGCAACTTATACACAAAAACTGAAAGTGAAAAACTGTTGATTGTGGTTGTATATATTGATGATATCATTTTTGGAAGTAATGAAGAGTCTATGAGTCAGAAATTTTCTTCTGATATGCAGCAAGAATTTGAAATGTATTTACTTGGGGAACTAACATTCTTTCCTAGCTTGCAAGTGCAACAAACAACAGATGGTATATTCTTATCACAAGAAAAGTACCTCAAGAAAATCCTGAAGAAGTATGGCATGGAAGATTGCAAACCTGTAAGTACACCAATGATAACCGGATGTAATCTCGGTTCTAATGATGATTCCCCCACTGTAAATCAACCAGAATACAGATTTATGATAGGAAGTCTACTTTATCTCACTGGGACAAGACATGATATCATGCATGCAGTTGGGATTGTTGGAGGATTCCAAGCTAATCCAAAAGAGTCTCATCTTCAAGCTGTGAAAATAATATTCAAATATCTACAAGGAACTCAAGACTTTAGACTATGGTATCCAAAGAATGCTGATCTTACTCTTCATGCATACACTGATGCAGATTGGGCTAGAAGTGTTGATGATCAGAAAAGCACTAGTGGTGGCGCATTCTTTATGGGGCCCCGGTTAGTATCTTGGTTTAGCAAGAAGCAAAGCTTCATTGCCTTATCTACAGCAGAAGAAGAATATGTGGCTGCAGCATCATGTTGCGCTCAACTTCTCTGGATGATGCAAAACCTACAAGACTTTCAAATCAAATTTTCACCTCCTATCTCCATTATGTGTGATAATACAAGTGCCATCAGTATCTCAAGGAATCCTATTATGCATTCCAAGACCAAGCACATTCCCATCAAATATCACTTCTTACGTGAACAAGTGCTTGAACAAAAGGTGAAATTGGAGTATGTTTCTTCCAAAGAACAAGTTGCTAATATATTCACCAAACCACTACCCAGGGAAGTGTTCGAATATCTCAGACAGAAACTAGGAGTAGTTTCTTCCATGCAGAGGATCGAGTCTACTTAAATACAGAAGATTAAATTGGCTGTGATGTGTTTTTGGGTTTCTCTGAATGCTCAGGCTAAGGGAGAGCATTGGTCATATGAAAAGGATGCATTGTTGGCATTTATAATTCATCTTGTTATATTATGCAGCATGATCTCAGGGGGAGCATGGTATTGTAAAACTCTCTGCCATTGATGTCAAAGGGGGAGGAAAAGCAACAAAGGGCTGCTATAAGGCCATCAGAGGAAGAGTATTGCCATCAATGCCAAAGGGGGAGATTGTTGGAAATGTTGTCATTGATGGCAAAGGAATTAGCAAAGACAAGAGCAGCATCTAAGCTATCCTTAAGGAAAAAGAGACAAGGTAATAGATTGAAGGAGGAATTGAATATCTGGCCAAGATTTGTATATGTTAAATGAAGAACTGTGGAATTGTGCTAAGTATGGTTGAGTAAATCTGGAATATATATGACCTGTGTAGAGGATACCTTCGGTGCCTAGAGAGGAATGAAATCATTGTTGCAGAGTTAGGGATATGTGTATTATATGTGTATTGTCTGTTATAATTCTTGTGTGGAATCCCGTGAACCTCTATATGAGTCTCGGCGTATGAAGTTAAAAGTGAAACCCTGTTGAGGCATCATGGTGGTAGGATTCAAATTCCAGGATGAGACCTTCTTGTAATGAATATCTGATATTTTCAGTCATGGATCTACTTGGTTGAATATATGAGGGGCTCTCGAGGCATTCAGTGTATCCATTGAAGAACTTATTGGTGACAGAGATATGATGTTTTTGAATAGAAGCGGAACTGTGATAGGATAGAACTCCAAAATGGAAGGTTGATATGTTATATATATCGTAGTAGAATTGAAGAATGACATTGAATTGTAACGAGTTGATCTCGTCGGAAGAAAACTACATTTTTTCGTTGATTATTGGATATCCTGCCAAAGATAGACCAAAGTTATAGTGCAAAACCCAGACTAACCCTTTGGAATCATGAACGGAACCTTGAACAAAGGGAGAAACCATGAAGGAGGAACAGTGGAGGCGGATTATGTTTTTCATCACACCGCTTTCAACAGGCAAGTGGTATTCAAAAGGTGAGGAGCGACTCCATAGAACGGGCGACACGCGTCCCTGTACGATTTTACAAAACTACTTATCACTATGCACCATCGCGCGTTATAGTTCGACCCAGGACGCCCAGCGATATCATTGGGCGTTGTTGATCTGGGAAGGGGTCATCGGACAATCATCATTTGTTGAAGGTTCGCAAAGTTTAACACAGGCACGACGGACCATCGCACGTTAACGATCAGCATCGGAAGTCGAGAAATTTACATATGCGTCGTTGATCTAGAAGCTTGCTAATCTAATGGTGATTGAACGCTGGACTTGCGCGAAGTTTACCTACAATACCATGCGCGTATTTGATTGGCTATTTACTATATTTGTGGGCCTAGGATCAAAGGTTTACCATATTATTTGAAAGCGTTAAAATGCGAAGGGTTAACGTTAATCCTAAAGTTCTGTTTAAAATTGTAAATATATTTATTTATCAAGTTTGTTTTGATAAATAAATTAAAAGAAATAAAAAAGGAACGAAAGAGGGCTAAAGGAAATACCGTCCAGGAATACCATTAGTAATTGAATGGTTTTGACTCATGGTTTCAATAAAGGAAAAACTATATAAGGAGAAGAAATATAGAGCTCTGATACCATAGTATCGCAAAAAAAAGGTGGTGGAAAAAATTTCTAAAAAGATTATCTGTATGGGCGAGCTCTGTTCTTAACTGATAAATCCAACGCTACGATGCACCCATGAATAATGATCTGATGATGATAAATCTATGGTTTGAATGACGGAAGAAATTATGAAGAATTGGTGTGAGTATAGAGAAAATACATAATCGAAAACCGTAATTATTATTAATGATCATAGTGGGTCCGGTATAAAAATTTGATGAGCATGGTCGCCGGTGGTGTGAGGTTAAAACCTTCGAGAGGGGGGTTGTGGCCTCCTTCAGGTGAGCCAAATTTGGTAAAGAGAGCGAGGGGTAGTAGCTCCCACTGGGAAAGTGGTAGCGAAGAGAAAGGTTGTAGCCTTCTGCCAGTGATTTTATGTGTTGGTATCAGTACTGGCATATGACCTTAAGAAGTTTTTCTCTATAATAAATATGTTATTTGAGATTACAGCAGCGGTGGTTTTCTCTCGAATTGGGTTTCCACCTTAAATCCTGGTGTTCATATGTGTTGTTTATGTTTGATGGTTTGTTCTGTTATTTATGTTCATTCTTAATGCTTATCTGATGCAATGCTCTAAGTAACCACGTAATAAGACTTCTGGACATACATGTTGGATGTTGTACTATAATATATGGTTTTAAGAGAAAGAAAATAAAAATTGTTCAGCCCTAAATACTGATTCACCCCTCCCCTCTTAGTATTTTTCTCAACACAATAAAGATGCACCTTTCAGATTTATTATCCAACTTGGTCCTTTTCTCTTTTGGAACATGTACATATGCATCACATCCAAATACCCTTACATGTGAAAGAGAGGGTTTCTTACCAGTCCATACCTCATGTGGGGTCTTATCCTCCAACGCTGATGAAGGTGATCTGTTAACTAAGTAACATGCAGTATCCACTGCCTCTGCCCAGAATTCTTGTCCTAACCCGGTACCACTGAGCATGCTTCTTGCTTTTTCCATCAGTGTTCTATTCATTCTTTCTACAACTCCATCTTGCTGAGGTGTGTATGGAGTAGTCTTCTGTCGCGCTATACCACACTTCTTACAGAACTCTTCAAATTCCTTCTTGTAGAACTCCCCACCATTATCTGTCCTCAGCGCCTTTATCTTCTTCTCTGTCTGGTTTTCCACCAGAGCCTTAAATTCTTTAAATTTGTCAAAGACTTCAGATTTCTTCCTCAAGAAATATATCCATGTATTCCTTGAGAAGTCATCTATGAATGAAACATATTACACAGACTTTCCCAGTGATGGAACTGACACAGGTCCAAACACATCACTGTGCACAAGTTCTAATATCTTGTTCGCCCTCTTAGCACCAGAAGGAAAACTCACCCGATTCTGCTTCCCATATACACAATTTTCATAGAAATCAAAATCCAGAGAGAAATTAGATATACCTTCTACAATACCATTTCTATGTAGTATCCGAAGCCCCTTCTCTGCAATATGTCCAAGCCTTTGATGACATAACAGTGCTACTACAGACGACTAGGCTTTCCACTCCATTTCGGGGGTTCCTGGCCCCACCGATCAATAACGGTGCTGCCTTGTAGCTTGTACCAGTTCCGATCCGAACTCCCCATTAATGGTGCTCCCGAACCATCACCTAGGGAATATTTCTCGTCTGTTTTACCCATCATCCACATCTTCAACACAGAAATAAAATTTAAGCCAATACGAAATAACACCAGGAAGTGTTCTAATCCTTCCACCTTGTAGCTTCAACTTGACCTTTCCACGTCCGATGATTATGGCCTTCCTATCATCCCCTAGGAAGACATCACCATCATATTTCTCATACTCGCAGAACCACTCCCTATGGGGAGTGAAGTGAAAGGATGCACCTGAGTCAATCAACCATGACTCATGATCTACATGTGTATTTGAAGAAGAAGCCAAATACACATCCCCACCTTCATCAGAGGTGGTTTTTGCCTCTGCAGAAGGACCTTCATCAGATCCCTTTCCTTTCTCAGGAGCTTTAGATCTGCATTCCTTTTTGTAGTGCCCTTCCTTTCCGCATTTCCAACACACCTTTACAAACTTTCCAGGAGATTTAGATCTCCCTCTAGATTTAGATCTCCCACTAGAAACCTTATTCTTGTTTCTGTTCTGGGACCTTCCTCGTACAGATAAGGCATCTCCATTCTGACCCTCCATATTTCTCCGTCTCATTTCCTCCGACAGCAAGGCTGAGACAATGTCATCAAAATTCAAGGTAGTTGTATTGCTACCTATTGCAATAACCAGATTGTCCCACAAGTCTGGTAGAGAACACAACAAACTGATGCACTTATCTTCATCTGAGATTTTAATATCAACAGATGACAGCTGACTTACCATAGTATTGAAGGCGTTCAGATGCTCTGTCACCGAGTCTCCATCCTTCATCCTCAGGTTATACAACTTTTTTTGCAGGAACAACTTATTCACCAGAGACTTAGATTGGTACAAAGTCCCAAGTTTTTCCCACAAATTCTTCGTCGTAGCTTCCCCATATACATTCAACAATACTAAATCTGAGACACACAACCGTATTGTGCTCTTAGCCTTCCAATCCAGTTTCTTCCAGTATTCATCCAACATTGCTGTTGTTTTAGTACCTGGATCTACCGCGATCCACTGATCTTTATCCACCAGCAGATCCTCCATCTTGAGCTTCCACAACTCAAAACTCTGACCATTAAATTTCTCAATCTCTATCTTTCCACTGCTCACCAGCTTCTTTCACAGCAAGAATCGATCCCGCAGATCTCCCACTGAACAGGGTCTACCTCAGGCCCAAGCAAAAAACCCTCAGCATCAAAGGTGTCCCCTTGAAGCCCAAACAGCTCCGATACCAAATGTAGGTTTTAACCCTGAACAAAAATTATCTACACATGAATCTTATAATAGAAAATAAACAATAGCAAGAGCATAAAACATAAAACAGATAAACACTGAGATTTTCCCCTGGATCCCAAATCGGGATGACCAGCTTGATTTTTCATTATATTCCTTTTAGTGTTACAACACATATATATACATGTCGAAGAATACATAAACCCCAATCCATTAACCCTGGATTAGAACATAACCGTAGTTCCCTTGACCAGATCTACAAAATACCAGGGGTCGAAAACCATCGTACCCCAAAAATCATGTGCAAACTCATGCACAAAACATGGGTGGGTCCACCTATGAGTGGGACTGCATACCAAAAAAGAAATTTTGCCGGGGCACTGCCCTAGACCTCGACAGGGGGGCTGCTGCCCCCCTTGTGACCCCCCTGCTGCGCCCGGCGCAACGTACAACGCTTGGAACTAGTTGTGGAAATAATATAACACATACCCAACAATTGGTTAGTGAATTGATATTGTTGTTAAATTCTTTATGAAACCTTTATTTTTTGTTGTGCAGGTCCTCGATGGCTGTATTTTGTTGTGTTAATAGGCCATAGGTCAACATTTGAAGTGCATAAAACATTTATCTTGTATGTGAAGGAGAGTGGGATTGATGTCTTCCACCTAATTTAAAGCCTTGCTAAACCTTGGTATAATATTTCCATTAAGGCATCAAAATATAGGTCAAGCGTGGCTATGTACAAGAAATATTTCAATATAGTTGAGCCTAAGTTTGGGTGGAGAGTTGCTCACCCCTCTTCAATTTCCAACAATTTTAGGTGAAATGGATAAGTGCATCTCTTCTTGGTTAGTGAATTTATATGGTTGTTCAATTCTTTATGAATATTTTTTTGTTTTGCATTATTATTATTTTTAATGATGAGTTCAAATTTTTTGTGGTAATTTGTTGAGTAGGTATGAATTAATAGCTATAAGTAATGTATAATGTTTCTTAATTAAAAGCGTGCACTCCTTTGATGAATGAATGGTGTATGTAGAGGTATTCTCTAAAGTAAGTTACTTATAATGGTTATTAGAGGAATGGTGTGAGGAGGGGAATATTTATATGATCTAAGCATAAGGATATTATTTTATTCCATAAGTGTGACCAACCCTTCTCAAGCTATTTATGGGATGAGAATAGTTGTAACTTCCTCGTTATTCTAGTGAGAAAACTTCAAATTTACTCTCTGCTTAAGAGGACCTTTTCCCTCTCAAAGTAACACATTATATTGAACTCTCTATTTTGTTAATATTAAAAGTATGAAGAGTGGAGTTGCAATCCTAAGGAAATGGGGAGAATCATATCTAGCTAAGAGAAGTTGTGAACTTCATCTGTGTTGTCTTCGTGTTTATCTTAATAATGATCAAAAGTTCTAGACATTGGCCCCCCCTACGTTATCTCATAAGGAGATTTTTATTTGAAAGTAGTGTCTTGGATTCCCCCTATAGGTTTTTAAATACTCCTAAGTGTTTGGAAAAAATATTTCCTATTGGAGTCACTTCACACCTTTGAAACATGTATGAAAATATTTTATTGAAGATTTATAAGTTTTGGGTTGGAAGCCCCAACCTTAAACTTGGTCACTTTCTCCAATAGGAGCCATAACCCAGAGCTTAGTCAAAATGGGGCCTAAGCTCCAAAAGAGAATAATAGTGGAGTATTGGGATATCAAGCCCTAGTTTTCATGTGTTACAAACAAATATCAATCATGAGTCGCATGAAACTATTATGCTTGATTTACTAGCAGTTAAATAAACCTTTTCCATCAATGGAGTGTCTATCAATTGTTGGATATTATCTTGTCATTTAGTGGTTAGGAAGTATTGCAATTTATGTTTTCACCCTTTAACATTTTAGAATCTATATATGGAAAAGTTGGGAAACATGTTGGAAAGGGATGTCATGTGTCTACCATGTGGAAGTGGTATGTATGGTACATAGAATTTATAGGAAAAAATTCAAATGGATATAAACTTGTGTCTCGAACTCAGATTCAAATGATTATATCTTTCAAAATCTCTCGCCAAGAAAAATGATGGATATGTAAAAATTGATTTTGCAAGAGGTTGAAGAAATGGAAATTATGATAATCCCATCTCCATAATTTCACCTTGAATGTTGGGTATGGATACATTTCACCTTAACAGAGTATTAAAGGTTGGCTTTATTACACAAACAATCCATGAGGATGGCCATACCTGGTAAGGGAAACCTATACTTGATAGTGACCTTATTGATAGCTTGATAACCTATACACTTTCTCCATACACCTTTTTTCATGGGTTTCAACATTTTTTGTACAACAGGGGGACTTAAACTCTCTTTAATATCCCTTTGTTAAGTTACACTTGTACATACCTATTCCATTCTTCACTTTCTACTAGATTCATCCGATAAGGATATTTTTTGGAAGACTCAACACTAGTACCAATTCAATCTTAAGTGATATAATTCTCATAGTAGGTAAACATGATGGTGAATATTTTACAAAAATACCCTCAAATTATTTCAAGAAGGGTTGAAGCTTAGATGGTATAGAGTTCATTTTCCCACCTTCTTGGATTTTTTTCAGCATTATGGCCGAACAAAATAAACCTTTTTCTATTCCCTCAAAAATTCCTTAGTTTAACAGATCATATTTAATCTGCTACAAATGGTCAAATATTAGTTTCTACTACTTCATATTGCTACCATTTCATTTTCAAGTGTTGGTTCCAACTTGTATCATTGTTTATCCTTTTTGAATCATAAGTGTTTTTCCTTTCCTCGTGAAAAACATTTG
Source organism: Pinus albicaulis (assembly GCA_034641835.2). Taxonomy (NCBI): domain Eukaryota; kingdom Viridiplantae; phylum Streptophyta; class Pinopsida; order Pinales; family Pinaceae; genus Pinus; species Pinus albicaulis. The sequence continues at coordinate 505,911,373 of CM076582.1, forward strand.
TATTAATAACCATGTCTTTCCAAAAAGAACATGGAATGCATCCATATCTACAACATCACATAAGAATTGTTCATTGAAGCTTCTAATATTAAACCTTCACAAGAACTAATCCATCATGGTCACTTGGTATCCCTTTTTTAAGATTGAAGCACAATATGGATTGGGATGTGGAATACATTTCAACTTTACTCTTATTTTTAATTTTAAGGAACACCCTTTGGTACACTCAATTCTCACCTTGTTCCTATACAAAGGATCATTATATTTTCACCAATATTGGTTTCCCAAATTTCCATTATGACCTATTCATATGCTTCACTTGTTCTTCCTACATCATGCTTTCTTACAATTCAGATGCCTTATTCCCCTCTACTCCACATCTGTAGCAAGTAATGATATACTTACCTTTTCATATTTTGAATCATCTACCTTTTTGAGTGCCATTTATTCCTTTATTATGTTTGCTTATGGTGGATTCATTTTTATTTCTATTTCATTTAGTAGTACTTACTCTTCCCATGCCTTTGGCTCCTTTTCCCCAATTTTTTTATTTTTTATTTCCTATTGATATGTTCTTCCACCTTCCAAGAAAAATGATAGGTCTGATCTACATTATGAAAGAAGTGTGTTCTCATATCTTCTTGAATATGATATTTAAACCCATTCTTATATATCACCACTCTTTGATATTTTAGTTATTGAATCCCTCATCCAAGTGACAATTTAAAATATTTCTCAATTTACTCCTATGCAATCAACTCGTTGTAAGTTAAGTTTCATACTTTCTTACACAAAGTCTATTGGTAATCAAAAAGTATGAATTTCTCCTTAATTTCACTCATCATCTTCCTCCACGTTCTAATCTTCTCCTACTAGTTGTCTACCTTGTATTTTGTGGCATATCCCACCTAAGTGTAGCATTTCCTATTAAGTTTTTCATATAAAATATAATTTTATTAGGTCTCGAATGTTATCATACTCAAAGTACCTTTCAAGCTCCCAACTTTTATATTACTAATATAGTATCAAACTTCAAAATTTGCACTACCTTTTTCCATGAGAAATTATATCAAATACATTGATAAGGAAACTTCCTTAGCATGACTTTCTTATTTTATCTCATCTTTGAACTTTGAGTCTGATTAAGCATCCTCAAATATCCTATTTTCTAGACCACCTATTTTTCTTCTCAATTCCTCCAATATTGGATTCTTTGCACATCCTCATACTGCTACTTCTTTATGTGGTGGCAAGTTGGGTAATGTCCCTCAGCCTAAATTACATCCACAAGCTATTTTCGAGCTAGGTTTCTCACAAGTTTACTTCCAACAATTTTGTTGAACAACCCCTGTCAGTTCCTTCCACAACCATGTCCTATAGAGGCACAAAAAAATTGATCTTCATAGACTAAATCAACTTTTGTATTTGTTACATTAGGTGACCATAGAATCCTATACACAACCATTATGGTAACCTAATCTATGCTCATATACTACACAACTATTTATATGATAGAGATAGAATAATTTAAAAACTAACAAATATTGTGAGGAATTGAGAGATGCAATAAAAAATATAAGTGAAAACAAAATTATTATTTCTTTTTCATATACACATTATATTATTCTTATAAATGGTGTACATTTTTACTTTGCGCTATTACTTTTCATACACATTGTGTGTTCGCCGCCATATTCAACTAGCTATTTTCCTTCTCTTTGTTTTGTCATTCCTTTACAACTTCATGATCTCTTCAACCCTTTATTTTTCTAGATATTCTTTCTTCATCTGTTTCTTCTCCCTCTATCCGGCCCTGGCTCTTAATCCACGGTTGGGAAACTAAAAAATTACAATGGTTTGTCTTCTTCCTTTGTTTCCTAAACCAACCATTATTTCCTCACATTTTATTTGTTCCTTGCTCTTAAAAGATGGTTGGAAACTTAAAAATTGCAATGTTTAGCTCCCTCATTTGTTTCGTAAACCAATCATCATTTCCTCATGCAAGTGGCCCGATGATTTTCCATGATGTCTCATAAGATAGGTGGAATGAAAATAAGAAATAAGGGGTGGTGTTGTAATAAATTTTCCACATTGTAACAACAATCGTTGAGTCACAACACCGTTCCAAGAAGGTATAGTTGCAACAATGGTGGAGTAGCACTATCACAAAAATGACAGAGTCATAACACTATTGCAACAAGGAGTTAGAACATTGTTGGAACAATGGTAGAGTCCCAACAATGTCTTAGCAATGGCAAAGTCACATCAAGGTAGAGTTGCGACATTTTCATAACAAATATAGAGTCAAAACACTATCACAACAAGGTGGAGTTACAAAACCATAGCAGTAACTTAGAATCATAGCACTCTTCTTTCATCCCATAGAATTCTAACTAAAATCGATCAATGCAGACTACATTACACCAATTATTCTCTTGCATTAGGTTATCCTATTAAGGTTCCTTTCAAACTCACTTTTTTTTCTTGGAGGAATACTAGTACTCTGAGCGTGGATGGCCATAGGTGTGACACCCACAACACTTGAAGGCAATACATTCATAATTTATGGATTATCTTATCGAATATTTTTCCCTTCTAATATATATAACATTTACTAGTCCCTTGGAGATGTTGAAATAAACTAAAATGTGAGTCATTTCGATAAATCTTAACTGCTTGTAGGAAGAGTCGGCCTCATAAAGGAAGCCTAATAGGTTTCGAATTTTCAAACACATTATCAAACAAGAAAATGAGTGGTAAACCTTGTAATTGAACCAAGGATGAGATGATGTCCAACTTATATGACCTAGCATCAAAATACACTCTCCACTTTTTTAGGAAGAGAGCTTGCAAGATTTGGTGCCAACAAGTCTAAACTAGTTTTGGGTGTCTTTTCTAGAAGTTGTAATACACAACATCCGTCCTCAAGCAAGTATCAAGTGGTGTGGGTAACATCCCAAAACTATGGAGAAATTGGTATCCATCCCTTTCTTGAGTATATCCATAATCATTCATTTGTTGGAAACATGTCCAACTAGGGAAACACCCTCCATCTTGTGGATGTCTTGTAGCCTAATATCATCTCCCATAACTAAACTTGATTAATCTACTTTTCACTTGACATGCTTCTTACACTTTTGGATTGATTCCATGATTGTTGATTCCATAGGTGTGGGCATTGAGACGATAGTCTAAGCTATGTTTTCGTCGCTCGTCATCTCTTACGCTACTAGGTGATGTCTAGTGAATCCTTCTAATAGTAGGTCTATAGAGAATAGAGTGAGATTTCCATGGAAGGGATTTGAAGAGTGTGCTTTCCATGGAATGGAGTTAAAGCCTTCGCCTACATGATTAGCTTAATGGTAGCAAATTGGCTTGGATTATTCCTATCATAAGGAGATCCAAAAGGGGAAATGCTTATTTCCTCACGTATAGAGTATAGTACAATCCCATATGGTCTGATGATGCTCTTTGATATGGTCCTTGGATCCTCTGCTAGCCTCCTCTCATCCAATGATTCACTAGAGTGTGTGAAAAGTAATGAGGGGCCAATATTCTACTTTTGTGGCATTCGAATCTCAATACTTACAAGTGGTTGCTCAAAATAGTCAACCTAATCCTCTTTCATAACTTGGTACTGAAGCACTAAGTATATAATCATAATGTGGATTGATTAGAGAAAAGCATACTTTGAGGAGATTAAAATAAAAAACTTTGGACCATATTCATAAATATTGAAGGCAACTGAATACATTTTCATTAATTTTAAAATTTGAAATAACTAATATTTATTAAAGAAGGTCAAACGTTATTTAATATACTTGTACCTAATAAAGATTCCTGTACTCGAATCTAAACCTCAACATAGTCGTCTTAAAGCGATTTGATTGACACGGGTGTGATGTTGCCGATATTTGACCCTAATGTTTATTAAATCCCTGCGGTTGGTTTTCTAAATGCGACACTAATGAAAGTCACGATTTTTTAATGTAAATCCCGTGAAAATCTCTCCTTGCGATTCCTTCCCAATAGAGACTAACTTGTTGCCATAGTTTTTATCCAATAAATATGCTCCCGCCTAGTTTTTTAATCTGATAAAGACACACGGTCCGGCCCTAGCAGCTGAACAAGTGGAACAATATATAGCCACATGTTTTGCCACTTACATTTAGGGTTTTTTTTTCCTATCGATCACTTTCTCCAGGCCTGGAATTCAACGATAACCATCCTTATTATCGCCTCCTCTCACGCTTTAACTTCCTCGCTTACTGTTCAAATCTCCATTATTTTTCTGCGTGTAATTTGACTTCCAAAAATTGGGTAACTCAAAACAAGCATAGCCATGTGTGCTGCCACTTACATTTTTGGGTTTTTTCTTCTCAATCCCTTTCTGCTGGCCTGGAATTCAACGCTAACGTTCTCCATTATCGCCTCGTCTCACGCTTTAACTTCATCGTTTACTTTTCAAATCTCCCTAATTCTGTTTCTGGGTATCTTCGGACTTTGGAACACCCTTTCGCATATTGTTGGGACTATTGACAAATAGATTCTTAAAAAAAAATAAAAGTACAGAGGTGGGCTGGAGTCGGTGATGAGACTTGTTTTTATATTGTTTATATCTTTTTACGCTAGGGGTATATGGGTGATTTTTCTGGAGATTTGAAGAGATTTGAACTAGTAAGACTATTTGTAAATTGATTCCAAACACCAAAATTCCAAGTACGAAATTAGTGATGAAATATTCTTTCATATTGTTTTTATCCTCCTATAATACAGACTTATAGATAATCTCTCCAAAATTGTGAACACTACTGAAACTACTTGCAAATTAATTCCAAACACCAAAATTACTAAAACTACTTGCAAATTAATTCCAAACACCAAAACTCCAAAACCTAGAGTTGGTGAGACATAATGATCTTTCTTTTTCGATTGCTTCTTTTTAACCATCACAAAAACAGATTAGTGGACCCTCTGAATCCTACATTGAAATGATTTCAGTAAAAGAATTTGAAGACACGGCAAAGAAAAAACAGTTGACAATTGACTCAGGTTGAAAAACCAGACAATTCGTCACAGTTCCAAGGCCATTATAAATCTGTCATTGGCCAAATTCTTAAGGTGTACTCGATTTGAGGCATCATCTAGTTAATTCCGTGCCTTCAAGATTTTCTTTAGAAAATGAGGATGTCGGCACTTAATATGGCTTATGCCGTAGCACTTGAAGCTTCCAGTATAATGCTTCTATGTTCTGCAATCGCTTATGGTGTCCACTTCGAAAATCATAACTTAGCAAAACAAGGGAATGACTGGCAGCCAGCCACTGCTACATGGTATGGAAGTCCGGATGGATATGGAAGCGACGGTAAGGGCAATATTATTTCTTTTACTCTGGGGAATAATTATCTCACGATCTTTGAGAATAAAAATATTAAGGTGATGGCAAAAAAATTTACAGTTATACTATCGCTTTGTAACAGGTGGTGCATGCGGATATGGCAGCCTAGTGAAACAGATGCCTTTTCAATCAAAAATAGCTGCAGGGAGTCCAGCCTTATTCGAAGGAGGGCAAGGATGTGGCGCATGCTATCAGGTCTACTTACATCTTGATTTCATGATGTAATAATGTAATTGGGTTCTTTCTCGTTACGGAAGAAGGGTATTTTTATATAGAGTGTAGATTTTAGAAATATTTTGAAATCTCAGAGATAGGAGGTCAATTATTTTTTAATTAAAAAATATTTTCAAAAGCTAATCTAAATAAGTTTATAAATTTTAAAATATTCTCGAAATCCACAATTAAGATAAGTTCACTAATTCTAGAATAAATAAATTCTATAAAATCCTAATCAAAAGAGTTACGAGTTATGGAGTTAGCTGATTATATGTTATGTCTAAGCAGGTGAAGTGCACGGAGAATGGCCTATGTTCCCAAACGGCGGTGACTGTGGTAATTACCGACGAATGTCCCGGTGGAATCTGCTCAGGTTCTGGCAAAAAGCATTTCGATCTCAGTGGTACTGCCTTCACTGACATGGCTTCTCCTGGTGCATCTTCGGGTCTGCTTAATACTGGAGTTGTCTCTGTTTTGTTTCGCCGGTAGTTATCTAATCCTACACCTCAATCAAATAAATTAGAGGATTTTGGCAGAGATGGATTCCTTTATGATGTGGTTTTTTCATTTTCATTTTATTGAATATACCTTCTTATTTAATGCTATATTATAGTGTGCCATGCGAATATCCGGGCATGAATATTGCATTCCACGTTAACGGAGGTGCCAGTGACTATTGGTTCGCTATCCTTATCGAATACGAAGACGGAGATGGTGATCTCCGAGCAGTGTATATAAAGCAGGTGTGTTATTATATGGATAATGAGTTGAATTTTGGATATGAGATTTCAAGATATTCTTAAAATCTGGGATCGACATAAAAATACTAGATTCATATAAGTCTGTGTATCAATTCATGATTACAAGAACATCCATATTTATTGTCATCTATGCAGGCAAACTCTAATACATGGCAAGGAATGGAAGAGACTTGGGGTGCAAATTGGTGTTTGAATAGCGGCCCTTTGCAATCTCCCTTCTCTATCCGGCTGCAGTCCCTTTCAAGTGGAAGAACACTCACTGCAAACAATGTTATTCCTCAGAATTGGCAACCCGGAGCTACTTACAGATCACTTGTCAATTATCACTAATCACCATCCGAGCTCCTGTGATGCACCCTATCGTCCGTCCGTTGCATTTGTAAAGTGTTTTCATGCAGATAAAAAGAGTTTCAAGGTTTTTTTCTCAGAGCCGAAAGCGAGAAATCACACCTCGAGTAGTCTCACCGTCTCCCTTAGGGAAGGAGGGATTTGTTCAAATATCTAGAAACGATGTAAGAAGATACAAGTACTATGAAAGTAAATTTCATTACCAACTTCAACCTCTGTACTGCATCTAAAGTTTTGACGATGGGAATAGATTTACAAGTAGTCTCATCCACACGTAGGAGTTTCAGGTTGAGTTTTATGATGGTTGATTCAGTATTTCTAATGTTAACTCGAAATTGAGATTTTTCTAAGCGTGGATATAACCAAGAAGTGGCCGTTTTCTCACTCCTCTATTTTTGGAGTTGGTTTTCGAAGTTTTTTGCCTTGGGTTTTTTTAAAATAGAATTGGATAAGTCAAGGTGATATTAATTTATGGTTAAAAATTTATTTTTAGATGTATAAGCAAATTTAGTATTTTTAAAACTTCACATATTTTGATTATACACAATTTATAAATTAAGTTTCTGATTTTAATTATTTTTAACAATTTTAATTAAATTAAAAAAAATTATGTTATTAAATTAAAAAAAAAATATTTTATTTGAAATAAATTTAACTAGTAATTGCTGCTTCCTAGGTTGCAAAAGAAACATGGTAAATGGGTAACATATAGAGATTTACACTAAGCTTAATATTTAAAGGTGGAAATTACTCTACAAAACTTCTCTCATGGCTCTCTCAACTCTGTGCACAAAAATGATGATTTGAAATTCACATATATTTTAGTGCAATAATTGCCAATTACCAAAATTGAAATACAAGTGGTAAACACAAGAGAAAAAAGGTTGCAATAGAAACCCATCTAAGTGACACTAGAAATTTAGGTAATGGAAAAAAACCCCAAGTGATGGTGATATTGGCATACCATTCAATCATTGTATCAAGTATACTTATTTAAAATATTGTAGAGCTATTATGTTTTTTTTAATTGTAAAAGCATGATACCTTTTAGTGATTTGTCATTTTTATAATGAGAAAATAAATTTTAATTACTAGTATTTAAATAATGGTATTATTTCAGAAACATAGACTTGTTTGGAAAAACATGTCTTTTGGGATTTGAACTTCGAAGAACATATCAAACATACCTACTTTACCATTCAATCAAAACCCCAATGGGAAATAATATCACTTTTTGTTATAAGGAAATGGTTTCATAAAATAAATCCCTTCCTCAACTTACAAAGCATAAAGTTGTTTGAATTTTGAAACGAACATTAAAGACCTGGAAAAAAAATGTCTAGGTTAGGGGAAAGTAGATCAAGTTTGGTGTCAGGACCTGGATCTTAAGCACTTGCACTTTTTGTATGGCTAGAGAAATTTTTTTGATGGGAAGATGTTGAAGCTAATTTTCCCAATAGAAAGAGCAAAAGCTAAATTCTTCCAATGACTATCTCATAGAAAAACAAAATAAGAAGGGTGAAACAATAGTTGGTTTATCTCAGGCCCATGGAAAAAGAAGACTTTTTGATATTGTTATGTTGGATTCCACCCTAGCATATGGCTTACAAATTGAGTAATTAAAAGCTATGCATTATGCTGCATGGAAAGGGAATATGGAGGTTATATGGAAACTTATAGAAAGATAATATGTAAATTCCATTCTTAGACCAAGATCTGCTATTTTTACAACCCCCTTTGCTTATCTACACCTGCTTATCTACACCAGGATATTGTGAGCTTCAAGTCCCTACACACCCAAATCACTTGCACTGTAAGAAGTTAAATGAGGTAGAGCACGTAGAGGACCCAATCCAGATGATGTATTTAAAGTCAAACAAATAATATCGGCATGTGTAAACACATCAAAAAAAACATATGCTAGCTAAAATATTTTCCTTTGCAAAGATGATTTTTTACAAAATGGGTCATTTTCAAAACCACAAATACACACAATAGTTAATATATAGTATCTTGAATTTATCAAGAGAGGCTTTGAATGTCATAAATTTATCACAAGAAACTCTAATTAATATCACTTCTAAACATTAATTTGAAATAAAATTATTATGCAAAGTATGGGAATACAATATTCAAGTTCCACAATAGCAACAAAACATTAGTTGTAAAATCTTATAGTGGTTAAAAATATTTACCTTTGAAAAGATCGGTTCTTAGGAAAAGGGGCATTTCCAAAACCACCAATGCACAAATCAATTAATATATACTATCATGAATTTCTTAAATCCTTAAAAGGGATAAAAAAACAAAAATAAACAAAAATAAACCATTAGCCTATGTTTTGAGAGATAAACGGTACACAACACTAAGTTAATTTTATGAAAACACCTTGTATGTTTTGTCTACAACTATTTCAATATCACAAACATTATATATCACTAGTAACAAACACATGTCTTAAAAAAAATGATGAAACAATATGTATTAATTTAAATGAGAGACATCTATACAAAACACTCAATTAATGACCATGTCAATGGAAGTTATTGTTGTCAAGAAAAGAATAAACATATATAGTGCTTATTCAACTAGATCACAGGCATTATATATCCACTAGAGATCATAACAAAAACTAGAAACCATATATACACACAAAACATTTACACTTTGTTTGTTTCTTCATATTTGGCATGGCCATATGTTTTCCTTTCACTATATATCAACTAGACAAACAAGTTAGCCTTACAAACTCAAAGGACCATCCAAAGATAAAAAATGGCTCAACATGTATCTATGGTGATTAATAGTAATAAAACTCAAAACCAACTACAAGTAAGAATGCATTAAGATGTCTACTACAAGCACTACCAAAAGAAATAAAATGACATGTGTGATCATGGTGAACAAACCTATAGATTAAATGCGCAATAGAATTTCCTAATGACAATTCAAGGTTAAAATATCATGAGCGTTGGTCATGAATATCACAAAACTAACAATAATATTCTACATGCTCACATAAATTATCAAACTACCATCAAAGTATGATTGTTTTCTTTAAGACAAAGTTTAGCATAAATCGCTTAATACCAAATCCAAAGACAATATTTCATCATAGGTAACCACTGGATAATCATAAAACAACATGAAGAGATCTTCAAATGTCCCTTAAATACATATTTCGTATCACATAAACCTAAAAGAGAAGTAAGTTTGAGAAATCCAGCGTCATAATTCTTATAACAATTATATTTATGAAAGAGCCATTCACGGAAAATGCTCTACTCTATTTTTCTTTATTCCATATGCCAAATGAGTATGTGTTGTTAGAAGTTCTAGAGTTCGTCTAAATGGTGTTTGCAATACACAAACTTAAAAAAGTGATTTGTCGAAAATTGTTATTCACAATTCAATCAAAGATATAACTAATAGATGCAATTTTACCTGAAAATAATATTAGATGGAAATATGGTATTCATGATATGTAATGACCTTGTCAGAAAATTTACACAATGGATTAGTAGTTCAAGGTGGAAGTTTCCATACAAAACTTCTTTGTTACAATTTATGCATGCCTAGCTCAAATTTGTGCAAAAAAATGATGATTTAAAATTTGCATATATTTAAGTGAAATAATTTTCAATCACCAAAATGAATTACAAATGATAAACCTAACAGAAAAAATCTTGCAATGGAAACCCATCTAAGTGACTTGGGAGTAGAGGAGCTACTGCCAGTTGGTCCATTTGTTAGATCAAATCCTGTGATTATATGATAATAATTTACACTTGATAGTCATTTAGGTGATGAAAAAACCCCAAGTGATGGTGTATTATGCAACCAACTCACAAAAAAAAAGAAAATATAGATCAATGACTTAAAAATTATCCTCTTCGAGGGGGGAATCTCCTTTACATTACATAAATTAATAATTATTGGACAACACAATTGACAATACCTCATTTATATATATAGGAGTCTAAGGGGTCACAATATAATCAAAGCCTACATAACAATAATAATGTAAGGGCACAACAATAAAAATAATGGTCTTCTATGGGGCACAACAATAACAATATGGGGGCTACATTAACAATAAAAATAAGGGGATTACACTATTATTATCGGGACCTAAAATTCCCCTCTCCTTCAAAAAAATGTGTTGTCCTCAACGCTTGGGTAGTTCTAGATGCTTCTATATAGAATTATCCTCCTCTGAGGTGGAATCTTCAATAGGTAAGTTCTTCAGGTTAATGGTCCTCTGTTCAATTGATTTCATAGTTTTCGAGTTCTTATTTCATGACAATTCAGATCCAATAATATTTTTCCTTCTTCTTCTAGTTCTGGAAATATCATTTGAACTTGGAGCTTGTCACTGATAACCTTATTTAAGCATTAAACATAGAAAACTAGATGTACTCGAGAAGATACAGGAAACTCCAATTTGTATACCATAGTATCAATATTTTGCAGCACCTTGTAAGGAACATAGAACTTGGGTGATAATTTATTACCCTTCTTAGCTTTCTTGAGGAAAATTTGTTTATATGGTTGTAGCCATAAAAATACTCAGTCGCCTACATCAAAACTTCTTTTGTTGTGATGTTGATATGCTTGTTGTTTCCTTCAATTATGCGCCAGAGTGAGGTTATCCTTTAAGAGTTGGAGAACTTGTTGTTGATACTTGATGTGATATTCCACTGCTTGAACCTTAGAATTTTATCCTAAAGATGATGTGATGGATGGTGGGCAATATCTATAAAATTCCATAAATGGGGTCATTTTTGTTGCAGTACGGAATGAAGTGTTATACCACCATTCAACAAGAGGTAACCACTTGAACCATTATGTTTTTTTATCAGGTACAAATAAATAAAGATATCCTTCTTGTTCGCTATCACAGTTTTCATGGCATATTGAGGATGATATGATGAGCTATGATCTAATTGAGTACTAAGACAAGAAAATAATTGCATCCATAATTTCCAATGAAAATGGGATCTCTGTCACTTACAATAATCTTTGGGTTTCCATGTAGCTTTTGAACTATTTCCATAAATGCAGTAACAACTGTACTGAATTTAAAAGGATGAGATAAAACAGAAAAGGGTTCTTACTTGGTAAGTTTATCAACTACCACCATGATGACACTGTTTTCTTCAGATTTGGGTAAACGCATGATAAAATCCATTGAGACCGCCTCCCAACATTGACCTGGAACAGATAAAGGTTAAAAGACCTGAGGTCTTAATTATATCAACTTTATTTTTTTGGAAAACCAAACATTCTACCACAAACTTCTAAATATCATATTTCACGCCCTACCAAAAAAATATATTCCTGATCGTGTGATAAGATTTTAAAAAACCTGAGTTCCCTCATGTTGATGGCCTGAAATATCGGCCTCAACATTGGGGAAAACCACCCGGTTGGGACCTTAGATCAGATCCTTTTCTGTTTGGGATGATGCCTCCGACTAGAAATTATGGGACCAATTTCCCTTTATATGAAATTATAAGAAATAGATTGAATAAAAGAGTAAATTTGTGATATAAATAAAACTGAAATAAACATTAATAACTTATTTCTATCCTCGAAATTCTATTTTTATATGTGATTATAACTATTTCATAACTCACATGACAATATATATTAACGTGCAAATATGAAGTTAAAGTTGAGAAATATGACCAATTTAATAAAATAGTTAATTAAATTAGCTTATAAAAGAATCACATATATGAGATCTCGTTGTTCATTCAAATAATTTAAGAATTCAATCCAACATATCAATAGTGATAATGAACGATTGTTACAACACATATATAATGAAAAAAATCAAACATCCATTCAACTCTTAAACAAAAGAATAACAAAAGGATAATAGCACACAATATATCAATACTCTGCTCATGAGAAAAATGGTGATGGTTCAACTATATATAATAATAACTTGAGTTATACTAGTACAAGATTAAGCCTTCTTTTCCAAACTTAAGAACCCTTTCTCATATAAAATGGAGGTGATTTATAGTTTCAGTACAAAATGTAAATATAGAAAATAAAATAAAAACTTCAAGTGGTGTAGCTGAAATAAAAGGAAAGTACAAATTTAGAATATGTTGAAATAGATTATCTAAGTCTAGGAAGAAGATTGTTCTCTGAATCGTTTATGAAGCTTATAGATATTTGTCATGTTCTTTAACTCGAGTGGAGCCCTTGTTGAATTCAAGGGAAAACCTCTTGATGCTTGATGTTGTTGTAACTTTTCTAAAAATTTGATTTGGGTCATGTTGTCTATTGGGAATGGTGGGAAAATTTAATTCTTGGATATCATTAATTTCAAGTAGAGAATGCTTGATATTAACTAAAGCATATATACCACACTGGATTGGAAAATTAGGCCATACCTTTTCATTTGGTTCTCTCAATACCTTTGAAATATCATTTCCTATGGTCTGATAGGAGATTTCCCTAGCAAAAATTTTATCAGGATTGAATAAGGGTAGAACGTGGGGGTTAGCTAGAATCCCAAAGACGTGAAAATAGGTAAATAAATCCTCCCTAAACCAGTTTCCTTTCTATATCAAGTCAATTTTGGCTTCTGAAGATAACCGAGAGTTCCTTTTTTCAAAAATAATCTAGTGGATAGGTAGGATGACTCTATGACAACTTTTGTAGAAATGTGGAAGATTTGAATCCCAAATAATATCATAGTAGATATGCATAGGATTGGGGTATTGTATAGTCCACTTTCATCCCATAGAGGAAAATTCCATAGTGAAACAGAGGGAATTCATTATGTAAGCACTCATGTAGAAAGGGGGAATTACTTTATCAGAGACACTGTGATATTTTCTAAAAGACGAGATGTGGGTAGTTAGGTTATCAGAGATAATATTACCCCAATCCATGATAAAAACCTCTCAAGCCATATCTATAAGTGGTTTCTATTGATCAATAAAATTATGTGTATTAGGTTTACCAAAGAGCCAACACTTCATAGAAACTACCTCACAAAAGGGATAGTAGCAAGGGAGTCAACAACATACTTACCCAATTCCTCTCATTTGTTCTTGTTTGAGTCCCTCCTCCATGGATAATTTTCTTTAATGCATGGTCATGTTCTTTCATGAATGCTATCACGAATTTATTTTCATATTTCAATTATGGGTCGAGTGGATAGTACATTTGACTCAAATTTTCACCAAAAAATCACCCAATAACTATTTTCTTTACTGTCATAATATTTATGTTAGTGATATTTAATTTTATTATAACCCATCGAACCATTTCTATGTAAGGAATAATTATGGGTATGGTTACAATTCTATGCAAAAATGAATTAGCTACATCATTGTAGGTAGCACTAGAGACCGGGATAGAATCGTCGACAATGATGTCCTCTTTTAATTCTATGTTCTTCGTCTTCGAAAAACTTATACATAGATTCCTATGAGGAATGTGCAGCATCTCTAGTGCATACTGTGTCATAAAATGACCCTAGCATGGCTTTCTTGTCTTTAGTGCTTTTAGTTGGAGGAGTGGAATATGACTGTTGTGATGTATTATTCTTCTTTCCTTTCCCTGCTTTAGACATTTCTTGACTGTTGCAACTGTCAGGACTAGCTTCTAGTAGAAGAACACAAGAATGAGCGATAACTTTTTTAACTTGGAATACTTAGCTTGAGTAATGAAAAATTACAACTATAACCTCTCTTTATATGGAAAACCTTGATAAAATCGAGGTGCAATGAGTGAAAAGTTCTTATAATTTTGAAAAAAAATAACTTCTCCACTTTCAAACATTAAATACAAAAACATGAATTCACGTGGGCTTGACACATCAACATGTCGGAGGAAATGTATCTAAGAAATGTAATGGGATGTGTTTTAAAAGTTACAATATTGGAGAGGTATGATAAATGAAAATATTGATAAGGTAATGTCTATGGAAGAAAGTGGGAAGGGATATCAAGGAAATAATATCAGAAGTGGCGATATCATAGATGGTTGATATCATAAGGGAGAGGCATCAGAGGCGTAAACTTACAAGAGTTGCGATATAGGGAGCGTCGGTATTAATAAAATAATGTTTGCAGGGCCAAAAATTAGTTATAATATTCAATTATACAGAAGTGTGCCTTATTTTATGATGAATCCTTAGTAAAAATAATTTTTGAAAAAAAATCCTCAAGGAAGAGATATCGGAGATTGCTTTATCATAAATTTCACGAAGGAAACTTATGATATAAAAGGAGTTTGATAGGAAAATTTATGATTTAAACTTTGATTCTTATAAAAGGTGTATTTTTAAGGGTTTATGATTATCGTAACATTTAAAAAGGTGAACCTTTGTTGTATGGTTTCCGATGAAGGAAGTCTTCAAGCTTATAAGATCCAAAAATGTCCTAACTTTATTTAAAATCTAGAAAATTTTATTAAAATAACAGAAGGGTCCCCATTATTTATTAATACTTCAAATAAAATGAATTGGGGGTTGTTGTAGGCTACAACAATTAATGACATACTGGGTGAAATATTTATCTCTATAAAAGTAAATGAAATTTTAATAACTAAAGAAAAATACTTAAAAATATTTAATTTTTTGAAATTTATATTGATTAAGATTACTCCAAATAAATTAAACTCATTATTTTGTAAAGTTTTCAAAACTTTTTATTCATAAGAAGCTTCTTTATCTAAGTCAATCATTCATCATTTGTAAAGATAACATAGAGAACCATATAAGTCTTTTGCGTTAAGATAAACTTATTTGTCACTCATAGAGCCACTGCTTCCAACGGACGTCCATATCCTCGACATGGTTACCATTTAACTGAATCATACTAGTATCCCATCCACTTATAATAATACTCTACAGGCATTAGTTTTCCTTTTTAAAAATTTTCTTTTAGTTGTTTGAAAACCATTGTCTTGGTTTGGTGGCTAGATAATGACAATGACATTCATAAGTTATAATGATATAGAATAAGTCAGTTCATGACGAGACCTCTTATCGTATAGTTATGAACCTATAAGCCATTATCCTAGCTTGATGACCAGACGTGATAATTCCAACATCATTAGTTCCCATGAGCATGGTAAGATGATTCATAATGATACCTCTTATCTTTCAAATTTTAAATATTTTTGAATTACACTCTAAAAATACAAAATTAGTGGATGTGGATGTGGCATATGACCAAGAAGGAAATACAAGATTCGGTAGAATTGAAATAACGAGAGTTCGTAGCTCAAGAAATCAGAAATCCGCGACTATCAACTGAAGCTTGGTTGTAGAGGTATACTTTTACAGAACAACACGAGATTTTCTTCATGACACTTTCTAATGAATTGCATGAATGGTTATCAAGGTTTAATGAGAACAAGACCTATTTTAAGAATGATGAGGCTACTGCGTGGCACCTTAAATTTTTACAACGACTCAGGAGATCGATAACAAGATCTCAAGAGATGTTTATTTCTGGATCGACAGTATCCTGAGAGGATTTATTGCTGAATTTTCACTATACATATTTGTATCTTACAATGAAACTAAGCGAATAATTTTCAAGGGTCTGTGAGGTAAGTGTCTGAATTTTTTGAAGCATTGGATTAAAATTATTTTATGTGAAAAGGGTGTAATACAAATCAGATTAATGTTTAGGCTTAATTCTGGAGGAAAATCTATGTGAAGTGGAAAACGATATAGAGTAGATCATGAAAACTAGATTGAGACTGATTAGAGCTTGTTTTTTAGTGGCTCTGAGAGTGAAGAAGAAAGAATTAACCCCAAAACCCCTAGAGTTGTGTCATACTGAGGAGTTGAGAATAATAAGGGAACCTCTAGGATTCCCCATCCCACAACCCCTCACCCCCCCCTCCCCCCCCACTCCCTACACTTTCCCTCCACCTCCACCTCCACCTCTACTCCACCACCCCCAGGAAACATGGCTAATGATATCAACTTATCGATCTTTATAGGACTTGGATCTGAGGACCCTGAAAATTTTGGTTTGTAGTTGAAGTTGTATGGAAAGTAAGAGAAATCACCAATGAAGATATCAAGAAGACACATATTATCACTGCATTGGGGGAGAGAGCACTAACATGGTATATAAAGTATTCTACGATGAATCATGGCACTTCAATGGATGATACGAAGAAAGCATCGACTATGGAATTTAAGAATCCAAAATTGCATTCGCAATGCATTACAAAACTAAAGGAGATTAAGAATCTAGTAATTGAGTCTGTTTGGGAATTAGATAAAAGGTTCAAGGTGCTAATGGGTCAAGTAAGCTTTAAAATCCCTGAAGAACGTCATAAGGAATAGTTTATAATTGCTCTATTTTCACATATCAGACTACCTTTGACACAACGAAATATATCAACCTAGGTTGAAGCTCTGGAAATTGTGATGAAGCTGGAAGCTTCGTTGGTGGGAGATAATTATTCAGGATTACAACAGATTCAGAACCAACTGGCAGCAATGCATTTGGAGTTACAATATCTGAAGAAGGGTAAGTAATTCAGGTCATAAATTTGGTCAGAATTATGGTGCATAAAGTGTAAGGCAGAAGGCCATTATAAGGATCAATGACTTGTGTTCAGAGACTTCGTCAATAATGGAGGTCCTAATCCATTGCACCAAGGATCAAGTGCATGGTGTGACTTATATAAAGTTGCAGGTCAACATCACACAAAATAATTCTAATTGTTGTAGAAGTATGTTCAGACCTCGAAACAGTTGTTTTGTAACTTCTGTAGCTCGATGAGGCATGATGAGAAGAATTGTCACAGTTATGATATGATGATAGAACAAAATGCAAGTGCTTATAGAATTCAAGCTAAGGGACATGCATAGGAGGGTCAAAGTCAACATGTTGGTTGAGGAGGATTCTAGGGAAGAGGATGAGGCACTAGTCAAGGACGTGGCCATCTCATCTGTTACAATTGTGATGAAGCAGCACACTTCGCATGGGACTATCAGAATCCCACCCCCACCTTTAAGTATTGTAAATCCTTTGATAATGTTATGGAATAATGTCCATTTCTTATGAAAAACATGTAGTAGAAAAGAAACCAAAAACCTACGTAGAATTTTCAAATGATGACTATTGAACCAAGGGAATATCACCCATGCATTAACATAGTCACATGAAGTGGCACAATGAAAATCGATGATATAGACGAGGGAAAGAAGCTGATGGAAGACACCTGGGTTAGGAAGACTGCAGAAAGAGCCCCTAGGTTTAGTATTCAGGTAGAAAAATAAGCATTTCTAGAGGCGAATCGAAGATTCATGGATATGGGAGCTTTGACCTCTAGCGCGTAGCCACAACATAAGTTGACAACAAGAATGACAGCATTGACGTAACTAGTCTGCTAAAAGAATTTGATCCACCTATATTAAAATCATTTTTTCATACCTTCATGAATTTGTTGTGAGATTAGAAGGTTGTTCAAGGACTCCAGGAGCTGATAGACTCTTGCACTGGTAGAGAAGAACCGTGAAATGAGTCGCGTGTAGTCAATAAGTTGAATAGACATAAGAAGAGAATAATAATGGAGATGAGACTAACTGTGCAAATGGAAGAATATGACATAGATCAGGTAATCCTGGATTTAGGATTTGATGGCAATGGATTTCCAAAGAAAATTTGGGATCGAATGGGAAAGTTGAGGTTGCAATGGCCATTGATCCTGTTGAGAATGACTAACCAACAGAAGATCATCCCCATGGGAAGTCTATATGGAATTGTAGTAGATATAGAAGGAGTGTGCACTATTTTATATTTTGAAGTGATTGAGATTGTAGATGATATAAACCATATATGGCATTTATTGAATTTTATTTGGTTTTCTATACTTATATGATAATCAATCTGAAAAGGAGATAGATGGTGTTTTAAAATGGTGATCTCTGGGTCATTGTCCCTCTAGACCCATCAGAAGGAGTGTAATATATAGAGCTTGTCTGTTATGAGTACTGCAATGCGAACATTGATAATATTTACAAGGTAGAAACTAAGGAGGAAGATTGGATTAATCCCACTACATATGGCAGGCTAAGATGGGAGGAGGAAAGTTCTTATATTTTAGAATCCGATGAAGAACTGGAAAATTGGAAGAACATGTTGAATGAATTCTCTACAAGACGATGTAAAAGAATTACAAGATCACTTTGCTGCATAACTTCAGAGGTATGTAATTTTCCTTTTTATGATGGGATAAGAGATATCTATGGTTTTATTGATGAATTGGAAAATAAGTTCTGGAAGAATAAAGCTTCCAAGCATTGGATGTAGCCCTTAGATCTACACCTTCTAGATTGTGGGGTACGCATAAAGAAAATATCATAGGCTGGAAAGAGTATCGCAGATTGATGAAGATTAGATTTGGCCAAGTAAAAATCAGAATAGAAGTCAAGTATTATGGAAAAGAGGATCCCTGAGAGCATATGTCTCGTTGGACTAAGGCTAGGGTGAAGATCCATTTCCAGAGTGGGTACATATAGTTTTTCACACATTGGACCTGATACCTATGAACTAGTATCTTGACACAGAGTTGCGCCTTGGCACGACGAGATGGACAGATTTGGTTGAGGGTTCCTCTTGAAATTTACTTTTGAGGATGACTGCCAAGGCATTGAGGAAGAGCTTCGTGAAGTCAGAGTATACATTTTGAAGACTACCACTGCACTAGCTTGGACATATCTCAATTAGGCCACACAGTTGGAGCATGCATTGGACTGTTATAAAGTGACATCGATAGAGGAGGATGAGGATCCACGACAAATATTGATATCGCAGAGTCAGAAGGAAATTTCAAAGCTATTATACCAAACCCTGAAATCATTGACATAATGTAGCCCATGAAGCCAAAGAAGGTAAATATTGGGTCAGAAGAAGAGCTAAAATTTGAACTGATTGGAGATTATTGGGACGAAGACACCATTAGAAAAGTTTCAAAGTTGTTGCATGAATATTAGAAGCTCTTTCCCATGAATTTTTCTGAACTGAAGGGATAATAGGAGACCTCAAATCTATGAGGATTACTCTAAAACGAGATGTGAAGTTGGTAAAACAATGACCATATAGATTGAGCCTGAAATACAAGGAAAAAGTATAGGTAGAGCTAGAAAATATGGTGAAGGCAGGGATCATTGAACTGGTCAAAGAATATGAATGGGTAAGTCCTATGGTAGCTCAGGAAAGTAAGACAAAGGGTGAAATCAGAATATGTGTGGACCTGAGTAAATTGAATGATGGATGTGTACACGACCCTTTTCCCACACCATTCGCCAGCAAAGTGTTGGATAATGTAGGAGGATAGGAGGCTTACTCTTTCACAGATGGTTTTTCAAGTTACCACCATATCAGGCTTATGTTGGAAGATCTACATAAGACAAATTTTGCTATAGAGTGGGGTTTTTACCAGTATACTGTGATGCCTTTTGGATTGAAGAATGCTCCTTCTATATTTTATAGAGTTGTAGTTACAGCTTTCAAGGTTTATATACACAAATTTTTGGAGGTTTACTTTGATGCTTGGAATTTCTTTGGGTTGTTTAAGATGCATGTATCAAGCTTGAGATTGATGTTGGATACCTATAAATAGTATCAGATATCACTGAATTTGAAGAAATGCACCTTTTGTGTACCTTTTGGTAAACTATTGGGGCATGTTGTTTGTAGGCATGGGTTGATGGTAGACCCCACAAATATAGTTGCTATTGTGAACCTAGAGCCACCTAAGATAGTGAAGAAAATGCACATGACACTTGGACACACTAGCTACTACATAAAGTTTATAAAGGCATATGTGCAGATCATCACGTCGATGGAGAAGCTATTCAAGAAGGATGTTACTTTTTGTTGGGATGAAGAATGCCAAAAGACCCCTGACATACTAAAGGAAAAGATGGTAACTATATCGATTATAGTTTTCCTGGACTGGAATAAGGAATTTCATGTGCATGTTGATGTCTCTTGCATAGCATTGGGTGCAGTATTGAAGCAGCCATGAGAATGAGATATTGATCAACCCATAGCTTTTGCAAGAATAAAATTTTCCAAGGTGGAGAAGAACTATTCTATGACAAAAAGAGAGGGGTTGGATATGGTTTATGCATTGCAAAAGTTCAGGCACTATTTTTTGGGAGCACACTTCATGATGTTCCTTGATCACTATGTGCTAAGGTATTTGGTGAATAAGCTCATTCTAGGAGGAAATATTTATCAATGTTTGTTATTATTTCAAGAGTATGACTTTGAATTTATATTCAATCTAGGGAGATTGAACGCCATACCTGATCATCTGTCAAGGATAGAAAGAAGAAAAGAACACATGACCATTGAGGAAAACCTACCTTATGCGCAATTGTTCGCAATCACGGTTTCTGATGATCACTTCACGGATATTATTCAGCTTTTGGCTACAAGAATTTCACCCACAGAGTACACTACATAGCAAAATAAGGAGTTGGTAAACAAGGCAGCTGATTTTTCATTGATTGCATAACATTTGTATAGGATGGGACCTGATGAAATACAACACAGATATGTCTCTGAGCATGAAAGAAAGAATATATTAGAAGAAGCTCATGGAGGAGTTGCAGGAGGTCATTATGCAGGGAAGGCCACTGCACAAAATATTTTGAGAGATGGATTATGGTGGCCCACGATGCATAATAATGCAAAGGAGTATTTTAGATTGTGTGATGCATTACAAAGAATAGGAAGACTGTCTATAAGGGATGAAATGCCCTTGAATCCACAAGTAACATTGCAAGCATTTGATAAATAGGTGATTTACTTTTTTGGAACTATCTATCCACTAGGAAAGAAGACTGGAGCAAGGTATATCATCACCGCAACAGATTATTTGACAAGGTGGGCTAAGGCAAATCCAGTGAAGGATTGCAACATAGACACTGCTGTGCAGTTCATCTTTGAGTTTTTTTTTTCCATATTTGGGTGTCTAATGATCTTAATAAGTGATAGGGGTTTACATTTCTTGCATAATACTATTAAGGTGTTGAATGAATAATTTCAAGTGTAACATCAAAAGAGTACACCATATCATCCTCAAGCGAATTAGATGGTTGAAGCTTTTAAAAATATTTTGGAGAATACACTCGCCAAAGTATGAAATTTATGAGATTTGAGAATTCCAACGGTGTTAAGGGAACACAGGATAACATGCAAGAAGCTGACAGGATAGACACCTTTTAGGTTTTTCTATGGATAAGAAGCAGTCATTCCTATGAAATATATTGTGCCCAGTTTAAGCATTTCATCATTTATAGACTTGGCGGGTCACGACACAATGGAATAAAGGATGGAGAAATTTCTCACTTTGGAGGAAGATAGATTTATTGCACGTTATCAATAGTAGGTGCAAAAATCAAGGGAAAAAGTCTGGCATGACAAGCATATCAAGAATAAAACATTCAAGGAGGGAGACCTTGTACTATTTTAAGATAGAAAGTTCCTAAAGTTCCCAAGAAAGTTCAAAACACATTGGTTGGGGCCATATATCATCAGGAACATCTATGCGGGAAGTGCAGTTCATCTCGTGAAGTTGGATGGTCAGTTGATGTCAAGACGAGTGAATAGGAGTAGATTGAATATATACAGGGACGAATTTCTCCATGGAACTTCACACTGACTATATGAAAGGAGGAAAGTGTTAGTGTCAAATGCAGTTGAAAAGGGGCACAGGACTATAAAAATACTTTTCCAAAGACAGACTTCGTTGAATATGGATTACTATGAGAAACTCTGGAGGATATTGACGTCTGAGGGAACTGCGACAAGGGAGGAATTGATGCAACATAAGACAGTATCCATCGAAGTCCACCAGAAATATGACTGTTAGAAGTGAAACAATTGATTTGACAAGGATGTTTCCATTAAAGGGAGCGGGGGAAACACATTTATTCGGCATAGCTTGGAAAATATGTCACCAAATCTACATTAATGAGAAGAACTTGAAGACAATCATGGGGTTTGTAATTCAAATTTGTTATAAATATCACATCTCGCTCTGCATTTGGCCACTTTGCTTCCTAAGAATTAGAATTTTTACATTGCACCCTAAGTGTGACCACAATGATTCAACGTATGTCTATGAAGATATGGGAATAAATTGCATGAGAATTGATCAAAATAGGACTAGCAAGAACCAAGATGGCCACAACACTAGTCTTCATGGGTCTGATATCACCAAGGAAACAATCGACTGCAAGAGAAGCAATGAAACTAAAGAAAAAGAAGGAAAAAATACCAACTGCATCCCTTGGTGTTAGAGAGTCCCCAAGGAATAAAGTCACTAAGGAATAGATGTCTAAGTAGTGGTTATAAAATCAAAAGAAGCCTATGGAGGTCCTGGAGAGCGATGAAGAGGATATTGCAATAGATATTCCAAAGGATGTTGTAGCAGAATAATTAGAGCCTATATCTAAGTTGTCAACATATGTATCACCCATTAAGCCAAGTGAAAAGTCATTGAAGGAACCTGATGTTGCAAAGTTCGTTGTATTCACACCGCTACTTCCTGATGATGGGTTGTTTGAGGGAAAACCATTGGAAAAAGTAAAGCACATGAGGATGGAGGACTAGGACTTCAACAATAGGATCAGATATCCCCAATTTGAGCCTAGTCGATACTTGAAGCTGGTTCATTACCCAACAAGAAATTTCACCAGATTGGATCCACACAGGTGGGCTGTAGGAATCCAACAAGAGGGTTGTTCAACATGTTTTACGTTCCACATTTTGGGTGCAGTAACATCAATACCATATGTATTTGACAATTGTTGGCTTTGGTGCATGATGCATGCCTTTAGATGGGACAGATGATACCCATAGATGCTATGCTAATTAGGAGGATCATCACGCTTCCCTACCAAGGAAAGA
Source organism: Pinus albicaulis (assembly GCA_034641835.2). Taxonomy (NCBI): domain Eukaryota; kingdom Viridiplantae; phylum Streptophyta; class Pinopsida; order Pinales; family Pinaceae; genus Pinus; species Pinus albicaulis. The sequence continues at coordinate 505,935,024 of CM076582.1, forward strand.
ACCCTGCTGAGGAGTTTGTGGGGAAGAGTCAAGACAAGGCAGTTGCCGAGGAAATGGAGAAACATTTTTACATAATGAAGAAGTCGAGGGGATATGATATTATCTCCATCGATGATCCATCTGTGTCCTTCTCATATGTGCACATCCTTGCTGGAAATGGCATGCCTAAATGTTGCATAATTGAAGTACCAACACCTATGGTCTCTTTGGCTCCACAATTCAAAAAAGGGGTGCAACACAACTGGGTTGGTTACCTATGCAAATAATTTCTTGATGATTGTCGCAATGCACAAGAAGAGGGTAAATAATTCCACTATGCATGGTTGCTACTGCTCATTGCATTAATGGTATGGAAGGAGCCAAAATATTCATAGTTCCCTACTGTGGACTCAGATTTTTGCGAAGCTGCGAGGTACACCTCGCTTTAGTTTTCTAAGGACCAAAAGAATGCGATGGAGAGTAAAATATTATGGGTTTTAATGGAGATGGATCTGTAGATAGTGGTGAGTCAGTGTTTTAGACCCAATTTTCCATACTGGGATCCATTGGTAAAAATGGTATTGTGAGTTTATTCCTTCACTTTTTCTACTCTAAAAGCATCAATATGGATGAAAAATAATATAATTATCCAATCTATATTGGCATCCAAAAAATTATCATCAAATGATCTAAATCTTCAACCAGGAGAGGAGTTGGATTAGGCTTTCTAACTATGTTAACAATGGCTTGATAATAAATATATAATATAGGAAAATGTAACAACATTCCTACATGCTCACCATATTCAATTGTGGAAGAAGAATAGGGTAACATCCAATAATCCTTAAATAATATTTTTGAAAATAATATACTCAAGAGACTTGAACTTAAGTGCTCAAAAAGTTGTAGGTATTAGAGATCATGTTGATATATGTGATAGGGGATGAGAAGTTGAATGTTCCCGTTAAGGAAGAATGCATTTCTACCGACAAATTATTGGTGGCCTACTAAGATTGATCTACTAGAGGTACTACAAACTTTGAAGCAATTGGGTTAGCTTGATAATAAGATAATTGATTGACAATCATAATAATGTTCACTTCATGAAGCACAAGAATTGAAATAGTGTGGAAACCATGGCTTACAATGCATAGACCTAATTATTTCCCAATATAATATTATATTTAATTTTTTCATCGACTACTTCCCCTTATAGTTTAGATAGTTCTATAGTTATATTTAGTATATTACTTCAAATTTTCCATGGTTGTTATTGTTGGTTGCCAATGTTTCAAATCTTAACATGGATCCATATTTCGGACAATGATTCAAAGGGTATAACTATAAAAATAACCAATATGTATGATATGCATCAAAGAGGATGGGGAGAAAATTAACTAAGGAACCATAGAACAAGGAGAAACAAATCCTACTTCATTGGAAATAGTACTTCCTCCCAATCAAATATCAAAGTAGGAGATAATCCCATGAGGCTAATAAGATTGACCATTAAAAATTGTTAGTAGCATTAGAGATGGAACTAATTTGGGAAAGCATGTATATTTCCAACATGACAATTACATGACACTTTTTGAAGGGCCTCCATCCACAATCATTGTAGAGATGGAATACACCCTATAAGTAATATAAATTTCAAAGTCTACATCATGGGGAAAATGAAACTTGAAATCAAATGTGTCAAACACTATAATTTGATATCTATTGGGATCAATAACCCTCATAGGAATAAGTACTGTGATCCTCTGTGTTGGACACATTTGGAGCACTTTGAAGGTAGACATAACACAATATGCCTAAGCCAAATCTTCCACAATGAAATAATTTTGTGCATATTTCAAATTGGGTTTATGTGTCGAACTTTTTAACAAGCCTTTTGGCATACATGGTTCTAATTCAACCATAGGTCTCTAGATATGTAGATGATTTTGTGGTTCAGTAACTTCCCTACCCTATGAAGACTCAAGGGTATCATTTATAATCATGTGTAGAGATATCCACCTCAAAATTGAACAAATACGTTTTCTCTAGAATATTCCTTATGTTAGGACCACGATGGTTCCCCCTTGTTGAGGTCCGAGGTTACTTATAGCATTAGTGAGTAAATTTTTCCCTTGGGGAAAATATTTATTCAACATCACCTTCTAACTCAAAGATATTTTTATGCAAACAAACACTAAGCATTGTCTATCTTGTTACATAGATGTGTCAAGTGGTCATCATTCCAAAGTTTTCCAAAAAAATTATTATAAGGTTGAATAAAATTCACTATAAAGTTTGCATAGGGGACTTAGTCATAGTATGATTCTAACCAAAGGTAGGCTAATTCAAGAACATTTTATACAACTATCTCATGATTATACTTGCAATAGTAGAATTGGAAAAACATAAAATACCATTTGCATGGGGCCCTAATTTTAATTCCATTGGATCAATATTTTATCATGGCATGTTTAGAGTGATTTTTCCAATACTCCTAATTGTGAAAAAATCAGGTCTAACTGATAAGGCCTAAATATGTATTTTTATTTAGTATACACACCTTAGATATAGACATCCTTAAAGATGTACGACAAGATATACTTAACAAACCACTTTAATATAAATTCATGAAGGATATTTGCATTTGTCATGGAATTGTATGCGAATGAATTCAAGGAATTCTATAAAAGTTCAATATAGAATGTAGAATACTACTCCATACACACTTCAATAGAATAAAATCACATAAGGGATGAATATGACACTGCTGGAAAGAGAAATGAGCATGCTTAGTGGTGCTACATTATGACATGAAACCTAGACAAAGGTAGTGGATAATGCATGTTTACCTATTAAATCAACCACCTTCATTATCATTAGATGGAAAGACTCCACATCAGGTATGGATTGGTAAGAAACCATCTCCTAAAGATCTCAAGGTATTTGCTTGTGATGCTTTTGTATACATTCCAAAGGAAAATAGTAGTAAATTGGATAAATAATTGTGAAGTGTATATTTATTGGCTATAAATATTGTCTACAAGGTTATAGGCTTTGGAACCTAGAAACTAAGAAGGTTTTTTATAGTTAAGATGTGGTATTTATAGAAGTCAAAGATGTTTCCAAAAAAAATCCTACCAAAGGACAAATAACAAGTGAATATGGAATTTAAATTAAAGGATGATGAACCAAAATCTATAAAATAACATCAATCTTATAAGAAAAAGAAACTCATACTTTAATATTGAGGAATTCAATTTAGGAAATAACACAACTAGAAAAGTATATACCACCAAATTTTTGTTCCATTTTCCTTTTTTAATACTAATTATAATCCTAGAACGATTAGGAAGGAAATGGATTCATAGCATAGAAAACTCTAAAAAAGGGCCATGGCTGAAAAAATTCTAGCCTTGGAGAAGAATGAGGCTTGGGATCTAATGGAGTTTCCATTTTGAAGAAACCCCATTAGCGGCAAATGTGTTTAAAAAGAAGTCGAATTTTGAAGGAAAAGTGGAAAAATACAAAGCTCAATTAGTAGAAAAATGTTATTCCCAAGTAGAGGGAATTGACCGTAGTGATATTTTTCTCTCCTATTTACATGTTAACTTTTATTATACTTCTTTTATTTTTTGTTTCTTATTTTTATTTTTAAGTATAAATATGGATATGAATACAAGATTCCTACACAGGGATCTAGAAGAGGAAATCTACATGAAGTATCTAGAATCGTTTACAATGAAGGGAAAGAAAGAGGAAATATGTAGACTGAAAATTTTCTTGTATGGGTTAAATAAATCACTAAGGATGTGGTATAAAAGTTTTAATACTTCATATATTAGGACTTAATTCACAATGAAAAAAGTGGATCACTATGTGTATTTTAAATTAGTTGATGATCATCATATTTATTTGTTCTTTGTATGTGGATGATATATTTCTTATGGGGAATGAAAATAAAATCATTCAAGATGTGAAAAATTAGTTTTCCTCAAAATTTAACATAAAGGATATTAGTTCTACAAATTTAATTTTGGGTATGCAAACTAAAACATTTTAGGAAAATAGGAAACTCTGGTTAAATTAGACAAAATATGTTGAGATAATATTGTAGAGTTCTGATATGTGGGAACGTAAACCAATAAAGGTTCATATTATTTTAAGTGAAAATTTATTTGTAGATCAATATCCCAAGACACAATAAGATGAAGAGGAAGAGGCCATGTCATGTGTTCATTATGTCAATGTGGTTGGAATTTTGATGTTTGTAATGGTATGTACAAAATCAAATGTTGTGCATGCAGTGGGAGTTCTAAGAAAGCATATTTCAAAACTAGGGAAGGAGTATTGGGAAACAATAAAGAGGGTTTTGGAAGTATTTGCATGAATTACTAGCTATGATTTATGTTACCAGGGTGGAAAATCATTGGACAAAGTGTTGATCATACATGCCCTTTTTGATGCAAACTAGGCTAGAAATATGAATAGTAGAATATATACAAGTGAGTATGTATTTAACCTTTCTGAAGTAGCAATCAATTGGATGACCAAAAAATGGAATACATGCCATCCATTCATGCAAGCATGGAATTGATATGTTTACAAAGGTTGTTTCCAGTTTTTTACTTGTTATAATGATTTGTAAGGATGGGTTGTGACAATCAAAATCACCAACAACTTTACACCACCAAAAACACCATAAAATTTACACAATATCATTCAATAGAAATCACCTGCAACTTTAATAATAATCTACAACCCATTAATTATATGAGTTTTTTTTAATCCAAGGAATATTTTATCAATGGAGTTCTTGGAGGAAATTTTCAAAAAAACTTTGAGATAAAACTTGTTTGATTTCCCTGTAAAAACACTTCCTCCTGAAACCCTGCGAATTCGACCTCTAAAAGGGGAAAATTGACCCTCTCACAACCAACTATTCAGCCCACAAGTAAAAATCCATTTGGCCATCCTTGGGGATATAAATTGGCATCTAATGGGATCGACCTCTGAGGAGAAATTTGGCCCACCAAAATGCCTGAGAATTTAAATTCAATCTTCCACAAGAAATTTAAATTAAACTTCCACAAAAAAAAATATTTTCCAAATAAATTTTACCTCCAGGAATGATGAATTCAGCCTCCAGTAAATTTTGGCACCAAAAAGGATTCTCGACTTTCACAATAGAATTCAGCATCCTTTACTAAAAAAAGTTATCTGGAGAGGGAGGTTTTTCTACCCAAAGAAGATATGGACTGAGGGTTCAATATTGTCATTAAAATCCCCCAATTTCTCCATGAAGATGATCCAACAATTACAATAAAAATATCTTAGAAAAATAATCCTTCAACCAAGGGTTTCTCCTCTAGAAATCCTCTCCTAACACCTACAAATTCCTTGATTTAACATAAGTGGAAGATATGAAGTGATATCCCTGAACAACCAACTAGGGTGGCACACTAAGTCCACCAAAATTATCTAAATATTTATGCTTGAAACCCTCACACCTACAATTTTTTTTCTAAACACAAGTCAAAGATCTGAAGTAATCTCCATTAAAGAGCCAACTATGGTGGCACAAGTACATTGAAATCAACTAAAGAGTTTCGCTTTAAACCTCACAAGAGAATAACTTAAGCCAAATTGATTTTCATAGAAATATGAATATAATATAATGATTGAGAAGTGACCCCCTCTACCTTTTTAAATATTTTTTGGATCTTTCTCCAACCTTCCAAAAGCACCTTTATTTTTATTTTTAATTCATAAAGTCACTAAGTGGGTTTTTCTTATTTTCTCCTATTGACTTTTGACCCTATTTTGAATTTTTCTCCAATTAAATAATAAACAACACTTTACCCTCTTTTATTTAATAATCTAACTTTTTATTATCTAATTAAATTCATTTTAACCTTGAGAAATTCTTAATTTGCCACCATGATCACACCGATCACACCAAATCCCCTTTTCATCATCCTTCCTTGTAGATCTTTTCATCCTAATTCCAACAAGCTATTACAATAATGTGTTCTTCCAAATAATAAACCCCAAATAACACCTTAAACATAAATAATTAAAATATGCTAGATAAGGACCATGTTTTGTGAGAATCATCAGAATGAAACATAACCAAGATCGAACTGTGTGGAATTGATCATGATAATGAAATATGGAAATTGATCACAGTCGTACCCCATAAAAGCCCTCCAAACCTTATGGGCCCTGCAATGGTGTAATCCCTCTCCTATTACTTTCATGAAGCAAGCTCTAGAAATCTCTCCTAAACACATCACAAGGGATCCAAAATATGGGGACATTACATTCCTCGCTCCTTAAAATTTCTTGTCCTCAAGAAATACCATCACAAGTTGACCCAAACTAAAACTAATATTAGGGTCACAAATATTCCATTTTTCCACTCCATACAACTTTACTACCTCAACATGAATGAATCCCTTGATATCGGCATCCCAAACCATCATGACCAATGGGAATAGTTCCTCACTCCATTCATGGTCCAACAAGGTATATATAAAAGAGGCCCTTTGCATATTGCTAATAAGTAGAGCAACTCGGAAATGAAAAACTTTGAATAAATCCTCTATAAATTTTCCTATCGGGGAACAAATCTCGTGTACCTCAAGAGTGAATTCCCGAAAGTACAATCCAACCCTTGCAACAAAGGTTTCTCATTGAAATGAGATAACCATTGTAGCCTCCTACTAGTCATAATTCCATACTAATGAGGTGCCCCATAACATCAATGAATTTCTAAGAAGTGAAATTCTTTATTTAAAACTGAGGTCCAATGGAAGATCTAAGTGATATTTTCCTATAAATACCAAGTCAACCCTAATAGTAGCTAAACTTGCAAGCCCTGTAAACACGGGGTCCCATAGAAGTCTCTAAGAGAAACCACCATGTGAACATTGTGCTACTCTAATCATAATTTGTATTTTTATTGTGACCATACTTAATTAAACTATGTTGTAAATCTTGGCCACAACACTAGTAAGGATTAAAATGTCACCCAAGGAGCCCATCCTACCAAGGAAACTCAACATTGTCAGGGACTACCAATCCATGGCTAGTCTCGATCTTGAGCAACAATATGGGAAACATACCTCACCATATGGTGAAGGCCCCAATGATCCCCCACATGTAAACCCAATAATGAACTAGATCACTTGATGTCATAACCCTTCTCATCAAGAAATGAAGAGATCCATCAATTAGCTAGATCTTTGTATCCCATGGCCAAATCAGAAGTTCATATCTCCCAACCACTATTAATTTTTATTGTGTAGTATTGATAGTTGTTGTAACCCATCAATGCCTCGTCTCTAATTCCTATATGCATTCAATAGATGGGAAACATGCATTAAGAATCATCTCAGTGCATGATAAATTTCCCTGCTCCTGCCAAATCACATAATTAAATCTACTATCATGCTTGTTGATGATGTACCCATATACTACTTGGAGGCTAAACACCCTCCTGTAAAATAGGTCTACCATCCATTGTACATCATGCTCATATAATTCCATGAAATGTTTTTCCAAAGTTGTATCATGTGACGCTCTCATGATCATTTCCTTAAGCGTTAACTCAGGGGCATAACATATGCTACCTCTATAGTAGATCATGCCATCCCTAATCCTATATCCATCACATTGTGCACAAAAAACATGCCTCATAAGGGAGGTCTCTCTCCTATCCATGATGCACTATGTCTCCTCCAACTATCTCAGGTATGCATCCCGTGTCATGTTTCTTGTGATGATAAAATCAAGGGGCAACAACGAAACCCTCTACAACTATAAGAAATATTGGAGAGTGATAGGTGTGTTTGTTCACAAGGGTATGATCAAGATTCAATTAGGATACCCAAGGGTATTCCTATGAGTGTCCCTCTCTCTACCTTTGATCTAATGATACCTCAATCAAAGACCAGTTCCAATGAACATAATGCTCTGAGATGCTCATCTGTCCTCTAACAAATCTTGGGTAAGACAAATGCAATGGTATGCTTGACGTACATGTCAAGAGGTCTCCTTAGACACAACACTAAAAGATATGTTTGTGTAGAACTATACACCACTCCATAATATTATCACTCTGCCAGATTCCCAAGGTTGAAGAAGGAATCCCAACGGAGGTAGCCACAGACCAACCTTTTAACTTGGTATATAGCCCTACCAAGTCGAAGAGGGCTCTCTCCAAAAAACACAACCTAGGAGGCTAAATGGATTAGTATTTTAGGCTAGATTTTAGTTTCAATGGTTTTGATAATTAATTTTTGTCGGGCTGCAGGATGAAAGTATGGTCAAGGGAGCTAAGTCAGGAAAAATGAGATAGGGTTGCAGAGATTCAATGGGGAAAGGTAGGCATAAGGCTTAACACTTTAATATTATTGTGATGAGATGGTTTTAATACTGATGAGGAGCTAGGAAGAGCATGGGAGATGTATTCTTCCTAAACAGAGTAAAATGGACAAATTATGATATCTTTCCCTAAACAAAGCATGAGAAAAAGTGTATTCTACCTATCAAATTGAAAGAGATCATATAATAGAGATGTAATGAACATGAATACAACACATTCTAAGATACGAAACTAAAGGAAATACAATTATAAACATCATACCACATGTATCCCAAAAAATAGCTACAACTCTTCTTTATTAACTGGTCAAACTGAGTACAATAGTCCTTAATAAATACATTAGCATAAAAATTGATCCCAACCCTTACTAAGAGTGAAGAAAAAGAAGATATATACATCAAAACTACATTCAATCATCCTAAGAGGTCGAATCCATGAGGTTAGGAAGAGATCCATAAAATTCTGAACTGAAATCTGGAGTGAAGGAAGGTGCAAGTGACTCCTCCCTAATTACATTCAAACTAATTCATTTGACTTAATGAAAAATTTTACCTCATGAATATACCCCTAGGTAACTTATCCATAACATAATTACATTTAGCATCCTCAATTACATAGGTGGAAACATCATTTTCTGAGATAAAGTCAAAATTACAATGAAATTTCAAAAAGATCAGCAAATGATCAAGTGCGCCATTTTTATGTCAAGTGCACCCTCGGTGTGTCAAGTGTGCCCTCCCTGTTCAAGGCTGATTTTGACTGACTTTTAGGTGTCAAAATTGGCTCCAAGATATCTTGTTGGAAATCCCTTCAAGTCTAGTTTCCATATCTTCCTTCAGTTTCCAAAATGAAGGTCATTTGCCCTGTCAAAACTTCATTCTCCCAAGACTACTCTATGCACGGCACCTAGGCCAAAATAGGGACATAAACATGATTTTTAGGGTGTTTTTTTCCCTTTTCACTAACCATTTTTCCTCAAAAACCTTATCATATTGACAGGGTGCATGTCTTCATCATTCTGAATCCAATGGTGGTCTCTGTTTGGCCATTGGATGACTCAAAAAAGTGTGCAATGCCTAGGGTGCTACGCATGTGACCAATTTGATGATATTAACTTTTTCAGGAATACACAGAAAAAGGCAAATTTTGAAAAAATGACTCAAAATGTTTCGAAATTGGTCAAGTGAGTGTTATTTAGGTGGCTAGGCTTGGAGTGAAGCCTCTGCAAGTATGTATAACTTTATTTTCTCCTCCAACATGGTCAAAGCTTCAATATTTGCATTAGGTTTTTTTACCTTGGCCATTTCAATTTTCTCCTTTTGCGCATGATGCTTGACCTTCCTCCTCAACACGAAATTCTCGCTATTATCATTTTCCAAAAGCTTTTCCAAATTCTGATTGTCTCTATCAAGCCATGGATCCCTATTTTCATTGATCACCATTGCAAGTTTCCCATTTAGGGTTAGCTTATGAGAAAGTTCAGCCTCCTTTGTTTCTCTAGAGCTAGATCTCTTTTCAACCCTCTAGTTCTAGGTCTGCCTCTTGGTTCTTGTACATCTTGTTCACCAAGAAACCCATACTTTTCAAGTGTCTCATCTAGCATCACTTTGGCCTTTTTTGCCTCCCTTTGAGTAGTGATATACTTGACTTCATCAATGACCTGTTTAGTCTTCAATTGCTTATTCTCCTTCTCAAGGAAGTTTATGACAAACTTGGCCCTTGCAAGATTATTCTGGAGCTCCCTAATCTTGGTATCCTTTTCTTTCATGGCTGTGTTGATTTTTTCATCATCATCCTCCTCAATTTGGTCAACAAGCTCAAAATCATGCTCACTCTCATGGAGGTTTTCTTCATGTCTAACCTTTGGCTGAATTTTTTCCCCAGTCACCTTTTCTTTTCCTTTGTCCACCTGCTTTGTTGATGTAGAAGGCATGGCCCCTTCCACTATGTGTGGAGCAAACACATGCCTGTGACCTCTCTGGTAGGTTTTTGGAAATGGCTCAACCTCAAACACATTAGCCCTCTTAGGCTCCTAGACCTCAATCCTGCTAGGTGATCCAATGTCATGATGAAATGGAGATGAAGGAGATGAAATCGGTGAAGGGTATGATTTGATGATGATGAATGTGCTATGTACTGAGATGGAAGGATGGAAGTGAATGGCTGAGATGATGAAGGAAAATTTTTTGAATGCTAGATAGATGGCTCTCCAAATATATCATTGGCTATGAAGGTACTCCATGCAATGTTTAGTTCATTGAGATGATAAAGGGCTATGATTTTGATAAGGCAATGATGGAAAATACTTCTCATTTGATTTTCATACTCCCTTTTCTGGACAAAAAGTGCCATCTTATCAATGCTCCAGAAAAGGTAGTAGGGTACATTGAGCAGCTTTACCCTAGTGCAAAGCATTAAGATTCAGATGTGATAGGTATAAAGTATTAAAAATATACCTTTGCAAGAAAATTATTTCATGATTATCTTCATCATTGGTGCATATCTATCCAGGAGGTAGGAAAAAGGAAACAACCTCTTTTTCTCATTCTTATATCTTGGTTTCATGAAAGGCTCAAAGCAGTGTTCCCCCAATTCATTGTGCTTGAACCATTTCTCCCCAACATTTGGGATCCCGGTGTTAGCTGAAATGATGGCAGTTTACATAGTAAAGGTGACACTAGCTAGAGTAACTTGGTTTTCATGGAGATTCGATATCAAAATCCTGGTCAACATGGCATGGTGTTGGACCCTCTGAATTTTCTCACAGAAATCAAAGCACCCAACATGTTTGAAACATGTCACTGTCAAAGGAGATGCCAAAAGTTCTCTACTACTTGTTGGCTCAAGTCTGAGTATTCTTCCCTCTCTATGTGGCCTTCTAGCCTCTGTTTCTTCTCCCTTAATGTATGATATGTTCTCTTCTTCTGCCATGATGTTTTAAAGTCAACACCCTAGGGAATTTGATGATGGTGGAAAGTGGTCTTAGGAATGAGGAATGGGAAATGGAAATTGAGGGAGACAGTGCTAGGGATTTTATAAATAGGAAAGGGGATAGGGAGTAGTGATATGGTGGAATTCTAGGATGGGGAAATTATTTACAGGTTTGGGGTTAGGAGCCTAGGTAGTTGTAGCACCTAGGGCTTATGGTATTGGGAAAAAGGGTTAGGGGAAGGGAATTTGTAATACAAGGGTTTAGGAATGGGTATTTCAATGTGGGAAGGGTATGAAGGAGTAGGGAGATGAAATTTGGGAAATTAAGAGTGAAATGGGAGATACTAGGGTTTTAAAATGATTTAAACACCAAATTCTAAAACAAATTTCACAACACCCAAACAATGAATTTGATGGAGATGATATTTGATAGAATTAGCTTTTACTCACTTGCTAGAGGTCGATGAGAACATTGTTGAAGCTTAGGAAGTGATTTTTTACAATTTAAATGAGTTTTTGGCTTTCCCATTCAAGTGTGCCCTCGTAGAATGAAGTGCACCCTCGCAGAAGAGAGTGTGCCCTCGCAAAAGAGAGTGCGTCCTTTGCTCTGTTTTTTTCAAATTTTCAACCAGAAATTCAAAATTTTCCCTTTTCGAGTGTGCTCAACGATGTTAGGAGACAAATGAGTTTTTATTTGATGTAAATAAGGCTTTAACACTTGAATGAAATTGATTTTTTAATTTAAATTCCACTTTTCTAATGTTTCATTTTACCTTTGGAAACTTTTTTGAAGACATTTGTTTTTTACTTTGATTTCCTTCTTTGCAGGATGATGTGTTGGAGTTTGGCACACTTTACATTTTGAATTTTCTGATCTTTAGTTTTGGCATATGATTTTAATTTGGCAGCTTTTGGACAATACTTATTACATATAATGAGCATAAAATTACATAAAAAATAAAAATAAATTACATCTTTTTTTTTTAATAAAATTACACTTTGGTATGAAAACAATACTTTTGAAACCATAATTAGAACCTTTAAAAATAATATTTACATGCTGACAAATATTCTTCAAATGATAAATAAGTATTTTTCAATCACTCTCACACTTTTTCTGACCTTATTGAGATGAAATGAATTATTATTTAACCTTGGAAAATGAAACCTAGTGACCTAAATGGACCTTGAATGACCAGACTCCATGTTGAATTTGACTCACATAATGACATAGTGAAATGAGCTTTCAAGTCTGATTTATGCTCAATAATACATGAAGGTGGGCCAGCAAATGTGAATTTTTTAAGGAGATTGAGGTTTTATGACTAGGGCTACCATCACTGAGTGAAATTTTTGCATGACCTAGTGGAATGATACAAAAAAATTCTGAGTGGGACTCCTAAAATGAATATGAAAAGAGTGATTTTGATCACTGATGGCAGACTGCAAATTATGACACTAACACATACAACCTTGTATCCCTATGCTCCTCTACATATCATTGTACACTACAACATATGTTTTTACACCACTAGGTGCCACCACCTGTTTTTATATCACCATATATCGTTTGGTATCCTGCATGCTCCAATGTATCTATCACTCCAATAGTGAATCCACTGTGATTTGAATCACCCCTCCTAATATACAATGGTAAACCTGAATGAAATAACTTCTCACATGCTTGTGGGGGTATCACTATTGTGTTGATCCTTGGTGGCCCATGTGCTCAGTACATCAATGAAAGAGCATAATCTCCATACAATACCCTACCTGTGGCATACTAATGCCATCCCATATAAATAACTATTGTCAGGGAATTCTAACCACCCTGCAACCCCATACAAGGATGATGTGCTAGGGAATCTCCTGGAGTCTCCACATTCTCTTGTCATACTAATTTTCCATAATTTTTTATTGAAAATTCGATGGAAATAGTAAGGAATGTGTGTGCTTGGTCACTGGGTTAGTCACCTCGTCAGGGGCCTAGTCATACTACACCTCCAGTATAAGATGGAAAGCCCCACATGGATCCCAATGACAACCTAGGCTTCTTGTGTCCCCGATGTTCAAAAGCTCCTATTGAGCTATACCCTACACTACAACTATCTCCACAAATCTATCCCACTCCACTCGATATCGACTCAATATCTCTCGCCATCCAACCCCAAGAAAGGGATTGGATGCATGAACACATGTACATAGAATAAACCCACTATGTCAATGTTGTGTCATGCTCAGTTCATGTCACTCTATTTCGCTCACCTAGCGAACCCATAAGGTTTTTTAGGAAACTCTACCTCTCTCTTTCCAATACATAGAGGTGGGCTAATATTTTTGTAAGCCCTATTGATATGCTCCCAATTTTAATTTTTTAGGGAGTTTAGCTATTCCCCAACACTATACAACTTGGTCACTGACTTGACACATACCACTCCAAGGTTCTCAAGTTCATTAATTTACTGCAAGATGGTGCCTCAAAGTGGCTAGGTATTCTTCTTCATCACTAAATTACCCTCCCTCATATGCTCAAACTCTCTCTAGTGGCTCTCATCTCAAAGTCCTGTGGCCTTGCTAGATGCCTCTACACCTACTTGCACATTATTAATGGCTAGCCCAAAATATGGATGCTCAACTCTCTCGACCAGCTCTCCAAATTCAACTTGCAATGGGCTATCCAACAAAGATGACTCATAAATCTCACAAGGAAAAAAAAAGTGCCCCTCATAGCCACAGGTGTTATAAAACTAATAATTTATAGCTTTAATGGTGCAACTAATCCTTGTCTTAGGGATCAATTTAACAATTTCCACATGCCTTGTGATTGAAAAATCTATGACCCTTTCGACTCGAGTCCCTACCTTTTCGTTCTTCTTACTCTTTTCTACTTGTAGTAGCTCATGTTTAGTAGACCCATCCCTTTCATATCTATGTGTCTTTCCATATTTCTCAGAAGAGTTCTCCTTCTCCATCCATAAATTAACGTGCTCTAACACCTTGTTACATTATTCATATAGATTCTAGATCTCTGCATGATCCTTTTCCATAGTGGCATTCTCCTCTTTCGCAACTCTCGAGATGACAAGATACATGGATCAGATGTTAGTATGAGCATGACTCCCTTCGCTTGAGTGTGATCCCATTTCTCCACTATTGTATTAATGGACCTCATTCCCCAATGTGCCATTATTCCACGGCCCCATCATCTCAATTAACATATTTTTCATTCTGATCATTTCATTCATGGGTCCTTTACTCTTGTCACCTTCAACTTCCATTTTGATCTTGGTTCTATAAACTTCCTCCTTGAAATCATTTTTCTTCATAAACACAATTGACTAAGAACATGCTTTGATACCACTGAAATATCCCTTATTGTTATTTTACTAAAATATCAAGGATTTTCTTAAAAAAATTACAGAATTATTTTTTATTTCAAAAACACCATAAAATTTCCACAATTTCATTCAATAGAAATCACTAAAAAATTTAATAAGAATATGAAACCCATAAATTATATGAATTGTTGCAATTGCATCAATATTTTATTAATGGAGTTCTTGGAGGAAACTTACATAAATCGTCTAAGACAAAACCTAATTAATGGACCCCTGAAAATGTATCGTCCTGAAACCCTGCTAATTTGGCCTTTAGAAAGGGAAATCAACCCTCTCAAAACTAGCAATTTTCCCCATAAGTAAAACTACATTCCTCCCTCATCAAGATATAAATATACCTCATAGGGGATCGATCTCTAAGGAGAAATTCAACCTCTCAAAATTCCCTAGAATTTAAATTTAACTAGAATTTGGCCCTGCACATAGATGAAATTCAACTTCCACAAGAAAATTTATTTTCCAAATAAATTCAGCCTCCATGAATGATGAATTCGACCTCTAGTAAATTCTTCCACGATAAAGGATGATCCACTTCCATGATATAATTCGGTATCCTTGTCTAAATATTTCAATCTAGAGAAGGAGGTTTTGCTACCCAAAGAACATCCGGAATTAGGGTTCGATCTTGTCCTTGAAAAATCTTTATTTCTACCTGAAGATGATCCAACAATCACAATAACCAAATCTCTGAAAAGTAACCCTTCAACCAAGGGTTTCTCCTCTAGAAATATACTTCAAACACCTGCAAATTCCTTGATTAATGAAAGTGGAAGATATGAATTGATCGCCCCAAAAAACCAACTAGTGTGACACTCTAAGTCCATCAAAATTAGCTGAAGAGCTTCACTTGAAACCCTTGTTCTTGCAATTTTTTTAAACTAAAAATAAGTGGAATATCTCAAGAAATTACCCCAAAGAGCCAACTAGGGTGGCACTCTAAGTCCATCGAAATCAACCTAAGATTTCTGCTTCAAACCCTCGCACGAGAGTCACTTGAGACAAATCGATTTCAAAGAAAATATGAAAATATTTTCTCGGATGTGATTATCACCTAAAGGCTTCTTTTCAATCTAATTATGGATCACAGAATCCTAGGCTCAAAGAATAGAATGATTGATAAGTGACCCCATCTCTCCTTTTAAAGATTTGTTGGATCTTTCTCCAACTTTCTAGAAGCACCTTTCTTTTTATTTTAATTGAAAAAATCACTAAGTGGGTTTTTCTTATTTTCTCTAATTGACTTTTACCCCTTTTTGACCTTTTTCTCCACTTAAAGAATATATAACACTTTTCCCCCATGTTATTTAATAAAATCATTTTTTATTAACTAATTAAAGTCACTTTTAACCCCGAGAAATGCTTAATTCACTACTATAATCACACTGACCACCGCAAAGCCCCTTTTCATCATCTTTCATTATAGGTATTTTCATCATCATTCCAGACTTCTATTACACTAAGGTGTTCCTCCAAATAATCATCCCCAAATAGCACCTTAAGTGTAAAAAATTAAAATATGCATGATAATAACCTCATTTTATGAGGATCTTGAAATGCAACGTAGCCAATTTTGAAATGTGTCAAACTAATCTTGATGATGCTATATGACAAGTGATCCCAGCTGAACCCCATAAAACTCCTTCAAAACCTTCAGGTCCACCAATGGTGTAATATCACTCCTATGACCTAGTTGACACAAGCTCTCGAAATCTCCACTAACCACATCACAGGGTAATCCAAAAATTGGGGAAATTACATTTTCCTAGCAAATAACCATACTTATCATTCTAAAACAAAGAATATTGATGTTCAATGTCATTTTGGGAGAGAAATGGTTGAAGATAAGAAAGATACTACTTGTGAAGGTGGACAACTTGAAGAATGTCGTAGATTCACAAAAAAAGATTCTAAACACTAAGAACTCTCTTTGTGCACAGAAACAATGAGCATAAATGCCTTTATTTATTGACCATGCATTATTGAAACCCCCTTTATATGAAGAAAGTAACAAGTGAGAGAGTGTTTTGAAGGTTTTATATTACTTTCATAATTAGTCCCAAGCATGATTAATATGTGGCAAGCACAATAAAAAGATTCGCAAGGGGTACAATCCTCCCTACCTAGGAATTTTGGGGTGGAGTCCCTAAAAAAAAATTAAGTAATTTTACATCTATTTTTAATGCTTTTATGAACACTTTAATTTTTAGTGATTTTATCGTGTATTATGATTCAACATATAAATTTGTAATTCTAATTAAAGAATTACTATTATATTCTAATCGAAATTTAATGGACATTGAGTTTATTAACACTACAACAAATTCATATTGTATTTTAACATCGTAAAAAATAAAATTAGAAAAATATTTCTTGTCTTCTTAGTTTTGATTCCAAATTAAAAAATTTACGTTCAAAATGTGTCCCACCACATTAACCACCACATTTCATCGTGTATCATACTTTGAAAATTATACATAAGACAAAGAATTACAAGTGCCAATGATCACTATTCTATGAATAAAATCATGTGTGTTTCCATTATCAATGTGGGAATCTAAGTGACGTTTTACTATATTATGTAATTTGAACATTGTTGATGAATATTTAAACATTTATATATTATCACATATAGAAAAGTATATTATATAATTAAATTTCATCTCGTATCATACTTTTAAAATTAAACATTGATCACATTCTATGAATAAATTATATGTGTTACCATTATCAATGTGCGAATCTAACTAACTTTTACTATATTACGTAATTTCAACATTGTTGATGAATATTTAAACATTTATAATATTATCATATAGAGAAAAGTATATTATATAATTAAATTTTATAAATAAATTTTATAATATAATATAATATAATTAATGAACAAACATAACATTTGGATTATTTTTAAATTTTAAATAATATTATTTTTGGAAATTTTAAAAATTTTAATCCTTGTTTTATTAGTCAAATCATATAATTTTGATAATTATGTTTGAAATGTTAGATGTTAAATTTTTGTGATTTGGTTGACATTTTAAACCACATTATGACAATGGTGAAAAAAATCAATGTATCCAAAAATTTAAATAGCAGAGATCAAAAGTTAGTTGTTATGAATTAGTTATTAGAATTAAATTAATAAATCAAAATAAATAAATTTAATATTTAATTATAAATCAATAATTACTCCTAATAGATATTAGTTATTTGAACCATTGAAATAATAATTAATTAATAGATTAGTCCACTTATTTACAATTGTTATTATTTTTAAATTAGATTATATTGGATTAAATTAAAATTAATATTTAATTATATAGTAATAAAATCAAAATAATATTTAGTGTTAGTATTTAAATTATTTTTTAAGGGAAAAATATTTAAATAATATTAATAAATGTAGAATGATTGCATGTGTTCTCAATTTCAATGGTTTTTATGGTTAATAGAGTTACCAATTTCTCCAATTATAGGGAATTTCTACAACAATAAGGGATAGAGTAGACCCTTTCATGTCTTTAGATTTTCTGACTAATTATTAATTTATTTTGATTTATTCAATTTAATCTATTTTAATACCTAAATAATATTAATGTATTTTAATAATTAATTCTTAACAACTAATTCCCAACTGCCAACTCTTAACCTAGATGCATTTGTGCTATTCAAATTTTTTGGTAGCTTGATTTTTTCACCATTATCCTCAACATGAACAACATTAAATCATAGATCAAATCCTAACAATATGATTAATCTCAAACACATTTTCATTTTGTTTGAGATACTAAATTTTCCATAAATTGAAAATATTATATATAAATATATATAAACATTATCTCCCCAAATAAATGGAATTAAAAACCCTTAACAAACTACCTGAGAAAATTTAACTATAGAAAATTATCTTGAATTTTAAAACATTGGTAAATCTCACAAGTCCTAATATGAAAACTATACAAATTTTAAAGTAAAATAATTTTATATTATAAAATCTGAGAAAATCATTTTTAGAAAAAATGAAAAATAGCCACAACCTACTAATATTAACACCTAAAATATTCCATACCTCAAACATTATTTAGTACAAAATATCTCAATATTAAAAAAATAAACTTTGGTTAACTAAAAAATCAATAAAAATGGTTGGTTAAAAAACGTCCACATACTTTTTCCTCATGTGATTTTGACCCAAAAATATCTGTAAAACAAGTATGAATCACACAAAAGCCAAGATTCAAATTCAAATAATCTCCCAATATGAAAAAAACAAACTTTGTACCTTTTGTATGGATAATTATTGATAAAATCAGATCGGGACCAAATTGTGTGGCCAGATCCCATTTAATTATAAACATATCGGAATAATATGACTGATGTCCATTCTTTGAAGGTGATACGGTATTCTATACTTTCGATAATGTGAAAACATCATAGACATGATCTAGAGATTCCAACTTTACAGCAAATCCAAACGAATACAGACACAACAACAGAAACTTATTACACTCAATCTTACTCTGTAACAGTGATCACGCTCTGGCTCTCGTGTACAGCCACCACAACAAATTGGTCAGAGAATTCCCATCGTCGTAGCTACTGAGAGACTTTACCTTCTGGAGAGCAACTGCTGCATCATATACCCCTTCCAATGCAAATATAAATCCCTTCCACCCATCTTCAATGTCAGTATTTCCGCTTTCGCTCGCCCAATCCACCAACTCCTTGGCATAATTCAAATCAGAGAACAGGATCTCTGTAATTGGCAGAATAGGAAGCAACTGAACACCCAGTCTGTATTCTCTGCGTTCAGGACCTCCAAACCACAATTTACTGTCCCGCTTATTCGCCCACAAAATCCCCACAACGCGATTCTCCTTGACGAACTCAGCTTCATAGAGTTTACTATTCGATGGAACATGCCAGAGCGCCTTCGCAGATCTTATTTCCAGCGCCGCCAAGGTGGAGCCGGTGTTAATCAGATATTGATCACCATAAGCCAATCCCAGCAACGCTGCGGAATAGTAGGCATTCACAGCCTCACTGGTGCTCTCCTGATTTCTCCCATCGGGAAACTCTGTCAATCCGGCCGCCCAGGAATGGAGCGTCCACAGATCGAAATTCCTCAGCCGCGTATATAATGCCCGGCCACGGTCATTAGACCCAATCATAAAATCGTTCAGAATGGAATAAATCTGAGGCTTAAACCTGCGTGCCCAGTCGCTATTAAGCTTCGCGAGCACGGCGCTGGCGTAACAGAAGTACCCGAAATGGAAGTGATGATCGTTGTAACGGCCCAGTCCGAAGTCGGCAGTGGAATCGTTGGCGCCGTCACGGCTCACAATTCCACCCCACTTCCCGTCAAAGACGAGCCCATTTCCGGGAAAGGTTCCGTCGAGCCATGGAGTTAGGGAACTCTCCAGAAACTTCTGCACGATGGGGACGAGCACTTGATGACCCAATTCTTCTCCAATCAATGCAAGCCTCGCAGATCTGGCGATCGCTTTCCCGAAGAAATAAGTGGCCGAGTTATTGATCGGCTGAAGATTACCCACGTCGTGTTCCAGGGATTCGATCACGCGACTCCGCGCTTCTGAGTCTCTTGGGTCGAGTCCTCTAATGGAATTCCAAGTAATAGCAATTGGGTTTTCCTGGAGAATCCATGAATCTCCGACGACGGCAACAAGGTCTCCGTCTATGCTGCGGTAGGTGAGTTCCGGGAGGAGCGCCTGTATTGGGGGGGAAGCCAATATTTGACGATGTACGGGATGTGACAAAATGAGAAGCTGCTCTAGTCCTCTTTTTTCCCATTTGTATATGATTCTGAAGGCCGTGCTCAGATCCGCACGACCGGAAACAGGGTAGGTCGGGCTGTAACGGTCCAGAATCCGCTCAACGGAAGAAATTCCGTTGTCTGTCGCTGCCGGATTTACGGCTATTCGGATAACGCCACGGAAGGACCCGGAGATGCCGAGGTCCTTGCCGAGATGCAGAGGGGCCGAGCTGTAAATCAGCCATGTCTGCCCGTTGTCGAAGACGATCCTATGCTTCGTGTTGCTATAGCTTGAATAAACGCTGAGCGGCCTGTGGGCGGACGATATTTTGATCCCGCCGCCCTCGACAAGGAAAGTTATATAAGGGCTGCCTCGTACGAGGGGAACAGTAATCGGGCCGGGGAGCTGTAAAGTTACGCTCAGATCGTCGAAGCTGGAAATCAGATGTTGCCCGGGGACTAAGCTGGAGATAATTATGGTAGCGATGAAGACCTGGTAGATGAGTCCCGCTTGCGCTACTCTGTTCGGGTAAGATATGGATAGGGAACCATGAGCAGATTGGAGGAGATAAGGGTGAATGTATTCCGGCTGAGTTCCGTTGTTCAGAACCAGATTCTGCCATGCGCTATTGGTCGGCAGAGGCGGATGGCGCAGCGCCTCTGCGAAGAATGGGGACGGGTATGGCGCTGCGACGTTGTTCACAGATGGAAATGCCATGGGGAATGAATGGGAAAAGTAAAAGCTCAGGTAGAAGAATTGTATAAGAGCCAGACCGGCCAGAGTTTATGAATTCATCTGGTTAGTGCTCAGCAGCGACTTGCTAACCAATCGACATTATTCGATTCAAATGAATACTTTTATGTTGTCATATAGCTGGCATGGATTGAAATTCGCAGGTCACAACGACGTTTTGGATTTCATTAAAGGTTGTATCTTTAAATAATGCGATTCTATTTGGTCGTGGCAAGAAAAATGGAGAGCGGTTAACTTGTGAAAGGGCATTTAATTAATTGATAGTGTCGTTCCTTCAACCGTGTAGGTTGAGCGCTTTGGGTTTTAGAAAATAAATCAGGTTAACCCTATTTGATACCGTTGTCAAGTGACCTTACAAATTTGAATTTGATTTCCCGGTTTAGAAGGAAGATTTTTGGGGTAAGTAAAAAAAATAATAGTTTTTTTATGGTGGAAATGGATTCAATCTCATCACACAATTATATCTCAAAATGTTGGTGTGTTTGAATAGTGTTTTTATGATGGAAATGGATTCAACACTATCAGAGTACTACAACAACGTCACTTAGGCATTTTTTAAGACAAAATGATTTTAAAACAATTTTATATTTAAGAGAGAAAAAAGTTTGAGACAAGACTTTATATTTAAGACAATCACCATTTTTGACGAAACTCATTTAAGACAATTAACAATTAAGACAAAAACATATCAACTTAAGATAATATTATCTAACAACAGTAAAATTGACTCTCAAAGTGTGTCTTAAGTTCGCGAGCTTGTAGGCTACCACTGCCTTACACTTATACCGAGGCTGCTATTTCATTTACCATTTACGTTATCTTATATAAAGACAACAATTCATTGGGCTCTTCATTTTGTGGGGGGTAGCGGACTCTGAAGAATGCAACAACTTTTCCTGACAAGATTTACCAAACATCAATTCCTTTTCTGTCCCTTTGATCTTTGCTAATATGATTAGATACAACTTGTCTATCATTTCTTTCAACACTACTACATGGAGGGGGCTTTTAAGACAATATTTAAAGACAAAAAAAAATCCTTCGCTATTATCATAGTTGGAGGTACTTTCGCTGAACGTGGATAGGAAATATCATAGTTGGAGTACTTTTTGGGGTCTCCATCAATTGTGTTTTAATATGTGATTTTAACTGTTTCATTTATTTCGAATGCTACTTCTATCTATTGGTTGCTATTATCAACACATTATTGTGCTAGAACTCATGACTTCCATCGGCAACATGGATTAGATTCACCTGAAGAATGGTTGAAAAATGCAGCAAGAAATTCTCAATTTGATTAAGGCTTCATTAAATTGAGAAAAATTGAATTTCCACATTAGTAGACAAATTGGATGCAATTAATTTGTGTGACATGCCTTGTGTCACCCAGTTTACTCAGCAAATTTGTTTTGGAGGAGTTATAGTTAAGTTAAGCATGTGTGATTGCTAATTTGTAGTAATCAAAGTCAATTATCTCAAGTTGTATTCGCTTAAACCAGTTCTAACAGTTATAGGAACTAGTGGAAGGTCATTTTTGCAATGGGGCTTCAGTAAAACTTAGTGATCATCTCGTTAACTGATCAATCATCCCAAAATAGCTAGTGCATGCAAAGAATTTGAGTTCTCCAGTTATGGTGGAGATTCGAAGGCAGTGTAACAACATTTGTAGACTAGTTTTTAGTGTACAGGTGTTGCATACAGTCATATGGTCAACCTTGGGAATTTTGCAATCCATTTTGGAAAAATTCCTAAATAATAGGGACTTAATTTCTCAAGTAATTGCGCAAGGAAATAGGGGTTCAAGAAAAAGCAAAAATTGACTAAGTCTGGGTCATAGCTTCTCAGTGAGCAAAGAGAAAGTTTATTCACTTGTAGGTTGTGGTCAGTTGAGAAAAACAATTGTAATGCATCTATATTCATCATATTAATGCAAGAATACATTGGGGTTTTTAGCAAATTTCTTTCCTTGCAAAAAATATTGTGTGCATGTGTTTTATTTCTTATTGCATGTCTCAAATTTTTGTTCTAATTTGGGAATTAACTTCCATAGAGCAGTATAGTAGTTTTTTGTCTTGTGATATTGATTAAAAATTCATGAGCATCTGCAAATCTACACCATAATTTCTACATGGTATCAAAGCAGGATTCACATTAGAGCAGGAATTTTGAAGTTGTTTCTCAAGAGGTTCAAATTTGCATTTTAGTGTAGCAAGATCTCTTTAGAGCTAAGAAGATGACCTTCAATGGGTTGAGGCTATAGTATGCCTTGGAAGGAAACTCTAATTTCATCACATTGAAGGATCACATGCAGGAGGTATTTGATGACAATGGATTGCTAGAATACATCAAGAGAGATGTCACAAAACCAGTGCAATATTATGCCTAGAACCTTGCTCGATGGAAGAAAGATGTAGCCAAGGTGAAGAGAATAATATTGGATGGAGTATGGAACTACATTGTCACCAATATCCATGGAAAGTAAAATCCTTATGAAATGTGGTAGGCACTGCCAGATCTATTCCAGAATAGTAGTGACCACAAGAAGCTGGCGCTCGAGGATAAAATTTGAAATATCAAGATGTAGAAGAATGAGATTATCCCACAGTATCCGAGAAGGTTCAGACAAGTTCATGATAAGCTTGTAGGATCTGTTGTTACTTTTTTAGAGGATGAATTGATAATCCTAACCCTTCTAGGCCTTCCCAAGAGTTGGCATAGCTATCAAGATTTAGTGAACGGGAGGTAGAAACTATTAAATTTAAGAAATTCAAGTCAAATTCCTCCTTGGACAGCTCAAATGACAAATATGGTGATGGCATTGAATTCCCCTTTTCGAGAGGACAAAAATCGACCTAAATATCACCTCATTCGGATAAGCAGAATTTGGTTTTTGAACTTACCCATGAATATTTGATTAGGTCGGCCCTATGCACATATACCAATGGACAGGTCAACCTCAACATCAAGTGGACCCTCATAAAAGCCTATAAATAGAAGATACCTCAAGATAATTTAGACAGATTTATTAAACTCTCTTATTCTTGTGTATTTTGTCTTAGCTCGCATAGGTTTGATAGAAGAAGTCTGCGTAGGGTCTGAAATCACAAGCGGGAGGCTCACTCTGATCTAGGTTTTTCTTGATCTTAGCCGCATACTTGCAACAGAAATTTTTTTGTCATATCCCTAGGCAATAGTGCTATGGTAGAGGCTAGGGACCCATAGCCGCATGAAAAAAGTGTTATGGTAGTGGCTAGGGCTTCAGAGAAGAAACTACAGTACTCCAAAGTTTCCGCTTAGTGACAACAATGTTCAACATTATGCTACAGGTAGTGACAATATATTACATTCATCATAATCAAAGCTTTTTATGTTTATATGTGTTTCATGGATATTATAGTTGTCATTAAGATATGGATCAATGTACTCTCGTTTTCCTAATCATTTGATGAAAATCTACTAGAAGAAGAATTTGCAAGGGTTTTACCCATAGTGGGTTTTGCCCTAGTCTCCGACCAATCCTGGTGTCTCTATGTGCATGTTTTTCTTCATATGTTCCCTTATGTTGCACCTCATTAATGATAATTTTATTGTTCTCTCTCCATAGTTGCATATGCTAATGCATAGTGATGTAAATATGAATAATGTTATAATGTTATGGGGTGAACTTAATGTGTTAATGATGGAATGTAACTATCAAAGAAAATATCAATATAGCTATATGAAAAATTAACATGGTTTTAGAGCCAGGCTGAAGAAAAGCCATGGAGAACACCCCCATGGAGACACTTTTGATGGAAGCAAGAATAGGATGGTGGAGACCTATAAGAATTCTAGGGTATGAAGAAAACCCTAGGTAGTTAGTGCGTAAGGATATGATGGTTGATTGAAGGCAACATTCTTATGTGGACTATGGATAGTGATGGTTCTTGAATACTAGTTCAAGAGGGAGAGGATCACCTGTCATTGAAGATAAGTACTCCTTGACTTATGATGCTTCTTTGTTTCCTTACTCATGTTTATACTTATGGATCTAATTATTATAATTATTGCTTTGTTCATTGCTTATACTTACTACATGTATATTTGAGTATATGGATGTATATAACCTCGTTGATGAGATGTGATAAGTGGATCCTTGTTTACGGTTGTTTGAGATGTTGGAAAGAAAAGCTAGATCTGGAAAAGGTAAAGAGGCACTTGACGAAAAGGTGAGAAGTACTAAAATTTTCCTATGTGAAGGTGCACAGGTGTTTGAATACTACAAGGTTGCATGGTATATTGTTTTAATGTTATGTTTCAACTAAAGCATTGGATGGCTAGGTAAGTCCTATGGTATGATGAGAATGTCTCCTTCGCAAATGGATCATGCATGCATATGAAAGTGATTTTATTAGGTCCCTATATTACTAGTGTAGCCCCTTATTGTTGTTAGTGTAGCCCCCTTATTGTTATTTTTGTACCCATGTAGCCCCCATATTGTTATTATTGTGCCCCATAAAAAGCCACTATTGTTATTTTTGTGCCCTTACATTATTATTGTTAGGTCAGCTAGGATTGTATTGTGACCCTATGGACTCCTATATATAGAAATGAGGTTTTGTCATTTGAATCATCCAAGAATTGTTCATTTATGTAATGTAAAATAGGTTGTCCCCTTGAAGTGACTGATTTATAAGTCATTAATCTCTCTTTTCTTCTATTTTTGGAGTTGGTTTCATAATATTTGGTATCAGAGCTTTGGATTCTAGGGTTTCGCTGCTTCAAACAGGTCATCGTGGTATTTTCGCTATACCTTTTTTTCTACAAAGTTTCAGAAGCTAAACAAAAACCCATTTGCAAAGGAATCTTAAGGAACGTAGTGCACGAATTTCAAATCTTGGTTCACAATATTTCCAGAGATATGATTTGTTGAAGTTAGGATTTTTGAAAGCTCCTGAATTTCATCTCAAAGAGGTGGCCTTGGGAAAATCATCATAAATCTCTCTTTGAGCATCAGATTGGAATTCTAAAAAGTGGCCGAAAATACACATAATTTATTTTCTTATGTATAAATTTCAGAGATGAAGGAGGAAACAATGACATGTGGCACGCCATACAAGTTCTCTCTACTGAACTAGTCCATAATTAGATCATTGTGAGATATTGGGCATAATGTTGTCTTGAAGAATCCAAATCAGGTCTAACCTGTGGCATTAGAAAGAAGACTCAGAGGGCTACAAAAAAACCAAAGTTTGGATCTTGAAGATCCATAATTCTAGAGATACATCAGTTTCAATATCGAGCTCCTCACAAGCAAGAAAAAAGTTTGTATTTATTTTCAAATTGCATAAGTATTTTTTGAAAAATCAGTTTGAAGTGATTCCAGGGGAATATTGAAGCATAAATATTATTATTGGGCTTTAAAATGCTCCCTAAAAAGAATTCAACACCCATTAAGCCATCATAAGGCTCTACTATGACTCATGAAGAGGAAGAAGTGCAACATGATATATCAAAATTACAAAAGCAAGTGCAATAAATTTCGCTCTTGCAAAGAGCAACAAAAATTGAAATTGAAGTTTTGAAGAAATGTGTGGAAGCTAAGATGGATGGTTTGAATAATGGCATGGAAGACATGGAAGAAAAAATGGAAGACAAGAAGAATGGTCTGAAAGAAAATGTGGAAGGTTTGAAGGAAGGTTTGACAAAGTTGATACAAGAAATGATTCCAAATGGAGAAAAGATAGTAGAGGAAACTCATGATGAGAAAAAAATAAATGTTAATCATGATTTCATAAGCTCTAATGTTGGATAGAAGACCCTCCATACTCCAAATATCGATATGAGGAAGTTTAATGTCAAGGATCTCGTAACATGGATACTACAGATGGAGTAATATTTTGATGTCAATAATGTGCAAAACACATGGAAGGTACTCATTGCAACTTTATATTTAGAAATAAATACATTTGTATGATATTGATGGCTTTTCTCCCATAAAAAAATTATCACTTAATAAATTTTTACGGAGGAAATGATAGCACATTATGAGGATACAACGAGGAACACCTTCTTTAGCCAATTGATAAATATCAAACAAAAGGGTTCAGTAGTGAAGCACATCGAGGACTTCCAAAAATTGAATATAATGGTAGCTAATATTCCAAAGGAACAAAGGGTTGATGTCTTCCTAGGGACTTTAAAAGATAACATCCAACATGAGGTTCGCCTTTGGGAACCTAATTCATTGGGGAAGGCATTCAGGTTGGAAAGAAAAATTGAATATAAAATTATGGCAACAAGGAAGCGTACCACTCACATATATAAATATGGAAGTGTTGCTACTCAAACTTCCAAAACCTACAAGGTTGACACCAAAAAAATTGGAACAAAAAAGAGCAAAAGGGCTTTGCTATTGTTGTGATAGAAAATACACTAAAGGTCATATGTCTGGTGAGAAGAAATTATTTTACATAGATTATGAAGAGGAGGAATAAAATGAACAAGAAACTTCAAAAGAAGAGGATATACACCAGGAACCAACCCTAGAGAAAGAAGAAATGAATCCGACCCTATCCTGTAATTCATTGGCAAGAATTATCACTCCTCAAACTCTCTAGATTGAAGAACATATCAAGAAGAAAAAGGTAATAGTGTTAATTGATTCGGGTACTACCCATAATTTTATTCATTGTAAGGTAGCCAAGGAATTGAATTTCTTCCTATACCCAGTACCATAGTGTCAAGTGATGGTTTCAAATGGAGGAACTATAAATTGCTTTGGAAAATGCCATAATATCAAGATAACCATGGATGAATATGTATTGAATATTCCAATTCTTTCCATTCCAAAGGGAGGTGTTGATGTTGTACTAGGTGTACAAGGGTTACAATCTTTGGGGACGGTAGCTTCCAATTTTCAAGAACTTTTCTTGAAACTTTTTTCGGAAGGAAAATAAGTTGAATTACGGGGTATCATAGGGAAGCCAGGAAAGATAATAAGATCTAATGTCATGACAAAGCTTCTGAAGAAAGAACAACGAGGTGTAATTGCACAATTATGCTCACTCGAAGTTCCAACATCAAAATCATCTATTTCTCCAGATCTCCAAAAAGTCTTGGACAATCATTCCAAGGTGTTTGAAACTCCCAAAGTACTCCCACCAATTCATGATAATGATCATGCTATTCATTTGATTCCAGGAAGTGTTCCTCTAAACATCAGGCCTTACATATATCCTTATGTCTAAAAGAGCGAAATTGAACATATGATTGGAGAAATGTTAGAGGTTGGTATAATTCAACCTAGTCAAAGTTGTTTCTCTACTCGAGTAGTATTGGTGCACAAGAAGGATGGATCATGCCGCATGTGTCCAGATTATAGGGAGCTCATTAAGCTCACTCTTGAAGATAAATTTCCCATTCCTTTGATTTATGAATTATTGGATGAATTAAATGGAACATTTTTTTACCAAGTTGAATCTTCATTTAGGATATCATCAAGTTAGAATGAAGATTGAAGATATTCCGAAAACAACATTTCAAACTCATGAGGGTCATTATGAATTTTTAGTCATGCCTTTTAGCCTTACCAATGCACCTTCTACATTTCAAGGGTTGATTAATTCCATTTTCAAACCCTTCCTTAGAAAATTTTTGTTAGTATTTTTTGATGTATACTAATCTACAACATGTCTTGGAAGGATCATGTTCAACATGTTGGCAAGGTGCTCAAACTATTGGAGGAGAAACAATTATATGAAAAAACCTCCAAATGTTTCATTAGAGTACAAGAAGTCGAATATTTGGTTCATATTTTATCTCATGAGGGTGTTAAGGTAGACCCTAAAAAAATTAAATCCATGAAGGAATGGAAATTCCCCACAACCATAAAGAATTTGCAAGGATTTCTAGGGTTAACAAGGTATTATTGCAAGTTTGTTAAGAGTTATGGAAAAATAGCAACACGTTTAGCAAAATTATTGAAGAAAGATGAATTTTCATGGACTCCTGAAGTTTGAACATCTTAAAGAGGCAATCTGCCTAGCACCGATCCTAGTTATGCCAGAATTCACAAAACCTTTATTGTGGAATGTGATGCCTCGGGAAATAGAATTGGTGTTTTTTTTAATACAAGAAGGAAGACCCATTGCTTTTGAAAGTCATCCAATCACATGAAAGTATTTACATAAAGCTATTTATGAGAAGGAAATGTTGGCAATACTACATGCACTAAAGAAATGGTGACCTTAACTAATGGGAAGACACTTCAAGGTAAAAACTGACGATGATAGACTTAAATACTTTTTGGAACAAATACTATCTTCAAAAGAGAAGCAAAAATGGGTCACAAAGATGTTGGGTTATGACTTTGAAATCATCTACAACAAAGGGAAGCTAAATGTTGTTGCAGATGCACTGTCAAGAAAGGATGAAGAGGTGGAAGCATTGCTTTGTGCCATTTCTATTAACCAACCAGATTGGATAACCAAAGCAAGGGATGAATGGAAGAATGATGAAGAAGTGTGGATACTCATTCAAAAGTTGCAGCAAGATCCTAGTACATATAATACATTTAGCTGGAAAAATGAGTCCTTATGGTACAAATATCACTTATATATTTGTAAGAATTCACAGCTAAAACAAAATATTCTTTTGGAATTGCACACCTCTCCCTTAGGAGGACACTCAGGATTTTTAAAAAGTTACCACGGGGTGAAGAAATAATTTCTTTGGGATGGAATTAAATCTGATATTCAAAATTTTGTGGCAGAATGTTTGGTTTCCCAGCAAAATAAAGTTGATACAATTAAGAACTCGGGATTTCTACAACCTTTATCCATTCCAAGTCAACGTTGGGAGGAGGTTTCAATGGATTTTATAGTAGGTTTTCCTATGTTTGAAGGAAAGAGTTTCGTCATGGTGGTAGTTGATAGAATTACCAAGTATGCACAAATTTTTGCATTATCTAATCCATTTAAAGAAAGCACAATTGCTACTGCATTTATGGAAATAATTAAAAAGCTACATGGAAATCAAAAGATTATTGTAAGCGATAGAGATCCCATTTTTACTGGAAATTTTTGGAAGGAATTATTTATTGTTTGGGTACTCAAATAGCTCAAGCTCATCATATCATCCTCAATTCGATGGGTGTAGAAATTATACAAACAATATGTATACCAATGGATTCAATCAAATCATGCGATATGCTAAAGTAAGATACTGAATCCTTCAACAAATTAATTGTGGAAAATAAACACAATTGCACAATCACACCAAGTAAGAGAAAGAATCAAATCAATCCATAACACATATATTTTTCCTAGGGAAAGCTTGCTGCTCAAAAACCCTTTATCTCTATTGTATATTCAACCAAGGAATCATGAAACAATACAATTCACTCTTCTCACAAGAGTATGTTGCACTCTACCAACTGTCTCACACTGATCTGGACAAAATTTACCAACACTTAGCCAATTTCCTACCTTTGCTTAGCCTACGTTTCTTGCACAATTATAAGAGAATTAAACCCCTATTATTTAAGAATTTCATCCTTCCAAATCTCAGCGATTTTCATGGCCAATCCTATGGGTGTATTAGTGCATCTGGGCAGTTTGGTAATAACACAACTGATAGATAACATCCCTTTAACCTTTTTCTCAATTGGGTCTTCATCATACCTGAAATGCATGCAGCTATTAATAATAAATCATCAATCACTTGACAGCTGCATGTGAATTAAATATGATTTAATTTACTTAACCTCTCACTAGTGCAACAATCAGTTACAACTAGTTAAACTGATTTTAACTCACTTAATTGAGTTAATTGATTTATCATGCATTAAACTAATACACTAACTGCAACTTGGACTGCAAAACAAATAGAATCACTCTACATACCTCACCAACCACCGTCAACTCGAATTTCATGAGCTAACTGAGTCTATCACACTCAGTTAACTATTACACATGATTATGAGATAAGATTACAAATTATTGCCCAATTTAATTAAGGGAAAATAAATTAGACACCCATTTATTGTTTAATTTTCAACACTCCCTCTGAAAAAGAAAGGGATTATCAGCTACCTCGATCCTGCCTCTGTGGTATTCAAATTTTCTCTTGGCGAGCACCTTCATCAGAATATCTGCATCCAGATCCTCCGTTGGAATGTACTAAAGTAACATAATACATCTCTGAACACAATCTTTGAGAAGGTGGTATTGAATGTCAATATTCTTGGACCTGTCATGGAATAATGGATTAACCAAGAGTTTTATGCAACTCTGGTTATCACAATGTATCATCGTCGGATCCATTTGATGACCAAACAAATCAACAAGTATCTTCCTCATCCAGATGGCCTCACATGCCACCTCACTAGCTGCCATGTACTTTGCCTCGGTTGAACCGAGTGCAACTAATCTCTGCTTCTTGTTGTACCAAGAAACTAATGTCGATCCTATGCTGAAGATCCCTCCTGATGTGATCTTCCTATCTGATGGACTTCCTGCCCAATATGCATCGGTCAAGCCTTAAATATTCACTCCATCTGTCCGTCTGTACCATAATCCATACTCTATAGTGCCCCTGAGATATCTCAAGACATGCTTCCTCGCCTTCCAAAAGAGCTTGGTTGGCTTAAATATAGTTTTACTAAGCTATTTAACTGCGCAACATATGTTTGGTTATGTGTTCACCAAGTACATGATTGAACCCAAAAACTGCCTGTAAACAATAGAATCCACTACTTCACCTGAAGTAGCATCCTCATTCCTCCAGTTTCCTACAAGAGGAGTCTTTATGGGTTTACAACTCTCCATGTGGAACTTTCTCAGAAGCTTTTTAGCATACTTTCCTTGAGAAGCAAATAGCTCCCCATCCCGTTTCCATATCTCCAAAACAAGGAAATAATTAAGGAGTCCCATGTCCTTCATCTCAAACTCTCTTGCACATCCTCTTTGCAAGAAGTTATGAGCTTCTCATCAACTGTCAGAATAATATCATAAACATAAAGTACGATAATCAAAAGCTTATAGTCAGCCACAATCTGGTACAGGTTCGCATCTGCTTCACTCTTCATGAAGCCCAACGTGGTGAAATAGTTGTTAATCCTGGTGTACCAAACACGAGGTGCTTGCTTCAGCCCATACAGTGCTCTCTTTAGTCTGCACGCATGCGACTCCTTGTCAAATGTCTCAAAACATTCTGGCTTCTCAATGTACACTTCTTCCTCAATAAATTCATTGATAAATGTAGTCTTCACATCCATCTGATGTATCTTCCACCCCATCTACGCTGAGAGTGCAAGGATAGATCTAATCGATGAGTACCTTGCAACCAGTGCAAAAGTCTCCTCATAGTCAATCCAATGAATCCGTGAGAATCCCCAGGCTACAAATATAGCCTTGTACTTCTCCACACTCACATCTGTTGTCTTCTTCACCTTATAGATCCATCTAGATCCAACCACTAACTTCCCGACCGGTCTTGGGAAAAATTCCCATGCATTTTTCTTGATGATGGAGTCATACTCCTCAACCATGGCGTCAAACCAAGTTGGTTGCTGCACTGCTTGCTCAAAAGAGGATGGTTTTGTCACAATACACTTGTTCATAATATCCATGTATCTAGTATACATGTCTAGTGATTGTCTCTATCTGCACAGTGATGTAGGTACTCCTACATGTTATGTTGCATCAATACTCAATTTGTCAACCTTTCTGGTGCGCCTCCTACCATGTATGGTGGATGGCTCTGCATGAGTGGTTTTTTTCACTCCATGATCCTCCGCATGTGGTTGCTCCACATCTTGAGGTTCATCCTTTGGAACCAATAGTTCCTCATATGCATGCAAATAAAACTCCCTCTCAAGGGACAATCACATGGCTTTCTCCTCATCAAATTTTACATCTCGTCTGACAACTGTCATCCTAATGTTCATAAAATACACCCAATAGTTGTGGGGAGTATCAATGTACCCCAAAAATATTCCAAGATCAGTTTTTGGTTCTAGATTCTTTCTGGAATCTTTGGTCACATGGAAATAGACAGATGAGCAAAAAAATTTAAAATATGAAACATCATGTTTCTTACCAGAAAAATCCTCCTCTGGTGTAATCATGCCAAGTATCCAATGAGGACTACGGTTATGAAAAACTACCACTGTGCTGCATGCTTCTTCCCATAGACGCAATGGTAGGCCCTGATCATGTAACATATCTCATTCCGCACCCACAATTGTTCTATCATTTCTTTCTGCAACCCCATTATGTTGTGGGTTATGAGGTGCAATCAAATCTCTTTGAATTCCTTCTTTGGCATAAAATTTCTTGAATTCATTGGAGATGTACACACCACCATTTTTTCTCCTCATATCCTTACCTCCTTCCCTGTATCTTTCTCAACTAATGCTTTGAACCCACAAAATTTTGAGAGCGTATAATATTTCTTCTATATGAAGTAGATCAAACACTTTCTAGAAAAATCACATAATACTTGTGCTTTGTTGTAGAAGCTATAGAGAATGGTCCACACACATCTAACTGAGTTATCTCAAGGATTTCTACTCCTCGTTTCTCCTTCTCATGAAAAGTGGCCTTTGTATACTTCCCCATGGTACATTCCTTGCATGTGTCTATTTGTGCAAGAGTACCCTTTGGAAGCCCTGTAGAAATCTGCTACATGACCTTCAAAGCACTATGGTGTATATGGCCCAATCTCATGTGCAATAACTCACCCTCATCCCATATCACCACTCTATCTACTTTACTCATCAATGTTGTACATCCATCTACATCAAGTTTGTAGAGGTTCTTCACACAAATCCCAATCTTCTTAACTTGTCCTGCAGCTTTGTGACGAAGGAATGCTTTCCCTTGACTGAAAACCACATCATATCCTCTATCCTCTAACATAGCAACTGAAACTAAATTATTTTTCAATTCAGGTACATGCATGCCATATTTTAATAAGAAAGGTTTACCTAACTATCTATGGAAAGTAATTGTACCAATCCTAGTATCAGTATACCTCCCGTCATCACCCATCTCGATGTGCATCTGAATATCCTTTTACTCGAAGCTATGGAAGAGTTATTTTTATCCCATCATGTGGAAAGATGCACCACTACCCAAGTACCACAATGATCCCATCGCACTAGACACCATGCATTCGATGAGTGAGAAGTCCAACTCGAACTGTGAAGCCAAATCATCACCCATTGCAGATCCTAAACCTTCTTGTTGTTATTCTTCTTCTATGGACAATTAGTGGCATAATTTCCATGCCCGTGATAGCGAAAACATTTCAATATGGACATGTCATGCTTCTTTCCTTCTTT
Organism: Pinus albicaulis; assembly: GCA_034641835.2. Classification (NCBI taxonomy): domain Eukaryota; kingdom Viridiplantae; phylum Streptophyta; class Pinopsida; order Pinales; family Pinaceae; genus Pinus; species Pinus albicaulis. The sequence goes on from CM076582.1 coordinate 505,969,572, forward strand.
GTTGGTCTCATATTTAAAATAGGATTTCTTTCCCTTTCCCTTCTGTGCCTTACCAGCCAAGGCACAATTTTCCTCATCATTTGCCTTGGATGAGGATCCATCCCTGGTATTCTGCCTGAATTTTTTTTGTATCAAATCTGACCAAAGTCGCTCCCAATGTGGTAGCTTATCCCTCCCATTGAAAGAGTCCTGATAACTATGCTAGCTCTTGGGAAGGCCTAGAAGTGCTAGGATCACCAAGTCATCATCCGCTATAGTAATCCCTACACTTCCAAGCTCATCTCAACATTGGATGAACTTGGTCAAGTATTTAGGAATAGTGTCACCTTTTTCCATTTTTATTTTCCTGAGCTTGTCCTTCAGTGCCAATTTTCTATGGTCAGTGTTGTTCTGAAACAGTTTTTTCAAGGCCTTCCACATTACATATGGAGTCGCCTTGCCATGGAGACTCGAGACAACGTGATCAAAAACTCCCTCTAATAATATTCTCCTCGCTTGCAACCTTCTTTTGTCAAGCATCAAGAAGAGCGACGTTTGTTGCTGCGGGCTTTGGAATACCAGTATCGATAAATTATTTCAACCCATTGTCCTCCAAAACTACCTCCATTTTTTCTTTCCATCCAATATAATTAGAACTACCTGCGAGTTCATATTCCAATATTAATCCATTGAAATCCATCTTGATCCTCCTGTCAGACCAAAGAATATTTTTAAAAATTCAAATGTTTTTCAACACAAACTCAATTTCTTCTCCACTATAGTGATTTCCCGTGCCCTGATACCATGTAGAAATTATAAAAACAATATGTATACCAATCGATTCATTCTGATCATGTGATATGCTAAAGCAAGATATTGAATCCTTCTACAAATTAATTGCGGAAAATAAACACGATTGCATAATCACACCAAGTAAGAGAAAGAACCAAATCAATCCACAACACAGGTATTTTCATGGTGAAAGCTTGCTGCTCAAAACCCCTCTATCTCTATTGTATATTCAACCAAGGAATCATGAAACAATAAAATTCACTCTTCTAACAAGAGTCTATTGCCCTCTACCAACTATCTCACACTCATCCGGAAAAAATCGACCAACACTTAGCCAATTTCCTACCTCTACTTAGCCTGCCTTTCTTGTGTAATTCTAAGAGAATTAAATCCCTATTATTTAGGAATTTCAACCTTCCAGAATTGCACAATTCTCATGGGAAATCCTATGGGTGTATTACTGCATCTGGTTAGTTTGCTAATAATACAAATGATAGATAACATCCCCTTAACCTCTGTCTCAACTGGTTCTTCATCAGAACTGACATGCATGGAGCTATTAATAGTAAATCATCAGTCACTTGACAGATCATTGCATGTGAATTAAATTTGATTTAATTCACTTGACCTCTCACTAATGCAACAATCAACTACAACTAGTTAAACTGATTTTAACTCACTTAATTGAGTTAACTGATTTCTCATGCATTAAACTAATACACTAACTGCAACTTGGAATCTAAAACAAATAGAATCACTTTACATTCCTAACCAAATACCCTCAACTCGAATTTCATGAGCTAACTGAGTCTATCTCACTCAGTTAACTATTACAAGTGATTATGAGATAAGATTACAATTTATTGTCCAATTTAATTAAGGGAAAATTAAATTAGACACACAGCTCTTGTTGACTTTTCAACAATGGGAAAACTGAGATAGTGAAAAAGTGTTTGGAAGGATATATTCATTGTTTTTTATCTAATAAACAAAAATAATGGGTCAAGTGGTTACCTCTAGTTGAATGGTGGTATAACAGCTCCTTGCATACTGCTGCAAAAATGACCCCATTTGTAGCACTTTATCGATATTCCACTATCCATCACATCATATTTAAGAGAAAATTCTAAGGTTCAAGTAGTGGAAGATCACATTGAGCATCAACAAAAATTTCTCCAACTCTTAAAGGATAAACTAATTTTGGCACAAAATCGAATGAAACAACAGGCAGATCAACATCACAACGAGAGAAGTTTTGATGTAGGAGACTATGTATTTTTACTGCTACAACCATGCAAACAAATGTCCCTCAAGCAAGTAAGAATGATAAAAAGTTATCACCAAAGTACTATGGTCCTTACAAGGTATTGCAAAAGATTGGTACTATGGCATACAAATTGGAGCTTCCTTCTTCTTCTCGAGTGCACCTAGTTTTCCATGTTTCATCCTTAAAGAAGGTTATAAATGAAAAAAAGCTAGTTCAAAAAATATTTCAAGAACTTGATGAGAAGGAAAAAGTCATAGTGGAACCTGAAGCAGTCAGGGAAACAAGAACTCAACAGCTACAAAATCAATAAATTTCAGAGTATCTCATAAAGTGGAAGAACTTACCCACTCAAGATTCCACATGGGAGGATGAGAATTTTATACAGAAGCATCCAAAGCTACTCAAGCGTCGAGGAAAACACTTTTTTGAAGGAGAGGGACATGTGAGGTCCCTATATTACTAGTGTAATCCCTTATTGTTGTTAGTGTAGCCCCCTTATTGTTATTTTTGTACCCCTATAGCCTAGGGAAAATTTTAATGATGGAAAATTATCTTGAAGTTTAAAACATTGGCGAAAATCACTAGTCCCTAATATGCAAATTATAAAACAGGTATTGATATATTTGTAAAAATATTCAATTTATAATGATTTTATGTATAGTATCTATATAATGTTGGCAATTTTTAAGGTAAAATAATTTTATATTTTCAAATTTGGGTGAATCATTTTTAGAAAAAAAGGAAATTGGTGAATCTTATTTTTGGAAAAATCATGGAAAATTAGCCCACCTGCGAATATTAACCCCTAAAATTTTCCATGCTATAGCCCCCATATTTTTATTATTGTGCCCCATGAAAATCCAATATTGTTATTGTTTTTCCCTTACATTATTATTATTAGGTCGACTAGGAATATATTGTGACCCCATGCACTCCTATATATAGAAAGGAGGTTTTTTCATTTGAAACATCCAAGAACTTTTCATTTATGTAATGTAAAGGAGGTTTCCCCCTTGAAGTGGTTAATTTCTAAGGCTTGATATCTCTTTTATTCTATTTTTGGAGTTGGTTTCATAACATATTTCGATTTATGTTTCCTATGATGAAATGGTGCACCTGATATTGAATATTTTGATCATGATGATCTTCTTGATTCTGTGAGGCTACTTATTGTTGATCTTGGATATAGTGGAATAACTTGATGTTTGGCTAACATATATTGTTTTTGGAGATCCTGATTCTATGAAGAAGGTTAGCACCTTGACTCTAGTAAATGATACTCTTAACACTTGATATGCATAAGACATGTCGAATCTCTTATAAAAGTTACCTCATTGATATGGTATTGATAATTCTTGTGATAAGTATGATGAAATTATGTTGACACTCTTGTTGTTTTGATAAATTTTTATTAAATGGCCTGAATTGACCCTATTTATTATGAAAAACATGGTAACCATGATAGAACTATGAGATTGATACTCTAGATCTCTTATTAAACATGGTGATGTTTTTGAGGTGACTAGTAAAACTGAATGCCATAACTTAATGGATTGACTTGAAAAAAGTTTCATTTTGCTCATGATCCTTTAAGTGTGATGTCTCCTCTATTCGCTTCCACTATCATGGAAATATAACCCTTGATGAAATGTTGATGTCATAATGTGATGATGTAGTAGTTGATCATGATGGATATATGTTTGATTTTGTGATCTAACAGGTTTGTTGTTGCATGAATCTAGTAAAGACATGTTGATGACATGAATGAGGAAATTATATGCTCTATTGAAGTATGATTTCTGGGTATCTAACATTGTTTATCTACAAAAAAGGTCTAAACCTCTCTTGCACAAAGGAAGGCCTATAGTTACGACTTTCCTGATATACACAAAATTGAACTTTTGTACATGAAAACAGATGCTCACCTAGACAATGTCATTTCTATAGATGTGTAGAAGAAATATCCAATAATAGGTAATTTTGAATGTTTTCAATAATATGAACATGAAGACTGAACTTATGTTTGTAGGTGATCGTAACATACATATAGATATGTCATTATGTTTACATGAGTTTGATGTGATTTGATTGATTGATATAGATGAAATATATGATGCATGATGATGACTTATAGCTTTGACTCGAGGATTGAGATATTTCTAGGACTATATAATTTACCATGATAGAAAATTTGGATATGACATGATGTCTAATTATTTGACTTGATGATTGAATATTTTCCTTGACGATAATGATATATGAGCATAGTAACTTCCAATGACTTGTATTATGATCATGGGAATGACTTGATGAAATTTTGGATTGATATTGCGTGGTTGATGACAACCTGTTGAAATGATAATAGATGATGTCTTGACCTGATGAAAGCTTTGTTTGTCACCTGTTCCAATGAACTGACACATATATATTTATGGCTTTTGATATTAATTTTGATCTTGCTTCTAAACTTTTATGAGCTGATTTAGTTGATTTGATTGCATAATAATGATTTATAAAAGGCTAGGCATGATGGTTTGGTAAAGTGTTATGGTTGTAGAGAGAATTGCATGAAGCAAGCTCCCCCAATCCAGATATGTCTGCATTGACAGTTATCTGATGAAGGCATGATGTTGTATTGATCCAATCCTTTTCTACAAAGGTGTCCAAAGGTATAAATTCGATTTTGGTTTTGGTTTTTATATGACGATCTACTATTGTTAGATAAGGAGCCTATGATGATATAAGTTAGATGTATATGGATTATAAAGCTCGAAATTATGTATCATGGCATGATGAATAAATTTTTGAATTTTGGAAATATCTATTTTGTTAAACTATTAAAGAGGTATTGGATGATAGATATACAAATCCTTGGACACTTCAATTTGAAGTTCAAGATGTTAAAATTGACATGGAAACTGATAAATTTTTGAAGCATTGATGCTTTGTTTAGAACATTCATCCATATATATACAATTATGTGCATAAAACCTGAGTTGATTAATTCACATTGAGTTTCCATAGATAATCCTTCCAGATGTTTTCATGAGATGATCTACTCTCAGTCTGTAATATTCCTCCTATGATATATGATTGTATGGATACGGTGATGTTGATTACTAATGAAGATGAGGTCATATGAGTGTTTCTTGTGTATGATATCTTTCATGATGAGAAGTACGTAGCATGATTGAGGTTGAGCATGATGTTACTAGGATGGCTAACTATGAAGCAGGATGAAGAAGTGTTTGAATATATGTTTGAGAAAGTTATGAATATGACATGGATACATCACGATGACATAGAGAAGCATAGAATCCGATATATATATATATATATATATATATATATATATATATATATATATATATATATATATATATATATATATTTGGGACTAAGATACTCTCATATATTGAGACAGTGTAGTTGTACGAGACAAGATAAGGCTTGTGGTTGGCACCTCCTCAAGAGGAAGGAAGATTCCTTTTCTGATTTAAATGGTTATTCCTATTCTAACATGATATTTGAGTTGATTCCCTTTATGAATAGGAGAAATATTATACTAGTACATGATGATTACCTCATACAAGTACAATTATATAAGTATGATGAGAGTAGCTTTGATCGACGACATTGACCCATACTCTTCCCCCCTGTTTGAGCTCCCATGGCAAGGGGTTTAGATCGAGGGCTCCTGGGGTTGAGGGAAATCTAAACAATAGGGATTTATCCCTATTTGTTATCCACATGGTTGGAGTAATAGCTCACCCTATCTTGGTCATTGTAGAGTATACCCCAACTAGCATCATATTCACAAGACTGGGTTTGCTGGGATTATCCCTCTCCATCTAGAAAGCGGATGAGGAGGCTTGTAGGCATTTGATATTTACATCTTTGTAAATAGGATATCTCATGCAGGCTATATTATGTTCTAGGTGCTCTACCACGTGACTATTTAGGGTCATTTCTAGGAATTTCAGTAGGAAATAGGATGGGCTGAGTAGTAGCTCCCCTATATCACATATTGCTCAATAGAGGGTCATAGTAGTAGCTCCCCCATGAGATTCTGGGATGAGTAGTAGCTCCTTGATGTGATTTCAGGTTGAGTTTTGCTCCCTAATGATATGATCTTTGATGATGATGTGGGTCTTATATTTGACTCCCCGCCAATATTTCTAGGTAGTAGTCTATCGACTGATATTCCACGTAGTAGCCCACTGATATATATTCTAGGTAGTAGCCCGTTGAAAAATTTTCTAGGCATTATCCCATTGGAAAAGGTTTCGGGTTATAGCCCGATGTATATATGGTGGTACCTTAAGCTCCTCTCCTGTACCAAATTCTTCTTCTTCTATATTCGAGAATATTCGGCATATGAGCAAGAACAATTAAGTAAGTAGGAATTAGCAAGAGATGTACATTGATGATTCAAGATTATGAGATACTTGATATGGGGCATATGTCATATTGATCGATGGTCAGATATTGGCAAGCGGAATTCTCCCTAGTTGAGAGGCAGTGTTAAATTTAATAAACAGCGAACAAAATCCAACTTAGAAAGCTCAAACGACAAATATGATGATGGAATTGAATTCTTGTTTTCAATAGGATGAAAATCAACCAAAAAATCACCTTGTTTAGATAAGAAGAAGTTGGTTTTTGAATTTACATATCCACCCATGTGTAGGTTTTAACCCTGAACAGAAATTATCTACACACGAATCTTATAACAGAAAATAAACAATAGCGAGAGCATAAAACATAAAACAGATAAACACAAAGATTTTCCCCTGGATCCAAAATTGGGACAACCAGCTTGATTTTTCATTACATTCCTTTTAGTGTTACAACACATATATATACATTCCGAAGCATACATAAACCCCAATCCATTAACCCTGGATTAGAACATAACTGTAGTTCCCTTGACCGGATCTACAAAATACCAGGGGCCAAAAACCATTGTACCCCAAAATCATGTGCAAAATCATGCACAAAACATGGGTGGATCCGCCTATGAGTGGGTTCGTACAACAACAGTGGGGGCTGCCTCCCCCCTTGTGACCCCCCTGCTGTGCCCGGTGCAACATACAGCGCGTGGGGCTAGTCGTGGAAAGAATATAACGCATACCCAACATTCTCCCACTTGTTGTTTTCTTTCCATAGGAGATCTTAGTCATTTGGCCAATTATTCAACACCCATTGCTTCTCTACACCAAGAGAAATTCTGAGTGCTCACAGACTTCGTCAATGCATCTGCAACATTATTCAAAGTGTCCATCTTTACCAACAACACCCTGTTAGCCTCAACCATATCTCTAACAAAGTGATATTGAACATCAATGTGCTTTGTCTTTGAATGGTAAGCAGGGTTCTTAGCCAAGAAAATTGCACTTTGGCTATCACAGTCTATCCTTATATCTTGTTGTACCAACCCCATACTTGAACACAATCTTTGCAACCAAACTGCTTCCTTGCTTGCATGAGTGGCTGCTATGTATTCTGCCTCTGTAGTTGAAAGAGCCACTACAGACTGTCTTTTACTCATCCAACTGACTGCGCCTCCAAATACGTTAAACACATACCCACTTGTAGATCTTTCAGTCCGGATCTGGCCGCCTGGGCCTGATCATGATATCAACAATGTCCGGAATATTCTTTTCCAATCTTGAGCCTCCTGCAGCACAGCTTTCATAATCACTAGTGCCACGTAAATATCTGAAAACCCGCTTCACCGTTGTCCAATGCTCCTTCCCTGGGTTTGACATAAACCTGCTCAATACTCCCACTGCATGTGCAATGTCTGGTCTAGTACAGACCATTGCATACATCAGGCTACCCACTGCACTTGCATATGGAAAACGAGACATATCCTCCTCTTCTTCTTGAAGCTCTTTGGTATTGTCTGCTCAAATAAAATGTCCTACACTCCTTATTAGAATAGCACTATCTTTACCACATGATCCCCATGATGAACCTCAACATAGGGGTCTAGGACATCGGGTTGACACCGTAGGCTTGCCTTTGGTTCCTATCTTCTGACTCCATGCCCAAAATATAGTTTACAGCACCAAGATCCTTCATGTCGAATTTGTATTATTAGTCTTCATCTCAGGATGTTCTATTTGTTACTTCCAATCAACATAACATGCATTTATCCATATTACAACATTGAATGAACAGTTGTAACAATTAATTTAAAAAAAAACACAGTGATCCTCCTTGCTTTTGGTGAAGCCAAGTCCCCATATATACAGTATCAACCCCCGATACACATCCTCGGTGACCGTTTTAACCCATACAGAGACTTTTTCAACCTGCATACCAGTTCTTTCTTACCCTTCACCATAAAGCCTTCAGGTTGCTTCATGTAGATCTCCTCTTCTAGATCCCCATGAAGAAATGTTGTCTTCACATCCATCTGTTCTATCTCAAAAACAAATGTAGCAACAACAAATAAAAGTAATCTAATAGAAGTAAATTTGGCAACAAGAGAGAAAATATCACCAAAATAAATTCCCGGCACTTGGGAATAACCTTTTGCTACCAACCGAGCTTTGTATTTCTCCACCTTTCCTTCTACATTCATCTTCTTCTTAAACACCGATTTGCTCCCAATGCGCTTCCTTCCAGCCGGCAACTCCACCAGATTCCATGCCTCATTTTTGTGCAAGGATGCCATTTCATCAACCATGGCCTCCTTCCAGAGTTTTCCATCCTCTGAATCTACTACCTCCTTGATAGTTCTGGGATTATCATCAGTTACAGTTAAGGCAAAACCTGAACAGAAAGCAGATGGACTATACCTTTCTAGTTGCCTTCTTTCCCGAGTTGATCTTCTCACAGCTAGAGTTTGTGGCTCTTCCTCTTCTGGGTCTTCTTCTGTTGTAGAGTCTGATTCATCCTCCTTTAGCTCAAACTCTATCTTCTCAGGTTCCTTTGGTATGATTTCATGTTTAACAACATCTTTCACCTCTCTATAAAAAAACTGCTAAAGGACAATTTTCTATAGCCACAGTCAAGCTTCAACTTTAAACCATCCTTTAACAATGATAAAATTTTTCGCATTTGTTATCCAACTTGGTCCTTTTCTCCTTTGGAACATGTACATATGCATCACATTCAAATACCTTCAGATGTGAAAGAGAGGGTTTCTTACCAGTCCATACCTCATGTGGAGTCTTATCCTCCAACATTGATGAAGGTGATCTGTTAACCAAGTAACATGAAGTCTCCATTGCCTCTACCCAGAATTCTTGTCCTAACCTGACACCACTGAGCATGCTTCTTTCCTTTTTCATCAACGTTCTATTCATTCTTGCTACAACTCCATTTTTCTAAGGTGTGTATGGAATAGTCTTCTACCGTGCTATACCACACTTCTTACAGAAATATTCAAATTCCTTCGTGCAGAACTCCCCACCATTATCCGTCCTCAACACCTTTGTTTTATTCTCTATCTGGTTTTCCACTAGAGCCTTAAATTATTTAAATCTGTCAAAGAATTCAAATTTATTCCTCAAGAAATATATCCATGTATTCCTTGAGAAGTCATCTATGAATGAAACATAGTACACGTACTATCCCAGTGATGGAACTGACATAGGTCCAAACACATCACTGTACACAAGTTCTAATATCTTGTTCGCCATCTTAGCACCGGAAAGAAAACCCACCCAATTCTGTTTCCCATATACACAATGTTCATAGAGATCGAAATCCAGAGAGCAATTAGACATACCTTCTACCATACCATTTCTATGCAGTATCCGAAGGCCCTTCTCTCCAATATGTCCAAGCCTTTGATGCCATAGCATGGTCTTTTCTCCAGAGACAGCTAGGCTTTCCGCTCCACTTTCAGAAACCATAGAAATATTACACCCATCAATAACAAGCATACTCAGAGCCTTGTACAAGAGTTCCGGCCTCAACCCCCCGCATTAATACCAAAGGTTCTCGAACCATCTTGGCAGCATCTTTCATATCTTTCTCGAACACTCGTTTTACACCTCGCATCATCCATCTTGCTTATAGAAATCAGATTTCAAGCACGCAGAATATGAAGAACACTGTGAAGTGTTCTAATCCTTCCACCATGTAGTCAGCCTTACCTTCCACGTCCGATCCTTTTGGCCTTCCTATGATCCCCTCAGAAGACATCACCATCACATTTCTACTCGCAGAACCACTCCCATGGGGAGTGAAGTAAAGGATGCAATTTAGCTAATCAACTATGAGTCTTATTATCTGCATGTGTATTTGAAGAAGGAGCCAAATACACATCCTCACCTTCATCCGAGGTGGTTTTTTCCTCTGTAGAAGGAGCATCATCAGATCCCTTTCCTTTCTCAAGAGCTTTAGATCTGCAGTCATTTTTGTAGTGCCCTTCCTTTCCGCATTTCCAGCATACCTTTACAAACTTTCCAGGAGGTTTAGATCTCCCTCTAGATTTGGATCTCCCACTCAAAACCTTATTCTTGTTTCTGTTTTGGGACCTTCCTTGTACAGATAAGGCATCTCCATTTTGGCCCTCCATATTTCTTCGTTTCATTTCCTCTGACAACAAGGTTGAGACAATGTCATCAAAATTCAAGGTAGTTGTATTGCTACCTATTGCAATAACCAGACTGTCCCACGAATCTGGTAGAGAACACAAAAAACTAATGCACTTATCTTCATCTGATATTTTAATATAAATGATGTGGACAACCGACTAACCACAAGATATATACAGATACTTAATACCGGTTCCACCATCCCTCGGTGTTACAAGGGCCTTTTTCTGTAGAAACAACTTATTCACCAGAGACTTAGATTGGTACAAAGTCCCAAGTTTTTCCCACAAATTCTTTGCCATAGCTTCCCCAGATACATTCAACAATACTGAATCTGAGACACACAACCGTATTGTGCTCTTAGCCTTCCAATCTAGTTTGTTCCAGTCTTCATCTGACATTGTTGTTGGTTTAGTACCTGGATCTATCGCGATCCACTAATCTTTATCCACCAGCAGATTCTCCATCTTCAGCTTCCATAACTCAAAGCTCTAACCATTAAATTCCTCGATCTCTATCTTTCCGCCGCTCGCCATCCTCTTTCACCGCAAGAATCGATCCCGCAGATCTCCCACTGAATAGGGCCTACCTCAGGCCTGAACTAAAAAACCCTCAGCAGCAAAGGCGTCCCCTTGAAGCCAACCTGAGCTCTGATACCAAGTGTAGGTTTTAACCCTGAACAGAAATTATCTACACACAAATCTTATAATAGAAAATAAACAATAGCGAGAGCATAAAACATAAAACAGAGCAATCGTATATTTTCTCTCGGGATCCCAAATTTAATACCATGATAATATTATACTTTTAGCGTTACAACATATATATATACATGCCGAAGCATACATAAACCCCAATCCATTAACCCTGGATTAGAACATAACCGTAGTTCCCTTGACCGGATCTACAAAATACTAGGGGCCGAAAACCATCGTACCCCCAAAAAATGTGCAAAATCATGCACAAAACATGGGTGGATCTGCCTATGACTGGGTCCACACACCAAACAAATTTTCACTGGGGCACTGCCCCGGACCCCAACAATGGGGGTTGCCTCCCCCTTTGTGACCCCCCTGCTGCACCCGGTGCAATGTACAGCGTGTGGGGCTAGTCGTGGAAAGAATATAACACATACCCAACACCATGTATATTGGATCAGACCTATGCACATGTACCAATGGATAGGCCAACCTCAACATCAAGTGGACCCTCATGGAAGCTTATAAATAAAATATACTTCAAGCTCATTTGGACACATTGATTAATATCTCTTCTTCTCGCCTATTTTATCTTGGCTCGCATAGGTTTGATGAATGGAGTTCACACATGGTCCAAAATCACAAGTGGGAGGCTTGGCCTGAACTATGGTTTTCTGGATCTTTTCTATATGCTTGCTACAGACCTTTTTCGGCCATAGCCAAATGCATGAAGTGCTATGGTAGCAGTTAGGGACCCATAGCCGCAGGCACAGAGTGCTATGGTAGTGGCTAGGGATCCATAGCCACAGGAACATAGTGTTATGGTAGTAACTAGGGCCTCAGAAGGTAGATTGGATTGTGCTCACCCATAGCTGTAGGCACAAAGTGCTATGGTAGCAGCTAGGGACCCATAACCATAAGAACAATGTGTTATGGTAGCAGATAGGGCCTCATAAGGCATATCGGCTTGTGCTAACCCATAGCCACCAGCACAAAGTGATATGGTAATGGCTAGCACTAGTAAAAAATGATGAAATTAATGACTATCTGACTAAAACTATTAGTCACTGCAATCATTTCGAGTGAATTACTACTAAATTTGAGCAATTTTAAGTGACCGAACTAAAAATGACTAACTTAAATGACTAATTTAGTCTTGGAATAAAATATATGACTAGATAATAAGTGACTAAACTAAAAGTGACTAACTTAAATGACTAATTTAGTCTAGGGATAAAATATATGACTAGATAATAAGTGACTAAAGTAAATGTGACTAACTTAAATGACTAATTTAGTCTAGGATTAAAATATATGACTAGATAATAAGTTACAAAATTAACAATGATTAATGTAAATGACTATTATAGTCCAAGAATAAAAATATGGCCAAATAACAAGTACAACAAGTTTATGAATTAGTCATTTATGTTAGTAATTTTTAATTGTGTCACTCCATATATGGAAAATTGAAATTTTGGTACCGAAGTGTCACATTTCATTATAGGTGTCTCTGAATCCATTTGCAGTGTTAAAATTTAGAGACAAAGGGGTCTTTCAATTTACAGTGTTGAAAGGATGAATACCCTTTTGTCTCTAAAGTTAACAATGCAAATGGATTCATCTACAATTAACATAATTGCATGTATCATCTATCAACTTTACACTAATGAATTCATTCTAATTATAGTAAAGGTAATATTAATTAGATAGCCAAATTTATATTTATATTTATATTTAATATTTTGCCATAAAGTTTAGTTTTTAAACTTCATTGATTTATGTTAAAAGTGTGAGTTGTTTTAAGTCTAAGGTTAAATCTTCATATTTACATTTAATAACTAGATAAATATAAAATTTCTTATGTTAAACATGTGAGTTCATTTAAATCTAGTATTAAATCATCATATTTACATTTGATAAATACTAAATAGATAAACCTATAATATATATTTATAGACCTATTTAGTAAATAGGTATGAACATTTGTTAATTTAGGTATGAAAGTTAATTAAATTTTTAATGATGTATGAACCTTTGATTTTTTTTTAAGTCAATGTTATATTCATGTAGGAAAAAAGGAGTACATATAGTGAGTTACAAAACAGGTGGTCTCACCTTGACTTGGTTTGTTAACAAAAATTTGCATGAGATGCAAAAAAAAATGCAAAAGAGGGACTACGGACATTGTCCATAAACAGTTGGGTCAGAGGCACCAAAACACATATAAAACATAAAGAACACAAAATAGCATACTAGTCATCCAACGTGGTGGATGCATGGTTGTCCAGGGTTGTTCCTAGATGCAGTGGAGGATAGAAGTGACACTGACCGTGCCCTTCAAAGTGCGCCAACCAAGTCTACAACTTTTCTACTTTCTTAGTGAGTTGATTTTGGCCTCGCAAAACAACTACCAGTCGCTCCCGGAATTACCACTGTAAATAGTTCATTCAGTCCAATGTTTCCATATGCTTTGCATGCTCCTCATGACAAAATCTCTCAGTTGTGTCCACTCTTTCCATCAGGCTATTGATAAGTGCACGATTGTTCTCTAGGAAAAAATGTTGGATAACCTGTCCATCATTTACCTCAAATCAATCAAACCCATGATTCTCCTTGCCACCGTGGCCTCCTCTGCCTCGATGACTATGATTTTAAACCCTGAAACCCCCACCTCTGTTATCACCCTACTTACCTCCTCCAGCACCCCCATGCGCACCCACACTAACGAGTCATGCACGCCCGCAGTATTTCCATCATGGCGTGGAGCCGCCATGATTATTTCTGAGTCTGCCACCCCCATAGGGCCATGGATGACAAGGGAGGCAGAACACCCACACCACACCAGGGGCTTCATAATTCGCCAAGGTCGAGGAACCCCGCCATGTGTAGAGTTGAGATACCAGACCCCCCACTATAGAAAAAAAAACACCACCAGCAAAGGAGCCAAATGTCATCTCCCACCACCAAAAGGAAGCATAAAGACACCTTCCACTACTAGATAAAGACTTCTACCACCATCAAAACCAAATACCATCACCCACCAAACCAACACAAGAAATTGAACAAAAAACGATGATAAAGTAGCTGACACCTGAGTGTAACTTCCCCCAGGGCAGTGACCAGCCTCCAAATTCCCCACATAGACACAACACACCAATCCACCAAACACCATCACACCCACGCTGGAGGGCACTAAATTTAGAAAAGCAACTAGTTTTTTGCCACCACCCTCAAGGTTTCCTCGACTGCAAATTCTAGCTTCCTCTCTTATCATGAAAAAAAAGACTCACTGAAAGCCAAAAAAAATGGAAACAAGTGATCTCACATCCCTTCAACTTCTTATCCTCAACCAAAACGCAGTCAATGGCTAGGAAACTAAGCAGTAGGGACCGATTGAACACACCACACCAACAAATTCCCATGGCAAGCACACATAAGCCACTCCCTCTATAAACCTTCCCGCGACGTTTACACTTCCTCTTCAGAGGCCACCATTAGGACCAACACCAAACCATATTTAGGAGTCTAATGTTGGGTTCCCTCATCTTCCCTTGCCTTTTCCTTTCACCACCTCCGAACTCCAATGAAAAATTAATTTTCACACGAATTGCCAACGTGAAGCTAGTAACTCTCAAACCATAACCCATTAACCCCTCACCCCTAACTCGTGAAATCCTTAACTGTTAAATCCACTAACCCCTAAGCCCCTAATCCCTAATCCCTTAACCACTAAATCATTATTCACCTAACCCATAACTACACCTAAATCCCCTAACCCATAAGCCCCCAATCCCTAATCCCTTAACCACTAACTCATTACTCCACTAACCCCTAAATGCACCTAAATCCCCTAACCCCTAACCCCCCAATCCTTAACCCCTTAACCACTAACTCACTATTCCCCTAACCCCTAACCCTAAGCCCCTAATCCCTAATCCCTTAACCACTAACTCATTATTCCCCTAACCCTTATAACAATCCTTAAAACTTGTTGGGACTATCCATTCCAAATGAGAGCAGGTCTAGTTGGGACTTACGATCAGGTTAATTCTCCCTTGTTGGCAAGATCAAAATGGTTAATCTTCGATATAAAAATGTATATCAAATATTTCATTAAAAAGAGGGAACCATACTATCTCTGCCAGGCTATATTGCCTATCAGTCGCTTGGCCTCTTCTAGCTCTCACATGAATGTAGTATTTCTTGACTGGTACAGAAGAAGGTTTCACATTATCAATTGTTTTTTTGGGACAGCGTCTTTCAGTTGTTTCATCACTGTTACATTCTTCAATATTATCCTTTAAATCATCCTAGTCTTTTGTACTCTCTCCAACTTTGTAGTGCTTTCCATTCCTCTCAGTCTCATCTGTTTCCTTAGTTTGTTAAGGACAAGATCAACAGCATTAGGATGTGTTTGCAACAAACAAGGGTATTTCCAGGACACAATTAGGTGGAGCAAGAGTATAATCGCCAAATTTCTCATGAATGTGGGACACTCAAACATAAGCTCTTCTATAGCAATCATTAGGTGCAATGTGGTTATTGAGACTTCATCAAATGTCCATTCTCCAGACTTAAATTGCGTGACAACACTGTGGTTGAGTTTGAAATTGGAGATTGAACATACATTTGGTTTAATTGCAATAGACATTTTCATCAATAAATGTAAAGAAATGGCTAACAAATACTAGAAATTAATAAATAGAGAATACATGGAAACAAGCAACATTACCTACAAAATTGTACATTAAGACACAAAGAATAAAAAAACATTTTGCACAAATAGAGACCAACGAAACTATCATCTTAACCCCTAATCCCTTGAACACTAATTCCCAACCCCTAAACCCTAAACCTCCAAACACTTAACCCCTAACCCATTTAACCCCCTAAACCCTAAACCTCTAAAACCTAAAACCCTCAGCCCTTAAACCCTAATTCCAGACCCCTAACCGATTTAACCCCCTAAACCTCTAAAACCCTAATCAATTTAACCCCCTAAACCTAAACCGATTAACCCCTAACCCCTATCCCGTAAAATCCTTAACTGCTAAATCCCCTAACCCCCTAAACCTGTAAACCCCTAACCCATTTAACCCCCAAACCCTAAACCTCTAAACCCTTAACCGCTAATCCCTAAACCCTTAACCTCTAACCCATTAAACCCCTTAATGCAGTAAGAAGATGCCAAGCCAAACTGCATTACATTTTTACTCACAATGATGTTATTCATTGAAAAAAATTATTCAAACCAAAAAATTTGTCATGCCGTAGGGTAGGGATTAACTCTAAATCGATGGCCTTTTAGGTGCTAATATGTTTTTTTTTATCATACCGCACTTGCCATGTGTTGATTTAGAGAGAAACTACTGCAAGTAATGAGATGGTCCCTAAAACACAGAAGGTCCCACAAATGTGACTTTGTGTCTGCCATGAGTATGAAGGAAACCCTTTAAAATATGCAATAAGAAAACATGTGGAATTGAAATGTTAATTAAGGATAACATAAAAACATGGTTGCAGAGAATTTGATGAAAGACGTAGAAAAAAATAAATAAATTAAAAATTAAATTAAAAAAATGCTACAGTGATGAGACATCCTTGTCAGTCTTTTGGGAAAGAATGAGTCTAAGAAGCTCGAAACAACTCTTGGAGTCATGTTCAATGAGTAACCATAAACTTAGGGGTGTCAGAGTGGCTCATAATCATAGTTTATGGTGGATGATATTCACCATACATAACATTTGTCGTTTAGGTCATTTGTTTGGTGGTCAATGTTGGTGAATCACTATATTATATCATGGTACCATATATTTCCTTTTTAAAGGAAAAAATATATTGAAGATGAAATAAGTTGCATCTCATGTAAATGTTTAATGTCGCGATGTTGTGAATGGTTTGCACATTATATGTATCATATATTTGTAATCACTTCTTTCAAGTTTACTTTGAGAAATAAAGGAAGAGGTGCAGGGCCTTACCATAAGAAGGACTTGCACAAACTCATCTCCTCATATCATTCAAACATTAGCCCATAAATCAAACACATGCCCTAATTTCTCTAGTATGGAAACCCTTGGATGAATATGATAATGAACTCCTCCCAACCACTAGTTCTAGCCAAACTATTGAATATCTTTGGTTGGCATGTATAAATGCCTTTAATGGATCCATGGATATGTATGTAATCCAATTTTGCATTGAAATGATACAAACACCCAAATTAACACGAGGTATAGAAATTTCAACCTTACAACTCTCTCATCCAATATTAAATACTTCACTAATTAGTCAAGGGGTAATCTACTTAACTGTATATTAAAGATTAAGCACTCATATTAACACATGAAAATAATAATAGTATTTAATATAAAGTTATAGTATAGGTAGATGCTAAATTGGCATGTGAGACCCCTTTGTTCGTGGGACAATATATGCCCTTCATGCAATGGTTTAACTATTTAATCCATGGAGGTATACATACCTTAATGTCCCTTGGATTCAAAATTGTGACATTTAAAGGGGAAACACTTTAACACAATTCTAACAAGTAAATACAAACTTAATTTGTATATGTATCAAAGTTAGTCTAAGAGTTGCATGACATGCTTAATTTTGCATGAAATCAAGGGAAATCGTGAAGGGTTAATCACAATAGTCATGTATGGTCGATTATGATTATCATAGGTGTTTAGTCAATTTAGGACACTAAATTGACTAAACCCCAACTGAAGTTGTTGCATGTCCTCATGCAACTATTGCAATGATTCATTTTTCCATGAGTTGATCTTTTATGAGTTTTGACTCCTATAGATTCGTTCCAAACTTTGCTTTATAATATTTTCTTTTGGCAAAGTATAATACATTTGATTTTTTTTATATGGTTGGTTCTTGTGTGATAACCGATTTTTTTTTGAGCAATGGTTCTTATGTAAGAATGCTTTATTTTCTTTGTTGCATCAAAGTTCATGAAAACATTTAGAATCAAATACTCCATTAATGAATTGATCATTTGCAAGGCATATAATCTTTTGGATCATGTTGCAACAATAGTTGGTTGGGAAGTATATGTGGGTGGAAATGAAATGAAAATGTGTGATAGTGTATAACATGTGGATATGAAATGATGTCTCTTCCCCCCCAACTAAAGATATGACAATGTGAAAAAGGCAGTGAGGAATTTTTCCAAAGTTACAATTTTAGCATTCTAATGAATTACATGACTAAAAATTAGAAAACCACATACCTTCACTTACCTTAAATGTGGATGAGTTGTATACTGAAGAGTGTGGCTGTTGATGTTGTTGGATCATGAACTATATAAACAAATGAATTTGATCTGCTTCTTTGTTCTCTTTGTGCTGATGGCAAGATTGGGATCTTTATTGCTGCTGATACAAATTGATTCCTGCTGCAAACTGCTGAAACGATGCAGTCTTCGATCGTTACAAAATCCGATGGTACAATTCTAGTCATGTGAATAAATGTGTTGATGTCGAGCATGAAGAGAATTCATTGGATTACCAACCATTGATGAATGTCGTTAACCAATGCAAGACAAACTCACCATTAATGTCAATGAGTGCCAAGTTACCTAAGTAAATCTTGCAAAGTTCGAATATATGGGCTGATGTCGAGCCACTTGCAAGATCTGACGATCAAAGGACATTGATGTATTCCCATGATTGTCAGTGAGAGAACTTGTCATTAATGCATACAAGCCTCAAGGTACTATTAAGGACTCTAGTCTTGGACCTAGATAATGTGCTGATGTCGATAGGCCAAGACTTGTTAGAAGGAAGGCCTTAAGGAATCCTCCATCATCTAACACGAGCATGAAATAATAATTTTTGAAGGACTATGGATTCAATAATTTGTATTGAAGCAAGGTTTATTTGCAAAATGAAAAGGATAGGAAAAGGAAAATGGAAATGGACAATGAAATATGAAAAATGAAAATGGGAAATAAGCATGTAGGTGAGCTTCTTGCTTTTATTTGTGGAGTAGACAAAAAGTAATGGAAAGTGTATGTGAATGAAGGAAAATGAACAACTAACTCTTGTTGGGAAAATAATGGTGGTTTGCTTTGAATTTCTTGGTTGGATTTACAATTCAAAAAGGGAGGAAAAGTAATGGTCTTGATGGATATGAACATGGACTTGTTCTTATGTTTCTCATGAAATCGGTCATTTGAAAACCAATCGTGCACACAATTAGTTTCCTTCAATGATCATTCGATCATCCGAAATCTGCAAAAAAATTTGACATAAAGAACATAAGTGTGTTAAAAAAGAAGTAGCTAATTTCTTTCTGATTCTTACACAAAAATTAAATATCAAATGAAACAGATTAAGGTAAATCAAAAAGTTCTATATTCAGTCCAATTCATGATATCGATAACAATCTATTTTTAAAGAATAACCATAAAAAAAAAATCAACTCCTTATTGTCGGATGACTTTATGCACTATGCTTAGTAAAACAATTGGCATCACAAAGATTCGTTGTGTTCTTCAAGTTAAAACTTTATAGAAAAATACACATCAACAATATTAATGCTAAATGTTTAGAAATCATCTAAATAATCTTCCAATTGTCTTGCAAACCATTATTAAGAAGTTTTTTTTTTTTTGAATTTTTTTATTTTTATTTTTATTTATATATATATTTTTTAATGAAATAAAGCATGGATTGAATAATTTTCCTTATGAATATTTTTGAAACAAAGTCATGCCAATGCTTCTTTCATGCAATATAAAAATAAAAAGCTTGAAATTTCTAAATTCAAATTCCTAACTATGAAGGAGATGAAGGCAGAGTCCTTCTCAATTTATACAACTTGCATTTGATGCACATGTGATAATGTTTTTGCCTCAAATACTCCATTTGTCACTCATCATGTGCCACCAAACATGAATTCTGCCACATTTTCCTTCAAATAAGGAAATCAGTTCCTTGATTATTTCTTAAAATTGAATTTTATAAAACCGTGACTGTTTTCATAAAAAAAAACATTTTTCTCTCATGCACACTGCGAATTAGTGCTCCGAAGAACCCTGAATTTCTCCCAAATGGCTACGAATTTCAGAAATTTCTTATCTTATTACCTAATTCACCCCGTTCCCGAAAAAACCCATATTTTAGTTTTTTCTAATTCTCTTTGGTTTACTCAGAAAATTTGTTTTAAAATCGAGTTTTTTTGACAATTACGTATTTCGTTTTCTGGCAATTACTTGTGGTTTGATTTGTTTTTATTTGCAGGTTTTGAAGTATAATGGCTTGTATCTCACAGAGAAGTTCAGATCGATCTCCGTCATTCCAATTTCTTGCAATGGAATCTGCAATCTTCTCTTCATCAACAGTATGAAATCTTCTCTTTATCAACAATTTCTTCATATGATAAACTTCCATTATCTGTTCCTGCAATTGAATTTGTAATCTTCTCTTCATCAACAATTTGCAATCTTCTCCTCATCAAAAATTTGCAATCTTCTCCTAATCAACAGTTTGTTCATGTGATATACCTTCATTGTGTGCAATTTTTTTTTAAAATGATTTCTAATAACTGTTGTTTGAGGGAAAACGAATATGGAAAAGAGAAGTTTTTTTTTTTAAAATTGCAGTGCATGGGTCTTTGTGTGGATTGAAGGACTGTATATATACGTAAAGCCAAGCCAAGGCTGGCCTCATGCGTATGCGTGGGTCTTATTTCCATGAGTCATATTTTTTTTTTTTAATTTTTTTTTTTTTAATTTTTTTTTTTTTTTAAATTGATTTGTTAATAAAATTATATATTATATTTTCAAAAATTTAAAAATATACATATATATTTCATTAAACAAAACAATTATTGAAATTAAAAATTTTCATCATTTTTAAAGTTTATTGTAAAATGAAATGAAATGATGAAAACATAATTTATTATTATTTTTAACATAAATTTTTTTTTTCTTCTGATCCTCTAGATCACACAAAGTGTAGGAGGAGAGCATACTGAAGAAATTATTAATTTTTATTTTTATTTTTTTATTTTTTTTAGATGTAAGAAATAAGGCTACCTAATTACACTTCCCCGGCAACGGCGCCAAAATGTTTAGTCAATTTAGTGTCCTAAATTGCTAACATAAATTATCAACCAGGACTAGTAAACTCATGAAGTGTGATGCACTATATGTGCCTAAGTATCCATTTTTCTTACTTCGTTGATTTTAGTGTTTTATTGATGTTTTGAGGTTTTTATGTTTGATTCTTAGTATGCTACTCTATGCTAAAAATATGAAGTTAGATTTATGTCAAAATGGGAGAAAATGAAATGTTAATGAATAAATGAAAACAGAGTTTATTTGCAAGTTCTCTTCTTAACTAGAAAATGATGAAAACAAGGAGTCCTAATCCATGGATATTACAACTTTTAAATGAACATTCATGAAATGAAAAGTAACTCAAAACACTACAACTTAATCTGATTCATTTAGTGAGAGATTTGTTGGAAGAGCTTGTGAAAAAGATTAAATCTAATGCAATGAAGATCTCCTAAAACATAAAAGGAAATGGTGAAACAAACAGTAACTTAGAACATTACAGTGAAATATCATTCATTTGATAGAGGTTTATTGGAAGAACTTGAGAAAAATATTACTATAATGTAGTAAGGATCAACTATGAAATGCTGAAACAACTTATAACATTACAACTAAATCTCTTTCATGCGTTAGAAGTTTATTGGAAGAGCTTTTTGAAAGAGATTAATCAAAATGTGATAAGGATCTTGTGTGAAGCAAAAAAATCAATAACTCACAATATTACAACTTAGTCTCATTCGTGAATTAGAGATTTATTGGAAAAGCTTTTGAAAGAGACTTAACTGCAGTGTAATGAGGATCTTATTTTTAACTAAATAACAAAAAATGAAATGTGAATAACTCAAAATATCACAATTGAATCCTATTCATTTAATAGAGATGTATTGGAAGATCTTGAGAAAGAGACTAACTGCAATATCATGAAGATCCTTTATCTAAGCAAATGACATGAAACATAATGCTAAAAGCTACGATTTCAGAAAGCAATCTAAGTAAAGAAATATAACAAAACAGAATTGAAAATGACTTATCCAGAAAACATGTAAAACCTCCTTGAATAGCAGGGGCCCTCTGCTACCAATTTGGTGTAATCCTTAGCTCCTTGAAGATGTGATCAAAATAGCATCAAAGAACTAAACTTCTTTATTGATAAACTTCACAAATCTACATCTCATTCCATCTTAAGCTTTGTTACAAAACACTCTCTAATCCTTTCTCTTCTTCTCCTATTTTTTCATTACCCATGATAGCAGAAAGCTTTTCCTATTTATACAAAATATGAGAAGTTGTCTCATTAATGGGAGTCCATGAATCTCTCCCTCCATCTCTAGAGTTATAATCAAAATAGGAAATGATAAGACACATGTCTTTTTATAGTTTCAACACAAATAAGAAATGAGACATATCCTCTTAGAGTTTCAATACAAAAAGGAAATGATAAGACATATGTCCTCATGATCCCATGATCTTCCCCACTCAAATTCGAATTTGGTTTTGGGAGGCCACATAAAGGTCTTTTAGAAGCTTCCTTTTGACCTACACATGTCAAAAAACTCATAACACATATATAGATATATGAAACTGTGTTAATTTTCTAGTTTCTAATCATAAATTCACTTTAAATACATAAAATAAATAACTTTGGAAGACAAGGATCCTAAACCATATATTTATGAAAATGGTTACTTGATGTAGGGTTTTAGGTCAAATGGCTATGAAATAAGAGCTAAATGGTTATGACATAATGGAAATATGTATGAATATGGAAAACACTTTTGAGACTCAACAATAGGTATGTTAGTTTGGTTTTCCCAATCCATAAATTTTACACATTGTTACTATTGTTAAACGTATGTTATGTTGGTTTACTTGTTCAACATCATGAACATTTGGTTGTGTTCATTAAAGGCATTTTAGTTCATTGAAAAAACCAATAGTTTTTCAAGTTGGTCAACTTAGTGAGTTGTGTGTCATGTCAATCATCTTAATGAACAACATGTCATGTTGATTAATTTATTTATTGACATGTGCATTCCATTGTCATTGTTAGTGATGTGTTAGGTTGGTTATTAACATCTATTTTTTATTAACACTATCTTGGAGATTAACCCTATCAACATGCATTTTTAACTACAATTGCGAGAGGTATGTTAGCTGGTCAACCCCATCAACAACATTTATGTTCAATTACAAATGTTGAGGCATACCACATTGGTCACCTGATTACCAACATGTACCTTTTGGTTATCACTAGTAGAAGCGTGTTAGGTTGGTCAGCTTGATCAACTACATGTATGGTTGGTTACAAGTAGTAAAGCCTCATTTGAATGGTCAATGAAATAAATAGTGTGCAAATATTGTTACCAATATTGAATACATGTTTTGTTGGTTAACTTAGTTAAAATCACATAAATTCAATATGATTGTTCGAGGCATCCAAGGACACTCAACCCATTTAAAGTAGTGCATAACATTGATGAGGGCTTTTTTATTGCTTGGTGGGCGAAAATAGTGTGTTATTATTCCCCCACAAGTGTTCAATATTTCCATGTGACATGTTCACCCCTCATGGGCCGAATTTCCTTCTTAAGGGGGTTGTTTATTTAAGATAGGGTTAGGTTCAAGTCTAGAGTGAATTTCGTAGAATAGATACCACTTAGTTGTGACTGTTGAGTTAAAGTAGTGCTTTCATAGGTTTTGAGATGTTTCTACCACATTGCAATGTCTAAAATCAATTAATTGCCACTTGCTTGTGTTCATGAAAACAATTTCAATCCAAAAAACAAATGTATGTGAAAGCAAGTTAAATAGCCCAATGCTCATTGACCAACACCACCAACATTACTAGATTGATATCATTGCTTGTATTTGTTGGGGTTCAACCTCATCCCAACTAACATAAGTCATTTGTTCCACCATTATGTACACATGCATACTTCTAAAAAACATGGCAAACTTGACCATTGTCATACCTTACAAACGAATTTCAAAAGCATTGTTACATTTGCACCACAACATATACATATGTGCAATTTGTATCAATATTTCCTAAATTGCTATATAGTTTGCTAAATTGCAATATTATACCACCTTGACACCCCTTAAACCCGATGAAAATCTTTGTATTGATTTCACGACCCTATCCATTTTTCAATTTCCTTAAGTTAATCTTATAGCACCCTCCATTAAAATCATTACCTACTCTTACATATATTCATTTACTCTATAACTCAACAAAGATTAAAACTACAACAATAATATAATTATAATAGTATATAATTGAGATATCTTCACATCTAAAACTAATGATATATTAAGGCTGATATGTTTCATTGCTTCCTTGAGAACCTTTTCCCTAGACCAACAAGGACTCAAGAGGCTCTAGTGACCCTCATTGCAAGGAAATGCACAAAAAAGGCAGGAACTTCCAAACCTTGGGGAATCCTTCCCGCTCTCTCGAATTTCGGAAGGTAAAAACAAATATATTACGAGGGAAAATTTCCCAATCCACGGATAGAATGCTGAAAAAATGAAAATAAATTAATAAAATTTCGGAAGATAAAAACAATGAGAAGGTAAAAAAAAATACATTAGGAGGGGAAATTTTCCAATCCACGTATAGAAGGCTGAAAAAATGAAAATAAATTAATAAAATTTCGGAAGGTAAAAAAAAATGCATTAGGAGGGAAAATTTCCCAATCCACGGATAGAACGCTGAAAAAATGAAAATAAATTAATAAAAAATGGTGGTGAATTTTTTTTTTTTTTTTACTGAAATCTGAAAAGGTAAAAACAAATGCATTTGGAGGGAAAATTTCCCAATCCATGGATAGAAGGCTGAAAAAATAAAATAAATTAATAAAAAATGGCTGTGAATTTTTTTACTCTTTTTATTAAAATCCGAAAAGGTAAATTCAAATGCATTTGGAGGGAAATTTTAAAATGAAAATAAATTAATAAAAAATGGTGCAGAGTTTTTAAATTGAACCTACTCGGGATGGATGAGGAGAAATAGAATCCCAACCAGCATATTTTGAATAGGTACTCCCACCTTGTTATAATTTCCAGAAGTTCAGGAGCCCGCCCTGGAGCCTTATCAGATCTAGTCCTCCCTGGAGCAAGTTAGTGACTGGGAATGCTTTTTGCGATTGATTTGCTGCCAACTTCTTTCATGCCCTAATGGGGACAGGTGTGGTCAGTAGATAAACAAATACCTGGCTTTCTTTAGTCCCCTACCTCTCTAAGAAAATGAATGAAACTTCTTCTAAGAGAAGCTTATGAGAATCACTCAGCAAGCTACAGCTTTATTGATTTAGCCACCATACCCGAAATGCTAGGATAACACTACCGTAAGGGTTAGCTACCCGAAATGATAGGGAGGATAATTCTAGTAGAAAGTTATCCCATCAATATCACATGAAAATGAATTGATTGATTGTTGAGGGATTTCTTAATCAATGCTGTAATTAATGGAGGGGTGAATTTTCTTTACTCTTCTTACTGAAATCCATTAGAACCACAACCTCATTGGAACCACAGCAAAAACTGGTCCAAGCGTTTCAAATTTGTGCTGACTAGTTAATGGGGCAGTATGACCTTGGTAATCGATGAGGGATGCCATGAGAATCACCGTTAACCCAGCTCAGTCCAGTCCAAAGGAAACGGGGGCAGTAGTGGAGGTTGTGGCTCACGTGGCTACTGTGGGGGTAGCGGTGATGGAGTTACAGTGGAAGTGATGATCGTGGCAACCGTGGTTATGGTGGTGGTGGTTTTGACGGTGGAAACTGAAATATGATGCTACCCTAGGTTTTATTTTTTTCTGCAAGTGGTCTTATGTTTTGGTTCTGTAATAATCCAGTTGGTGGTAGAGCTCTATGCTAGTAACTGTCCCTGGGCTTGGTGTTTCAATGTTCTGTAAACTCACTCTGGTTTTTTATTTGGATTTCTGTGGCTCTGGTTGAACCGTATCAAAGCAGAAATATACAAATGTATGGTTTTAATAAGAAAAGGAGGACCAGGAAGAAATCGAAGCCGTAACTCAACCGACGGCAGACAATGATGAAAACAATCAGCCGACGGATGTGTCCAACCCAGATGATGATCAAGATGCTTCTGGCAGCGATGAGGCCGAAACTGATGACAAGGTAATTTTTTCAAACCTTGTTTCTTGATGAAATCAACATCTTTCTTATTCTGTCTCACATTGTCCTGCCACTTGTTCTACTCATGATCTATGTTCATTTAAGTTTTAATCTTCAGCCTTTTGTGATTATATCTGGAGTTCGTTAATTTATGGCATTCCCAAGTTCGTTGGGTTTTAAATGATACATTTTATTTTGAATTTTTTTTTGTTAGTTTTCTTAAGGAGCATGAAAAATCTGATTTACTAAATTACAAAATAATGGATTCAGAAATCTGTCTAAACATACAAAATACTCTGACTAGAAATGTATATACTGGCAGTTATCCCTAAAGGTGAAAGCATATACCTAAGGTAGTTCTTCTAGTCAAGATTTGGGAAGATTTGTCTTTCATTGTTGTGCTACTCTGACTAAAAACAAATATACTGACATTTATCCCAAAAAGTACAAACATATACCTAAGGTAGTTCATCTAGTCAAGATTTGGGAAGATTTGTCTTTCATTGTTGTGTTTGAAGACGTTGGGAAGATTTTGGGAAGATTTGTCTTTCATTATTGTGCTTGAATATGTTGGAAAGATTTATCTTTCATTGTTGTTCTTGAAGATGTTGCAACATAGAATTATATTGTAATTCATTTTCTTTTTGTAATTTCAATCACAGCACTATATAATATAATAATAAGTCACAACACTAGGGTGTCAGGATCAATCTCAAACAGCTTTTCCACTATCTTAGTATATGCGGTCTCATGGTGCTTTTCGTCTGCAACAATAGTTCCACATATTTGAGCCAATTTCAAATCACCACATCCTTTAGCAAATCTTGCAGTGTTGCCATGTGATACGAATGTTTCTCTCTCCTGGAAAGAAGTGTATAGGAAGCCCAGATAGGGGCTATTTTCTGTGCATGGATCCTAAATAAGCCAAAACGTGAAGTCAGATAATATTCATCAATTGTGCGTGGATCCTAAATAAGTAAAAATGTGAAGTTAGATAATATTCATCAACAATATCTTGCAGAAAGCTCCCAACATGCAATATAGAAAATCCAGTAAAATAGCGTTACAAAATGCAATCCCAAAGCCTGTTGACGCCAATAGTAAATGTAATAAAATACTTCGACCATATGTTTGTAAAGTTTAAATGCTTGTGTAATCACTTAAAATTCCAGAACCAATCAAATACTGTCTGGTTTTCTCAACCTGTGTCATGTCCACTCGACCACACAAGTAAAGATACTTATTAAGAAGATCACCATGTCTATTTTCCTCGGACAACTCCACCTTGCCCAGGATGTGGGACTGGCACCAGTTTCATCTCTTACACCATCCAAGGTGTTGAGCATGGTCTGGTAAGTGGGCAATGCTTCCTCAGTAATCATATCTCCCACAAGGCAAACTAAATAGTCATCTGGTAATTCAAGTGACCACTCCCGCAACTCTAACTTCTTCAAGGAAGCCCTCAAAGAAGCATCAGACAAAAAGTCCTGACTCATGTGGCTACCAAGACTTCTCAACAATTTTTAAATGAACCAATATATTGTCTTCTGCCCATTCCTTGAGTGATTTAAAGATCTCAATCTTCTCAAGTGGCATGGAGTGATTTAAAGATCTCAATCTTCTCAAGTGGCATGGAATGCGTCACCTGTTAATGAACTTCACGTGGTTGGATAAAATCGAGTCAAAAACATATTATTAAAATACCTTGGCACAATGTTATGTTAAAGCAACTTGAATGTAATGGAAATTACTGTATTTACCTCAGCACAACAGTCAGTGCACAATCAATGCAAGCATAAAATTAGAAAAGAAAAATTGGACAACAAAGTATTGAAAATAAGGAGCTAAAACGGTATTAAAACGGTATTATAGTGAAAATTCCAAAAGAAAATTTGCTAGCACATTGTTCACCTATGGCTGTGAGGTATTCAGAAAACTCTCTGATCGTATTTTTCTTGACATACGATAAAATTATATAAGAAATGAACTAAAAGAGTTTTTTTTTTTTCTACTTTTCGTTTAAATATCTACCTTATAACCAGGTTTTTCACCAATTTTTCCAGAGTAAAACCACAAGAGGATACCAAGGGATCCTTCCCACTTTCATGGATGTGGAATCAACCCAGGAACTTGCTATCCACATGTCTAACAACATCCCTTGGGCTACCCAGTTGAGCTAATCCCTTGGGCTACCTTATGGCTAGTTTATCCAAACAGTGAATCTCTTTACTGTGCTAGAAAACTGATAATATAGTAGAAGAGAAAGTTTAAAGACTGAAAAACAAACAAGACATGCTTAAGACGAGAAAATTTGGCCTGAGTTAGAGAAAAAAGGAAAATTCGATCTTCCTTTACAAACGAGAAAATGACGAATGCTAAAACCAAAACGGGAAACTTTTTAGTTTTATCTTTCTACCTTCTAGAGTTTTTATCCATGATTTTACATAAATCTCTCTACTGTGCTAGAAAAATGACAGAAAAAGCTTAAAGAACAGATAAGAACTAGCAAATTGCTGACTTATTTTGTTGAAATAACAACATCTACAAAGTAGCCGCTGAAGAACATACATGCAGAAGACGATGAGAAAATCTACCATGATTTCAATATTGAAAACAAAAATTCTCTAATGATCTTCCTTGACACAAAAGATGGAATAATAGAAGAGGCAACCTTTTCCCTTCATATTTGAATCTTGTAACGATATCATCCAAACTAGGATTTTATTTTAATTTCTATTGTGCTGAAAAAATAACAATAAGTTTGTCGGAGTTTAAAGAACCTACGAACACACACAAATTGTTGAATATTTCATTTAAATGGAAACACCTCCAAAGCGGCTGCTTAAGGCCAAACATGCAGAAGACTAATAAGCAAATCCTACAGATATGTGATCGCCATTTGCTGGTAAAAATACTGTATCCTAAGGAAGAAGCTAAAATCATGATCAGGCAAGTACCAGGGCCATATCGAGACAAACTATCAAGCCGATCAGCGCAAAATAAACATCTCGGCAGTTAAAAACATATCAATATCTTATCTAATATCCACAATCCTATCAAAGCATTCAAATCTTCCTCCGAAAAAGGGAAAAACAATCAAAAAATTCAATAAACTAAGTGCTGGATCTCCATGATCCTAAAATAGGGGCTAAAGATCAGCCATAATACATTTCAGTTGAAGAGCAGAGAAGCCAATAATGGGAAGAAATAGGAGATTAGAAAGGAAAATAGGGAAGGAAATAAGGTCAATGAAGCAGCGCATGTTTCCATTGTCAGACTGGGGGCAGCTGCTGCTGTGCCCAACATTATCATGACAACGACCAAGAAAGTTGCAAATACGGATTTAACTAAGCCAACCATTCTTTCTCACTCACAAGAAACCTGGTGCTACAAAAGATAATGGGAAAAATCAAGCACAGCTCTTGCCAAAAAAGCCTGAATCTCAAACGAAGCACCGCTTAAAAGTATAATATTCGAGTCTTAAAAAGCCTGAATCTCAAACCAAACACTGTTAGAAAGTATAATATTGTTCCCGAGACTCGAAATCTCAATCATCTTGTGTACGCATTTGTTGTAACAAAAAACAATTGGTGTTAATCTCTGTTTGAAGACTTTGTATTCTGCATTTTTGTCCTTATTTTGTTTTTTCTTGTGACTGGCTGTAGAATACTCTGCCGGTTGAGCTAAAATCCTCTAAACTACTGTGTGAATTGGCTGAGTAATACATGTGTGCAATGAGTGGAGTTGAAAGGGGATTAGACTCAACAAAATCTGAGCTAATTTTTTTTTTAACTCATCCTCTAAACTACTATGCGAATTGACTGAGTAATATATGTGTGCAACGTGTAGTTGAAAGGGGAGTAGACTCAACAAAATCCGAGCTAATTTTTTTTTTAACTCATCCTCTAAACTACTGTGCAAATTGGCTGAGTAATACATGTGTGCAATGAGTGGAGTTGAAAAGGGAGCAGACTGCCACAAAATCTTAGCTAATTTTTTAGTTAACTCATCCATCAAACATGTGTCCAATACTGTTGTGTATATCCTTTATAGACTGTCTGCGTATCTCCACTCTGGTGCTATTTGTTAGCTGTAGTCTACTATGAGTAGATTGCGTGGAGGCTGAGCTGAATAGATGCAGGAGGGAGGCTAAGGGGAATCCAACTGTTCAACTCTGAAATAACTCTGCCTCGAAAATTGCCAATTAAAACTTACCAGAACATGTGTACAGGCTGCTGTGTGGAGCATTCTCTGGTTGCTGCATGGAGTTTCGAACTAACAGAGCGTATATCGAATTTCCCTTTCTTGCAATGAATATGCGTGGAACATAAAGGGGGATTGAGGTTGGGTATACAACAATTTGTGGTATCTACAGAATTCAATGTTCTCGTTCCTTGTCTTGGCTTGTTTGGCACTTGAACTTGTGGATGCTCCAATCACCCTTTGACTCGGCCTTTGACTTTATCTTAATTTTCCATGTCATTTTCCTTGCCCCTTTGACTTGGAAAAATAATAAAAAAATCACCAGTTATTAATTTTTTTGAATTTTTCTTACTTTTTGCCACTAACATTAGAGAAAGTGGGTTTTGAGGGGGTAATAATGATTTTTTTTTACCCTCAAAGTGTACATGGGAAGAATTTTGGGATGGAGAGCATGAATTTTTAGTACTTATAAGCTCTCAACATCTGACATGCTCACTTACAATTTTTAATAGACAGATTTCCCACCCCGAGTCTTCTTATTTCTGAACTAAGCTTTTTTATAAAAATAATCATAATCTTCATCATCCTTATAGTCGTTTAGTGATGGGTTACCCATCAACAGAAGCCTCATGACCTTCGTCCTCAATTCTTACATACTCCTCATTCTCCTCCATAGCCGATGCATATTCATTAGGGGGTTGACTTTAGTTGTAGAATATTCACATATTTCAAGGTAATTATAAATAATTTTCAAACTAACAACTTCATCTCACCACTATGGAATAGAAGAAGATAATTGTGGAACTAATGAGATGACCAATAACTCCCAGTAATAAATTAATTTGATGCTTGCAATCCTAGTGATGTGAAATTAATAGGAGGAATGAATTGGCCATTGCTAGAACCGTGCACATTAGCCGATAAAGAAGTGGATGGGTCTTTGTTGTCCAAGTGAAGGCTTATACCCTCCATCACAATTTTTGTACATGGAACGGTCCAGCTACATGCAAGTTTTATTGCCTCTTTCGTTGCCAAAGTGCCAATGATGTCTATGTATGTCACGTTGTGAACTTGAACAACGAAACTATGATTGTTGCATGGTTTTAATTGATTGTGGCATCACAATGGAGGGGCACAGTAATATTGATCCATAATATTGGGATTTGAGATGTTAATCATGTTCACGTGTTGGAACATTATTTGTTGGGCATACCCAGAATCCCCTGCCATGTTTTTATGCGTACTGATTCATTTTTTGTGCAATTGAGAGAATAGCCATTAACAACCATGTCTCAAACTATATCTTCTAAATCCCTGCTGCCAAGACTTCCAATACTTATTCCGTGCCTAGGCCCACGAACTAGTTTTTTGATTTCAATATTTGAGCTTTGTGTAACTATAGAAACACAATAATATCTTGTTGCAATTGTGCAATTCTGAATCACTACATCTTGAGAGGTTGAGATGTGAATTCCATTTGTATTTGGACTATCCCCGGGAGCAACAATTTCCAAGTTCGACTTGAACATGTGTTGACCAAGCTATTTCAAAATGGATTTTTGGACTGTCCTTGAACTTCAAATATCTCAAATGTAAATTTGAGCTATAATATACCATAAATGATGTGGGGACACTATGGAAAATATGGTTTTGGTCTTGGCTGTAATCACCAACCCACCATTTTTGGGTCATCCCATCAATAATGCCTCTGCTATCAATAGCTAATACTTGGACCTTGGAGAACATAAGCTATTCATTGTTGTCTTGGACGAATTTGGTAGAATATATTATCCTTAGACTTGGCACCCAAGCTGAGGGAAGTCCATGTTATGTGATGCATCCTCAGACTTTTGGAAGTCATCGAGAGTAAATAGATATCTTATTCCATGCATTTTTTGGGAGATAGTAAGGCTAGATATTTGTCATGTTAATTAGTGGTCAAGAAATATTCATTATGCAATTGATGGCATAATCTATTAGTGGTCGTAGCTTGTGGAATATAAATTTTCATACATGATTGTTTTAAGATGGCTGCAAGGATGAGAATCATTACATCTGATTATGCAACACATTGTGTCTGAAAATGTTTGCACTGTGGAGAAGTTAAATTGGAATAGGGGCAATCTTGTTTGTTGCAACAACAAATATGACATTCTTTTATACCAAGATCTTACTAAGCTAATTTTTTCTCTTTCAAGATTATTTTACTAGTAGTGTTCAATGTTCTAAAATGTGTTGTTATCAAAATTTGACTTTTGAAGCCAATGGTATTTTTGCTTTAAAAATACATCTATAGCTTGTTTTTTTGGACATTTACTGTAGTTATAGTTTATAAGCTTCAAATTCCATGAGCACTGATTATAATTTAGTTCACTTATCATATATTGGAAATTTGAAATTGCATCGTGATGCATGCCAATCATATAAATAGTCAAATTTTCATTTTAGGATCCTATAATTAATTGTGGAACAAAATTTTTTATTTTCATATTGAACTATAGTGTTTAGCGTGTCTGTTTCCATAATGCAATTTGCAATTGACAATAACTGAAGGGGTTGGTCAAATTTGAAGGTTGTTGGTACCTTCTATTGTTGGTCATAGAGTCTGTTTGATTTTTTGTACAAAATTTCAATTTATTTGCATGCAATTTTTGGGCTCATAAGTCATTTTTTTATTAACCGTGTTAGTGCCCAAATCATATTACCATAAATGGAATCACAGGATATTTTTCCAAGAGATGGTTAAGAAACGGAAGGAGTATTTAAAAACATCTATAATATTTTTTTAGAAGTACCATAGTACACAATAACATTGAGTACTATCATGGGAAAGGAATGTTTGGATGTAAGTTTGGTTGCATTGTAGGAGGAAGGCTTTACTTCAGAGTAGCCTTGATCTGAGTTGTTGATCGGATTGTTTGAACTATATAGAAAAATAATTATTTTTTACTTTGTGTTTAGATTATACATGAAAATTAAAAATTCTAACATTTAATAAAATCACAAATCTCACGTTCTTTTATACCAATTTTTGTTCTTTCAAGATTATTTTCCTAGCATTGATTATTGACTAGTTTATGGATGGAGGAGAATCAAGATTAAAACTTGAAGTTTTGAGTGCTAGGTGGGGAAGTTGTTGTTGTAGATTGTGAAGACTTGAAGAGTTTCCATTGTATAATGCAAATTTGTCATGAATTTCTTGTAAATTTAAATCATGAACACAACAAATTGTTA
This sequence comes from Pinus albicaulis, assembly GCA_034641835.2. Lineage (NCBI taxonomy): Eukaryota > Viridiplantae > Streptophyta > Pinopsida > Pinales > Pinaceae > Pinus > Pinus albicaulis. The sequence continues at coordinate 506,003,528 of CM076582.1, forward strand.
GGATTTTTACCATGTCTTTTGGGAGGATGGATTAGAGCATTGAACATTAAGTGGATTTAAGATTGCAAATGGGAGGCTGGATGATCAAAATGGTAGTTAGAGACACCATTTCCTATCAAAGTTAAAATCCCCAAATATTTGTACTACGTGGAGTAAGGATAGAGCTAAACATTAATGATTATAACTATAGGTAGAACCAATTCTCAACTGATTGGAAACTGTGTTTGATCATATTTTCTAGACTTGAAAATAACATATTCAAGAATATCGTAGGATCATATCAACATACACCAAAATTTCCAAGGAGCATGGCATGAAGTTGTGAACTAAGATGCACAAAGTTCAATTTTTCCATTATTAAGAGTCAAATCCAAAATCATGTTTCAAAATATGGTAATACACAACAAATATAATAGCTTAGGAATAAGTGGAAAAGAAGGCCCTCATGCTTTTGTGCAGTGTTGTTCCAATTGCATGAAGTTAATTTTTTGGATATACTGGATATTGGGCCTCTTAACCTTGCTAAGTAGTCCTTTTGAGGTTGCATCTAGGTTTCCCATGTTAAAGATAATAAGGTAGATGTCTAGTATGCGAAACTAGTCATGATTTTGGTTTGTCTCATCAATCATAGTTGATTTTTTCTAGAAGTGATTAGGTAAAGCATATGTGAAAAACCAAACTTAATATTTTCAAGGTTTGTTTTTAATCTGTTCCCTAATTATTAACAATATATACAAACACTGATAAATTCCAAAGTAGTATTGGAAAATGAGATGAAACCAAACTTCCATTTTGGTGACAGACATAGTGGTTGGATTGAAGTGTGGGAACCGTGGGATAACAAAAGGATTTTCTCTTCCCTAGAGGACCCTCTTAAAAATATTTGGGACAATAATCAAGATACGAAAATTGAATAATAAAGAAACCTTCGGAGTATAGATACACTTCATAGTAATTTTTTTTCCAGTTTGAATAGATCCACTTGTACAATTCTAATATAGGTGTTGTGAATCAGACTTCAGTGCATGTGATTCACAGAAAGGGTTTGTGACCTCTTTCTTAGAGAACTCTACCATTGTGACCTTTATAGCTTGGGCTCATAAGGAAACATGCACATTTAAAGTCCATGCTAATAGAGGGAATTTATTTTCAACATGTTTTGTGGTTTTTTCTTGACCCATTAATGAATGACACCTATGATTAATAACTCTTTGGTAATTTTAAATATTGTAAAATTGATTACAAATTATAGTCTTTGAAGTGGAGGGGTTTATTTGAGACCTAAACCTTGAAAGAAATAGTCTTTGAGGATGAAAACACACGTTTTCCCATCACTCCTTTTTCTAGGCACAACACCAAAATTAGAATAGTGTCTTTGCATATGTTAGAAAATAGATAATGGTCATCAAGTTGGTTTTGTGCAAACAAATTTATTGTTGCTCTAATTTTTTCTTTTTATTTACTATAAAATCAAGAAATTTCACCCAAAATATTAAGGTTTTCCCCATGATAGACTTGACAATAATTTGAAAGCTTGCTTTGATTTCAAAGCCCTCTCAAATTAAGGTCCCCTAACATTTCCATTGTTACCAATTTTTTTGTTAAGTACTTTTTGTTCAAATATTTTGTTGAAAACTTTTCATGCAACCTCAAGTCCAAAGGAAATATTTTGTTTTTGGCCTAAGTGATCTTGATTGAAATGTGTTAACTATCGATCTATCTATGAGTACATCCAAGAATATTACTTTACCATACCCCTAAGAACACATCTAAGCCATTATTTTTTGTGCTTGGACTATCATGTTAGTCCCTAAAGAGAAGTTTGGGTTCTTCCATTGCTAATAGAAACAATCATAGAGCTCTTTCCATATGATCCATGTTAACATATTTTCAAGTTTCTTTGTGTATGTCAGTTCCTTTGAGCAAACTCAAACCAACAATAACCTAGGTGCCTCTGTTTGCACTACCTTTAATCTCTGACACTTTGTTATTGCCACTTCAAGGCATTCCTTCATTGTGTGAGGCAAGGGATGTGTTGACTAGTTAGTGAATAGTAAACACCCCAATATTTGTGGTGTTCTCGGCCTTAATAGCTTTAGTAGAAGGCTTAGAAATTGACCTTTTCCTAGAGGAATAACCATAAATCTCTAGGAAAGTTTTGCAGTCACTCCCAAAGTTCCCTCTATGGCTCAGGCTCATAAGGAAACATGCTCATTTAAAGTCCATGATAATAGAGTTCATTTCTTTGCAATAAGTTCTATGGTTTTATCTTCACCTCTTAATTGATGACATTTATGATTAATAACTCTTTAGTAAAGTTTAATATATTGTAAACTTGATTACATTAAATTATAGTATTGGAGTGCTAATACTCTAATATTATGCACTTGGATAACTCATTATATTAAAAGGTACCCCTTCAATGAAATTTTAGGGATGTCTTTGAGAAAGTGGCATTCATGGGACACCTACCCTAGTGGAAAAGATGTGTCCTTGACCCACATGTGTTTGTATCTGTATGTGTGTGTTAAAGGGGCTTCCAATATGAGGATGAGTTGCATTACCCATGAGATGCATTATCCAGACACTTATAAATATGCACATTTAGATTGGGTTACTTTTTACATGGACACATTTAGTTTTCTCTGTAAACAATTTTATTTTCCCCAATTTCTCACAACTTCATTGTTCTTTTAACAATTTTCATTATAGAATAAGACAATTTTGTATGGTTAAATTGTATTGCACACACACATTTTTCATTTCCTCTGAAGGACCCAAATTTCTTGGATAATGATACATAGGATTGAATTGGAAATTTAAATGGAAAACAAAATCTGGCATCATTTGGACATAGCAAACATAAGTTGCTCTGAGACATGTTTGGATTTGAAAAGAGAAAGAAGCAAGTGCTAAAAATGTTATGTGTTATAACTTATTTTCATTTCAAACATTTGTACAAAATTTGTCAGTTTGATAGGTACCCCAATAAGAAATTGATCACAACAACATTAACACTTGCAGATTCAACATGTACGATTAGAAAAGTTCGCATGAGTCCTTCCTATTATCACTTTGTACTTTTTTTGATGCATGCGAAATAACCGTTTAGGTTGACCCTAAGTACCACCAATAGAACTACTAAATTTACACCATATGAAAATACTTGAATTCTTTTGATGGAAAAATAATTGCCTCTTTTATTATTCGAAGCATCCATTGTATCTATATACTGTTCATAAACATAATAGTTTTAAAAATAGTAGTGAAAAAACATCTTGCACAAAGAAATAATTAGATCATACTAGCAAGCCAAGAACCTTCAAATTATTAATGGCACCATTGCGCAAAGGTGCAGATAATGGGCATTTAACACATGCCTCAATCTTGATATAATATAAAATTTTGAATGATTGGTTTCATGTAAATGTACTCCACAACATGCTATATTGTGATATGTGCGCACATATTTTCTCAAGCTCCACACAGAAGAAGGTTTGAGAACTAATGAAAAATATTTATGATGTTACTTGTTTAAAAAATTGAGAAAGCCTCAAGGTTTACAATCAAAATCTAGAAATTTTGTTTCCTGGTGGAATGTGAGACACTCTTGGATTTGTATAACGCTTTAGTGTTTGTTTAGGATCTAGTTAAGTGTGAATGAATAAAAGCTTTCTATCATTGTTCTATATTGGACTCCTATTCTATCTAAGTTATCAAGGGCAAGTTAAAACTTGATTAGACTAAGGGACAATATATTCCATTGCCAAACTTTAACCTTACAGGGAAGTGCACTACACTTATTTGATACTTCCACACATTTTGAGGGCATGCCAATAGAAATTTTATTGTTGTTGAATACAATAGCATTGGTTAGTTTTATAAAAGTTCTCTTTGTCAAATATGTTGTTTTCATGAAGTAATATTTCCAACCAAGAGGATAAATACTAGGCATGTCTAGAACATAGTGGTAATATTTCTTGCCTGTATTTGCGATTTATTAGTATTCCACCACTAATAACTTCATTACGTAGTTTTCTGTTTAGTAGTATATTACAACAATGACTTGTTAAAGGAAAATGATTCTATTTTGTTTGAACGTCATAAACTGGAAGGAAATCTAGCTTTGAATTAGAAAATGAAATAATTTCTGAAAAAATATGTTTTTTGATCAAATATAGGCTCGTTGCCTGATCATTAAAAAAAAACAATCATGACAATAAACAATGATTTTGGACACGATGAATTACATAACTTTCCAGCTCAAAAACAAGTTAGCATATTATGTTTTGTCTACATCAGAGAAAAATGATTGAGTAACCTTAAGTTTTCTTTGAATATTTATAGAATCATTTTAGAGATTCTAAATGGAAATTGTGTGTGCTAATGTTTCTCAATTAATTACAGGGAAAACAAGGGGCATACATAATTTTTTGGCTTATGGGAATTGGATTCCTTTTCCCTTGGAATAGTATGTTGATAATTGAAGATTACTATATTGAAACTATATTCCTGGTTAGTATCACAATTTACAAAGTCCTGTCTTAGTCCTTTTTAGTTTCTCGTTGTAATCTTGTGTCAGCAAAACTTTTCTCCACCTATTAGATTTTTACTAACTAGTTTTATTGTTGAAGTGTCACTGCTTCTTAGAGATAACTAGAGGAAACGATACAACTACAAAAGTGGAGCATGAGACATTCTTAGTAGAAATTGCTAGCTCTGTTTTGTTTATTTGTGACATTTTATTTGCTTTGTTTATACAGTTCATCTGGCCACATAGTGGCCACTATTTCCCAACTAAAGAAAACTTGTTTGAGTTTCTTGTTTTTATGGGGAAAAATGACATTAACAGTATTGCTGATGTTGAGGTATATATAGTATAAATCCTTTATAGTCTACTTTAGTTTATATTCCAGTGTTCATCAACTTTCATGTCTTATACTCTTCATTGTAATTTTTTTTTTTTCTTTTTGCAGAAAATGGAATCAATATTGATGGTAAGAAGCAAGGATTGAAGAAAGAGGGGAACAATAACACTAGAGTGACAAAGAGAGAGAAGTGTACTGGTCTAGTGGTACCGCTAGAGCCAAAATCCCACATAAGACACACACATAAATATTTATGGTCAAATTTTCAAAGTTGGTGAATTTGCTTGCAATTCCTTGGCAAGATAATGATAATGTTTTGAAGTGATGAACAATATTTTATCTGTAAATTGTACTCCAACCAACATTAAGTTGGAAACTCATATTGTAATACTTGAAATTTTATATAATATAATTTATGTGGTTGAAATTATTTATAGTTGTACTTGATATTACTTGGTATTGTAGTTAACATATGTAATTTTGCATTTTCATATTAGATGAACATGTAAATTGTATGACAATTTTTTTTTTAAATTTAGTTGCAAAATCATACTAATTAATTTATGTTGATTAATAATGAACACACAAAATAAATCTAAAACTATTAAAATAGTAGTTTATATTGATTAATGATGAACACAAATAAAATTAATATACTACTAAATTAGTCATTTATAATGATTTTTAATGAAAGTAAATGAAATGAACATAAACTACTAAATCAGTCATTTATATAATGAATAAATGACTACTGCAAATGATAAATTTGTGACCACAAATGACGAATCAATTTTGCATATATACGACTATTAGTAGCTAATTTACAGTATCTTATAACACGACTAAAATTTAGTCATATTTCTTCGGTCATTAATTGGTTTCAAACAATGACTAAAATTTACATATATATGACTATTAGTAGCTAATTTACAGTATCTTATAACATGACCAACATTTTGGTCATATTTCTTTGGTCATTAATTTTTTTTCTCAAGTGATCATATAGTAATATATTTTGTTGTATATTTGGTCATTAATTGTGACAATTAATAACCAAATCAAAGATTAAATCAATGACTAAATTAATGATCAAATCAATGATTGAATTAATGACTAAATCAGTGACTAAATTAATGACCAAATATACAACTAGACAACAAAATTGAGATAACCAATTAATGACTAAGCTAAAATCGACCAAAAGTTGGTCGCGTTATAAGATACTGTACATTAGCTACTATTGGTCATCGACCGAAAAATAGTCGTTTATATGCAAATTTTAGTCATTTTTTTAGTAACTAATTAGCCATTTTGTACTAGTGTAGGGACCTATAGTCGCATGCATAGAGTGTTATGATAGTGGCTAGGGCTTCAGAGATGAAACTACAGTACTCCAAAGTTTGCGATCATTGACAAAAATGGTAAACAATATTCTATAGGTAGTGACAATATATTATAGTCATCAGAGTCTGAGTTTTTTTATGTTTATATTTGTTTCATTTATATTCTAGTTGTTGTGAAGATATCGATCATTGTACTCCATTTTTCTGAATCATTTTATGGAAATCTACTATAAGAAGAATTTGCAAGGTTTTTCCCCATAGTGGGGTTTTCCCTGGTCTCCGACCAAATTTCCTGGTGTCTCTATGTGTGCATGTTTTTCTTCCTATGTTCCTTTATGTTTCATTGCATTGATGATGATGTTATTTTTCTTTCTACATTGTTTCATATGCTAACGAATAATGATGTAAACCTGAATAATGTTATGATGCTATGGGGTGAACTTAATGTGTTAATGATGAAATGTAACTATAAAGAAAATATCAATATAGCTCTATGAAAAATTAACAGAAACTACTGAATTGGGAACACTTATAGCCTAATTTAGTAAAGGAGGAAATAAGGAAAAATAACATATATGGGACCTCATCCAAGGGAGAGAATGAAGAAAAAATTGCATTGGTTTGAAAGAGAAAGAAGGGAAAATGGAAGAAATCTCAAACCAAACCCGAATCCAGCCAAGGGGGAAAGAAGAAAGAAATTGAAAAAGGTATAAATTGACTAATTCTGGGTCAGATATTCTCAATTAGTAGAGATATAGGTTGTTCACTTCCGGGTTGTTCTCATCTGAGAAAAGCAATTTTAATACATCTCTATTCATCATATTAATGCAAACATGCATTGGGGTTTTTAGCAGATTTCTTTCCACATGAAAAATATTGTGTGCATGTGTGTATTACTCTTAAGGTAGTTGTAAGGATAGGGAAAATGGCCCATCGATCATTTAGTGGGGAAAAATTACTTCAGAAAAGTTTCCATCTTACCAATACTAGTTGGGTTGAAATCCTAGGGAATTCATGTTAAGAAAATGCATCAGACTTAGTTATGGATATTAATTAGAGATGATGTGAAAATACAACTCATGATGGAGTCCTTCTTGATAAGGATGAGGATACATGCCATATTCTTGATTAAACATATCTTAGATGATGAAGAGTATTTCACGTTCCCACTAACTATCTTGGGAGATCGATAACAGTTCCTTGCATGCAAGTCATCACTAACAATGTTTTAGGAGGTATGTACTATTTCCTTGCAAATTTCAGTTTTTTAAGGCTTAAATAGTTATTATCTTATGTGCTCACAACAATAAAAAATTCTATGGCACTCTCCAAATCACCATTTCTGAAAGGATCCAACAAAACGACTTGAGAAGAAGATGAGAAGGGCACACTATTATTAGAATTGGAGAAGAACTAGTGGAATTGGTTGGTCCCAATGTTTTTATAGTTGTACCAGTGTAGTTTGCTGGTTCAGATTGGTGAAGGATGGTCTTGTATTGAAATAACCTTAAAACACCAAAGGGACTAGTTCTGTACTAAACTGACCAATTTCGAAGAATGTAGTTCAACATAGCTAATGATCACCAAATCTTAAATTTTTAACAAAAAATACTTAAAAGGGAAGAAAAATATCTTAACCCTAGAGCCCTACAAAACCTAACCCTAGTAATTAATGGTAATATTTAATTTTTAAATTTAAAGTAAAAGTTGACATTCTTTGTATCTTTCCTTTTTTTAAAGGAAAGATAAGGACAATGTCAACTTTTACTTAAATTTTTAATATTAACATTAATTGTTTCAAGTTGTTTGAGAGTGATTTCAACTTCATTCGATTTTGAGAAAGTAAATTTTAGGTCCCATTCAAGATTCAACGGGGTTAAACAGTTTTTAGGATTTCAAACTTAGTAGGATTGCAAGGTTTCCACTATATTCTATTTTGCATGATAGTATGGAATTGGCATTGAATCAAGAGCACTATACCCATGTACCTTGTTGTTGGTTGCATTGATTTTTTAACTCCTTTTTCATGACACGAGTGTCTCCATGGATTGAATGAAGGTGTACATTTTCACTAGGGTCATGACAGAGGATTTCAATAATCAATGTAGCCATAACCAGACACTAGTACCATATGATAAGATTATAAATACTAAATTATAGATTCTGAACTATGTTGTACAGTTACAAATTAGTACTATGCTTAATTTTGTACTCTAGAGTTCATTTAAAGCCCCTTCGTTGATGTATTTTGGTTCAAAGACTTATTTTAGTTGGTGTTGTTTTGATTATATGCACTCCTACTTGCTATAAGAGTGAGACACATTGTATATTTTTGTATAAATGATTTGGATTAACATGGATGCACGTGAATATATATGTTTTTCCCTAAAATTTGAATGTTTTATGTATTTTTTGAATAACCAATTTTTTGGTCTACTTTTGTTGGCTCTAGTCTGGTTCAAATTTTTGGGTTGACAAGCTTGATTATTGATCTGGTTTGGTAACATTAAAATAGAAGACCCATTATTGTACCTCTTCATGACCAATATTGTTTCCTTATAAATCCCGTCAAGAATCCCTTATCTTCTTGGAGAAATAATTGTGGTGAATTAAGTAATTGGCTTCTCATTCAAAAGAATGAAGCATATTTTGGGGCTTGTTTCTGTTTTCGTTCTCTGGTAAATAAAATACTTTATATTCAAAAAATTTAGATCATTAGATTCTGATATGTTTGGTTATACCACCTACACTTTCCTCAATTTCTAGCCCATATGACATTTCATGGCTATGATTACCAATTCCATAAAAAATAAGTTCTTTTAGGAATTCAAAATTTATTTAGATACCCTTCAACGAAAGAATATCAAATATTCCAACTATCCCATTGTAAAATATGATTTTTTTTACAATATCTACAATTATATCTTCCTTAAATATGTAATATCATTGATATGTTTATTTATGAAGCTTAGTGTTGGTGTTTCTTTCCTCAAGTGCTTGTGATGACTATTTGAACCACTTCTTTATAATAAGTCTTAGACTTTGACTTCTAATGGTTCATGTGCATTTGTTGCAGAATCATATTCCCTATGAGAATTTACAGCACCAGATTATATTTAATCCATTGCAAGCACTTTACCTAGCTAAGGGAACCTTCAACCACCCCTCCCAAGTTGCTCTTGAACATTGAAATTTTCTTTGGAAGCAGACATTCATTTTATCCATTATATCAATTTTTCCACTGTGACAGTCCTCCAACACCCTTGCTAGCATATTCTTGAAATTCCATCTCATATTTACTGTTGCCTTATAAAAACTCTTAAATATTGTGTCTCTATTCTCAAAGAGGAAGAACCAAAAAGGTCCTTCTTTTCCCTCTTCTCAACCCACAATTTTTTTAGCTTCTATCTTGTTCTTACATTCTAGTATTCATGCAGCTTCATAATGACAAAGCTTAAACACAGTCTCATGATGTGCAGTCAAGGAGGCATTATTCACCCTTAATTTGCATCAAATTCCCCCCCTAGCATTCCATTTTCCTTTACATGAAAGCATATATTTTCCTTGTGGAGGACTGTTAAGCTTCCCATCCCCATTCCACCTCCCTCTCCTACCCGCATAAAACCGATAAGCTTAATTTAACCAATATAACTATATATGAGATAAAAAAAACCCATCCAATTGAGTAGACTGATTTGATACACTTTTAGAAACTAAACCCATCCCTCCATAATTATATTACCCTCTCCAACAACATCATCATGTTGTCTTCGAGATCTATCATTCCCTTGATCACCATATATTTTCCCAATCATTTACTTACATATTTGGTAACATCATCATTCAAGTCACTTATACTTTGTTGTATTGATGTTTTTTTTATGATTTCCTTTAATGGAAATATCTCCCAAGTAGGCATGAGTAACCCAATTCAAGTGCTTATTTAACTCGTGTGTTAACATACTTAATTTTTAGTTTGACCTATTCGATTTCAAATTCTAGTTTGGTTGGTTTACTAGTTGACCACTAGCATTCTCCAAGTGGTTATTGATGATCATAGTTTAGTTTAGAGTTAACGTTAGAATTTTATTTGAAAGAAAGCCCCAAGAATATGCGATTATCATGGATCATTTCAGAGCTCATGCTTTTCTACAAAGGAATACGTTGTTTTCATTCATCAACAAAATCCATATGAGAAAGAACCAAGTGGTTATCTTATTCAACATTTTCACGTACATTTCCTATCTATCATTTTCTTATTGAATGGGAAAGTTGGCTTTTTGGGACATTCAAATTAAAGTTCTACTTTGGTGGTGTTCATATGGAATTTTGGTCTCCTTCTAAAATTATTTTTTGTGTGTGAAAGATGAGCATTGGTGCAACTTCTAGTGGTGAAATTTTTAAAGATATGCAAATTCTATACTGATTTAAGCCATGAAATGTTCGATATCTACATGATACATTTTCTTGACATGCCATTGATAAATTTGAAATTTGAAACAAGTATGAATTTCAATAATTAGTTACTATATTTATTATTACAAAATTGAAGAGGTTTCTAATCAAAATTATCTATCGTTTATACTACGCAGTCTCCCTAAAAACATTCTAAAATTAAAATATATTAAATGAATGTTCTATAATACGATTATAGGAAGCACGTTTCCTTATGTTTTTTGGAACAAAGGTTGCACTTTTTTAGCTTTTCTTGAAAACCATAGAAAATAAGTGTCTTCAGTGGGACACCTTGTTATGTGCTTAGCTAGAGAAGAATATTAGTGAAATAATTTTTCATATTGAGCACCATTTATTTTGAATGTAGACTGGTGTTTATTGATTGCATCTCTGATTCTTTGGAAACATTGATTTTTTAATCACATTGTCCTTGCCTATAATTACTTTATTGAGGTGTTTACAAGCTTTTAAGATTTTTTGTTTTGTTGTTTTTTGTCAAGTGTTCTAAGTTCATTAGAGATTGCATCAGGGTTAACTTGTGGCTTGAGAAACTGCGGCCTAGGGGCATTACAAGATTTTGAGTTTTATTTTCTTAAAATTTTAATATTTTAGTTATAATCTAATTTTAATGATATATTTTTGATTTTTTTCATGTGTTTCTTAAATATGATCGGCCAACATTAAGTCATGAAGAATTGTTTAGAAAAAAACTAAGTAAAGAAACATATGCATGGAGAATCATTGTAGAGCTCTAACTTTCAGATTTGTTATGACTGGGGGTTGTGATTTGATTAATACACATTAGGGAAAAGCGCACATATGCATTTGAAACTCATCCTAGGCTTTGAAATTTTAAAGTATCCCCATGATGTTGGTTATTGTTTGCATTGTACATGTCATGTTGGGAGGGAACATGGTTCACATCTAAGCTAATGTAACACAAAAAAATTAAATAAGATAATAATTCATTGCTAATTAAGAAATTCATTTAAAATGATAACTATCACTTAGTCCTAATTTATTTTTTGTCTCAAATAATTTTTTTAATAATTATTTTAAATAAAAAATAGTGTGTAAACCCTTTTCTAGACTACTTGACCAGGTAAAATTCCATAGAATTTGACACCATTGAGAGAATATGCTTGCAGTGTTGATTTAACACAAGTCAAACGATCAAATGGATTTATCATTCACATAAGGGTTATTAGGGAATGCACTATTATGAGGAGAAAGAAAAAGGCCATCCATTTCCATGGTCATCCCACAGTTCCAAATGTTGCGCTTTCGAAGAAGAAACCTGCAGTCCTTCCATTGGGAGCATGAGGATGGTTCAAGATTTGTCTCTTATATGGTTGGGTAATTTTTTGTGCTACAGAAGGAGACCCACAGTCACATACCTTGCGACAACACCAGAGGGAAATGGGTGGAGATTAATCAAATCAATATCCTATTAGTGGAATCAGTGTCCCTAAAGCGATTCAGGGGCAAGGTTGACAAGGAATAAACCAAGTCCACTTTTGTGAGCACAGAAAATTTTCAAACCACCGTACTTTGTATTTCGAGATTTGACATGATGAAGAAACATTGCTTCTTTGTGGTGCCATGGAGAGGCTGGAGAACGGGTCTAATCATCCAGGGGTATGCAGAGGTAAAAAAAGTAGTGGTAGAATCCAAATTTATGATAGATCATTGCATAATTTAGGGCCTATAGCTAAGGTACAGATCTGGTAATGGAGAAAAAGAAAGGCTTCAAAAATAATTAGGGTGTGATTATCATTGGTTGTGATTGTTTTAAATAAATTCTCTCGAATGAAGGAAATTTTTGGCTTGGATGAGGGTTTATTACTATTACAGACAACAATTGGTCTCCCTAAGTAAGTCCTTTAAGTACCTATTTTATTTTACGACGTGTAAAATAAACATAGTTGCAAGATGTTGACCTTCTATTTGGCCACTCTATAATTAATGGATAGGAGAGTAATAGTATATGGGGGTGTGACACTAGATGGAAGAGCATCAAAAATTTCCCAAAAAAGTGTCTTTCTTAAAAAATTGTTTATTACTACTGCCTATGTGGGAATATTTTGTGTCTTAAATACAAAATTTAGGGCACTAATTTTAACAACTCTTTCGGCTACATAGATTTATTGGATGTGTCTTTCCTGTGAGGTGGAGTTCCAGGGAACCCCTAAAAAATAATATGATGTAAAGAGTAGAAATAAGGCATGTCAAAGTTGGTATCAAAGATCTTGAGTTGGAGGATGTGGATGGACCTTGTAAATCCTATTTATTTAGTCTAAAAGCCTTTCTTAGAGTATTGATTAAACCTGCCACCTGGTGAGCCCTGGTATTGCACCAAGAGAGTTGAAACTCCTAGGCGCTGCCCTACTTTACTTTATCAACCAGGGGTTCGTACAAACTTGGAGGTGAAAGTGATATATACAAAGCAGATGCATTGTGTTCATGTCATCGTCTTTTGCTTTACACAAGGGTGCTATTTCTTAAACTATGATAAATACTGAAAAGTAAATTACTGGAAGGAAATGACAGAAAGGAAACTAACTTATGTTTCAAAAAGAAGATGATGGAAATGAAACTAATTTAATGTGAAGAAAGGAAATGACAGAAAGAAACTAGATTTAATTGCTGAAAAATAAATGACAAGAAGGAAACTAAACTAAATTATTGAAAGGAAAATAATTTAAACCACACTAAACTTGGCTAATCGGCTAAACACACCCCACTTATCATATGCTCTATCTACCATGCTTTTATCCATGCATCTAAGTTATCCATGACTTAATTCTAATTGAAAAAGTGTTTATTTGTAACTTGGAGAAGAAAGGGCTGAAGGTGCTAATGCAGGGATAAACACATGAAACCAGGCTTAGAAGTGGAAAGAGGGGTTTGAACCTTATTAAAACCTTATTATAGCGCAAAAAATGCTTTGGAGTGGAATGATTTGAAAAGTGTGATGGCGGAGTTGCGACAGAGGACGGAAATGCGATATGCGATATTGCAATCGCAATATCACAATCATAATATTGCAAAGTTAGAGTAATAGCGGAAGTTTTATTTGGGAGCGAGAGAGAAATGTGAAATGCAATGAGGTAAAGGTTGTGAAATGAGAAGTACGATATCGCAGTTCACAATATCACAAAGTTTGAGGCGTAGCAGAAATGATGTCTAGGAAAAGTTTCGAAGTGCGAAGTGAGAAGGGTGATGTGGCGGTGGGACTAGCGGTGGTGTGCAATGACAGTATCGAAATCGGCGAAAAGGAGCAGTAAGTCTTAAATAAAAATGGAAACCAATGCGAAGTGTGACGTGCGATGCGGTGAATTTATCGCAATCAGTGAAAAGGAGTGATAAGTCTTAAATAAAAATGGAAAACGATGCGAAGTGCGAAATGCGATAGCGAGAATTTCAAGGAGGAATGGCGGAGATTGAATTTCAATGGTTTTCCAACATTTTTCATTAAAAAGGGTAGGGAAACCATGACCAATAAGAATAAAGGAATAAGGTGGCTAGATGTTTTAAGTGTCTAGAGGGATAAAAGGAGGTTGCATCATTTGCAAATAAGAGGAAAAGGAGGGAAATGGAGGCATAAAAACAGTGTTCAGGCCGTGAAGATAGAGATGGAAAATGAAGCAGTGAAGGTGCCACGGAGCTGCTCTGGGATTTTAGCAATAATTCCTACAAATAACTCTGCTGATCTATGCACAAAAAAAAGAAAAATGTGTGAAAATATCGTGAAAAGGAAGATCGAAAAATGGTAATGCAACTCTACTTCTAATATCAGAAACAATGAACATAAATCTTTTTTGGGGTATGTGGGAAGGTTCGCCATCCTCAAGCTTTATTGACAGAGATGAGAAGGGGTTCCTGATCCAAAATTTTTTGGTTTTTCTCCTATATTCTATTACCCGCAAGAAAAGGAAACCTACAGCAGCACATTGAAAGAAAAACTAAATAGAAACTTGAAACATAAACGAAATTATCGGAAGAGGAACTAATGGAATGGCAGAAAGCAGAGAAAAAATATAACAGAGAGGCTAAGACACATGGATTGGGACCTAACCCATAAGCCTAGCTCTATGAAACTTAAATCAGTAAAATAAAATCAGTTTGCTCCTTTCATAAAAGAATAGCCTCATACATTTCTAAAAGCTTGATCAATGAGTAAAAGAATAAAAATCTCAATAGCTTGCAGCAAAGTTCCGACTAGAATCTACCCTTCCTAGCTCTATCTCTACTCTATTTATTCTACAAGGAAGCTATCAACAACTCCCTAGAAAGTAGTGATTGAGTCCACTTGACTCCAAGTAAACAAATATTGAGTTGCTTGGTTGCCTCTGGAATTCGAATTGCTGGAGAAAAACTTTGGGATCCTTTCACTGCCTTTGGAATTTGAATTGCTGGAGAGAATCTTTGGATCCTTTGGCTGCATTTGAGAGTTAAGGAGGGTGGAAAATCCTCCTATAAATTTTCTTTGTTGTCTCCTCCAAGTCTTTATGATAAAATCCTTATAAAAATGCCTAATAATTGATGATTTTCTACACTCAACCTTATGTCAGGCACTCATAGTATGTTAGCCTTAATCACCACATATACTAGCATCATAAAACGAAATAATAATAAAAATGAAAGAAAAATATATCTAAGAAGGAAAAAAGGTGACCATTAACCCCTCCAAATATGTCTAATGATGGAGCTCGTCACCACCCCCCTACTGAATGGTTGCTCATCCTCTGAGCAACTAAACTTCCTCCTGCATTTCCTTCAAGGCTTTGACAACCCCCCTGATTTCCTAAGAAGAAGTGTTGGAGTTTCCCCAAGCGCGTAAAAAAAATATTATTTTTTTATTCTCCCATTCTATATCTTGTGCATCTGTGTCCTTTTCATCATTCATCCCCAGCAGCAAAGGTGCGCTAAGCTTTAGTCCCAACCATTAGATCTTTTTGGCTTGCATGGCCCTCTTGTACAATGGTTCCCTTTCCAATGCACCCATCAGTATTTCTAGAGTATGGTACACTACAATAAAAAAGGACATTGGTGAGGGTCATGCCTATGACGTACCTTTAAGGTCCGTCACCAATGTCACATATGGTGACGGTCCTTGAAAAAGTGTAATTGTAAGTGCATATAGTGACGATCCTTTAAGGTTTGTCAAAAAATCCATTTTTAGTGACACTTTTGGTGAGGGTTGTTAAAGGCACGTCACTAATTATCTCTTTGGTGACACTTCAAGTGATGATCTTTTATTGACCCTCACCAATGCTCTTTTTTTTTACTTTTGGTGACGGTCAAAAAATGTTCGTCATCACTGACCATTCCAATGATTTTTTGACGACGTTATATACATGTTACTATATTTTTTGTCAAATGATAATGATTTTAGACCATTGTTGTGGAGTATTTTCCTTATTTTTCCAAGGCAATATAGTGTTAGAGTCAGTCAATTTGTTAATAAGTAATTAGTGTGTATCATTTCCCTCAAGTAATGAGAATATAAATTTCCTATGAGTCACTACATGATTCATCTCTATTATGTTTCTTATCTAGCAAATTCCCTTTAGAAAAAGTTCCAATAGTGTGTGTAGTAACTAAATTATTTAATACATAATAAAGCTTTGTAAATCTGATTAATGAGAGAGATCTATCACTCCTCAACACTCTTGGCACATATTAACATGCTTTGTCACACACTAACATTCCTTGTCACCTCGCATGTCTTAGAACATATTTGTACGTAGAACATCTTTCCATGACTAGGACACCCAAGCACATGTTGGAAAGCCCTATCATATCATAACACTCTCCTAGCATGTGTTGGTATGCCTTGAAGTCGCTAATGCCCTGGAAAAATTTGGCATGCATTAACATACATGAGCACTTGGCATGCATTGGAACTTGGCATGTAATGGAACCTATTATTAGTGTGCCTAGCATGCCCCTTTTGAAAAAAATATAAACTTTTGACTTATTAATCCTCTCATGTGTTCATTTCTTTGCATCTTAGCTTGGTTCCTTTTTTTTCCTTGATACTCCTTGACACATATTGGCATACCCTAACACCCTACAGATCCTAGTATGCCTTAACATATTGCATGTCTTAGCACTATTTGGAACATGTTAACACACACTCAAACTCTCTAACACAGTTTGGCATTTATTGACATGCCCTGATATTCCCTCACACACCTTACTAGTATTTAACATACCTTGTCACTCCCTCCTTGGCATGCTAGCTAGCACTCATTGACACTCCCTAGCACACCCTCATATTAATTCACTTCCATGAATTTTTACCTAATTCTCTCTTGTGTTTCCCTAGTACTTCCTAACATTCCTCAGCATGCATTAGCACACTTTGTCACACCTTAGTACTCTTCGACATGCCCTTCCACTTCATAACATGTGTATAACTCCCTGACACATATTGGCACTTGGCACCTATTGATGCTTGGCAAGTATTAGCATGTATAACATTCATTAAGATTTCTTGGTATGCTTTGGCATGGTTTAATATTAAATTTATTTGAGATCAATTACTAGAAAGTAGATGAGAAGTAATAGAGGATGATTTGGAACTAAGAATGCAATAACACTTGGCACTTGGAACCTATTTCCACCTAGTGTTGGTGTTCCTAGCATGCCCATCTTGGAAAAGGTAAATTGATGACTTATTAACCCTATGATGTGTTCATTTCCTTGTAGTTTAACTTGTTTATCATTTTTGTTGCCTTGATATTCCCCGGCATGTATTTTCACACCCTTTCACGTGTTTCCATGTCTTAACAATTGACACATCTTAGCACATTTGACATGCCTTCAAACTATCCGGCACATGTTATCATTCCCTAGTATGCCTTGGCACTCATGCCCTCACAACTAGACTTACATTTTTTCATGACTTGGGAACCCAATCAAGTCCTTAGCTACTACAGTTCATGTGACAATGGCCTGCTTCAGCCGCAACAATTTGACCAATTGCACCTACTATGAGTAGGTTATGCCTTGTTCACATAAGAACTGCCTATACCTCATCTTAGGCCACTCATTTCCAAGTTGAAATTGTCCCACTTAAGAACTTACCAAGACAAGGATCATATCTAGCCATGGCCATAAAACAACTAAGCAACATAGCTTACATAGGCAATATTTCACATGTATGTCCAGTTCATATAAACAATAGAGCATTAACTAAGAGTTTCCAAGAACCATAAGATACACAAGACACACAAGATATAATTTGGCACAAGCCAAGTGCACCAAAACTTATACATAACAATGTACAATATGAAATTGTATAAAATAGTTTAAAACATGTTCATTCGACCAAAGTGTGCCAAATTTCATATAAAATAATAGATAAAGGAAAAATAGTGTTGTGCCTAAAAAAAAGTCTCCCTTTGTCTAAAACTGCTTTGTCGAGCCCCTTTTTGCAATCCTAGGATTTCCTCTTGCAAATAATAATATGAAATTCTTCTAAAACACTTCATCCTTAGCACACTTCAATTCACTAACACTCCATAACACACACTCTTATTTGTTCATTTCCATGCATTTTTACCTAGTTCTCCCTTGTGATGCCTCAACACTCTTTAACACTCCTCAGGATACATTGACATTGTCTAGCATGTGTTAGCACTCCTTTTAATTCCTTGTCATTCCCTAACCATCCCCATCTATCCTGCCCTCACAATTACCCTTACTTAATTTGCAACTTGGGAACCTAACCATGTCCTCATTTGACTACAAGAGCTTAACTGAGTTACGACTACTACAACTAGACTATGTTATTGAATTGTGTATCTTGGGAGGTACACCACAAGTCTAGTGAGATGGGTTTGTGTAAGTTTGGTAACAAAATGTTTTGTGGGAAAAGAACCCAAGCAAAGGGGTTTTGGACCCAAGATGGAGTTTAAAATCTAAAATAAATTAAAAGGGAAAAGTAATATGTCCTAAGGTCTAAGTGGATAATCTCATAAGTTCTAGAGGGTTCTTAAGAGGCCAAGCTAGGAAAATGTATTTAAGGAGGCCTTAGTATGAAGGCAAGAACATCAAGTGATAAGGATCTCATCTGATCAAGGATGCCATGAGAGATGTTGTCCTAAAGTAGGTCGAGTTAGAGGGTTTAGTAAGGGTTGCTAAAGGGAGGCCATGATCATCCACCAAGAGCAAGATCATCATGCGAGGGTTCAAAATAATGTTACATACCTTAATGAGTTTGAGATAGGAAGTAGGATGGAATACTATTGGTTCTCTTATGGAATATTAAGCTCAAGAGAGGTGACTCATGAGAATTTGTGCATGTGATTTTAGTGGTGTTTCTGTATGAAGGCCACATCAAATTTTGAAATAATAGAGAGGGTCAAGACCTTATCTTGTGGTGGTTAGTGGGCTGCAAGGTCTATGATAAATACCAAAAAAAATGGAGAAGGGTTTGCACAATAATTTATGGATATAGTAGAAGTAACTGCATGTTTAATATTGATTGAGGTAACGATAGTTTGAGGGTCATAGAGATCTAAAGTTCAGGTCAAGATTCAGTCAAATAAATGCCTAGAATCTATGGATCCATATGAGTTAGGTTGATTCTCTTATGGAGGCAAGAGTTTTTGTTTTTTCTATGGGTGGATAGGGTTTGTTCTAAAGAAATTAGAATGGAAGTATAATTCCCTAGTTAGGGAGGTTTCCTAGCATGTTCAATCCATAAGGTATGCCCTCAAGACTTTGACAAATATACATAGAAGAAGATGGGTCGTGGTGCTTAGAGAGAGGTTTATATCTACAATATATACCACATATTTGTAAGATGGTTTGCAGAAGTATGTGCATAGATAGAAAATACAAAGTAAGGTAGAGCATGAGTAGAATATTTAGTAGAAGAAATGTGTCATATGAGGAATGGATTGGCATGAGGAGGAGTTGATTTAGGTGGATTGTCCATAGAGTTTTAGACAAAGATATGAAGCAACCTATAAACAATTAGTCAATGGAATGTTAGTGGATGATTTGTGACCCTAGTTCAATCATCTAAATTTTTTTAGAAATATGATACGAGAAGTAATTCAGATTTTTCCAAGATAAAAGTAGCCCAAATCCATACATCAAAATTCATCCATCATCCAAAATATTCCTCCAAAGAAAAATCTGAAGTTATCTAAATATAGAGAGATCCCAAGTCAAGTGATGATACAAATGAATCTAACTAAAACCTATTGATACACTTATTAGTATTTCGAATTAACCTATGGGCCTACATTAGCCCCTAAACAGAAAATAATGTGCAAGTAACTATAACTTTTGGTGACAAGCACACCAGACTACCTTGTACATGGAATAATAAGCCTCATAAGATGTCAAATGATGTTATATGGCCTTCAAGGAGGCATACTGGGGTCCATGAGTGCCATAATGATGCATGGGACCCATCAAAAGTGCTTGACAAGGGGATCGCCCCTTATTTTCCAAACAATAAAGCTGTGGTGCTCCCTGTGGATGTGGGGGCACACAAATGATCTCATGGGTCTCCAAATGAGTCAAAGATGCTTGTAGATGCTATATGAAGGCTCAGATGTTGGAATAAATTTTTTCGTGCCATTGTACAATCCCTGGGGCACCCTCCAAGTGTGTGGTGTAGATGTGGGGTCAGATGGGCATAATGCATCTTCCTCATCCAGGAGTGGATCTCTAGCAATCTATGAACATACAAAGGGATCCATGGAATTTTTTATAATGTTATGGAGGCCCATGGCCCTCAACACACAACCTACATGTTCCATTGTATCCCTATGGAGGTTTAGGACCCCATATAGGGAGACCAAACCCAAAATGGACACCACCTTCAATCTTGTATATGATCCAATTTGTTCCCTTGCCCTCTAGTACAACAAGTCATTAGAGTAATCGAGTAAAAGAGCTTACAAATCATAGAAAACAAGTGGACACTTCATAATGGCTTGCCCTTCCATAGTGGGTTTTTGGATGTGCTAATGTCTCCAAGCTCAAAAGGGGGTTATCTAAGCACCTTATTAGGTGGTTTCAACCTTTAGAGGGGATAGTATGCCCAAGATCCATCCCTCAGATGGTGGTGGCATGTGATCAAGATGTGAAATGGAGTAGAGAATGATAAGGGCTTCCTGGGCCACATATTGGGGCATGGGGGTAGCCAAGTAAAGGGAAGCCCAAACCTGGGTACATGATGTGTAGGAGGGAGAAATCATGGTACATGAGGTATCTCGGCCTTGATGTTTCCACCCTTATTTATATGCCTTTTTCATTGTATGATTTTCCTTTAGTAAACTGCTTGGGGCTCAAAGGAAAAGATCATGTTGTGTCAGATGTAGCAGTAAATACCTCAGTTTTGGTAGGGTGGTTCATATCCCTCCATGGGTTGGGATAGTCATGGGTTCCTAAATGATAAAGGAGACTCATCTAGGACCTATGGTACTAGGGTGATGGCCATGAGATAGAGTTAGAGCTCATGTATTGGCTTTTGGCCATGTGCTAAATATTTTTGTTTTGACCATATTTTTCATTTTGTGGTACATTTTCCTATTGAATGTCGTCATTTTTGCATTTTATTTTATTTTATAGTTTCTTCAAACTTCAAGGCATCATTCCAGGCTTGACCTAAGGTGGGGGCATGGGAGAGGGGAGGCTAACCTCATGTGGACCGAGTGGGGGAATGTGGACCTAGGTGGGAGATATGATGAATGGAGTTATGCTGAACTAAAATAGGGGTAATATAGGTGGATATGGGAGCAGAACCACGCAACCAAAGTTGGGGTTTATCAATGAGAACGACCCTAAAACCAAATGGTTAGCAAAGGATATCCCACTAGACTAAAGCACAAAGGTAACATAAAAAATTATTCAAGGGGACATAAGAACAAACCAAGTCCACTCTTTCGGTAAAGTCCCCCCATCAATCCATTTCCAAAAGTGTTCATGATAAGCAAAACCAATACTCAATTACCAAATTACAAGACATACCTTTACGTTTGGGAGGCCCACCTTCAAACATATGATCAATACAAATGGGTGAGGGACCACATGGCTAGCTCAAGTGGCATAGAAATGGAATAATGGGTTAGTTGAGGGCTGTAAGGGGTTGTTGGATGCTGGATGAGGTCCATTATGGAGAAAAATTTCTCCTAGGGATATCACCCATGAAGTGGTGGGTAACAAAGTTGATTGGAGAACCTAACTGTTGTTTACCTTGAAGGACAAAGGAGGCATGTAAAGGGTGGAATTTTTTTAACTGAGTTTGGTAACCTAAAGGAGTTGAGCTTGTTGATAGAGGACAATTGAAGAGTTTCATAATGGGAGGCAAGAAGACCTACCAGATGTGTTTAGGACACATGGACTGAAAGGGTTGCCTGTGGCCACCATCAACAAGTAGGCCAAGTGTTGTCTTGTTCAGGATAGATTGGTTGTCAAAGGACTAACACCAAGCCCTAGTTTTATTCCTTATATCAGTGTCATTATAAAGGGTCACGATCCTTAGTGCGGGAGCTCTAGCTTGTTGTGTTATAGTTTGTGAGATAATGAAGAAGGGTTTGAAAAATGAAAAATTATCATGTGCACTAGCTGATTCCTTGATTTGTGTAGATTCTATTGTGCATTAAAGTAGATGTGTTGTGGCACTTGAGTGTGTTTGCATCAAAGATTCTAAGACCAAACCAAAATTCTTATGTGTCGTGGAAATTGAAAATATGCCATGTTCACCTAATAACTACCTATTCTAAGACCAAACCCAAATTCTTATGTGTCGTGGAAATTGAAAATATGTCGTGTTCACCTAATAACTATCTATAACTCATCTTATGCTACTCATGTCCAATCTCAACTCATCCCACTTAACAAGTTACCAAGACAACACTCACATCCAATCGTGGTATTAAAACAACTAAGAAACACAATTTACATCTTGACATTCCATATCACTTGGCTTGTCTTAGAATGACTTGGCATTATGTGGCACATGTTAGCATCCCCTTCATTCCTTGGCATGCTTTGGCACTCCCTAGCACACACTACCACCACCTGAAATGCCTTGGTGCTCTAGCATGCCTTGGCATTTCCTAGCTTATAAATTTGTTACTCCCACCTTAGCAGACCTGAAACTCATTGACACTCCCTATCACACAGTCTTATTCATTCATTTCCATGCATTTTGAACTAGTTGTCCCTTGTTTTTCCATAGCACTCCCCGACACACATTAACACACCCTAGAACTTGGAACATATTGGCATGTCGCACTGGCGCTCTAGCATTCCATGACACTATCTAGCATACCTTGTCACTCCCTCCTTAGCACACTTAGAACTCACTGACACTCCCTGTCACACACTCTTATTCATTATTTTCCATGCTTTTGAGACTAGTGCTCCCTTGTTTTTCCCTAGAACTCCCAAACACTCCCTGGTATGCATTGGCACACCATGGAACCTGGCACATATTGACATGTTTCCATGACCTCTAGCATGCCTTAACATTTCCTAGAATAACTTTTCAATCCCTCCTTAGTACACATGAAACTCATGGACACTTCCTGTCACAAACTCTTATTCATTCATTTCCATGCATTAATTTTACCTACTTCTCCATTGTGTTTCCCTGGCACTCCCTAACACTTCCTAGCGCATGTTGGCACACCCTGGAACCTAGCACATCTTGGTCGCATGCTACCCTAACACTATAGCATGCCTTAGCATTGCCTAGCATACCTTGTCACTCCCTCCTTAGCACACTTGGGACTCGCTAACACTCCATGTCATAGACTCTTATTCATTCATTTCCATGCATTTTGACCTAGTGCTCACTTGAGTTTCCCTATCACTTACTAACACTCCTTAGCACACATTGACACACCTTAGCACTTCGTACATCTTGGCATGCTTCTCTAGCATTCTATCATTCCTTGTCACTCCCTCCTTAGCACATTGGAACTCTCTAACACTCCCTATCACACACTCTTATTCATTCACTTCCATGCAATTGAAACTAGTGTTCCCTTGTGTTTCACTAAAACTCCCTAACACTCATTAGCATGCGTTGGCACCACACCCTTGCATCTTGGACATCTTGGCATCATGCCTTAGAAATTGGCATGTCTTGGCATGTCTAACATGCCTTGGAAATGTATAGAATGTGTTAGCACTTCCTGGCATTCCCTAACACACCATGGCACTCCCAAGTTGTCATGCCTTCATAGATAGTGTTACTTTTTTTATGACTTCGGAACCCAACCAAGTCACTTGAAGAATAATGTTCTTCCCAGCCCAAAGTCTCCCTTCGTATGAAACTGCTTTGTCTAGCCCCTTATCACAACCATAGGCTTGCCTCCTGTAAGTCCTATTATGAACTTCTCCTAACACACTTCGTCCTTGTGACACTTGGAATTCGCTGACACTCCTTGACACACACTATGATTCATTCATTTCCATGCATTTTGACCTAGTTCTTCCATGTGATTCGTTGGCACTCGGTAACACTCCTCGACATGCATTGAAACTATTCGACATGTGTTAACACACCTTTTCATTACTTGGCACTACATAGCTACCATGCCCTCACAGCTACCCTTAATTGTTTTGCAACTGGGGAACACAACCAAATCCTACCTCGATTACAACAACTTGACCAATTTGTGATTACTACAACTAGACTATGAATTTTTCATGTAATCACTTCCTATAAATCATATTATACTACTCATGTCCAATCTCAATTCATCCAACTTAACAAGTTATGAAGACAAGGCTCACGTGCAACCATGGCAATAAAACTACTAAGCAACATAGTTTACATCTTAACATTCCCTAACACCTGGCATGTCTAACAATCCCTTGGAACTATGTGGCACATTTTATCATCCCTTGCATTCCTTTGCATCCTTTGGCACTCTCTAGCACACCCTAGCACTCCCTGACATGCCATGGAAATTTAGCATGCATTAGCATTGCCTAACATATAACCTTGTCACTCCCTCCTTAATACAACTAAAACTTCTTGACACTCCCTATCACACACTCTTATTCATTAATTTCCATTAATTTTGACCTAGTGCTCCCTTGTGTTTCCCTGGCACTCCCTAACACTCCTTGGCATGCATTGACACAACCTGAGACTTGGAACATCTTGGCTTCTCACCCTAACACTCTAGCATTCCTTGGCACTACCTAACATACCTTGTAACTCCCTCCTTAGCACACCTAGAACTCACTGAAACTACATATCACATGTTCTTATTCATTCATTTTCCATGCATTTGAAACTATTTCTTCATTGTTTTTCCTTGACACTCCCTGACATGCGTTGACACATCTTGGCACTTGGAACATCTTGGCATACCTTAGCACTTAGCATGTCCTGTCTTGCCCAACATGCCTTGGAAATGTTTAACGTGTATTATCACTTATGGGCATTCCTTGGAACACCTTTGCACTCCCCAGTTGTCATGCCCTCAACCCCCCCCTCACCTAAAATTTATTAGAATTAAACTTTTAGAGGTGATTATTAAATGAATGCCTCCAAATGTTCAGTTATCATGAATTTGGGGGAGGGAGACATTTTTGTGTAATGAAAATGCAAAGGGGACATAATGGTGGCATGGATGGGTAGAGAGGTTCAAGCATGGTTTATTGAGATCTATAATTCTAACATTAATGAATGAGAAGGGGCCTTAGGACCTCATGGAATAGGGGCTAGGGGGATTGGAGGGAAGGGAATGAGAGAAATTGATAAAGGAACCCCCATAGTTGTGATAAGGGTATTAGGGGCCCCGTTATCAAAACCCATAAGCCCTTAACCCATAACCACTAAATTCCTTATGCCTTTAACCCCCAAGCCAGAATCCCTTAACCCCTTGATCTCTTAAACCCTAAGCTAATAACCCCTTAACCCCTAATTTCTAACTTATAATCCTCGAACCACCCTTAATAGTCATGACAATGTAAATTTTTTAGGTAGTTTTGGACCACTCCATCCCCAAAAGTCATTAGAATTAAACTTTAGAGGAAATTGTTAAATGTCTGCCTCCAAATGTTCAATTCTCATGAATTTTGGGGGAGGGGGATATTTTGATGTATTGAATGGGGAAAGGGGACATAAGGGTAGCATGGATGGGTAGAGGTGAGAGCTTCAGATATGGTTTACTAAGATCTATAATCCTATCATTAGAGAATGAGAAGGGGCATTAGGACCTCATGGAATAAGGGATAAGGGACCTAGAGAGAAGGAAACGAGGGCAACTGATAGGGGAACCCCCAATAGTTGTGATAAGGGGATGAGGGGCCCCACTATCACAACACATAATCCCTTAACTCATAACCACTAAATTCCTTATCCCCTTAACCCCAAAGAAATAATCCCTTAACCCCTACACTCATAAATCATAACCCATTAACCATAAATACTAGAATGTAAACTAACCCTTGCATGCTAGAATGTAGAACTAACTACTCAGGGTTTTCACTTGGTGTTAAAACGAGTGGTCATTGTGTTCCACACTTTAGATATTGATCATGTTTATGTGTTAATCTCATTTATGCTCTGAAAATAATCTGTAACTTAGCATCCTTATCCTATTGCCAATACCACCAGACTACTTGAAAATGATGAGTAGAGCACCAATCATGGCGGGAAAGTAGCCTAGTATTAGCGTTCGCAAATTGAATATTAATAATTCCTCAATTCCTCTTCATGAATTAACCCCCCCATTTCTTCATTATTCATAAGTTCCGACCCCAGAGTGGAATTCAAATTATTTTATGAGAATAAACCTCCAACAGATGCCACAAGACCTTCCATGCCGTGTTCATTTATTTCAAACAACATAAATTTGCAATGGTTTCCTTTCTCAAAATCACTCATTCCCTATCCTATTCTCTAATGCTTTCATTACCATGGAGATCGTAACCAACAAAACTGACCATTTTTATTCTAGCTAGCCAACCCTGTCATAGTGGGCATACATGACCATCTCAATAAGAGTAAATAGAAATATCCCTTCTACCAATAACATTCAATCCAAAGATGGTTTTTTCATACTAATTTACCACAAGATCCCTTCTTAAACTTTGTTTCTTCCTTTGAGAATGATTGACAATGTTTTACAACAAACTCTAAAAAAGAGACTTGTATGATAGAGTCCACCTAATAATTAATGCTATGGATCATATAATGGTCTAGCTAATGAGGAGAAACCAAAGTCCATATGATCCAATACATGGTCTTCTTTTGTCAACAATTTGGACCCTTTGTCTCAATATATCTTCTCTTCGTTGGAAAGTGGACATAAACAAGTTATTCTAGATATTTTGAAATGGAGTACTCTTGACCTATGTTCCTCTCCTTTATGCCACATGTAATGTGAATGCCAATTATCATCTTCTTGACTTCGAAATTATTCTTTTGTAAATGTCACCCTTGACTATGCCATGAAACCCTCCAAAATATTCTTAAATGATGGGATCTCCTCTTCATGTTTTAACCCAATGGAATGTGA
This sequence comes from Pinus albicaulis, assembly GCA_034641835.2. NCBI lineage: Eukaryota > Viridiplantae > Streptophyta > Pinopsida > Pinales > Pinaceae > Pinus > Pinus albicaulis. The sequence continues at coordinate 506,030,714 of CM076582.1, forward strand.
TAAGTCATCCAAGATACATCCAAATATTTTATTTGTGCCTTTTGGAATGTGAAATATACCCTCAATAGAAAACATGCATAAAACATTATAGCTAAGAGCCACAAATGTGATATGTTTCCACTTGTGCAATTGTTTTTTCAAATATGTGAACTCAACAACAAACCACACCTTAAAATACATGAATATCTCTCAAAATGTGAAAGAAAAAGTAAACCCTTACCCTATTCTTCCTTTGTTTGAAATTTGGGATTTTTGTCACAAGATATCTTATCTTATTTGGAAATAGGACATAAATAAACCTTTAGATGTTTCTGAATGGAAAGCTCTTCACTTATGTCCTTCTCCTTTACACCGCATGATATGAATTCCAATTTCCATATTCTTGACTAATATGGCATTCTTATTTTATACATGTGACCCTTGACTATGCTATGAAATCCTCCAAAATATTCGTAAAGGTTGCGAGCTCCTCTTCATGTATGAAGCTAGTGGAATGCCAAGTTATCCAAAATTCCTCCAAATAGGTGATTTGTGCCTTGGAAAATGTGAAAGGTGCCCTCAATGGAAAAACATGCATAAAGATTTGTTGCGAAGTGCCCTAAATGAGATGTGTTTCCACTTGTGCAATTGTGCCTCTTGTTGATGCTCAAAATGACACCCTAGTTGTGCAAGGCTCACAAGGTATCACTTTGGGTCAACTCAGATTTGTTACCACTATCACCTTAGCAACGAATCCTCTCACTTTCGATGACTTATTGAATACTGGGGGTATACCAAAGTGAAAATTTATGGGGTATTTTATGTGACTAGATCACTCACACTAAAAACCATCTTTGCATTTGATGGTTCAACATTTTGATGATCCCTATCCTATTGACCACAACTTCTGTATTCATTATTTCTTTCATCGCAACACCTCTAGTAGATATTGATGGTGTTCATGAGCCTATTTTTTGTTCCCATATTTATGGAAAAATATTATGTCCAATGCCATTATTTCTACCTTTGTAACTATTAGTTCTCACTTCTATCCCATCAGGTAAGTAGCTTTCATCGATGAATGGCTACACAATAGGAACCTTATGAGCTCATCATTCATGCCATTGATGTAGTGCCCACACGACACAGACATTTGATGGTCCATCATAACGAGAAACTCTATGATGGGTTTCATAGATACCCAACCTATGACAACAAGCTATGTTCTATTACTGAAACTTGTAAGAAGTGAGAGAATTATCTTTTTCCAAAGGAAATGGCCATCCATACTATTTATAGGTGTAGAATTGTAACTACTCATGAAATTTTAATCCAAATCGCAAGACACAATCCTACTCTACTGATATGTAGAATTCGATTCACAATTTAGAACATCAATCAAAAAAATGCAATGAGAAATAACTCACATGCACACAATATTTTTACAGGGGGGAAAATTTATAAAAACCTCGTATGCCTAATTGCATTAAATCAAATGAATAAATATGTATTGCAGTTGCTTGCTCACTCTTAGCGCAACCTACAAGTGAATAACCTATCTCTCTGCTCATTGAGAAGCTTTCACCCAGACGTCAATTTTTGCCTCAGCTTGAGCCCCTATTTCCTTGTTCAATTCCTGAGGAATTAGGCCCCTATTATTTAGGAAATTCCTCCAAAATTCTTGCGCAATTCCCTAGGGTTGATCACTTGACCATTACAATTCATGTACACTCAATATAGTATATAATAATTATGCACTACCTTGGAATCTTCACCATAGTTTGGGAACTTGAATTCTCTGCATGCAATAGCTATTTGGGGTTGATTGATGAGTTATCTAGATGATCACTGAGTTAGAATGAAGTCCCACTACACAACTCGCCTTCCACTATTCCTCCAATAATTAAAACTAGTTTAACTAAAAACAACTTGAAATAATTGACCTTGATTGCTAAAAATTGCCAATCACACATGCTTAACTGAATTACAACTCCTCTAACTCGAATTTACTAAGCTAAATTAGTGCCAAGATCCATGTCACCCTAGTTAACTGCCTCCGAGTTGTTCGTTGATGTGGAATTTTTTTTTTTTTCAATTTGACCTAGGCAAAGTCAAATTGAGATTTTCTTGCTGCATTTTTCAACAGTAGGTATTTTCCTACTCTAGATAACATTTTCCCTCAACCAAGAATGGTAAAAAATGTGTTTTTTGTTGTTGTTGATCACTTCCTTTGGATGAGAATTTTGGCACCCTATAAGAATATTGTCAAAACAAAATCCACTCATAAGATCTTTTTTGAGCATATTTTGGTTCATTTTGGGTTGCCAAAGACCATATTTCTGGATAGGGATTGTAGGTTCCTCAGTATTTTCTGGTTTAACCTTTGGTCCATGATGGACATCAAGCTTGACCAAATCCGTTGCCTTCCATCCCTAGATTGATAAATAAAATGTACTCGATATGATAATTTTAGATGTCCTTAGAGTATACAATCGTAAGGATCCACATACACACATTGAAATCCTTCCTTATTTTCAATAGAAATTAGACATAGCTCTTCATATTTATATTACCCACAAGCCTTTTCAGGTGTGCTTGGTGTCCCAACAATTGACACAAATTGATGTAGCTATATTCATGGAATAAGACATGAAGATAACTCCCATACTTGGAACGTAGTAAGCAATGCAACCAATTTTGAGGAATGTATCTAACAAATTCAATAATAAGTTCATGATATTTTATAGAAATTTTCCAACTCCAAGTACAAGTAGATACACAATCCATTCGGTTCTACATAAGTTTTAGGTTGGGGACGAGTTATGGTTTCACTTGCATAAAGAGCAATCGACAAACTCCCAGAAGAAGCTCATACCATTTTGATACGATCCTTACACCATCACCAAGGCTATGGGTGAGAATTCATTTGAGGATAGTCATAGGATGATTTATATTACTTCAAACATATATGTTAGGATGATTTATTCTTGATGAGGTTCATGTATATAAAGAGTTCCTTTAAGAGATTGAAAAATACGATCGCACCATTACTCATATAAGTAATTGTGATATTTACTCGAAAGACATTAGGTAACTTCATAAGAGATTTTAAAAGTGACATTTTAAAGGTTTGTTTTATATCAATGTATGTGGATCATTATGTTTTTTTTCCAAAGCATTTACATATGAATAAATTTTTTAAATAGTACATCACTCTAATATTATTTCTCTTACATGCTCCTAGGTTATAATTCAAAGCATCATAGGTACTAAAATTTATGAAACTTTTGTTTTTTGCTCCAAACAACTAAAACCCCCAAGTGTGGTACTCCTAATATTCAAACTTGCACTATTGTTAAGACTACTTCCTCTAATTGTTATTGTTCATCCATAAGTAAGTTGACTAAGAGGTGGACTTCAACCATTATTAACACGCTAGTGTAGTGTTACCTAATTGTATTTAAGAAGCATAAGGGGCAGGGTTGGTACAAGGCCAACTTTTCTATCGTCTACTACCATGCCCACTACTAGGTTTTCATCCTCTATTGGCCTTAGGATATGGTTTCCCATTAGTTCATTTGATTCTTTCTCATCCACAATCTCATCCTACATTGCATCCAACCTGATACTTTGTAATCACATATTTCTCATAACCCCACTCCTGTGTGTTCATTAGACCTCATTGAGGTGCCTTGACTACTACTCTTTATTGAGCTATATTTTATCATCAACCCTTTGTTTCACAACCATCCACTCGCCAACTCACCTTTCCCATTGAAATTTTCCAACTCTCTCATCCTCACTTCACTACTCTCTTCCCCATTAATCTCATTTTGAACTCCTCATTGCCTTATTCATTTTCTCACATCTAGTTCAACCACCACTCATTAGTTATATCTACTTCCTCAAAACTTACTCAACTTTCTCTTTAGATTTTGTGTTCTTCATGATCATTTAATCCTTTGAGCTATCCCTTTTTCCAACCCCATTATAACCCATTACTTAATACAAATTTATACACCACCATGATCAAAATGTCAATAGGAAATAACTTTTCCTTCATTAACAATTCTTGTAGGGTTTGTATTCACTAATGTCTCTCAAAAACCCTTCTCCTTAGCTTTTGAGTACAACTAGTAAAATTCATGGGATTTATGTTTTTCGAATATTAAAATTTTTCGTTTTGATCCCTCTATTGCCCTCATTGCAGGATTTTTCCAAGGAAGGAGGAGGAAGGGCACGTCCATGATGTCATAGGTCTGATCTGATACACTTAGTTGAACTCAAGAAATTGGATTCATGGTGCCTCAAATCATGGTTATTTCATTTTATATATGGAATTTTTCATTTGAACTCAAGAAATTGGATTCTTGGTGCCTCCAATCATGGTGAATTCATTTTACAGAACAAATCTATCACTTCAAAACTCTTCTAAACCAGCTCAACGAGGCACTCAAGAGGTTGTATGTTCAATATTTCATGGAGGAAGATGAAGCTGAAGGCATGGGTGATAATATGTTGAAGATTCTGTTGATTCTCCATTGTTCATGAGCTATTCCTATAGAAAACATGCCATCTTGCAGCATGTCTACCATGCCCAGAATTCAAAATTTGATGCTAAGCCAAATGAAATGGAAATTTTCCAACACATTTTAGCGATTTGTAAGAACCATGGGATAAATATCACCAACCAGTAAATTGATACCAATTAGAAATAATTTATTCACATTTTAAACCCTTTTGCAATTACAACCTGAGATGTCACTGGTGTGGGTGCCTTTGCTACTTTGCTGGTCTTTAACAATGAATTGGGATTCACCAACTACAACATAGAATCTCTCTGCAACGTTGGACAATCTACCAAGAAGGGTAAAAGACAACGAGGCTACATTAGCGATAAAGGTATTCATTTCTTAAAACCTGTACTCATAAAACAAAAGGAAATTGGGGTGATAGAGAGGTTTTTCAATCCTTGACTATCTATTGTTTAGATAAAATGTAATATCTATTTCTAAATTTGCAGATATTAGGTTTAAAAACTTTGGGGAATGGCTGCTCATATGCAACATGTTATGCAAACAATATATATTGGGCTGATTGGGAGCTTTTTCTAGCCCTAACTGTTAAGATAAAATTTGCACTAGGTATCTAAATTTGAAGAGTTTGGCTTTAAATTCTTTGGCTCATGGTTGTTAAGATGAAATACAATATAAAAAGTTAAAAACATAATAGAATTGTGGTGATTGGGAGCTTTTTGTAGCCCTATATTTTTAGATAGAATTTGGTGTGTTTTAAATTTCTGGAATTTGGGTTTAAGAGCTTTGGTCATGGTGTTTAGATGAATTATTTTTTGAAAAGATGATGGAATGGAGGCAATTGGGAATTTTTTTCTAGAACCAACTGTTTAGATAGAATTTGTAGTGCATCTCTCATTTTTTAAGTTTTGCTTTAACAACTTTGGGCTATGGACATTTAGATCAGATATTTAATGAGAATAGACTAGAAATCATGTGATTGGGATATTTTCCTAGCCATAGCTATTTAGATACAATTTGTAATATATTTTTCAATTTGTGTAGTCTGGGTTTAAGAGCTTTCGGTCATGTCTCTTTAGATGAAATATGGATGAAATATTTACAAAACCAAATAGAATTGGGATGAGGGGGAGTACTTTCTAGTCCCGACTGTTTAGAAAAACTTCACTATGCATTTCTAAATTTGCAGAGATTGACTATGAAAACTTTGGGTCATAGCTGTATAGCTTAAGTATGTTATGAAAAAAAAAAAAATTTGTGGTGATTGGGAATCTTTTCTAGCCTTGACTGTTAGATAAAAATTTGTTTCATATTTCCAAAATATGCAGAGACTGGGTTTAAGAGCTCTGGGCCATGGCTATTGAGATGATATGTGTTATATGATACTTATACCTTTTAATATTTTTGGGGAATGGTTTTAAGAATGTTTTATTGACAAAAAAACATCCTTACATATTCTGCAATGGATATAAGATAAGGTTTAATTAGATACCTCCACCTGGAACTAAAATTGGATATATTGTTCCAGAGTGGATAGATGAAAATCCAAGCATTAAAGACCTCCAAGAAGTGTATGGTTGTGAGCTTCCAAACACAATAATAATACTACCTTTGCGGCCTGAGAAGGTTGATGCTGTGAAAGAGAAAATAGTTAATATTCATCCTAAAGTAATTATGTAAAATCAGAAAGTTGTATGTTCGTGATTATAATGAAGACTTTGCACTGAGAAGGGTTAATGCAATCTGTGTTTCACAAGAAACATAATTTAGAACTACCAAGAATGAACACAATCAATCATTTATTCATCATAATTATAAAAAAAAAAAATATAAATCACTGATGGAGATATTCACTTCAAATTGTCATGGAATTGAAACTCTAAAAAGGAGTTCTTGGGGTCGAGAAAATTTCATAAGGAGCAGGCACATATTTCTTCTGTCCCATCACATATTAGAGTGAAAACACTTGAACAGAAATAAGCTTGAAGAAAATTGATTGCTAAACCACTTTCACTAGAAATATTTACTATTTTCCCACATTTGCAAGGCCTAATACATCATATAAGGAACCACATTCTATTGGCATGGGATTTAGAGGGCCATGATAAATGAAGAAACTGATTAAATAGTCAATTAAATATTTATGAAATGATGGTAAAAATTTTACTACAATTTCGAATCCCTTTTATATTCTTCTAGGCAACTGAAATTTCATTTTTGATGGATCTAAATGTTGCCATGGATATAGGCACATAAAGAAATTTGTAGCAGAAAAATTACTAGATGGTTAGTGAAGAAAATACATTGCACTGCTAGCATGAAAAATTCCCTAGTGGATCTTTAAGAATGTTAGGGTGGAGGATTGCATGGCTAGGCCTGCATTCAAAGATGGATTTGTTCAAGTTCTTGACTATCATCTTTGGCAGGTGTTCCATTTTAGAAAATAAACAAAATTGAATTCCATGAATACTATTCATGGTTCAATCTCAAAAGCAATACCCCAGGTGAACACATCACAACACGGGCCCAACAAAAAATCCTAGGCAATAACTTATAGCTCCCTCCAGCAAGTGGCTTCTGCTCTAATTCTTTTCTACTATCAATTGCGAGCTTGTCTCACTGACTTCAATCCCAAGAATTTAATCTACACCAGCAATGGGTTGAAATCTCCCTTGAAGATTATATAGACAGGTCTAACATTAAGCTATAGTTGTTTCTATAAAGACAGGCCTAAAATTAAACTATAGGTGTTGTAAGGAGTTTGCAAACAACAAAGAAGATTTACATGCCCACATTTTTTAGACATTTAACACGAAAAGCTAAGGGCTCAAATGTAACTCCATGTTTCTTAGCTATGTACTCTTAGCTACGTCTAGTCTCATTATGGCCTAGTTGGTCCAAGCCAGTTTCACTTTGATTCAGAATCCTTGGTGGTAATATTGAGTACACAAACAGTACAACCTCAACAACAAATCAGGCAGTAACTTAAAAGAGAGTAATAATTTATCCATCATATTTATATACAGACAACCCCTTCAACATCAATTAGTTTCATGCCGCAATGACTTATAAAAAACTTAAATATCATCTCTCAACAAAATCTATCTATATCAGGAGAATTATCGAAAACAATTTGGCTATTTGTAAGAACTATGGGATAAAAATCATCGACCAATGAATTGACACAATAGAAATAATTGATGCACATTTTAAACCCTAGTGCCATTCTGAGACATAAAGTATATATAAATTCCAGAGAGCGCACCAAAAAAAGTAGATGGTAGCATCTCTCTAGAAAAGAAACTCATTCAACCTAGAAAGATGAATCTCAAAGGCTGGTCATACTCACTAAATGTTTAAGATATTGCATACATGGAAACTTACATTTATATTTACTTATATAAATCTCTTAAGGAAATATTTCTTGCAATAACTTACATTTAAAAGAATACTTATATAAGAGAGTTTTCTTCAACTTGGCTCTGAAACCATGCTGATTTTCTAGGGCACATGCTAGAATTAAATTTTCTTCAACAAATAACTACCTCCAATGATCAATTAGCTTTAGTTCCAAATTGCATTTGATCAATATCATAAATTAGTTACACAGAAGAAAAATATCAACCAATAAACATGAAAGAGAAGTGGAAACAAGCATGAGACAAGAGACACGGAAATTAGGCCTGAGGCCGGGGCAAAACCCACAAGGGGAAATCCAAGAATTTCTTCCTTATGAGAGAGAGAGAGAGTTCAATTTCCATCAATACATCGAGATAAACAAGATATCAAGGATAACATATAACCAAAGAATGATCTCATAGATGTCAAGCCTCTTTCCTTCTTTTCCTCTTTTTTTCATCCTCCTATCCTCCCCCAAAACTCGCTGGAATAGAAAAAAACACATGTGATCCGAATTTCCAAATGAGGAGGAATATCTGACATATAAATAATCTTCACAAAGGGTCAAATAGGTTCCTCTAAGGGGCCCAACCTGACCTAAACAAAAAGGAGGCCGACTTGCACTAGTTTTGGAGGCAAAATATAAATATAAATTTGTTGATTTCTTCATGATGAAAATACTGACCATGGCTACCCTATTTCTAACATTCAACATCAAGAAGACATGAGTATGCAAGGGTTTTGTAGTCAACAAGCATGCTAAGATCAAATTCCCTAGTGATAAGCATATAGCAAGAGGGATTGTTGATCTCATCAATTCAAATGTGTGTGGATCAATGACTAGCTCCACAAAAAGGTAATATTTATTTTCTTTTGTTGATCTTATCTATAGAAAAATTCAGATTTACTTTGATTTCTTGAGTAGATTCCAAGAATTTAAAGCTCTTTTGGAGAATTAGATAACTAAGAATATTAAGGTGTCTAGCTTTGAAAATGGAGGAAAGTACAACTGCAAGGAATTTGGCCTTTTGTAGGAAATAGAGTTCAAGAGGGAAATGACAATACCTTATAAACCTTAGTAGAATGGGGTTGAATAGAGGAAGAATGGATCCATCATAGAGACAACCAAGAATATCATTCATGATCTAGATTTTCCCATGTATCATCATGTAGAAGCATGTAATACAACTGTTTACATTTTGAACATGTGTTTTCACAAGATATTGAAGAACAAGACACTAGAAGAAGTTTTTACTGGTGGAAACCATAAGGATCACACTTTTGTATTTTTGGATGTGTAGTGTGTATTTATATTCTTGAGGAGAAGAGATCTAAGCTTAAACTTTCTATTTTGAAAGGTATATTTTTTGGTTATATTGCATCCTCCAAGGCTTATAGGATCTTTCTTCCATCATAGTGGAAGAAAATATTGTGTCGAGATGTAAAGTTCGATGAGGATGCTTGGTCTTGTAAGTCTCAAGAGCTGACCATGGATGTTGAGTAGGGATAAAATCTTGTTGTCCCACGTGCATGGGAAAAATCATATTCAAATTAGCAAGGTTCCAATAAAGGAACACAATGTGTTTTACTCTCCAATTTAGCTAAAAAGTTGAGATGGATTACCTAGATTTTTCAGGAAGAATTAGGGCAAATAGGAGCACCAAAGACTTATTTTTGGGTGAGAGGCCCATGTATGCAGGTTGAAGAAGGCCCTTTATGGGTAGAAGTAGGCACCACATACATGGTAGTGAATGATTGATGAGTACTTCTTTGAATTTGGTCTTCACTAAGTTTTCTACATATCCTAATCTTTATTACTTGTTTGATAAATATGATCTACTTTTCTTGGTCCTACATGTATATGATTTGATCCTTATATATAGTTCTTCAAGAGACTTATTGCATGGTGCAAGAAGAAGCTAGCCAACGAATTTGATATGAAGGACATCAACCTTATGTGCTATTTTGTGGGGCTAGAGGTTTCGTGGGGTACATGTGATGTTTTGCTTGGACAGAGAAGTACAAAGTAGAGATTTGGAAGAGATTTCATATGCACGATGTTGTAGACACTTGGCCATCTTGTGGTTCGAAATTTGAAGTTACATGGTAATTTAGAGTCATTTTTGTAGATCCTTTTCTATATAGGCAGTTGATTGGTTATATTATGTCTGTAGAATACTGGGCCTGATATATGTTTTGCAGCAAATAATTTGAGCAATTTCATGGTTTGGACCCAATCATATTCATTGGATTGTTGCAAAGCATGTGCTATAGTACTTGAAGGGAAGAACCCATTATTACATGAGGTATGTCAGAGATGGTGAGTTGATGCTGCCTGGTTTTGTTGATTTTGACTGGGTAGGAGATGCAAGTGCTAGGAAGAGCACTTTGGGATTTTGTTTCAGCTTGAGATCATGTATGATATCTTCATTCAATAGGAAGCAGGCAGTAGATTCACTCATCTAAATGTAGGCGAAGTATATGGAAAATAGTTATGCTAGTTGTGCGGCCATATGGTTTTCAAGTTGAATGATCAGATGTTGGGGCCTTTGAAGTCTTCAGAATTTGGTACTTTACAATTACTCCAAGCATATCAATATCTGACACCATTTCCTTAGAGAAAATTTCCTTAGAGAAATATTTCAGAAGGGAGCAATGGTCCTAGATTATGTTCCTTCATATTTGCAGGTTGCAGAGGTTTCGAAAAAGATCGTAGCTAAGGGGAAGTTTGAAATGCTGAAAGAGAGACTTGTCTTGGTGGATAACACCTTCCTTGCAAAGGTGGAGTGTTAGTTTTCTATATCTGTGTTGTTGAACTTTGTTCTCTTTAGCATCATGCAGTCACTACTTTCAACAGAGTTGTAAAAACTTGGCTGTGTGCAGCACTTTAAGTACTGATTATCGATGGTGCCGCAATGGATATGTAGACAGGTAAAGATGTATGCATTTTCCACCCTTATACAGTTTCCAGCCTTAGACAATTATAGTTTTAGTATTTTCTTTAATTAGAAATTGTTGTCCTATTTTGTGTTTAACATTTCTAGATTTTGTGAAAGTACATGACTTAGGAAGTCTTCCATATTTAGAGTAGCAACTATGTTTGAGTTGGTGTCCACATTTAAACCATGGGTGCTCTATTCTAGGAGGATTGGCTCTTTATTATGTGGATTCTCTCATGTAGGGAGGGTACATCTCTAGGTAGATATAGAGTTAGAGATTTACAGTCACTTATGAATCTAGGCACACTGTAGTGATAGGCCTTTTCTATAAATTAGTGGCCTTTTTAAGTATATAAAATAAAGGCAGGGTTGGGGCATTAATTCATTCAATTTTGATTCATTGTAGTGTATTCCTTATTTCTTATTTTATATTAGAGAGATGTGATCGAGAGTTGAAATTTTTACTTGGTGTCATAATTTTCAGAGTGTTGTGTTTGTAGATGTCATGTTCCTTCATCCATATTTATGATAGGTTTTCATTTTTTCTGTTACCTAGGATTTGTATAGAGTGCAGATCTATGTATTATGATTTAAGAAACAAATATCTAGCCTACATATAGTAGGGGACAAAAATTCACCCCTTATGATGGAATATAGATAAGAAGAACAACTTCAGTTCATATAAAATGGCCATCCAGAGACTGCCATGATCATTCCATTGACATGAAAAATAATATAATGAAAACAATGTAGTATTCCATTAATGTATACAACTCCCAATTAATATATGTACAACTGGAATTGCACAATACTCAAACAACTACATTTATCAAATTTTCACAATAAAACAAGTCCATTTGAATCTAGAATTTATTCATACATATGTGTTCATCCTTGTCCTTTACATAACTTGTACATAAAAAATATGAATTGATTTTGCATATTTTCATACACAACTGTTCTACTAGGCCAGTCCACTTGAATTTATCGGTAATTATACAGATGCATGCATCCTTAAATTTAACAGTGAATTAGTTTAGCACGTATACATTAAATATTGTGGGAATATCTGATCCAAGGTAAAATCTTGATACCCTTAACCAAGACCTTTTACTTGGGCTGTGTAGGTTTTAACCTTGAACAGAAATTATCTACACACGAATCTTATAACATAAAATAAACAATAGCGAGAGCATAAAACATAAAATAGATAAACACAGAGATTTTCCTCTGGATCCCAAATCGAGATGACCAACTCGATTTTTCATTATATTCCTTTTAGTGTTACAACACATATATATACATGTCAAAGCATACATAAACCCCAATCCATTAACCCTAGATTAGAACATAACCATAGTTCCCTTTACTGGATCTACAAAATACCACGGGACGAAAACCATCGTACCCCAAAACCATGTGCAAAATCATGCACAAAACATGGGTGGGTCCACCTATGAGTGGGTCTGCACACCAAAAACAATTTCGCCGGGGGGCTGCCTCCTCCCTTGTGACCCCCCTGCTATGCCCGACGCAACGTACAATGCGTGGGGCTAGTCGTGGAAAGAATATAACACATACCCAACATTCTCCCACTTGTTGTTTTCTTTCCATAGGGGGCCACAGGAGAGCTTAGTCATTGGGCCAATTCTTCAAGACCCATTGTTTCTCTACACCAAGATAACTTCTGAGTGCTCATAGACTTCATCAATGCATATGCAACATTCTTCAAAGTGTCCACCTTTACCAGCAACACCCTTTTAGCCTCAACCATATCTCTAACAAAGTGATAATGAACATCAATGTGCTTTGTCTTTGAATGGTAAGCAGGGTTCTTTGCCAAGAAAATTGCACTTTGGCTATCACAGTCTATCCTTATATCTTTTCGTACCAACCCCATACTTGAACACAATATCTGCAACCAAACTGCTTCCTTGCTTGCATGAGTGGCTGCTATTTATTCTGCCTCTGTAGTTGAAAGAGCCACTACAGACTATCTTTTACTCATCCAACTGACTACACCTCCAAATAGGTTAAACACATACCCACTTGTAGATATTCTTTGGTCCATTCTAGCCTCGCCTCCAGATCAACAAAACCATGAATGTCCAACATTCTTTCCAATCCTGGTCTTCCTTGGTAGCACAAGCCATAATCACTAGTGCCATGTAAATATCTGAAAACCCACTTCACTGCTGTCCAATGCTCCTTCCCTGGGTTTGAAATGAACCTGCTCAATACTCCCACTGCATGTGCAATGTCTAGTCTGGTACAAACCATTACATACATCAGACTACCCACTGCACTTGCATATGGAACACGGGACAGATCCTCCTCTTCTTCTTGTGTCTTGGGACACTATTCAGTAGACAGCTTTACACCTACAGGAATAGGACCATTCACCGGTTTACTATCCTGCATATTGAACCTTTGCAATATAGTCTCGACATACTTCCTCTGGTTTAACCAGAGCTTCCTCTTTTCCTGATCTCTCTTAATTTCCATGCCCAAAATATAGTTTGTAGCACCAAGATCCTTCATGTCGAATTTGGAGAATTGTTGGGTCTTCAAATATTGGATAATTTCTTTTTCATTTCCAATCAACAACATATCATCCACATACAAGAAAAAATAAATATCATGGTCACCAATTAATTTAAAATAAACACAGTGATCCTCCTTGCTTCTGGTGAAGCCAAGTCCCCATATATAGGTATCAAATTTTTGATACCACATCCTTGGTGATTGTTTAACCCATACATATACTTTTCAACTCCGAATACCAGCTTCTTCTTACCATTCACCATAAAGCCTTCTTGTGTTGCTTCATGTAGAACTCTTGTTCTAGATGCCCATGAAGAAATGATGTCTTCACATCCATCTCTGGTTTCCATTCAAAATCAAATGTAGCAAGAACGTATAAAAGTAATCTAATAGAAGTAACTTTGGCAACAGGAGAGAAAATATCACCAAAATCAATTCCCGACACCTGGGAATAACCTTTTGCTACCAACCGAGCTTTGTATTTCTCCACCTTGCCTTCTACATTCATCTTCTTCTTAAACACCCATTTTCTCCCAATGGGCTTCCTTCCAGCCGGAAACTCCACTAGATCCCATGCCTCATTTTTTGTGCAAGGATGCCATTTCATCAACCATGGCCTCCTTCCATAGTTTTCCATCCTCGGAATCTACTGCCTCCCTGACAGTTCTGGGATCATCATCAGTTATAGTTAAGGCAAAACCTAAACAGAAATCAGATGGACTATACCTTTCTGGTTGCCTTCTTTCCTGAACTGATCTTCTCAAAGGTGGAGTTTGTGGCTCTTCCTCTTCTAAATCTTCTTCTGCTGTAGAGTCTGATTCATCCTCCTTTAGCTCAAACTCTATCTTCTCAGGTTCCTTTGGTATGACTTCATGTTTAACAACATCTTTCACCTCTCTAAACACCACATCTCTCGGCTGTACACAACCTTCCTTGTTCCCGGGTTCCAAAGCTTGTAACCTTTTAAACCATCCTTATACCCAATAAAGATGCACCTTTCAGATTTATTATCCAACTTGGTCCTTTTCTCCTTTGGAACATGTACATATGCATCACATCCAAATACCCTTAGATGTGAAAGAGAGGGTTTATTACCCATCCATACCTCATGTGGAGTCTTATCCTCCAATGCTGATGAAGGTGATCTATTAACTAAGTAACATGAAGTCTCCACTGCCTCTGCCCAGAATTCTTGTCCTAACCCGGTACCACTGAGCATGCTTCTTGCCTTTTCCATCAGCGTTCTGTTCATGCTTTCTGCGACTCCATTTTTCTAAGGTGTGTATGGAGTAGTATTCTACCGCGCTATACCACACTTCTTACAGAACTCTTCAAATTCCTTCTTGCAGAACTCCCCACCATTATCTGTCCTCAGCGCCTTTATCTTCTTCTCTATCTAGTTTTCCACCAAAGCCTTAAATTCTTTAAATCTGTCAAAGAATTTAGATTTCTTCCTCAAGAAATATATCCATGTATTCCTTGAGAAGTCATCTATGAATGAAACATAGTACACAAACTTTCCCAGTGATGGAACTGACACAGGTCCAAACACATCACTGTGCGCAAGTTCTAATATCTTGTTCGCCCTCTTAGCACCAAAAGGAAAACTCACCCGATTCTACTTCCCATATACATAATGTTCATAGAAATTGAAATCCAGAGAGAAATTATACATACCTTCTATCATACCATTTCTATGTAGTATCTGAAGGCCCTTCTCTCCAATATGTCCAAGCCTTTGATGCCATAGCATGGTCTTTTCTCCAGAGACAGCTAGGCTTTCTGCTCCACTTTCAGGAACCACATAACTATTACACCCATCAATAACAGTGCTACCTTGTAGCTTGTATAGCGTTCTAGTCTAAACTCCCTGCATTAATAGCAGTGCTCCCCGAACCATCTTGCAGGTATCTTTCTCGAACACTGTTTTTACACCTGCATCATCCATGTTACTTACAGAAATTAGATTTCTGGCCAATGCAGGAATATGCAGAACACCTGGAAGTGTTCTAATCCTTCCACCTTGTATCTTCAGCTTGACCTTTCCACGTTCGATGATTTTGGCCTTCCTATCATCCCCTAGGAAGACATCACCATCATATTTCTCATACTCACAGAACCACTTCCTATGGGGAGTGAAGTGAAAGGATGCACCTGAGTCAATCAACCATGACTCATGATCTACATGTTTATTTGAAGAAGAAGTCAAATACACATCCCCACCTTCATCCGAGGTGGTTTTCGCCTCTGCAGAAGGAGCATCATCAGACCCCTTTCCTTTCTCAGGAGCTTTAGATCTGCACTCATTTTTGTAGTGCCCTTCATTTCCGCATCTCTAGCATACCTTTACAAACTTTCCAGGAGATTTAGATCTCCCTCTAGATTTCAATCTCCCACTCGAAACCTTATTCTTGTTTCTATTTTGGGACCTTCCTCGTACAGATAAGGCATCTCCATTCTGGCCCTCCATATTTCTGTGTCTCATTTCCTCCGACAGCAAGGCTGAGACAATGTCATCAAAATTCAAGGTAGTTGTATTGCTACCTATTGCAATAACCAGACTATCCCACGATTCTAGTAGAGAACACAACAAACTGATGCACTTATCTTCATCTAAGATTTTAATATCAACAGATGAAAACTGACTTACCACAGTATTGAAGGTGTTTAGATGCTTTGTCACCGAGTCTCCATCCTTCATCCTCAGGTTATATAGCTTTTTCCACAGGAACAACTTATTCACCAGAGACTTAGATTGGTACAAAGTCCTAAGTTTTCCCCACAAATTCTTCGCCATAGCTTCCCCAGATACATTCAACAATACTGAATCTGAGACACACAACTGTATTGTGCTCTTAGCCTTTCGATCCAGTTTCTTCCAGTCTTCATTTGACATTGCCGTTGGTTTAGTACCTAGATCTACCGCGATCCACTAATCTTTATCCACCAGCAGATCCTCCATCTTGAGCTTCCACAACTCAAAACTCTGACCATTAAATTTCTCGATCTTTATCTTTCCGCCAATCACCATCTTCTTTCATCGCAAGAATCGATCCCGGAGATCTCCCACTGAACAGGGTCTACCTCAGGCCCGAGCAAAAAACCCTTAGTAGCAAAGGCGTCCCCTTGAAGCTGAAATAGCTCTGATACCAAATGTAGGTTTTAACCCTGAACAGAAATTATCTACACACGAATCTTATAATAGAAAATAAACAATAGCGAGAGCATAAAACATAAAACAGATAAACATAGAGATTTTCCCCTGGATCCCAAATTGGACGATCAAATTGATTTTTTATTATATTCCTTTTAGTGTTACAACACATATATAGACATGCCGAAGCATACATAAACCCCAATCCATTAACCCTGGATTAGAACATAACCGTAGTTCCCTTGACTGAATCTACAAAATGCCAGGGGACGAAAACCATCATACCCCAAAACCATGTGCAAAATCATGCACAAAACATGGGTGGGTCCGCCTATGAGAGGGTCTGCACACCAAAACAATTTTTGTCAGGGCGCTGCCCCGAACCCCAATAGTGGGGGCTTCCTCCTCCCTTGTGACCCCCTTGCTGTGCCCTGGCGCAACGTACAACACGTGGGGCTAGTAGTGGAAAGAATATAACACATACCCAACAGGCTGATAATTGGAATCGCACTTTATTTAAGATGTTAATGAACTGAAATGAAAAAATTTAGTTGTAAATAAGAGGAACATAAATGAATAAGATCAACAATCATAAGAACACGTCATTTGATGATGGAGTTCGTCCAGGAGGGACTACATCTCTGGGCCTTGGTGTCAAGATGGTGTAGGCCGCTACATTATGTGTTGTGAGAAGATGTACATGGATGTGTTTCCCTATGACATACAAGGAAAAATTTCCCTCACGTGGGAGTGGCTTGAGTGCTTTAAGAGATGTTCCACTGCGGAACTCTCATACATAAAGAAAGACTCCTATCAGTATGACCATAACTGACATGTAATAAATAAGAGCATCCTGCCAATCCTAGAAAACAAGGGATCTCAACAATACACATATGAAAACGATCATCCCACCAATGTGGCATAAAGGGATCTCATACATGACACAAATCCATAGCTAAAAATACATCAATAACAACACAAGGCAAGATCCCATGACTCTTGTATCAACCGGGATCAACAAGACATAATGCATATCAAAGAGAAATAAATGAAGAAGTACATCGAATCCACATCATATACCTCGTGCTACCATTTTTTGAAGGCTGAGCTACTCTGCAGCTGAATCTGAAAACACCATCAATCTTATGGCATCAAAAAAGGTGAAAACGACTTCTCACTTGTGGAAATCTGACACCTGCATAACCCACTTCCAAAAGTGGTTGAAAAATAAAAAACTCAAATGAAGAAACTGAGCACACCATCAAACTCATGGCATCGAGTGGTGCAAAAATGACATAAAATTTGTCACATTTGGACAAAGTCAAAATTTCACCCTCCTGAAAATTGGCCTCAATTAGGGTTCTACCTACCTCTTTTTTGGCTCATGCTTTCACATGACCCGCAATAAAAAAATATTTAAATCTGGAAATATGTGCACGCTCTCTGCTCCATGCCTGGGCGCACTTGTAGAAAGACGTGTTTAAATAAGTTTTTTGGGCAAAGATAACCATGAAAGATGGTTTGTCTTGTTGGTAATTCCTCTAAAATAGGAGAGAGGTCGAGAGATGAAATCCTGACCCTCTCTTTTTGGTTAACGGTTGCCTTGAATTAAAAAAAAAACAGGTGGGCAGGTCCACTCCAAGCTGCCTGACCCGACCCAACCCAAACCCACTCCACATATCATGGCACACATATATATATATATATATATAGATATATAGATATAACGTGTTGGTTGGTATTAAATATGGTATGTTTGATTAACCGTTACAATACTATACCATATAAACCATTAACCTTATCCCTTTCAACTATTGGAACTATTAGTTGGCATGTTATAACCATATTTTGTAAGGTTTATATTTTTTTGTTTAAATATAAACCAAATTCAAACTATATGTTAAGTTTAACATAAAGTTTGTTTCTATATTATTTTGTCTTTTATATGGGTTTTTTAATATTTGGTTGTCTTTTCTATAGGGGCAAGGAGCTAATGTTAGTGCGCCATGTGTCATGGTATAATAGGCTGTTGTGTACGTGTGGGTCTTACCTGCTAACTAGGATGCCATGTGGCACCCTGTGGGCCCCACTTTTCCCTTGTCTTATCAAACTTTAAAGAGCCATAAGTTGATCATACAAACTCGGTTTTGAGTGTCGTTTACGTTGTTGGAACCAGATAGACGAGATCTACAACATGAACCTGGTTTGAGAGATTTTAGAACACTTTGATTTTTGAGCCCTCTATGTTGAGCCACTTGTACTTGTACCTGTTTAATCCACCTAGATAAATATCCCTTATCTTTGTCATTCCCGCACCCTCAGTGACTTCCTAGACATGTGCAATAAAAATCACAGCAAGGCCTGTCAAATTTCTCCAATGCTGATAGGTGCTAATGCTAGTTTGTGGATAAGGTGAGGCAATTCCAATAGTTATTCATACACAAATTTTTGTTTATAGTTTTATAGAGACTTTTTTAATTACTAGTGTGAATAGTTCTTGCATAGGAGAGAAGATTTTCTGTAGTGTCTGAAAAAATTTGACATGAGTAAATATTTTGAAATCTCTCCTTATAACTCGACTTGGGTAGGTGAGCAAATGGATCAAAGTTCTGAAATGTTGGTTTACCAGACTTCATGTGTTGAAGCACACCAAAACTTGACGGTATGCAAGTGCCAAATGCCTTAACTTCGTTATTTTCTTCAATTGTTCCAAAATCAACTGTATACCAATATAGCTTAATAAGATGCCAAATTTGTTTATCTGATGTACCCAATGATGCTAAGCCAATAACCCGAGCAATATCAACAAACCCAGGGTGTACTACCATTGGCATGTGATCAAGCATCTCATGGAAAATGTAAGGTTCAGGAGTGTACATTGGATTCCTAGTGTGACAAATATACTGTGTTGAATGGAATGTTTTGAAAGCTAGTCCATTCAGAAATTGAGGTGGGTGCAACAACCCTGCAATAGGTCTTATTTTCCATTCAGTGTAATGCTTCAAAACCTATGCAAAAAACCCATGCCAAATTTGTTATATACAGTGGTCGAAGTCTCCATCCATAAAAAAATATAAATACAGGCTATCAAAACCCATTATACTTGTGAAAGCTCTTCTAGTTGAGGAATTTTGTTAGGAGAAAATTTGAAAAGTGAAATGATTCCAGATACTCTTTGCAAGCATGACTAGGCTACAACTCACTAAGTTTTGTAAGGAATTTTGTCCAAACATGAGCTTCTTTAGTAGTATAGTTGATCTTAGGAATGGTTTCTCCTCTGCAGAAATCGAAATCTCTCATGATTTTGAACTTTGAAGTAGTTCAAAGCACACGAAAATACAAAAGCTAAACTGCTTTTTTTTTTATAACCAAGGGTAAATGAAATTTTTTTCTATATTTTAATTTTTATTTCCACTATATTTTACCTTTTACTCATCAAATATTGAACAAGTTGTGGCAATAACATTAAATGGTACCCAAGAGTGGGATAAAAATGACTCGCATTTTGTGTTTTTTGGCTAGATCGACAAGAAATGACCACCTTCTCTTGTATTCTTCATCATGGTATCCCTATAGATCAATCGTTAGGATGAAATAAGTAAAGTCGTATAGCTCACGTTGAAACAAGTTTAGTTCAAATGCTATAATATATATCCTCAAGAGTGTAAGACTATGCATCAAATGCCACAAAAAATAGTAGTGGTTGATGCATTTGTACCATACTTCCTTTAATGGCTAACCCATGAAGAAGACAAACTTAAAAGTTCCAATGTGGTGATAAAAGCTCTACATAAAAATGATAAATTCCACCAGAGGGAAAATGAATGAAGTAAAAATAAAGCATTTAGAAAATTCAATTAGGAAAATCATGTGTCAATAGATAATAGTTTACACTGTAAAAGGATCTAAAATGATTGTCAAGAATGGAAGCCACAACAACAAATAAACCACCTGACCACCTGAGTCCTTACAAGTGTATAGGAAAATATGAAAGAAATTAGAATATTTATAGTAGTCCATCTCATAGGATTTTAATTTCAGTCTATTTGGGTTTTTAGTTCCATTTAGTCTAAACAAATTTTTTATTGTTGGTTTTATATTAATGAATATATGATAAAAATTTCACGGGAACTGTCGAAGAGTAGAATAAAAAAGAATAGAAACACACCAATGATCCTTCTACTGTAAAAAATTTTTTTTCACTTTGATGGTGAATGCAATGGAGAATACCTAAGATAGGTCAACCATATCAACTATCAACACTTGAGAGATTATTAACATATAAAAAAAGAGTAAAGAATTATCTGCATAAGAAGAGTACGACTCTTTGTCCCTTTTTGTCCCACAACAGGGAGAAGTGTCAAAGTCCACGACTTCTGATCAGGCAAAAACGGACAAAAAAAATGTAAATGTTAATAATGGGAACACTAATGGTGTTCCCTTGGGTCCAAGACCTAGATATCCAATGCCTTTATTGCCTTCTAATGGTGGATATGGCAGGGTATTTTTCCTACAAACCATGATGTCATCCATACTGTTTCTTCTTGGCTTGATGGGCCAATTGTTTCAGACGATCAATATAGGCATCCCACAAATAATCTAGTGTCATTAGTGGTTTCACATACTGCATCTCTTGGTCCACTTGGGAAAAATATGCAGCCTTTACCTCATGTAACAGTATGCTACACATTGTTGCTATTTATCCTTTTTTTTGTGTTTTGATATGTTAAGGATTATTTCAGGTGTAAGCTTCTTCATGAACAGAGTATACCCATCTAACAAAATCTATCCACACAATAATAAATCCATTAGATCAAGTCCTGGTTTTGGGGCACATGGGTTTGAATCCAGAGAAAATGAACAAAGTTGGAGTGCTTTTTGACAAGGGGAAGCCAAGAGGCCGAGGTAATGATGTAGTGATGAAAAATAATGAAAATGTGGATGAAATCAATGAGAAAAAGTAGGGACCAATAGCTTCAAGGTTTAGGAATCAATGTGTTACTCTAGGGGTCCCATGGAAACCTTATAGCAAAGAGTGGGGTGGAAAATGCATCTCTTTCTCCTTTTCTTTCACCCTTCTATTTTCCTTAGTTTATATGGTATCTGGTTTTTGAATTTCAACTGCCAAATATGATAATCTATCGATGTGGATATAGGATTCCCTCATAAAATGGCATACATGTACTCTTCAAGATCTGTTGCAGAAAGACAATGCACTCTTCCCTTGCAACATCCTGGCATCCTGCTATAACACCTTATTATCTTCTTCACTTTCTAACTAAATATTACAACCATTATAGACTTGCTGCTACTTCAGGTTCTGAAGCTATGTCAGTAAGAAATGGATGAATAATAATATTCATTCTCCCAAAGGCATTAGTAGAACATTTTTCACTTTAGGGATAGCTTCCAGACCACAAATAAATGCCCCATTTGCAACATAGTTTATGAAATGTAGACTTCCACACTTGCGTTCTTCATAGAATAGCACAGAGGGCAAGAACCCACTGTATTGTCACATTCTATGCAGAGGCAAAGATGTCGACAAGGGAGGAGGAGAATGGAAACACTGTTCTTCTAAAAAACCTTGCAAGTTCTCTGATCCCCTCTGTTCTTACTACCTCTTAAGGATCTTGCACGATGAGCCTCTGCATTTGGATCTATGTGTGCTGATTTTGCATCATTTGCTTCACTATCACCACATCCTTATTTGCTTTGTTCCCTGCCCTATACCACAGCTCGTTAAAGGATTTTTCTCAAGGATTTCACCATGGCTTCTTGATGCTTAGCTTTGCTCTTTCATATGCAAGCTTCCAGTTTCAGATGTTTGACATTCTCCTCTAGTTCCCTATTTCTAGGATTGATATTCTCCATCTCTGAATATTTTTCCATTATTTTCCTCAAGTCGCTTTCCTCAGTCATAGAAAGCATAGATAGATTCCTCTGCCTCTTCTTTTCAAGAGATTCCCTCAACTGATCCGCCTGTGCCCTCACAAATTGATCAAGCTCTTCTTTCCGTTTTTGCAACTGTGATGCTATATCCTCTGTTAGAAAATGAAGGGTAGAATTTGCATCGCCTCTCATTGTAGATGGTATTGAAGCATTGACTTGTTCATCCTCAAATTCCAGATGGAGACCAGTTGACACAGTCCCCACTGAGTGTGGTACATAAACTGGTCCTATAGTTGGGGCTTGCTGATGAAGGTTGCACAAATTTGTTAACAAGGGTATCCGATGTTGCAAAGCAATAATATACACAACCTCCCTTGGTCTCTTTCACAATGGAGGGTCCTCTCGCATATGGAACATTTCTCCATTCTGCTGACCATGCATAGAATTAGACACTGCATTGATATTTAGAATAGCATAAAATATAATGTATTCATGCTATATGGTTTTTGGATATGATAACCTGTGGAATGGAAATCCTCATAAGAACACTTTCCATGGGATTAGTTTCTTATCTAACATGGTTTCCAAGTATGTCCCAAAAGCTTTGGAAACCACTCAGTGCCACCTATTATATCTTTTGGTGATTATCAAAAGAAGAGGTTTCACTAACGGAAGCATCACAAAAGGAGATAGAGACTAATGTAAACCCTATTCTTATGATTTTTATTTTATTTTCAAAACCACTTGTATATGGAAACCACCCCCTCCCCCAAACTCATGATTTTACAAGATTTTCTACTAGAGTTAAGGAGGCAGAAAACAAATGGTGAGAAAAAAATGAAGGATGTAGCAAACAGTGGAGTAAATAGTTTCTAATTTCACTACATTATAGATTGTGTGTCTACAAAATTTGATTCTGATTTCTGGTTCATTGTTTGTAGAATGTCTGCAATTGAATTTGTGATTAAAAGTTTGAGTTTTTAATGGTATCTGAGATTTAATCAATATTTATAAGGGTGATACTATAGTAGTCATCTCTATACATTAGTGAGTTGTTAATGATAAAGAGAGGATATTTTAGAGTAGTAAAATGAAGGGAACACAAATAATATGCATTGACAAATCTTATTGGAAATGCGTATGCAGATATGGTGCAGATATTTCTCATGGTGTTCCAGAGCTTCATGCATCGGGTGTCTCTTGTATGAATCTCAAACCATCCAACCTTCTTTTGGATGCAAGAAGGTGAGCAGTAGTTTTTTATTTTGGTCTTCCAGAAATTTTGAAGAAACCTCAATGTAGAAGATCTCGCTCAACCCCAGAGGATGATGTGACAAGGACACATTCATGTGTGGTGTGTATCATGTTGAATCCTCATTATACAGCCCCAGAAGCTTGGGAACCACTCAAGAAGTCTTCTTTAAACATTTTTTGGGATGAAGGAAATGGAATTTATTCAGAATCTGATGCCTGGAGTTTTGGTTACACCTTGGTTGAGATGTGCATTGAAGAAATTCCGTAAGTTATATTGTGTCTACCCTTGTGTTTTTAGTTGAGAAGTCCAATATTGAATGCCCTTTTTCTTTTGTAATGTGCAAACATGGTACCCTCTATATGAAACAAAATTGCTAGATATTTAATGAGATTTTTCATGGAGGTGGAATAACATAAGTTTAGAGGAGATCTATAGGGCTGTTGTCAAGGCTTAAATTCAACCACCTGAATATGCTAGTGTTGTTAGTGTTGGAATCCAAAGAGAGTTGTGGAAGATTATTGGTGAATGTTAATGGTTTAAGCCTTAAAAGAGACCCATTTTTCATGCCATGCTTCCCATATTTTTACGCCATTTGCAGCAGATTCCTCTTAGCCCTCCTGCAAGTCTAGACAAGTAAGAATATAGTGGGAAGCTTTATGTTGCTATTTGAAATGTAAGGCTTTATTTGATTAGTTTAATTTTAACTTATGGTGTATTTTCTTGATGCAACTAATGTGAAGCGTATTTAGTATGTACATATGCAGCTTTCTCACAGATTTGTTATTTCCTATGTTTCTTGCTAGTTACTATACTGCTAAGATGGCACAATTAAAAACAATTATGAATTTCACCATAGAATGTGGAAAATGAGTTGCATGTCTTTCTATCAATGTTAAACAAAATAAGTAGATCAATCAGGTGAAGAAATAGTTCTTCCATAAATATGATTACTGATTAATGATGGACCAAATTCTACTGGGATATTGTACTGTTTTTGTCATGCCCGCCTTGAGTACTGTGTAACCACTTTTTCGAAGAGGCATACTTCTTTTTGTCAAAAAAATTAATTGAAACAGGATTATCATTATTTTCCATTGAGCTAAGCCTAAGGGTATTACTGAAATCTATAATTTTTTTGTGGGTAAAAACTCATAGATTTCATGGTTTCTCATGGCAATGATCCATCAAAAGATTCTGAGACTACATTGATAGAGCCATCTCCTTCATTTGTCTTCGAATTTTTAGAGGATACTCAAATGTTCATCATCTTATGGTCTCAGAAGGGGATGTGGAAGGTGTTAGATGATTTTCTTTACTCTCCAAAATTTTTGTTGTTTGCATGAATTTTTGTTCCAATAGATTTCTCAGTTATATGGCTATAGTTTTATCATTCATAAGCATTGATTTTCATTTATGCTATGCTGATATTTACTTGCAAGAGCTTCATCTGGAAAGACTAGAAACTTATTTGACCCCCTAAAATTGTTGCACGCCCTTCTGTAGAGTGTACTTGGGCTGATCCAATCTACTCCTCTATGCTAGCAAACACCCGAGCTCCAATCTGTCGAGCTAACAACAACTCTTGTACGTCAGAGTGTTGCACTTTGGCACTGTCCTTCATCCAAACTTCAACTAATATTCATCCTTCAAGATAGCTTGTCTAGGGCTAATTTGGGTAGCCAATCTTTCTTCCCTCCAAAAACTCTATGACACCCAACCATCCACTACGGAATCTGCCACCACTTGAAGTGCTCCCGACACCCTTGTCCACTTCATTGCTTGGCTTCCACAATCAACAACTAAAATAATCCAATCCGGTCACTAATGGACCCAAAACACCTCCACAAACACTGTTTTACAATATTGTAGTACTATTGGCCTGGTTAGGGCACTTTGCAAGCTGCACCAACCACTATCCAGCCATTGGACAACCTCCTCCTAGCGACAGCCTAGGCAAGACAAGGTGCACTATGTATGGGTTGTTTTTGTGGGCATGTGGCAACCTTTAAAGACTCCACGTTGGTCTGTTTGGAGTGGCTAGGCCTGTGACCTACCATAGTCCACTACAAATCCCTTACCACATACCTAATCCACCTTCCTTCTCCACGTGCATCTCTCAAAACAGAGCACAAATAGCTCCTCTTTCAGTGGCCTCTGTTCTAGCAAGTCCAAGCTTGGGACATACCTTAAATGAGGCCTAAAATAGACCTAGAAGAGGCACATTGTACCTACAACAACTCGGCCTCTCCTCTACGCAGATAAGCCTCCTCCATGCTATCCCAATATGCTCCTTACAAGGCCTTTTCCAACTGCGGCTAAACCCGAAAAAATTCAGAGATGTACTTGCCCAATTTAGATGCTCAAACAATACTAACTCATCCTCCACGAAATCATGATGAAGAGACACCTCCAAATTCTTTCAAGTCGGCCTACTTGATGAATTAATAATTATGTCATCTTCAAAAATTCATATCTCCCAAAAAAAAATCAGAATCGGATGATTCTCAATGCGTTAGAATCATATTGCCAAACACTATCATCCTCATCCATCACATGCTGTCTCTTCTTCTTGGTTTTTCCCCAAAAATTAAAAACCCCACACCTGGGTTCCAAGCCCTCAAACTACCCTTGTGGAACTTTGTCCTCCAAAAACAAACCCCTGGGCTTGGAGTACCTCCCAAGATACAAAATTCAACACTCCCTCTTATTGAGGGAGGTACCTCCATGCAAAGGAAGTACTTTGTATTCATCATCATTGCTCACAACACTTGCCCAATTCCCATTGCTCATAATTGCAGCAATCCCTATAGCATGAACTATTCTTTTCTTGAAAGTGTTGTTGTCACTGGAAGCCTCCTGATTCTTCTTATTCTCTTGAATTGCTTTCCAAACTCGCCACAATTCCTTCCTACTAGATGTGGAAGCACCCTTGCTCCCCATTGACTAAGCGCTCTTCTTGGGTTACAGAGTCTCCTCTGAATTTGAAAAATCCTCTAGAACTCGACTCCCTCTGAGCCTCTAGAACCTGGACCTTCTTGGAAAAGTGTACCTTCTTCTCGGGAACCTACACTTTCTCCTCTGAAGCCTGCACCTGCACCTGCACCTGCTGTCGCTTTTCTGGAACCTGTACCTGTGCCTACTTCTCCCATGATCCTTAGGCTTGCCCATCAACCTATAGAGACCATGCTCCCTAACTCCAAGCACAATCCCATTAGAATTACAACCTCTAGGCTCAATTCTTTCCTTCCCATTCTAGAACAAGACCTCAAGCCCCTTCCTCTCCATCATTGAGACGAAGATCACACTATATCTGAGTCCTAGTACAAATAGTACATCCTGGACCCGCATCATACGTCTCCTCTCCATCTTCAATGGCACCACCCCTGATCCTCGGATCTCCAATTGACTCTTGTTTCCCAACACCATGTGCAACTTCGAGTCCATTCAACAAGAGTCTCAAATACATCCAGTGATCCAGTCATATGCTTCATCGTACCACTGTCCACGTACCATGCATCCTCTCGGATAGTACCCTATGAGAAATGAGAAATCATAGCAATGTATTCTTCTTCTTCCAATATTCTAGTGAGCTCATATT
The DNA here is from genome assembly GCA_034641835.2 of Pinus albicaulis. Classification (NCBI taxonomy): domain Eukaryota; kingdom Viridiplantae; phylum Streptophyta; class Pinopsida; order Pinales; family Pinaceae; genus Pinus; species Pinus albicaulis. The sequence goes on from CM076582.1 coordinate 506,058,009, forward strand.
TTTCTGCTTTATTGGCAAGAAGAGTAGCCTACTTCCCTTTCTTCTTTTCTCTCTCCTTTTCTTTCTTTGGAAAATTCGAAGAAAATAAACCCATTTCACCACAGTGAAAACACTTGATTTTAGTCAAGTCTTTATTTCTCTTACCCTTCATTCTGTTTGCATGTTCCACATCCTCATCTTATTTCTTGGATGAATGAAGATACTCGTCTTGCAATTCTTCCTTAATGAAGTCATCCCACAATCTATTCTAGTCTGGAAAATTCTCCTGGACAACGATTCCTTTGATGAAATGTTTCCATTCTGAGGTGAACCATTTCTAGGAAATCCTCACCATCTCTTCATTTGAAACTTTGACCCTCATGACAACAAGCTCATATTCAACTTGAGACAACCTCGTCAAATACGAAGTCGTTTCTTCACCCTATATCATCTTGGTGGACTTCAACTTATCCTCCACTACCAGCACCCAGTTCTCGTTCTTGTTCTGGAAGGAATTCTGAACAGTCATTGACATCTCATGTGCATTTTTCTTCTCAGACACATCCGGTATCAAGGAATCCTTCACATTATCAAGGATGATCAACCTCTCCTTCGTATCCAAATCTTACCATACATCAAACTCCTTAGGGTCTGTTGGTTTCTTGATTTCCTTCTCAAAAAACTCCCAGATACTGTTGACCTACAAGACCAACTTGATATGTTCCTTCCAGGGAGTATAGTTGGACAACCCTTCCAACCTATCCTCATACCAGAGACTTACCTACAACTTCGACATTGTAGTGACTTATTTAACTCACAATGCAATCAAATCCCTCTCACATTGTACTTCACTGCGCAAACTCTGATTTACTAGCTTCCAAAGTAGTTTAGATATGCTTTGATACCATGTTGAATTTATGTGACCTTGGATCTAGGTTAGAGTCTTAAATCACAGATGCTACAAAACAAAGAATCTCAACCATAAACTACTTTGCACAGCGGAAAATATAAAGAAGTAAATTACATATGCACAATAGACATAGTTTTAAACAAAATTGTATAATAATGTACAATCCCAAATCTTCGTTATATTAAATCAAATATGAATAATACATCTGTCTATGGTAAACAAGATACACTGAAAAACACAATATCGTATCTCGTCTTGTCGGTCCTTCGCTTATGTTCTTCTCACTAGTAGTTCCTTAAGCCATCAAGGCATCTACACATCGAGACTCCAGGAGGGTGGCCCCCTACCACTACTACACATAATTCTATAGAGTGAACTTGGCCTGATCCAATCTGCTCCTCTAGGTTGGCCAACATTCGAGCTCCAATCTTCCAGGCTAGCGACAACTCTTATACATTAGAGTGTTGCACTTCGGCACTGTCCTTCACCCAACCTTCAACTGCCCTTTGTCCTTCAAGATAGATTTTCTAGGGCTACTTTGGGTAGCCAATCTCGCTACCCTCCAACAACTCTATGACACCCAACCATCCACTGTGGAACTTGCCACCACTTGAGGTGCTCTCGACACCCTTTTTCGCTTCATTTCTTGGCTTCCATAGTCAACAACCAAAATGATCTGATCCAGTCACTTCTTGACCCAATACACCTCCACAAGCACTGTTGTTACAATATTGTAGTACTGCTGTCTTGGTTAGGGCACTTTGCAGGCTGCAACAACCACTAACCAACCACTGGAAAACCTCCTTCTAGCTGCGACCTAGGAAAGACAAGGTGCCATATGTATGGGTTGTTGTTGTGGGCATGTGGCAGCCTTTAAAGACTCCATGCTCACATCTTTAGAGTGGCTAGGCTTGCGGTCCACCACATTCCACTTTGGCTCCTTACAGCATATCCAATCCACCTTCCTTCTCCACGTGAAACCCTCAAAATAGTCCGCAAACAGGTCCTCTTCCCGCAGCCTCTGTTCCAGCAAGTTTGAGCTTGAGACAGACCTTAAATGAGGCCTAGAACAAACCTAGAAGAGGCACGTAGTACCTACAACAACTCGACCTCTCCTTTATGAAAATAGGCCTCCTCCACGCTATCCTAATCCACTCCTTACAAGGCCTCTTCCAACTGCGGCTAAACCCAAACAAATTCAGAGATGTACTTGCCCAATTCGAATGCTCAAACAATAATAACTCATCCTCCTTTTATAGACAAGTTATCCTCCATGAAATCGTGATGAAGGGACATCTCCAAATTCCTTCAAGTCGACCTACTTGACGAATTAATAATTATGTCATCTTCACAAATTTGTATCTCCAAAACGACAACTTAGAATTAGACGATTTTCGATGCGTTAAAATCGTATCGTCGAGCACTATCATCCTCATCCATCATATGCCATGTCTTTTTCTTGGTTGTGCCCCATAAATCATTGGGTTCCAAAACCCCACACTTGGGTTCCAAGCCCACAAGCTGCCCCTGTGGCACTTTGTCCTCCAAATCGCGAACCCCTAGGCTTGGAATACCTCCTGAGATACACAATTCAACACTAATCACCTGATGCCTCTGGCACTGAAGAGACTGTGGCTCTGACGACTGTAAGGTCATCGTGTTAACCACTAAAGAGGTGCTAAGTCCCTCAAGCTAAATTTAGAAAGGAGGTCCTATTGTTTCTATCAACCAAGCTTATGCTTGGAGGTAGGTTATTATATGCAAGACTAGCTTAGAATGTTACGCAAGGTGAATGTGTGTCTTTAGGTGAGATTACCCAAATGTACCTGGTTAGGATTTGCTTTAAGATATCAAGTACTTTACAATGCTTATAAAGTGTAATGTCAACCACAAGACAAGTTCCAATTTAACAAGTGACAATAATAAGCAAGAGATTTTAATGATACAATTATTCAATAACTACAAGATGCAAGATAATAAATGCTAGCTTTAAATAAAAATTTAGAGCACTTGCCTTCTTATAACAATTACCCATTGATTATTAGACAATAAGAAATATTCCAAGATGTTTCAACCAATGTTTTAAAATTCAGTCGAGTCACTTGATCCAACCCCCCGGCTAGGTCATCTCAGTAAAAAAACTGGCCCAAAGCTAGTTTGTTACTGAACCGACCGAGTTGGTCAATAACTCGGCTAGTTCGGTAAAAATTTGCCAGCTCGATAAAGTCCATCTTGGCTCGGCCGAGCCAGTCAAACCCAACCGCGACCCACTTAAACGACGAATTTCAGACTACAAATTAGATTTAAGTTGGCTTTTAGGGTTTTGGTATGCCCTCTAACCCATCCCAAGCATATGAAAGCTACCCAACCCCTCACATTTCATCACAACTACCTCATTGCATTAGTGTGAGAATTTTTGAGGATTTTGTGAAGGTGGTGTTGGTTTTTGGGGCAACATTAAGGAGTCTCTTGGGAAATATTTGGAGCAACAGTGAGGAGCTTCTTGGGAAATCATTGGAGAAAAATTGAGGAGTTGGTTTATTGTAGTGTCTCTTATACGTAACTATTTTTCCCTCAACCCACTTTTTATAACTTCCATAACCATTAGGTAGGGACATGCAACTTCGATGATGTTTTACTTGTTTAGTAAAATATTTTCAAGAATTTAATTTATTGAAAGTTATAGAATTTAGAATCTATAAAGTTTCAAGATATAATTTTTAAAAGTATAATTCTTTAAAGGGTGCTAGCTCAATGGAAGAGCACCTACTTTACAAGCAGGAGGTTGGTGGCTTGATTCCATTTGCCTTGATATTCACATGGAATGGTGCTGATTAGTTTTTGGTGATGGATTCTCTTATGACCATCACCAATGAGCTTATGGTGACATTTTCTGACCCTCACCAAAATATGAAATGGTGAGGGTCAATGAACACCACCATATATAGACATCAATAGTGACAACCATGAAGGTTCCATCACCATAAATCATTTTTGTTGATATGAAATGATGAGGGTCATTGTTTTTCATTATAGTCATTATTCGTGACGGACCTTGAGATCAGTAATGAGTTTATGGTTACGGTCAATGAACGTCACCATATATATGCACCAATAGTGACGGCCATGAAATGTCCATCACAACAAATTATTGTTGTTCATATGAAATGGTGATGATCACTATCTATCATTATAATCAATATTCATGATGGACCTTGAATGTCACCACAACACATACTTTCGGCAACACCACCTTTGGTGACGTTTAGTTTTTTGGTGAAGGAAGCTATTGTCCATCACCACTGCTCATATGAAATGGTGACAGTCACTATCCATCACTATAAATCATGATTGGTGACGGACCTTGAATGTCACCACAACACCTATACTTTCAATGACGCCACCTTTGGTGACATTCAATTTTTGGTGATGAAGGCTCTTTTGACCCTCACCAATGAGCTTATGGTGACCATTTTTGCCCCTCACAATGTCCTTTTTTCTTGTAGTGGTAATCCCTGTCCTTGAGGCTATGAGGGAGGTTGTTCCATCTCCTCTCGCTGGCCATAATGCACTCATATTCTATCTACCTATAAATATCATCAAAGTGGCCTATTACTTGTGTATGAGTCTGGAGATAGCTTTCAACTAGTGCAGGGTCCCTTTCAATCTCTCAATGGTTAAGGATGACACCTCTTGGGCTAAACAATTCCAGTCTGATATGTAAGGGTTCTCTATTTCTTCTTCTCATGACCCTCCACATCTCTTTTGCTCTAGTGTCCTCATTCATCATCTAAGATGTTAGAGCCATTAGCTGCATATCCCTCATAGTGGAATTGGGGTCCCAAGTATCTAGATTTCTCAGCACAAGGTTGTGCACATAAAACTCTACCGTTTTTTCCTGATCAGTCGTGCTAGCTTGCTTGTAGAAATCCATGAATTTCCTACAATCTTGGAAAGGTAGGGATCCATGGGAGGCTAGAGTTTTGATTTGAAATATGATCCATTACTCCTTGAGGTACACAAAATATGAGCCAGAAGGGAATCTATGCTAAATGGCTTCTATGCATAAGTCTGTCACCATGGCTACTTGCTGCCCTTTTTGCTACAATTGCTCCTTTAGTGCTAAATTGTCTACTTGTGCCTTCTGTAGCTGCTCCTTCAGAACTATTTCTTCAATTCTTTCCTCCTCCCTTGGTGATTTTTCAACGATAATCGGGCTCATGGGAAGAGTTTTTGGCTCTCTCTGACTTATCCTCTAACTCTTGTCAGCTCTAAAATACATAGAGGTCTTTCTTTTTTTCTCTGTGCTTAGAAGAGCTAAGGTGCCAACTACCTCTTTGTCTTGAAGGGATGTGGTGGTGTGCTGTGAGTCTGTTTCTTGCTCACTTTCTGCTACCTATATGACTTGTGTCTCTATTTCCATTTCTTCCTCTTGTTTCTCTTCTAGTTCTTCTTCTAGCTCTTCTTGTCCTTCTTCTCTTTCTTCTCTAAGGCTATGAGAAAAGATTCCCTTGGTCCCTCGCTACCATATCTGATATGCGATATACTTCATAAGCTAGTTCAATTGCTGGTGATTTTTTTCTTCTGCTGTTGCTGCATGATATTCAAATACAAATCCCTCTCTCGGCACTGCTGTGTTACGAGCTCCCTTCGGTCTCTTCCCCTCAAAATTTCTCAATTCACTAGTTTGGATGAGACATGATCTCTTTTTTTTATTAGATTGCACAACTAATTTCAGAGCTCTTAGGTAACTCATCTCAACTCCAGTTCTTGTTGCAGATAGTCGGACCCTCTTCTTGTTAACTCACTAATACTGTGTGTTTCCTCCCCTCACTCTCCTCTACTCCACTTGGTTAAATTTTTATTTTGGATGCCCAGATGGTGTGGCTTTGTAATTATTGCTAGATATACTTCACGACGATGGCCAAGATAGTTAGCCACCTTTCTTCCCCTTAAACTATAAGTCTGCAAATTTAATTATTTTTGGCCATTATGGATGCATAGCGAGGGGTCAGAAGCTATACCTGTTGGAAATACAGAGAGCGGGGGGGGGGTGAATCAGTATTCCTTTCAATTAGAGCATTAGTTAATATTCAATTATTATCGTTGTTTGTACAATAAAGAGGAACAGTAAATGCAATAATCGTTTTTATTTTGGAAACCCACTCTCGCGACAAAAACCACCTAATGCTTTTTCTAATAATTCTTTACTTATTAAACTCCAATTTAAAAATGTAAGCTCCAACTTCCTAGAATCTAGAAAGAATTTTCCAGCCTTAATCGGGATGGACGCTCCAATGCTCGATATATTCTTCGTAGTCAATTGAACTGATGCCCCAACACCTAATGAGAGACACAACTCACCCTAGCACCACCCTACCATCCTATAGAAGAATAAAGAAGAATGGACTCCCAGACTTAAAGGGAAAATGGTCCAATTTTACAATGATATAGAATGATGTAGAAGAAGAAGATATACTAGACCATAACCCCAACTTTGACACAACCAAGCCTAATGATGATCCTAGACCTCCCAACACTGCCTCTTCAACCCTTGGCAGATAGACACTAGTACAATTTTTACAATAATGTATTTACAATGACTAAGTACAATGATACCTTTACAATGATTGTATGCAGTGCTGCCCACTTGAAGACTTCATTTGATGAACTTCTTACTGCTGATATGCACCTTGGTTGCTGCTCTTGTCATGCTACCCTCTGTTTCACCTTGCTTTGCTTTTCTGTCATAGAAAATCTGGTCCTTTGCAATCCTTGACAACACATGATCTAGCTTTTTCTTGCCTTCCAGGAGCTCGATATTGAATCTGGTGTATCTCTGTTATTTCAGATCCTCAATATCCGATTTTTGGTCCTAAATTAGTCCTTTGAGTTGTATTTCCAATGCAATAGGTCTGATCCAATTTGGATTCTTCAAGAAAGATTTATACCCAATTTCTCATAATGCCCTAATTATGGACTGTTTCAACAGAGCGCACTTGTACGGCACACCACGTGTCACTGTTTCCTCATCTGGCTCTAAAATTGATAGAGCGAAAACTACAGACTATGCACTATTTTCCACTTATGACAGAATTCCAATCCGATACTTAGAGAGAGAGTTATGACAATTTGACCAAGGTCACTTCTTTCAGATGAATTTCAGGAGCCTGAAAAAACCCTGACTTCCACAGATCATATCTCCAAAAATATTGTGCACCTTTATCTAAAAATTTTATTGCAGCTTCCTTAGGATTTTTTCTTCGTCTCATACAAATTTGAGCTTTTGAACCTCCGTATAAAAAAAATTAGAGCGAAAATTCCATGATGACCTGTTTCAGATGGTCGAATCCCTTACATAAGGACGAAATGAGGATCACAATTTATATAAATGCTTAAGTTGAGAAGGGCTTCAACAAGTGAACGTGGGAGGGATTTTAGGAGCTTAAAAAATATTAATTATTACTTTTCAGTGACCCATGCCCCAACCCCATGGGGTTTTAGCCCACTAACTAGGGGTACAAACTTCAAACATGAATATCTCTCAAACCGTGAAGAATTACATGGCGTGCCACATATCAACGAAAACATCTCGACAAGTAGAAACCATAAAAAACATTATTGACCCAGAATATATTAATTTGGTAGGTCAAAATTCCCATGCAATATTGGGCTAGCCCCTGGTGCTGCTTGGGTTGACATCAATGACAGCTGCTGATAAAAAATCTCCCCCTTTGGCATTGATGGCAACACAAGTACTCCCCCTGCGATCATGACACCTCTTCCTACAACTTTCTCTCCCCCTTTGAAATCAATGGCGAAGGGTAACTCCCCCTAAAACACAACCATCCTATGGACCTGTACACACTTCCACTCACACTAACACACAACCATCCTGCAGACTTGTAATTTACTTCCACTCCCCCTTTTCTGAAAAAGAAAAATCTAATGAGAACTTGGGAGAATCCCAAGCTTCTGGCAAAGATATTCCAATAATGGAGAATATCTAATATGTGATTCTTTTGGTGATGCTTGGAATCTTGCTACTTTTCCAATTGCTTGCATAACATCTAGTGAGGAGGTAGTTATATATAGAAGACTAATAATCATAGATATGTACAACCTTTGATCCACATCCTTAGATGAGTCGTCTATGCTCAATTTGCAACCTGTTACCATTGGAGTAAGGATGGGTTTGCAATCTTCCATTTTAAATTTCTTGAGCATTTCCTTGATGTACTTGGCTTAACATATAAATATTCCTTTCTCTTGCTGAGATATTTGAAGCCCTAAGGAGTATGTCAGCTCACCAAGTAAAGACATTTTGAAATCACTTTGCACCTTTGTAGCAAACTTCTTACTTAGTCGATCATCATTGCTACCAATTATTGTATCATCCTCTTTAGCTATTAGACATGCTTTGGTTGCTTCATCTAGAACACATATGTCGTTTGGAGCATGACTTGCTATAGCCACAATTTCACCATACACCACTTTCTTGATTTCACATTTCGTGGAGTTGAATAGTATTGTGTGTTCTTGATCACAAATTTGTCCAACACTGAGAAGATTGTGATTCATATTTTCAACCAATAGAACATTCTTGGCTAGAGCATCTTTGCTTCCGAGAGTGACAGTACCTGATCCTATAACATTTGAAGATCCATCATTTCCAAAGGACACGTTTCCATCCTTATTCTATTTCATAGATACAAATTTATTTCTATCTCCAGTCATATGCGTTGAGCAACTGCTATCAACATACCACACATGTTTGTTCTTTTGAGCCTTGAAAGCGAGAGCACAATTATCATTCTTCTTCTTCTTCCATGTTCGTTCGTTCTGTGGCTTCGAAGATTCTTCTGGAGGATTTTCAAGCCTGCAGTCTTTGGCTATATGTCCAAAGTTTTAAAATTTGTAACATTCAATATTATTTCTTAAATTTTCAAATATATTGATGTTTCGCTGAGTCTTGGGAGGTTCATATTTGACAGATCTCCTAGAATTGTATTCGTTCCTAGGGTACGTGCGACATTCTACAGCTTTATGACCAAATTTTCCACATGAATAATAGTAGCCATAAAAAATATGTTGGTACCTGGATGGAAATTTTCATCGAGGAATTGTCTTCCAAGTCTGTTCTTGCGAATTTTGTCCAATGAAGTCTACAAGCATCTCAAATCTCATAGGTTCATTCTATTTTGTTGTATAAGGTCCTACTTCTTCTTTGTAACCGATGCCAGTTTTGTCGTTGTAAGATCGTTGATTCTTGATGAGTTCTTCCAATGCCCTTGAGATGTTGGTCTAGTTTTGGATAGTTTTTCCTTTCTTCACTTCCTCACACAGCTAGACTACTTCGGCTTCTAATTCTTCCCTTTCTTGGTTGCTTTCTTGCAACTTCTTTTGAAGTGACTCTTCAATGCATTTGTGTTCTTCAACTTCAATTTTGAGACCTTGAACTTGTTCTTCAATATTTTTGTAACGGATCTTCTCCGCCATGAGATCTTTTATAAGCTTGATTGCTTCCTCATAAAATTTGTCTATGGTCCATCCTTCTTCTTCGTTGTTTGATACCTCTTTCTTATTGTGCTCAGGTTTATTGTGCTTGGCCATAAACAATGCTCTCTCATTGGCTTCTTCTTCACTATCATTTTCTTCATCGAATGATGAGCTATCTTCTTTAGAGAGAAAGTTCTTTTGTAGCCTTGCTTGTTGAATTTCTTAAAGCCTTTATTTCTTTTTGAGTTGCCATTACTTTTGTTTGGACATTTTGCTGCAAAATTCCCAACCTCATTACAGCTAAAACATATCAATGGAAGTTTACCTTTGAATTTTCCCTTACCAATTTTTAGTTTTCTCGTGAAGTAAGCATATTATTCATCTGAAAGACCTTCTTCATCATCTCCCTTTTCTTCGCACTTGCAGGTGCATGTCTTTTCAATTTAAGGTTGTTTATCCTTATTGGTTTTCTTAGATGCAATGAATGCAGTTTCTAGATGCGAAGTACCCTCTTCTTCATCAAGTCTCATTTCATCTGATATGAGAACTCCATGTAATTCCTCTTTTCTGAGTTTTTCTAGATTTGCACTATATTCTAAGACCGATACATTTGGGTTGAATCTCCCTGGTAACGTTCTAAGAATATTTCATATAATAGTATTTTCGTCAACTGGCTCTCCCAATCCTTCTAGAGTATTGGTTATTTCATCAACGTATTGGAAGTATGCATCAATGTTGCAATCTTCTTTCATTCTCAGTTGCTCAAATTTTGAGCTATAGATTTGAAGCTTTTCTTCTTTGACATTTGAGTCACCTGCATATATATTCTCAAGCTTGTCCCATACATTTTTGGCAGTTTTACAACCCAACACCTTATGATAAGAAGATTCAATAAGTCCACTGATAATAAGATTCTTTGCTTTTACATAATTTACCAAATTCTTCTTACCTTGTTCATCTGTGGTTGATGTAAATCCATTTTTAACAGTGTCCCATACTTCGTAACCTTGCGCCAAGAGATAGACCTCCATTCTTCCTTTCCAGAGTGCATAATTATTTTCATTGAATTGAGGACACTGTTCAAAATGGATTTACATCAACTACGGATGAACAAGGTAAGAAGAATTTGGTAAATTATGTAAAAGCAAAGAATATTATTATCAGTGGACTTATTGAATCTGCTTATCATAAGGTGTTGGGTTGTAAAACTGCCAAAAATGTATGGGACAAGCTTGAGAATATATATGCAGGTGACTCAAATGTCAAAGAAGCAAAGAGAGAGTTATGCCGATTTTACTAAGGTCACTTCTTTGAGATGAATTTGAGGAGCCTGCAAAAACCCTGACTTCCACAGAAAAATGTTGTGCAACTTGATCTAAAAGTTTTACTACAGCTTCCTCAAGATTTTGGCTGTCTCATAAAAAATTCAGCTTTTGAACCTTCTTAGAAAAAAAATTAGAGCGAAAATTCCACGATGACCTATTTCAGATGGCTGAATCCCTTGCATAAGGAGGAAATGAGGATCACAATTTATGTAAATGCTTAAGTTGAGAGGGGCTTCAACAAGTGAACATGGGAGGGATTTTAGGAGCTTAAAAAATATTAATTATGACTTTTCAATGACCCATGCCCCAACCCCATGGGGTTTTAGCCCACTAACTGGGGGTAGAAACTTCAAACATGAATATCTCTCAAACTGTGAAGAATTACATGGCGTGCCATATATCAATGGAAACATCTCGACAAGTAGAAACCATCAAAAGCATTATTGACCTATAATATATTAATTTTATAGGTCAAAATTACCATGCAATATTGGGTTCGCCCCTGGTGCTACTTGGGTTGACATCAATGAGAACCGCTGATAAAAAATACCTGAGTTTACCTATTGTTTTCAAGGTGTTTGTAGGAGCTCGAATTTGGAGACAAGATTTTTAGATGTTGCGTTCTTCACTATATTCCTGTTGTCTGAGTGAGCATATTGCTAAATGAGCAGCTTCCTGAGTGAGCTACTAGTATTCTCTTATTGTTTCTTTCCACTGTATATGTTGCGTGTGGTGCTCAAGATGCCATGGTGGAATTCTCGCTCTCCTAGAGTCTATTATGCATCTTTCCTTCTTCTTTTTCTTTGCATTCCATAAACAAACTTTTTTTTAAGGAAATTTCTGATGTTTGTAGCAGTTTGTGGCTTTCTCTCGTTTGCTACGGTGTGTTTAGGAATGGAGGAATATGGTGTATGGAGGTGATGGAAGGAGTTATGGAAATGGATGGGGTGAATGATGGGATGGATGGTAAAATAGGAGAAGGGAAAAGAAGATGAATGCTTCCCTGTGTTTCCAGAAACCATTAATAACTTGCAAAACAACAAACACATAAAACATAGAGATGTAGATGTATATTTTGTTTTTTTTTTGTGTTTTTTTTTAAATAAAGTGGGTTGCCTCCATGGAGGTTTTCAACCAAAAAATTGCCTTGGGCACCTCAGAGAGGTTTTCACCCATGGATCTTTATTCTCTCTTTTTTTTTCCTTTTTTTTTTTCATTTTTTTCTTTTTTTGAGAGCAAATGAGCTGCCTCCATCGAGGTTTTAAACCCACAAGCTTGCATTTGGTGCCTTAGAGAGGTTTTCACCCATGGATCTTTATTTCTTTTCTCTTTTTTTTCAAGAGGTGTGGGAAACTATGGATTTTTCCATCACATAGACCTCTCTTCTTATTGAATTTATGAACTCTGCCCTCGACAAAGGCTTCTTGTAAATTTTAATTTTGTTACCATTGACAAGTAAGGGGATTCCTTCCTCATCTATGGTTCTGATTTGAATTGTACCATTATGGAAACATTTTTCCACTATGTAAGGTGCCAACCATCTTGTCATCATCTTTCGTTTGAAATATTTAAACCTTGAATCATAAAATAGTGCCCAATATCCTTCTTGGAAGGTATTTTCTTTGATGTTCTTGTCATGCCATACCATACTTTGCAGTTGAACTACCTCTACGTGAAGAAGTTCTTGCATTCTGAACTCATCCAATCCATTTAGTTGCAACAACCTCTCTTTTTCGGCATTTGATATACATATATATATATATATATATATATATATATATATATATATATATTTAATTCGGCTACCATTATTAAATTATTGAATTCAAAATCAACTGAAAGTAGAGCAATCTTAGCATAGACTATTTCATAAGGAGTGAATGTAATATTCCAAATCTGGAACAGCTAGCAAGGCATGACTGGAAAACGCATTTTCTAGTAATGGATGCTACAGGAATTGAACCAAGACCTGGATCCCATATAACAATGTGTCTAAGTGCTAAATCCAAGAGGAGGCTCCAAATAAATCCTTCTAAGTGGGTTAAACAGATCTCCCAATCTTAGATGTCCTCAAAAAGTGCTCGATGGAGGGACTGTAGCAATGCATGAACATAAAATGGAATGAAAATGTTATTATGGTAAGCCTGAGTACATGAAGATTTAAATAGCCAATAAGTGTATAATATAGCAGCAATGGTGTACAAACCCTTGAGGAGGAAATCACTCAAGAAAATCAATGTAGCCTCAATGGAAGATATACATGATAAATGGAAAACACTGCTACATGAAAGAAAGCCCTGGCTAAAATAACACAGTTTATAGGAGATACTGCAACATAAAAAATGATAATAGGATGATATGAAAATATCAGCTCAAATAAATGAGGGGGAGCAAGCTCTCAACCCCTGAAAACACTAATAAAGAAATAATACACAATCCTTGGAAGGATTGGCTACAATAGACATGAAAATGGAAAATCTGCAGAAATCCTGGAGTTACTGGGTAGCAGCTGCAACTCAATACTAGAAATACATGGAGATGGCTGAAGATGATGCTCAATCTGAAATAAACATCCTCAAATGGACCTCTCAATGCAAGGCTAATCCCGGCACTGAAGATCTTACTCTCCAAGAAGCTCGTGCAAACCCTCACTGCAAGTATGCACTGAAATAACGTAGTATGGAGAATGGAATACACTTTATATGATGGGAGATGCTTGGCCTTGATACCAATATATGCAAATAAGTTCTGAAAACCTTCCTTACTAATCTTCTCAAGGAATATAACTCCCTCTGAAATATGAGACAAGGAATGGTGTTGTGGAACCCCTCCACTGCAACACCCAGCAACACTAGGTTATACTTCAGCAGAAATAACGAAGTGACTGAATAAGTGGCTTTGGCCTTGAGCCAAGATGTGGAGAAAATGAAGTAAAATCCTTCAAGAGGCCTCTCAAGAAGGATAGGAAATCCTAAATAGGAATCCCTCGTGCTAAGTAGCACTGCAACTCAGCTGAACAACCAAAGAATGCAAAGTAGTCTTCCAAACCCAAAATCAATATGCTCTAAGATGTCTCACTATGGCTGCCTCTTCCTCATTTTATGCAAGTGAATGCCTCTTTTCCCTAGAACCCACACATTAGGGTTTTTTCCACAAATAATATTCCTCCCTCTCAAACTATGTTGTCTTCTCATGCAAGCTACACCTCTTAAGCAATGTTGTTGACTTGGTCAAACTTGACCTTGTCCTCATGCATTTGCCCCTTTTCAAATTGGAAGGTGAAAAATTAAGCTACTCCATTGATCCCTTTCACACTATGAGGGTTTTTATTCCTAATCATGGGCCTTTTACCCATTTTATTCACCTCCTAAGTGAAATCAGCAAAAATTAATATTCCAATTCGCTGCATGCAAATTTTGGAATATTACAGTCCTGCCCTCTCAAAGATTGCTTGTCCTCAAGCAAGTGAAAGGATAGACTGAGTTCTTTTCTCCTCCTCTCCCTATAGCATCCATGTATGATGATCTCCTCCAAGGAAAGTGATGCTATCTCATCAATCAAGCCTCCACATTGCTCCTCCTAAGCATGTAAGACAACTATCAAGCCATCATCATGTAAAGGTGAAATACTCAAGAGGATAGAAAAGTGATGTCTAGAGGTCCCTTTGAGTAATGGGAGCTGAAATTTAATGGGAACTATATCTCCCATATGGATCCTCCATCCTCAAGCTATTAGCCATGAAAAATTAGTTACCCTCCAACTAGGCAACTCCTGAAAACTGTCCTCCACCTTTCGCTCCGACAAAGTAGGTGGGATGAAAATCCGCACATGGTAGACAATGTAGCCTACCCCACGTTGTCCATCTCTCCACTTATGATAAGTCTAGATTGTTGGTTGTCCATGGGCTGCAATAATGTTTCCCTCAAGTGGCAAGATGAGGACTAAATATCCAAAGATCTCTCCCCCAACGCTGCAAATCAAGCTGCCCAAAATATCCCCATATATGATGAGTTGGAAATAATCATCATATGGCATCGTATCCATCATATGGCTCACTTCATAAGGAAAAAAATGTGTTTCTATAGTGGCCATACCATCTCCCATGCTCCCCTTAGAACATGTAGTGCAAAAAGTGTGAGGAATTTCTCCCTCAAAGGACACATCTATCCCATGTGTCTCTCTCCCCAGCATGCTCCTCATAAAGACAAAAACCATAGAACCATAGGGAGAAAAAATTAGAATCATGCTTGCTTCCATATACAAAAAATGAGAAGGAAAATGGTCCCTTAAGTGCAACCAACGCAACTTTACCCTCAACTGCAATAGAGAATAATAAAATGAGTGGCTTTTCAACCACTTGCCTGCTGCTCCAATCTCCTCATAAGTATGGAGGAAGTGAATGATGTAAGGTGTAAAATGAGCATGTCCTCCACAAGATCTCTCTTCCCCAAGTCCTCTTAGGTAATGAACATCAATCATGCTCATGGTCTCAACTAAACCATGAGGTCGGAAAAAAAAATGCCCCTTCTTGGAGCATCATCTTGCACATGTATGGTTAAGGGATGCATATATACATTATACAAATAATCATGTAAAAAAAAATGAATACCCTTACCATATATTCTGCTCATACAAATGGAGTGGCTCATAAATGAGTCCCCCCTCAACCTCAAATACAATAGAGGTGGTTGTGCTAACTCCTCCATCTCTATGTAATCCATGCATCTACTCATATTCTAGTATATCTCCTCCTCAAAGCCCATCCAAAAATAACCCTCCATGATTGTGTGGTATGCTCTTATAGAAAAAGTGGGACTGAAAAGAAAATCCTCATGAGCCGGTTGTAGCAACCTCTCCTTGAGCTTGGAAGCTCCAGATAAGAAGATCCTACCATGATAAAAGATGACCCCATCTCTGACTGAATACTCCTCATGAAACTGGCCATCCAATATCCGACAAGTAAAAATATCCTTGGAGTACTCCATCAATAGCTGGGAGTTCCAATATGGATCTATCCTCCATCGTGACAATGCTGATGATCTCTCATGAAGAACCTCTGTCATATGGCTGCCCTCTCCTTTGAAATCTCCCATGTCAAAGATGCAAGTTGGAAGGTTGATATCCTTCCCCTATTGCTTCTACCACAACACAAAATCTGAAATCGAAGTGTGTAGTGATGATGTTGAGGGAATGCTCCCTCTCTCGTTGAGTCTACCCAAGACTCCCAGCACTGTATCAAGCTCTCCCAAGGTTCCCACTCCTCTGAAATCACTGGGTGGTGCCTCAACTGATGAAAAATCCTTCCTCCTCTATTGATCTGTTGGTGTCCCCGACAAAATGTCTCCATGCAATGAGACATCATCATCAAGAGATGACTGAATAAATGAATGAAAAAACTTGTCCATGCTTCCACTGCGTAATCCAATCACCTTCTTAGGTGCATCAACCTCCAGAAATGAATAGGGATATGTACTCCCCATCTAATGATGCTGGGTCTTCTCCCTAACTTCTCCTTGTGTCTCCATGGTTCTACACCTCCTCAACAATGGCACATGAGTTGTGCCTAGATCTCCACACATGAGATCCTAGGGACTTCCTTGCAAAGATACAAGCATCCCTCTACTTGGAGCAAGAGCTCCTCTTCATGGATATTAAATATGATTAGATGAAACTCATCCTCTTCAATCTTATAATCTCTCGGGCTTAGACTCACATGTTGATCCAATACTATGCTCCTATACCACTGTAATATTCCAAATCTGGAACAGCTAACAAGGCATGACTGGAAAACACATTTTCCAGTAATGGCTACTACAAGAATTGAAACCAAGACCTGGCTCCCTTAGAAAAATGTGTCTAAGTGCTAAATCCAAGAGTAGGCTCCAAATAAATCCTTTTAATGGGTTAAACAGATATCCCACACTTAGATGTCCTCAGAAAGTGCCCGATGGAGGGACTGCAGCAATACAAGAACATAAAATGGAATGACAATGTTATTATGGTAAGCATGAGTACATGAAGATGTAAATAGCCAATAATTGTATAATATAGCAGCAATGGTGTACAAACCCTTGAGGAGGAAGTCACTCAAGCAAAGAAATGCAGCCTCAATGGAAGATATACATGATAAATGGAAAACACTGCTACTTGAAAGAAAGCCCTGGCTAAAATAACACATTTTATAGGAGATATTACAACATACAAAATGATAATAGGATGATATGAAAATATCAGCTCAAATAAATGAGGGGGAGCAAGCTCTCAACCCCTAAAAACAATAATACAAAAATAATACACAATCCTTGGAAGGATTGGCTACAAATACATGAAAATAGAAAATCTGTAGAAATGTCGAAGTTGTTGGGTAGCAGCTACAACTCAATACTAGAAATACATGGAGATGGCTGAAGATGATTCTCAATATAAAATAAACCTCCTCCAATGGACCTCTTAATGCAAGGCTGATCCCGGCACTGAAGATCTTACCCTCCAAGAAGCTGGTGCAAACCCTCACTGCAAGTATGTATTGAAATAATGCAATATGTTGAATGGACTGCGCTATCTATGATGGGAGATTATTTTATTTGATGCCAAGATATGCAAATAAGCTCTGAAAACCTTCCTTACTAATCTTCTCGAGGAATATAACTCCCTCCTCTAAAAGATGAGACAAGGAATGGTGTTGTGGAACCCCTCCACTGCAACACCCAGCAACACTAGGTTATACTTCAGCAGAAATAATGCAGTGACTGGATAAGTGGCTTTAGCCTTGAGCCAAGATGTGGAGAAAATGAAGTGAAATTCTTCAAGAGGCCTCTCAAGAAGGAGAGGAAGTCCTAAATAGGAATTGCTCGTGTTAATCAGCACTGCAACTTATTTGAACAGCCGGAGAATGCAAAGTAGTCTTCTAGACCCAAAATCAATATTCTCCAAGATGTCTCACTATGGCTGCCTCTTCCTCCTTTTATGCAAGTGAATGCCTCTTTTCAATGGACCCAAAACATTAGGGTTTCTTCCACAAATAATATTCGTCCCTCTCAAATTGCACTGTCTTCTCATGCAAGCTACACCTCTTAGGCAGTGTTGTTGACTTGGTCAAACTTGACCTTGTCCTCATGCATTTGCCCCTTTTCACACTAGAAGGATTTGAGCTACTCCATTGATCCCTTTCACACTATGAGGGATTTTATTCCTACTCATGGGCCTTTTACCCAATTTACTCACCTTCTATGTGAAATCAAAAAAAATTACTATTCCAATTTGCTGCATGCAAATTTTGGAATATTACAGTGAATCTTGTTGCTGTCTTCCAAGTAGTGTTGTAGGCCCAAGTAGCTTCTACCAATCTATCTGCCCATTATTTTCTGCTGCTACTCACAACCTTGGTGAGGATGCTCTCTAAATTTTTTTTAGTTACTTCTACTTTTCCATTCGCCTAAGGGTGACAGGCAGTTGAAGCTCTATGCTTAATCTTGTGCTCCCTCAAAAATATTCTCAATGAGGTGAGAGGTGAATTGTGATACCTGATCAGTGACTAT
Organism: Pinus albicaulis; assembly: GCA_034641835.2. Lineage (NCBI taxonomy): Eukaryota > Viridiplantae > Streptophyta > Pinopsida > Pinales > Pinaceae > Pinus > Pinus albicaulis. The sequence continues at coordinate 506,076,260 of CM076582.1, forward strand.
TTCTCTGGGGTACCCAAACTTGTAAACACATTCTCCCTCATAAATTATGCTACTTTCTCCTCGGTTTCTACCTTCAATGCATTTTTTTAAGCCCACTTTGTCAAGTAATCAGTGTAGAATATGATATACTTCTTTTGTTCGGATGGTGGATCGATAGCTCCAACAAAGTCCATACCCCACTTGTCAAATGGCTCAAGAGTTACATGAGGGTGAAAATGGATATCATCCCTTTGCGTGGGTTTCCCCATCCTTTGACACTGGTCACACCTTTTGGTGTATCTTCTGGAATCTTGGTGAAGGGTAGGCCAATAGTATGCTGCCTGCAAAACTTTGTAAGAAGTTCTCTTTGCAGCAAAGTGGCCTCCACATGGGATGTCATGAAATTTAGAGAGGAAATAAAAATATTCTTCCTCCCTCACACATCTCCTTAGGATTTGATTAGGGCCTAGCTTGAAAATTTTTCCCCCAATCCATGTGAAAGGGGCACTTTTTCTAATGATTCTACTCCTCTCCCGGAATGAAATATTAGGAGGAAGTCTTCCAACAACCAAGAAGTTGGCTATATCAGAAAACCATGGTGAGAGTGTTGATATAGAAAAGAGATGCTCATCTAGCATCTGTTCATCCACCATTCTTTCTTCACCTACAGGGAGAGCTAACCTGGAAAAAAATATGCAACAACATTCTCCTTTCTAGGTTTATCAACAATAGTCAAATCAAATTATTGCAAAAGTAACAACCATATAATTATCCTAGCATTAACATCTGGTTCACTCATTAAATACTTGATGGATGCATGGTAAATGTGAAAAAAGGTTTGATATCCAGTTACATAATTCCTGAATTTGTTCAATGCATGGAAAATGGCTAACATCTCCTTCTCAGTCACAGTATAATTAATTTTAGCCTTGTACAAGTTCTTGCTGATGAAATAAATGGCATAAGGGATTTTTTCCTCTAATTTTCCTAATTCTACCCCTACAACTTTGTCAAATGAATTAGTGTCGATGTGGAAAGACAGAGTCCAATTTGGACTTGGGAGGATGGGGGCAGTAGTCAAATTTTCCTTAATGGGCTTGAAAGCCTCTTGACAAGGACTAGACCAAATAAACTCATAATCTTTGGCCAGTAACCCAAATAATGGAGAAGCCATCTTGATGAAATCTTTGATGAATCTTTTATAGTAACCAGCTAAGCCTAAGAAAATCCTAACATCCTTCTTCTTTTGAGGAGTAGGTACCGTTTTGATGATCATGATTTTGTTTGGGTCTACCTATATTCCTGCTTGGGATATGGAGTGTCCTAATACAACCCCTTATTTGTTCAGGAATTCACACATTTCTGGGCTCAAGGAGAGATGCATCTCAATGCACCTTATTAGTACTTTGCCCAAATTGGAGAGAGCTTCCTGTAAGTCATCCCCATATGGTGTGAAATCATCCATGTAGATTTGGACAGTCACGGACTAACTCAGAAAATATGCTAAGGGAAACTCTTTGGAAGGTATCTAGGTCATTGCACAACCCAAAGGGTAGGAATCTATAAGCGAAGGTACCCTAAGGGCAGGTGAAATTAGTCTTATCCTGGTCTTCAGGGATAATTTGAATATGATTGTACTGACTGAACCCATCTAAGAAGGAAAATAACTTCTTCCCTGCAAGGCCATCCAGGACTTGTTCTATAAAGGGAAAAGGGAAATGGTCTTTCTTGGTTGCTTTGTTAAGTTATCTATAGTCAACACAAATTCTCCACTTCCCATTCTTCTTTGGGACTAGGACAAGAGGAGATACCCACTCACTATCAGATATAGGATATATGAACCCTGCATAAAATAGTTTCTGAAACTCTTCTTTGACTATGTCCTTGAGAGCTGGGTTCATCCTCCTTTGGGGTTGTCCTACTGGCTTGCATCCTTCTTTGATGTAAATATGATGTTTTCACACTGAATGATGCACCCCTTTCATTTCCTTGTAATCCTAATAAAATACATCTAGATTCTCTTTCAAAAGCTGGCATAGCTACTTCTCTTCTTCATTCGAGAGGTTTGGGTTGATTTTCAGAGATCTGAATGGGCCAAACTCAATAGCCTTGGTGGATTCATAGGTTGAATCAACTGAGTGCACTTCCATCCAAGGTTGGCTTTTAGACTCTTTGACTAAGTTTTTGAGAGGAATGTTAGTGGAGGACTGGTTTTGAATGGCATGGTCGATGAGTTCATCATCATCAAGCTACCCCCCTCTAAGAATAACATCTATGATACACATAGGGGTAGTGTTATATAAATCATCTTCTTCATCCTCCAACCATATAGGGAGATCATGATCAATGGAAGGTTGGGTTGGAGGATATAACACTAGTTGTTTAGACAAAGGCCCATTTTTGATAGTAATGTTTCTGGCCCGACAACTAATATAAGAATATGCAGTGGCTAACCAAGGTCTCCCTAAGATGAGGGGATAGCCATTAAAAAAAAATTTTGTTGAAGGACTAAGAAAAATATAGGATACTCCCAAGAGTCAATGGTAACCATAAAATTCTCAAAAATTCCTTCCAAAGTTACTGTGGACTGATCTGTAAGTTGCAGAACTATTGTGGTTTTCTTCAAAGTCCCTTAGACATTAAGTTTCAATAGAGTTTCCTTGGTTAGGATATTTATGGTAGCCCCTAGATCAATCAGAGTTTTGTGGACTATGACACCATCTATATTCACATCAACAACTGGACTACTAAGGTCTAGGTACTTTGGAAATATCACCTTCCCTAGCATTAGGTCATACAATTATCCTACCACATTGATGGTGGGGGTATCTCTCTTCCTTCTCCTAGGTTTCTTGAAGAATTTTTCGTTCATGAGCCTATTGTATATAGTGATACCCTTAATGTCCTAGAGAAGTGGTATCTTTACACTCAAATTTTCCAATTCTCCCAAGCGTTCAGCCTCATCTGGGGTGTGCTAACTAGGGTGGATCAAGCGCTCTGGAATAGGAGGTTGTTGGATCTAAGTGTTACCTTCTTCCTTTTCCTCCTCAAAATATACAGGTGGAGATGGAGGATGGTTGTCTAGGAGTACTCTTGCCGACCTGAGATTAAGCTCCTGCAACTTTACAACATAAGTTGGATAGGATGTTTCTCCACTGGGAGCCTATTGTGCCTATCTGTTATTTGGGTTCGGATTGGGTTTTGCAGGTATGGGTAGCCTAGGTGGAGAAGCATGAGTAAGCCGAGGTTGAGGTTGGGGTGGAGGCATTACAGTAGGTGGTTGATTTTGTTGAGGCCTCCACCTTTGGGATAGATTTTTCCACCGAGGTTGTTATGGAACATACTTCTATAATGGTTGGTTTATTGGCTGAGGATGATATGAAGGGTTATAAGGCTAAGTAGGAGGTGTAGACTTGGATGGAGGAGTGGGGTGTACCAAGGTTGCATGGGTGCACTCTAATTGTTGTGATAATAAGAGTAAGGTGCACCTGGCATACCTTGTTGATATGGCCTAGGGCCTTGAGGCCTTCTCTATTTGATGAAACAAAGTTGCTCTAGCATTGCTTCCCCACCTTGATATACATCCTTAAGTCCAGGTAAGGAGGGAAAATTTTTGTGGCATGATTCTCCTCACAGACTAAGAAAACCTCTATGACATTCTGTGGACATTCATTTCTTGGGTGCTTCTTGGTACATCTAGGAAAAAATATGGCCAGGGCTCTCTCTGCTTCCTCTTGCTTCCTTTTGACGTACATTGTGTCCATTTGCAAAGCAAAGGTGTGTAGCATGTCACTCTTGAAGTCCTATAGCATTTTTCCAATCTCATGTTTTATGAAGGTGGAAGAGGAAGGGGTATTGGATGTGTTGTGGAAAACTCTGCCCTTCTTCCTATATTCCCTAGAATGGTCCCCAAAGAAATTTTTTATTGTTTAATAAGGAAGTTGGTAGATATATCCTCCTGATAGAATATTCAAGGTTTCTATCATCTCTTCACTGATCCCTCAAATAAGTAAAATTTTAAGTGATGCATAATCAAGAGTGTAGTTAGCTCTCTTGTAGTTTAATTGAAACCTCTCTTCACATTCCTATAGGGATTCATTAGGTCCTAGAGTCATCCTAAATATTTCATCCTTAGTTTCCTCAAACCTACAATAGTCTTTGTATTTTTTTTTGAAGGTCTCTTCCATCTATGCCCAGGTAGTGATGCTATCCCTAGGCAAACCCATGAACCAGCACAGGGTTTCATCCTTAAGGATGGGTGGGAATAGCTTCAACTTCTAATCATCAGAGGTGTAATCATAAGTTCTACAACCAACAAAAAATTCGAACATGAATGTGTCAGGGTCCTCAGAGGTAAGTCCATGAAAGTGTGGAAGAGCTGAGAGGCTAATGTTTTTCATCTTAGTTTCCCCTTCCACGTCTCTTATGGGAAAGGCTCTCTAGATCTCAGCCATGGTTAGGATAGGTGAACCAGGCCCCTCAGTTGAAACAAGGTCTTATTTTTCTTCCCTAATAGGTTCCTCGGAGTATTCAGAAGTCTCTCCTATAAGGGGCTAAATCTCAATGCCACTGAAGAAGAGTGAAGTTTGGCTAGGAGGTGATGTGGGGGTTTTAGGTAAGATTTGACTTTGAGTATTCCACTCCTACGAGTTATGAAAGTTAGATATTTTTGTATTTTTTAAATATTTCTGGAAGGACGTGAAAATAAAGGAAAGAAGAAAAAAATGCTAAAACAAAATCAAAATATCTACTAAACACCTCCCCGACAACGACACCAAAAAGTGGTGAGCCCTGGTATTGCACCAAGAGTGCTACAATTGCCAGTGGCTGCCCTAATTTACTTTATCAACTCGAGACTCATAAAAAATTGGAGGTGATAGTGATATTTACACAACAAATGCATTTTGTTCATGTCATCCTCTTTTTCTTTACGAATGGGTGCTATTTCTTAAAATATGATAAAAAAAATGAAAAGTAAATTGCTGGAAGGAAATGATAGAAACGAAACTAACTTAATTTGTAGAAAGGAAATGACAAAAATGAAACTAATTTAATGTGCTCAAAGGAAATGACAGAAAAAAACTAAATTAAATTTCTGAAAAGAGATGACAGGAAGGAAACTAAAGTAAATTACTGAAAGGAAACTAATTTAAACCACACTAAACTTGGCCAATCGACTAAGCACACCCTAATTATCTTATGCTCTATATGCTTTTATTCATACACCTAAGCTATCCATGAATTAATTCTAATTGAAAAAGTGTTGATTTGAAGCTTGGAGAAGAAAGGGCTAAAGGTGCTAATGGAGGGATAAACACATGAAACTAGGGTTAGAAGTGTAAAGAGGGGTTTGAACCTTATTAAAACCTTATTATAGCGCAAAAAATGATTTGGAGCGAAATGATTAGAAAAGATAAATGGTGGAGTTACGACGGAGGACGGAAATGCGATATGTGATATCACAATCTCAATATCACAAAGTTAGAGGAATCACTGAAGTTTTATTTAGGTGTGGGAGCGAATGCGAAAAGTGATGAGGTAAGGTTGCGAAATGTGGAGTGTGATATCGCAGTTCACAATAACGCAAATTTTTATGGGTAGCAGGAATGTTATCTAGAAAAAGTTGCGAAGTGTGAAGTGTGCTGGGTGACGTGGTGGTGGGACCGGCAACAAAGTGTGATGATAGTATCACAATCGGCAAAAAGGAGTAGTACGTCTTAAAGAAAAAGGGAAAATGATGTGAAGTGCGATGTTCAATGTGGTAGAGTTATCACAATCGGTGAAAAGGAGCAGTAAGTCTTAAAGAAAAAGGGAAAACGATGCGAAGTGAGAAATGCGATAGGAATTTTGGGGAGGAAAGGTAGAGATCGAATTTCAATGGTTTTTCAACATTTTGCGTTAAAAATGGTATGGAAACCATGACAAATAATGTAATATTCCTACTTAGCCTAAGCTAAGAGGAATATACATTTTTGTCTCATTTTCCATTACATAAATAAATGAATAAAGGAGGACATGTAAAACTCCTAAAAGGAATGAATAAATCAATGCCCATATGAACAGGGACAAATCTAGGACATGTAAAAAAATCACTTGCAGGTTTGAAAGGGGTTGGAGCTATGAGACTAGGTCAACCTTGACCAAATCTACAACATTGCCTAGATGCAATATACCTCATGGATGGATAACACAGTTCTAGATGGATGCCCCTCATGTGAAAGGAGCTAATTCAGTGAAGTGGTTTAGGGTTTGACAAGGCATTCATCTTATAAAAGGAGGAGGAGAGCAACAAGAGAGGGTTTTTGATTATGCAAATTTTCTAAGTATCTTGTTTGTTTAGACAAATACCATTCTTTGTTGTTTAGCTGAGAATACTGCTGCTTAGCGCTTGGGAGTTCCTATGCAGGGATCCCACCTCTTCCATTGAGGATTTCTAGGAGGAGTCTTACTGATTTCATCCACTATCAGGCATTTGGCCAAGTTCACCTTTCAACTATAATGTTGATCCTATTCTATATTAGGTTCTCCTTGGAAGCTGCAACAAGTGGAGGTCAGATCTGCTCTGATCTAGGCCATTTCAGGCCCTCTTTTCACTAGGAAAGTCCTCTATCCCAAGGGCAAGAGAGTTTTGAACCTTTGGAGCTGATATTTCCCATCATGGCAACAATCCAACTCAGTGCTTTAGGCTACAGTGTATTTTCCCTTCCAGGACTGCGTTATTTTCAGAGGAAGATTTTCAAGGTGTTTTGATCCCCTTTTTGAGAAGAAATCTCTAGTGCTGGGCTTTGCCTTTCACTTTGGTGATCCATGGATTAGCTTGCTGATCCATGTTCTATATAGATCTGATATGTTTCTAATGTAAAACATTTTCAAATATTTCTGAATAATATTGCATATCTGCTACTTTAAACTCAGATCTACTCATTGTATTGCATGTTTTGATCAAAACCCCAAGGGGATCTTGTAGTAGAGCCTTTCTAGTGTACATATGTGAAATGGATCTAAGCTTTTGTACACAAATCTGCTCTAGATCTGAAGTGTAACATACAGCTATTGTAGCTCCATAAAATAATGCTGTTAAGCCATTTTGTAATAAATACATGTGTTGCAGCTCTCTTTTCTGAATAGTTTCTTCTCTTTTGTCTTCTGTATTCTACTGTATAATGTAAGAGCATCATTATGGATCTAATTTGCTACTGTATACTTAAAATTTTATCTTATTTATTGGCCGCCTGCTCATGCTTTCATAAACTGCGTTATTTTTGAAGCAGTTTGTTGTACATAGCTACAACCCCTCTCTTTGGGTGTTTTTCTATTAGGTCCCTATATTACTAGTATAGTCCCTTATTGTTGTTAGTGTAACCCCCTTATTGTTATTATTATACCCTTGTAACCCCCATATCGTTATTATTGTGCCCTTAAATTATTATTGTTAGGTCAGCTAGGATTACATTATGGCCCCATGGACTCCTATATATAGAAGGAGGTTTTTTAATTTGAACCATCCAAGAATTGTTCATTCATGTAATGTATTGGAGGTTTCCCCCTCGAAGTGGCTTATTTCCAAAGCGTTTATATCTCTTTTCTTCTCTTTTTTGGAGATGGTTTCATAACATTTGGTATTAGAGCTTTGAGATTCTAGGGTTTCGCTGCTCCAAACAGGTCAGCATGGAATTTTTGCTATAAACTTTTTTTCTATGAAGGTTCATAATCTGAAATGTTTAGAGTGCGAAGCCAAAATCCTAAGGAACATCATCAAAAAATCTCAGAGCTTGGTTCGTAATATTTTTGGAGATATGTGTTATATTCTTTCCACGACTAGCCCCACGCGCTGTACGTTGCACCGGGCGCAGCAGGGGGGTCATAGGGGGGGTGGCAGCGCCCCGGCGAAATTTTTTTTGGTATGCGGTCCCACTCATATGCAGACCCACCCATGTTTTGTGCATGAGTTTGCACATGGTTTTGGGGTACGATGGTTTTCGACTCCTGGTATTTTGTAGATCCGGTCAAGGGAACTACGGTTATGTTCTAATCCAGGGTTAATGGATTGGGGTTTATGTATGCTTCGGCATGTATATATATGTGTTGTAACACTAAAAGGATTATAATGAAAAATCAAGCTGGTCGTCCCGATTTGGGATCCAGGGGAAAATCTCTGTGTTTATCTATTTTATGTTTTATGCTCTTGCTATTGTTTATTTTCTGTTATAAGAATCGTGTGTAGATATTTCTGTTCAGGGTTAAAACCTACATTTGGTATCGGAGTTGTTTCGGCTTCAAGGGGACGCCTTTGTTGTTGAGGTTTTTTTGCTCGGGCCTGTGGTAGACCCTGTGCAGTGGGAGATCTGCGGGATCGATTCTTGCGGTGAAAGAATATGGCGAGCGGCGGAAAGATAGAGATCGAGAAATTTAATGGTCAGAGTTTTGAGTTGTGGAAGCTCAAGATGGAGGATATGCTGGTGGATAAAGATCAGTGGATCGCGGTAGATCCAGGTACTAAACCAACGGCAATGTCAGATGAAGACTGGAAGAAACTGGATCGGAAGGCTAAGAGCACAATACGATTGTGTGTCTCAGATTCAGTATTGTTGAATGTATCTGGGGAAGCTACGGCGAAGACCTTGTGGGAAAAACTTGGGACTTTGTACCAATCTAAGTCTCTGGTGAATAAGTTGTTCCTGCGGAAAAAACTGTATAACCTGAGAATGAAGGATGGAGACTCGGTGACAGAGCATCTGAATGCCTTCAATACTGTGGTAAGTCAGCTGTCATCTGTTGATATTAAAATCTTAGATGAAGATAAGTGCATCGGTTTGTTGTGTTCTCTACCAGACTCGTGGGACAGTCTGGTTATTGCAATAGGTAGCAACACAACTACCTTGAATTTTGATGACATTGTCTCAGCCTTGCTGTCGGAGGAAATGAGATGGAGAAATATGGAGGGTCAAAATGGAGATGCCTTATCTGTACGAGGAAGGTCCCAAAATAGAAACAAGAATAAGGTTTCGAGTGGGAGATCTAAATCTAGAGGAAGATCTAAATCTCCTGGAAAGTTTGTAAAGGTGTGCTGGAAATGCGGAAAGGAAGGACACTACAAAAAGGAATGCAGATCTAAAGCTCCCGAGAAAGGAAAGGGATCTGATGAAGGTCCTTCTGCAGAGGCAAAAACCACCTCGGATGAAGGTGGGGATGTGTATTTGGCTTCTTCTTCAAATACACATGTAGATCATGAGTCATGGTTGATTGAATCAGTTGCATCCTTTCACTTCACTCCCCATAGGGAGTGGTTCTGCGAGTATGAGAAATATGATGGTGGTGATGTCTTCCTAGGGGATGATAGGAAGGCTAGAATCGTCGGACGTGGAAAAGTCAAGCTGAAGCTACAAGGTGGAAGGATTAGAACACTTCCTGGTGTTCTTCATATACCTACATTGGCTAGAAATCTGATTTCTGTAAGCAAGATGGATGATGCAGGTGTAAAAACAGTGTTCGAGAAAGATGCCTGCAAGATGGTTCGGGGAGCACTAGTATTAATGCGAGGAGTTCGGACTGGAACTCTGTACAAGCTACAAGGTAGCACTGTTATTGATGGGTGTAATAGTTCTGTGGTTCCTGAAAGTGGGACGGAAAGTCTAGCTGTCTCTGGAGAAAAGACCATGCTATGGCATCAAAGGCTTGGACATATTGGATAGAAGGGCCTTCGGATACTGCATAGAGATGGTATGGTAGAAGGTATGTCTAATTGTTCTCTGGATTTCGATTTCTGTGAACATTGTGTATATGGGAGGCAGAATCGGGTGAGTTTTCCTTCTGGTGCTAAGAGGGCAAACAAGATATTAGAACTTGTGCATAGTGATGTGTTTGGACCTGTGTCAGTTCCATCACTGGGAAAGTCTGTGTACTATGTTTCATTCATAGATGACTTCTCAAGGAATACATGGATATATTTCTTGAGGAAGAAATCTGAAGTTTTTGACAAATTTAAAGAATTTAAGGCTCTGGTGGAAAACCAGACAGAGAAGAAGATAAAGGCGTTGAGGACAGATAATGGTGGGGAGTTCTGCAAGAAGGAATTTGAAGAGTTCTGTAAGAAGTGTGGTATAGCACGGCAGAAGACTACTCCATACACACCTCGGCAAAATGGAGTTGCAGAAAGAATGAATAGAACACTGATGGAAAAGGCAAGAAGCATGCTCAGTGGTACCGGGTTAGGACAAGAATTCTGGGCAGAGGCAGTGGAGACTGCATGTTACTTAGTTAACAGATCACCTTCATCAGCGTTGGAGGATAAGACCCCACATAAGGTATGGACTGGTAAGAAACCCTCTCTTTCACATCTAAGGGTATTTGGATGTGATGCATATGTACATGTTCCAAAGGAGAAAAGGACCAAGTTGGATAATAAATCTGAAAGGTGCATCTTTATTGGGTATAAAGATGGTTTAAAGGGTTACAAGCTTTGGAACCCAGAAACAAGGAAGGTTGTGTACAGTCGAGATGTGGTGTTTAGAGAAGTGAAAGATGTTGTTAAACATGAATTCCTACCAAAGGAACCTGAGAAGATAGAGTTTGATCTAAAGGAGGATGAATCAGACTCTACAACAGAAGAAGACTCAGAAGATGAAGAGCCACAAACTCCAGCTTTGAGAAGATCAGTTCGGGAAAGAAGGCAACCAGAAAGGTATAGTCCATCTGCTTTCTGTTCAGGTTTTGCCTTAACTATAACTGATGATGAACCCAGAACTGTCAGGGAGGCAGTAGATTCAGAGGATGGAAAACTCTGGAAAGAGGCCATGGTTGATGAAATGGCATCCTTGCACAAAAATGAGGCATGGGATCTGGTGGAGTTGTTGGCTAGAAGGAAGCCCATCAGGAGAAAATGGGTGTTTAAAAAGAAGATGAATGTAGAAGGCAAGGTGGAGAAATAGAAATCTCGGTTGGTAGTAAAAGGTTATTCCCAGGTGTCGGGAATTGATTTTGGTGATATTTTTTCTCCTGTTGCCAAAGTTACTTCTATTAGATTACTTTTATCTGTTGCTGCTGCATTTGATTTTGTGATAGAACAGATGGATGTGAAGACAACATTTCTTCATGGGGATCTAGAAGAGGAGATCTACATGAAGCAACCTGAAGGCTTTATGGTGAAGGGTAAGAAAGAACTGGTATGCAGGTTGAAGAAGTCTATGTATGGGTTAAAACAGTCACCAAGGATGTGGTATCAAAAATTTGATACCTATATACGGGGACTTGGCTTCACCAGAAGAAAGGAGGATCACTGTGTTTATTTTAAATTAATTGGTGACCGTGTTATTTATTTGGTCTTGTATGTGGATGATATGTCGTTGATTGGAAATGACAAAGAAATTATCCAAGATTTGAAGACACAATTGTTCTCCAAATTCGACATGAAGGATCTTGGTGCTGCAAACTATATTTTCGGCATGGAAATTAAGAGAGATCGGGCAAAGAGGAAGCTCTGGTTAAACCAGAGGAAGTATGTCGAGACTATATTGCAGAGGTTCAATATGCAGGATAGTAAACCGGTGAGTGTTCCTATTCCTGTAAGTGCAAAGCTGTCTGTTGAACAGTGTCCCAAGACACAAGAAGAAGAGGAGGCTATGTCCCGTGTTCCATATGCAAGTGCAGTGGGTAGCCTGATGTATGCAATGGTCTGTACTAGACCAGACATTGCACATGCAGTGGGAGTATTGAGCAGGTTTATGTCAAACCCAGGGAAGGAGCATTGGATAACAGTGAAGCGGGTTTTCAGATATTTACGTGGCACTAGTGATTATGGCTTGTGCTACCAGGGAAGACCAGGATTGGAAAGAATGTTGGACATTCGTGGTTTTGTTGATGCAGACTGGGCTGGAGATCTGGACCAAAGAAGATCTACAAGTGGGTATGTATTTAGCCTATTTGGAGGCACAGTCAGTTGGATGAGTAAAAGACAGTCTGTAGTGGCTCTTTCAACTACAGAGGCAGAATACATAGCAGCCACTCATGCAAGCAAGGAAGCAGTTTGGTTGCAGAGATTGTGTTCAAGTATGGGGTTGGTACAGCAAGCTATAAGGATAGGCTGTGATAGCCAAAGTGCAATTTTCTTGGCTAAGAACCCTGCTTATCATTCAAAGACAAAGCACATTGATGTTCAATATCACTTTGTTAGAGATATGGTTGAGGCTAAAGGGGTGTTACTGGTAAAGGTGGACACTTTGAAGAATGTTGCAGATGCATTGACGAAGTCTGTGAGCACTCAGAAGTTCTCTTGGTGTAGAGAAACAATGGGTGTTGAAGAATTGGCCAAATGACTAAGCTCTCCTGTGGCCCCCCGTGGAAAGAAAATAACAAGTGGGAGTGTTGGGTATGTGTTATATTCTTTCCACGACTAGCCCCACGCACTGTACGTTGCGCTGGGCATAGCAGGGGGGTCACAGGGGGGGCGGAAGCCCCCCTTGTCGGGTCTAGGGCAGCGCCCCAGCGAATTTTTTTTTGGTATGCGATCCCACTCATATGCGGACCCACCCATGTTTTGTGCATGAGTTTGCACATGGTTTTGGGGTACGATGGTTTTCGGCCCCTGGTATTTTGTAGATCCGGTCAAGGGAACTACGGTTATGTTCTAATCTAGGGTTAATGGATTGGAGTTTATGTATGCTTCGGCATGTATATATATGTGTTGTAACACTAAAAGGAATATAATGAAAAATCAAGCTGGTCGTCCCGATTTGGGATCCAGGGGAAAATCTCTGTGTTTATCTGTTTTATGTTTTATGCTCTCGCTATTGTTTATTTTCTGTAATAAGATTCGTGTGTAGATAATTTCTATTCAGGGTTAAAACCTACAATATGATCTGTGCAAGTTAGGTTATTTTGTAGGCTCCTGAATTTAACCTAAACTGGTCATCGTGGTATTTTCGTAATAACTTTTTTTCTACGAAGTTTCAGAAGCTAAAATTTTTAGAGTGTGAAGCCACAATCCTGAGGAACATTTTCAAAACATTTCAGATATTGGTTCACAATATTTTCGGAGATATTATTTGTGGAATTTAGGGTTTTTTGAGGCTTCTAAATTTCATCTCAAAGAGGTGATCGTGGGAAATTATTCATAGCTCTCTCTCTGAGCATCGGATTGGAATGTTTTAAAAATTGGCCACAAGTGCACATAATGTAGTTTTTTTTCTATCAATTTTAGAGCCAAATGAGGAAATAGTGACACGTGGAAAGTCGTATAAGTTCGCTCTACTGAACCAGTCCAACATTGGGTCATTGTGGGAGATGGGACATAACTTTTCCTTGAAGAATCCAAATCAGATCAGACCTATGGCATTTTAAAGAAGCTTCATAGGGCTACTACATGGCTGAATTTTAGATATTGAGGATCCTAAATTATATATATAATTCAATTTCAATATCGAGCTCCTCCAAAGCAAGTAAAAGGTGTGTATTTTTTTCCGAATTGCATAAGTCTTGTTTAGAGAATCAAGTTGAATTGATTCCAAGGGCATATTGTAGAATAGATATTAGTATTTGATTATAAAATGGCCCCTAAAAAGAATTCAACACCCATTAAGACTTTAGAAATCTCTACTATGACTCATTAAGATGAAGAATGGCAACATGACATATCAAAATTACAAGAGCAAGTGCAACAAATTTCGCTCTCGTAAAGAGCAACAAAAAATGACATGGAATTTTTGAAGAAAGACGTGGAAACTAAGATGGATGGTTTGAAGAAAGGCATGGAATCTAAGATGGATGGTTTGAAGAATGGCATGGAATCTAAGATAGATGGCATGGAAGCTGGCATGGAATCTAAAATGGAAAACATGAAGAATGATCTAAAAGAAAACATGGAAGGTTTGAAAAATTTGATACAAGAAATGTTTCATAATGGTGAAAAGATAGTAGAGGAAACTCATGATGAGAACAAAACAAATGTTAATCATGATTTCATAAAATCTAATGTTGGTGGGACGAACCACCATATTACAAATATGGATATGAGGAAGTTTGATGGAAAGGATCTTGTAACATGGATACTACAGATGGAGCAATATTTTGATCTCCATATTGTGCAAAACATACAAAATGTACGCATTACAACTTTACATTTAGAAAAAAATACATTTGTATGGTATCAATGGCTTTGCTCCCGTAAAAAAATTGTGACTTGGTCAATTTTTACGGAGGAAATGACAGCACATTATGAGGATACAAAGAGCAACACCTTCTTTATCCAATTGATAAATCTCAAACAAAAGTGTTTTATGGGGGAGCACATTGAGGACTTCCAAAAATTTAATATAAGGGTAACTGATATTCCAGAGGAACACATGATTGATCTCTTCATGGGTACTTTAAAGGATAACATCCAACATGAAGTTTTTGTTTTGGAACCTGATTCATTGGAGAAGGCATTCAGGTTGGCAAGAAAAATTGAATGTAAAATTATGGCGGCAAGGAAGCCTACCACTCACTTCTATAAAGAGGGAAGTGTTGCTACTCCTAGATTTCCACAACCTACAAGGTTGACACCACAACAATTGGAAGAAAAAAGAACAAAAGGGCTTTGCTACAGTTGTGATAGCAAATACACTAAAGGTCATAAGTGTGCTGAGAAGAAATTATTTTACATAGATTGTGAAGAGGAAGAAGAAAATGAACAAGAAGAGGATATACACCAGGAACCAACCCCAGAAGAGGAAGAAATGAATCTGACCATATCGTGTAATGCACTGGAAGGAATTACCACTCCTCAAACTCTCAAGATAAAAGGAAAAATCAAGAAGAAAAAGGTAATAGTGTTGATTGATTCAGGTAGCACCCATAATTTTATTCATTGTAAGGTAGCCAAGGAATTAAATTGTTTCCTATACCCAGCACCAGAATGTCAAGCGATGGTTGCAAATGGAGGAACTATAATTTTCTCTAGAAAATGCCATAATATTAAGCTAACCATGGGGGAATATGTATTGACTAGTCCAATGCTTTCCATTCCTATGGGAGGTGCTGATGTTGTACTAGGAGTACAATGGTTACAATCTTTGGGGACGGTAGCTTTTAATTTTCAAGAACTTTTCTTGAAACATTTTTCAGAAGGAAAGGAAGTTGAATTACGGGGTATTGCAGAGAAGCCGGGAAAGATAATAAGCTCTAATGTCATGAAAAAACTTCTAAAGAAAGAACAACGAAGCATAATTGCACAATTATGCTCACTAGAAGTTCCAACATCAAAATCATCTATTTCTGCAGATCTCCAAAAAGTCTTGGACAATCATTCCAAGGTTTTTGAAACTCCAAAAGGATTCCCACCTATTCGTGATCATGATCATGCTATTCATTTGATTCCAGGAAGTGTTCCTCCAAACATCGGGCCTTATAGATATCCTTATGTCCAAAAGAGCGAAATTGAACGTATGATTGCAGAAATGTTAGAGGCGGGTATAATTCAACCTAGTCAAAGTTCTTTCTTTGCTCCTATAGTATTGGTACACAAGAAGGATGGATCATGGTGCATGTTTTCGGATTATAGGGAGCTCAATAAGCTCACCATTAAAGATAAATTTCCCATTCCTGTGATTGATGAATTATTGGATGAATTACATGGAGCAATTTATTTTACCAAGTTGGATCTTCGTTCAGGATATCATCAAATTAGAATGAAGAAGGAAGATATTCCAAAAACAACATTTCGAACTCATGAGGGTCATTATGAATTTTTGGTCATGCCTTTTGGCCTTACCAATGCACCTTCTACATTTCAAGGGTTGATGAATTCCATTTTCAAACCCTTCCTTAGAAAATTTGTGATAGTATTTTTTGATGATATACTAATCTACAGTAGGTCTTGGAAGGATCATGTTCAACATGTTGACAGGGTGCTCAAACTATTGCAGGAGAAACAATTATATGAAAAAACATCCAAATGTTTCTTTGGAGTACAAGAGGTGGAATATCCTGGTCATATTGTATCTCATGATGGTGTTAAGGTTGACCCTAACAAAATTAAATCCATTAAGAAATGGAAAGTCCCCACAACCATAAAGTAGTTGCAAGGATTTCTCGGGTTAACAGGGTATTATCGAAAGTTTGTTAAGAATTATGGGAGAATAGCAGCACCTCTAACAACATTATTAAAGAAATATGCATTTTCATGGACTCCTGAAGCAACTAAGGCCTTTGAACATCTTAAAGAGGCAATATGCCTAGAACCAGTCTTAGCTACACCAGACTTCACAAAAACCTTTATTGTGCAATGTGATGCCTGAGGAAATGGAATTGGTGCTATTTTAATGCAAGAAGGAAGACACATTGCTTTTGAAATTTTTCCAATCAAAGGAAAGTGTTTACAGAAACCTATTTATGAGAAGGAAATGTTAGCAATAATGCATGCACTAAAGAAATGGAGAACTTACCTAATGGGAAGACACTTCAAGGTAAAAATTGATCATGATAGTCTTAAAAACTTATTGGAACAAAGACTATCTTCGTAAGAGTAGCAAAAATGGGTCACAAAGATGTTTGGTTATGACTTTGAAATAATATACAAAAAAGGGAAGCTAAATTTTGTTACATATGCACTCTCAAGAAAGAATGAAGAGGTGGAAGCATTGCTTTGTGCCAGTTCTATTATCCAACCAGATTGGATAACCGAAGCAAGAGATGAATGGAAGAAGGACGAAGAAGTGTGGACACTCATTCAAAAGTTGCAGCAAGATCCTAGTACATCTGATACATTTAGTTGGAAAAATGATTCCTTATGGTACAAAGATCGTTTATATCTTTGTAAGAATTCCCAACTAAAACAAAATATTCTTTTGGAATTGCACACTTCTCCTTTAGGAGGACACTCCGGATTTTTAAAAACTTACCACAAGGAGAAGAAAGATTTTTTTTGGGATGGCCTTAAATCTGATATACAAAATTTTGTGGCGGAAAGTTTGGTTTGCCAGTAGAATAAAGTTGAGACAATTAAGACCCCGGGACTTCTACAACCTTTATCCATTCCAAGTCAACGTCAGGAGGATATTTCAATGGATTTTGTCACAAGTTTACCTAATTCCAAAGGAAGGAGTGTCATCATGGTGGTAGTTGATAGAATTACCAAGTATGCACAGTTTTGTGCATTATCTCATCCATTTAAATCAAGTACAGTTTCTACCGCATTTATGGACACAATTCAAAAGCTACATGGAAACCCAAGGGTTATTGTGAGCGACAGAGATCCCATTTTTACTGGAAATTTTTGGACATAGTTATTTTCTTGTTTGGGTACTCAATTAGCTCATAGCTCATCTTATCATCCTTAATCCGATGGTCAAACTGAGATAGTAAATAAATGTTTGGAAGGATATCTTCGTTGTTTTGTATCTGATAAACAAACACAATGGGTCAAGTGGTTACCTCTCGCTGAATGGTGGTATAACACTTCCTTCCATACTATAGCAAAAATGACCCCATTTATGGCACTTTATGGATATCATCCACCATCGATCACACCATCTTTAAGGGAAAATTTGAAGGTTCAAGCAGTGGAAGATCACATCGAGCATCAGCAAGAAGTTCTCCAACTCTTAAAGGATAACCTGAATTTGGCACAAAATCGAATGAAACAACAGGCAGATCAACATCGTAGCGAGAGAAGTTTTGATGTAGGAGAATGGGTATTTTTACGGCTACAACCATACAAACAAATGTCCCTCAAGCAAGCTAAGAAGGATAATAAATTATCGCCAAAGTACTATGGTCCTTACAAGGTGTTGCAAAATATTGGTAATATGGCATACAAATTGGAGCTTCCTTCTTCTTCGCGAGTACATCTAGTTTTCCATGTTTCATGCTTAAAGAAGGTTATAGGTGAAAATATTCCAGTTCAAACAATATTGCCAGAACTTGATGAGGAAGGAAAAATCATATTGGAACCTAAAGCGATCATGGAAAAAGGAACTCGACAGCTACGAAATAGATCAATTTCAGAGTATCTCATCAAGTGGAAGAACTTACCCACTGAAGATTCTACATGGGAGGATGAGAATTTGATACAGAAGCACTCAGAGCTACTCAAGTGTTGAGGACAACACTTTTTTGAAGGAGAGGGGAATGTTAGGTCCCTATATTACAAGTATAGTCCCTTATTTTTGTTAGTGTAACCCCCTTATTGTTATTATTGTACCCTTGTAACCCCCATATTGTTATTATTGTGCCCTTAAATTATTATTGTTAGGTCGGCTAGGATTACATTGTGGCCCCACTAGGATTACATTGGGCCCCATGGACTCCTATATATAGAAAGGAGGTTTTGTAATTTGAATCATCCAATAATTGTTTGTTCATAAATGTTGGAGGTTTCCTTGAAGCGGCTTTTATTTTGGTTGTGGTTATATCTTCTTCTCTTTGAGCCTGGTTTCACATCATTTTTCAACTAGACCAGTAAGCGTAATTCGCTTTACTAATCTAGTTTGATTTGTTTTTTCTCTCATTTTGGATCTAGACATTAGATCCACTGATCTAAGGGATATAGGAGCTACAAACTCATTTTAGTGCACAGATTTCCTAGGAGTGCATTATTTCAGCAGGCTTTGATGTGTATTCCCATTTGGGGATATTATAGTGGTATCAAAGCTTCTTTCTTGGCATAGCCTGTGCATTCTTTGAAGAGCCATCATGCTTCCAAAATAATATGAGCCTCTTACTGAGAGGGAGAAGAGGTATCAAAATATTAGTCACAAGAAATTTGATTACACCACTAATGATCAAGACAAGGGTAAAGCCCCTAAAACTAGAAGTGATAAATAAGGAGAAGAGTTTGCAAGAACTATTTTGGTAGCCATGCAAGATATTGCTAGAGAGATCAAAGAGATGAAGCTAGACAGGCTCAAGGATTCTCCTAGAAGATCTTATCCCGAGGAAATCTCTGGCATGTCTCACCACTGGAATGATCAACCAGTGAATCAGCCACAAGCTCCACAATATTCTATTATGCCTACCTTTTTGGCTATGGAGAATGAAGGGCTTCATGAGCAAGCATCCCTTGAAGACTATTTTGTAGAGAATGAGTCCCAGAATCAAAGATTCAAGGACCATCTGAGTTTTCAAGAGTTTTTTCATCTCAAGGACAAGAGAAGACCAAGGCATCAATATAGAGATGGTGGATTCACTCAGAATCATGATAGACATCACTCTATGGGTAGATTCTTTTTACCCAAGTTTGATGGGTCATCCACCAGTTCTGCCAAGCCATGGGTAGAAAATCTGGATATCTATTTCCAGTTGAAAAAAGTCCCTAAGATGGAAGCCATCAAGGTTGCAGCGCTGCACTTTGAAGGTGAAGCACACAACTAGTGGTTCCTTGGGTTGTCTACATTGGGTCATGCCAATGTGACTGCCTATTATGAGTTTACTAGAAGACTGGTGGAGAGGTTTGACAGAAAGGATCTAGAAGCACCTTTCATGAGCCTTGCAAAGTTGAAGCAGTCAGGTAATGTAGAATCTTATATCTCTGAGTTCCTGAGATTATCTGTTATGGTTCCTAATCTATCGGCTGCAAGGAGGGTGTACATGTTCATCGATGTCTTGGATGAACCTTTGCATGGGTTGGTTAAATATACCAAGCCAATCACATTGCATGATGCCATTGAGAGGGCTAGAGACCTTCAAGATGCCTTGCCAAAAGCAAAGGAAACTTTCCAGAACAAGCCCTCTTACCTTTCTATGGGGAAGGAAGAGAAAGCTCCTCCTTCCAAGGAGAGAAAAGTCAAGAAGCCTCTAGATATTGAAGTCCAGAGGGAGCTAAGGAATAAGAGTCCATGTTTCATTTGCCAAGAATCATGGGCAATGGGACATAGATTTGCTGCTGGGAAAGAACACTACATAGAAGTCTTCTCAGATGTTGAGGAGGAAGAAGAAGATGATGAACCAAGGAGGGGTCACAACGCTAACAAGGTTGAGGAAGATCCATCACCATTAGGAGATGGGAGTGGAGATTTTTCTCCTATTGGAGGGAATCTTGCATCTTTGAGGGGAGTACCTAAGTACTTGACCCTAAGAGTTCATGGTTCAATCATGAATCAGAGGATGTCTTTTCTTATTGACAGTGGGGCCACCTCCAACTTTATTGATGCTCACCTTGTGCAAAGGAGGGCCATACCCAATAATACCTTTGAGGGATTTTCTATTCTATTCCCAAGAGATAGAACAATGCAATGCATGCATTGTGTTCCATCACTTACTGTCACCATGGGATCCTACACTTTGGTGGATCACTTATTTGTATTTGACATACCAAACACCAATGTTATTTTGGGTGTTCAATGGTTGATTGCATTGGGGAAAGTCACCACTGATTGGGAGGCTTTGCAAATGGAATGGGTGGAAAAGAAGAGTGGTACACCTCACATGATCAGAGGTATGCATTCTTACCCCACACCTAACACTTCCACACAGAAAATAGAGATGGTTTTGCACAGTGAAAGCAAGGATCTCACTATCCCTTCTCTCATGTTCATGAGATTCTTGCAAGGGACATTATCATCTAGTGGCAAACCACTAGGGAGGCCACCAGATTTAGTTTTAGTGGAAGATATCTCACTAATTGATGCTCCAAAATCAGATCCAGTAGGGAAGGGAGCATTAAGAGACAAAGCTACAGTGCTGGTAGGCTTGAGCAAGCACTAGGAGGAGGGGAATTCTCCTCTCTCATCATCCTCACCATCCTACATTTCTGATTTTGCACTATTGGAGGAGGAAAAGGGGAGGTATGTCCTTCCTACTTGTACCTTAAGAGATGTCAAAGAAGAGATCAGCAAAACAGCAGGCAATATTATTGATGCATCATCAACGTTGTCCTTGTTGGGGAGTGTAGATTTATATTGGAAATCCTAGCTGTTGGTGCATTACTCCAAGGATATCTACACTTGTATGACGCTGGTTGGCTAAATGCATGGAGAGGGTTATATAATCCATGAGGGATTCATCTATCACTATGATAAGATCTTCTTACCTAGAGCCTCCAAGCTCAAGGAGGAGATGCTACAAAGGGCCTTCAAGGAGTTATGTTTCAACCCTACCTATTCCGTGAAGATCTACAACAATATCATTAGATATTTTGAATGGGAATGCCTTTGAGGAGAGCTACATCATCATTTTCTAGAATGAAAGAGCTATGTGGATTTGGGGCAGCCAAGGGACTCTATGCAAGAGTCATTTCAGTCATTTCTTCCTTCTCTTAAAGAGGGAGAAAAATTTGTGCACAATTCCATGTTTCAAAGAAACATTGATGGTGAAAAATATGAACATATAATGCAAGATTTATTTTCTGATTTGATGTATTCTTTCGCCATGTTGTTGCAGGCCATGGCTCCCAAGAGGAGTGTTGTACCGTATGAATCTCATGGCAAACTTTGGGCTACTGAAAATTCTGAACCTGGCCACTCCCTTGCTATGCAAACGAAGAATCCTTTTCATGATGGGTGCTTCCCAAAGGCTCCAAACATATCTCACACTTTCAGCCATGGTGAGATAGCTTGTGCAGCAAATAAGTGGTGGAGAAACCACTTACCATATATTGATATGATGCAGGCAGGAGATACACTGCGCTGGCACCCTATGTGGGATTTTGACCCCCCTCCTCATGCTCAAATTTCTATTTGTATATATGTCATTATGCTTCCATATTTGGATGATATAGTTGTAATTTGAATGGGATTGTATGGAGAGAGGATGGGTAGTTTGTATGTACCCCATGGGATGGAACTTCTATATGTACCTCACGCTACATGTTTTAGAGAGAGCATTGCTCCAACCATGTTTATTTATGTTGAATTTTTTTACTCCTTGTGGGATGGACTATGCACATCTTATGATGAATTTGGAGGAACAATTCATGTTGTGTTGTCTTGGTTAACGCTTGGCTTATGGGGAGAATTTTATCCTTAATGGTGTCACCAATGGAGGTGGAGAAGTACTGCAGCACTCACCCTATCAGTTTCCTAAGGACAAGAAACATTTTTGAGGGGAGGATTGTAATATTCCTACTTAGCCTAAGCTAAGAGGAATATAAATCTTTGTCTCATGTTCTGTTACATAAATAAATGAATAAAGGAGGACATGTAAAACTCCTGAAAAGAATGAATAAATCAATGCCCATATGAACAGGGAAAAATATGGGCCATGTAAACAAATCACTTGCAGATGTGAAAGGGGTTTGAGTTATGAGACTAGGTCAACCTTGACCAAATCTAAAACATTGTCTATATGCAATGTACCTCATGGATGGACATCGCAGTTCTAGATGGAGGCCCCTCATGTGAAAGGAGCTAATTCAGTGAAGTAGTTTAGGGTTTGACAAGGCATTTATCTTATAAAAGGAGGAGGAGAGCAACAAGAGAATTTTTTTGATTATGCATGTTTTCTGAGTATCTTGTCTGTTTAGACAAATACCATTCTCTGTTGTTTAGCTGAGAATAGTGCTGCTTAGCACTTGGGAGTTCCTATGCAGGGATCCCACCTCTTCCATTGAGGATTTCTTGGAAGAGTCTTACTGATTTCATCCACTATCAGGAATTTTTCCAAGCTCACCTTTCAACTACAGATTTCATCCTATTCTGGATTAGGTTTTCCTTGCAAGCTGTAGCAAGTGGAGGTCAGATCTACTCAGATCTAGGCCATTTCAGGCCCTCTTTTCACTGGGAAAGTCTTCTATCCCAAGGGCAGGAGAGTTTTGAACCTTTGGAGCTGATATTTCCCATTGTGGCAATAGGCCAACTCAGTGCTTCAGGCTACATCATAGTTTCCCTTCCAGGACTACGTTATTTTCAAAGGAAGATTTGCAGGGTGTTTTGATCCCCTTTTTGAGAAGAGATCTTTGTTGCTAGGCTTTTCCTTTCACTTTGGTGATCCATGGATTAGCTTGTTGATCCATGTTATGTATAAATATGATATGTTTCTAATGTAAAAAATCTTCAGAGATTTTTGAATAATATTGTAGATCTACTACTTTAAACTCAGATCTACTCATTGTATTGCATGTTTTGATAAAAACCCCAAGGGGATCTTGTAGTAGAGCCTTTATAGTGTACAAATGTGAAATGAATTGGATATTTTGTACACATATATACTCTAGATCTGAAGTGTAACATACAGCTGCTGCAAATCCATAAAATAACACTGTTAAGCCATTTTGCAGTAAATACATGTGTTGCAGCCCTCTTTTCTCAAGTGTTTCTTCTCTTTTGTCTTCTATATTCTGTTGTATAATGTAAGAGCATCATTATGGATCTTATTTTCTACTGTATACTTAAAATTTGATCTTATTTATTGACCTCCTGCTCATGCTTTCATAAACTGTGTTATTTCTGAAGCAGTTTGTTGTACATAGCTGCAGCCCCTCTCTTTGGGTGTTTTTCAGCTAGACTAGGTGGTGGGATATCTGTTTACCACAACTAGTTTGATTTGTTTTTCCTCTCCTTTTGGATCTAGACATTAGATCCACTAATCTAAAGGATCCAGGAGCTACAAAATTGTTTCAGTGCACATATTTCCTAGAAGTGCATCATTTCAGCAGGCTTTGCTATGTATTCCCATTTGGGGATATTACAAATAAGAACAAAGGAATAAGGCGACTGGTTATTTTACGTGCCTTGAGGGATAAAAGGTGGGTGAAGCGTTTTCAAATAAGAGGAAAAGGAGAGAAATGGAGGCGTAAAAAAAATGTTCAGACCATGAAGACAAGGATGGAAAATAAAGCAATGAAGGCACCACAAAACTACTATGGGGTTTTATCAATAATTCCTACAAAAAAATATGCCTATCTATGCACGAAAAACAGACAAATGCATGAAAATACCGTGCAAAGGAAGCTTGGAAAATGGTAATGCAACTCTACTTCTAATCTTAGAAACAATGAACATAAATCAGTTTTTGGGTCTGTGGGAAGGTTCGCCCTCCTCGAGCTCTATTGAAAAAGATGAGAAGGGGGTCTTGATCCACATATTTTTTTTTTCTCCTCTATTCTATTACTTGCAAGCAGAGGAAACCTACAACAACACACTGAAAGAAAAACTAAATAGCAACTTGAAACATAAAAGAAATTATTACAAGCCGAACTAATGGAACGACAGAAAGCAGAGAAAAAATACAACAGAGAGGCTAAGGCACATGAATTGGGCCCTAACCCATGAGCCTAGCGCTATGAAACTTAAATCATTAAAATGAAATCAGTCTGCTCATTTCATAAAAGAATAGCCTCATAAATTTCTGAAAGCTTGATCACTGAGTAAAATAATAAAATCTCAATAGCTTTCAACAAAGTTTCAACTAGAATCCACCCTTCCTAGCTCTATCTCTAATATATTTATTCTACAAGGTAGCTACCAACAACTCCCTAGAAATTATTGATTGAGTCCACAAGAATCCAACTAAACAAATATTGAGTTCCTTAGCTGCGTCTAGAATTCGAATTGCTGGAGAAAATCTTTGGGATCCTTTGGCTGCCTTTGGAATTCGAATTGTTGGAGAGAATATTTGGGATCCTTTGGCTACCTTTGAGAGTTAAGGAGGGTGGAGAATCCTCCTATAAATTCTCCTTTTTGTCTCCTCTAAGTCTTTATGATAAAATCCTTATAAAAATCCGTAATAATTCATGATTTTCTGCACTCAACCTCATGTCAGGCAGTCAGAGTATGTTAGCCTTAATCACTACCTATACTAGCATCATAAAACCAAATAATAATAAAAATTCAAGAAAAAGAGATCTAATCAGGAAAAAAGGTGACCATTAACCCCTCCAAATATATCTAATGATGGAGTTCATCACCACCTATTTAGGAATCCTTCGTTTCTTAAATAAAAAATTCAGGACACTGACTTTTACAACTCTTTGGGTTGCTACATGTATTGAATATGTATTATGTGGGAGCTTGAGCTTCAAGGAACCCTTGAAAAATATTATTATATATAGAGTACAAAGAAACCATGACAAATTTGGTATCAAGGATGATGGGCTGGTTACGCCTCAACACCCTGGTTGGGATTGACAATTGTGGTAACCACTACTTCACCAGAACAAAGATTGTGGATGGAGCTTGTAAGTCTTATTTATTAACTCATTTTATTAATTTTTAGGTGTAATAATATTATTCATATGAAATTAATGTATTGGGTTTAGAAAAAAATAGTACTTGTATGGGATTGATGAGATATTAAATTCTAAGCACACACTTTGTTGAATTAATATATGTTAAATTACTTCAACTACAAAAACATTGCCACAAGCGGAATATGATTTTTGAATTTGAATATTAATGCTTTGGCTTCGTTCTTGGATCAAAAAAGAAATTTTATCTATGTACATTGGATAGGGACCTAAAACAGGGTTTCATTATAATTCCTTCGGAGCAACTTAGCCTCCCAAAAATGGTACCCTGATATCTTTTTATGCATGGGAAAAGACCACATTTTCTGATTTGGTAGTCAGAGGTTAGGGTTCAAAACTTGACTCCATGCTTACTAGTCACCCATGTGTTCACCTTGTCTTGGGATGTCTGCACCATCTCTATATGCACTTTTGATCATGATCATCTATCCACGTACAATTTCCCTCATAGTGGTCCTTCCAGTGACCTAGGGAACTCTCTAATTCACTCTCCTTGGAATGATCCTAGACTTTTGAGAACGACATATTATGGAAGGCTATAAGATCTGAAGTTGGAATAACAACAAGCTAGGGATATTCATACTTTGGATTAATTGGAATTATCATATTTTTCCCTTAAAATTGGATTTCACAATATGTAGAATAATATTAGAGGATAAATAGACTTTGTAGTATATCATTATCCTACTACACATAATACACCCCTTGTGGAGGTAAACATTTATTAACATTACTTTTGAGACTATGTTGTAATATTTAAACAACGTAAACTTTGAAATGTTAACTATAAATTGAAAATGGGAACTCTAACCAAAAGACCCCAAAAAACATGAAAAACAACCCAAAAAATGAAAATTGTGTATTCTAGAACGAGGTTTTATTTTTTTTAGGGCTAATTTGCAACATTTTAAAAAAATGGCAGTAAAACCAATTTTCATGTGCCAAATAAACTGAAAAAACACACAATTTTTGGTGCTAGAATACCATTTTTATTTTTTGGGTACAATTTCCCAATATTTTTAGTAATGGCATTAAATATAAACTTATGAGATTTTAAACACATTAAAATTTTAATAATTTTTATACATGTCATTTAACACATAATATCGTGACACTAACAATCCCTAAAATTCTAATTGTTTTCAACCATAATGTTAAAGATGAAATATATTTCACATTTTTTCACCCATAGAATTAAAAATATTAACTTTTCAACATATTTCAACCATGATATTATGAAAAAATTATATGACTAAAATAACCCAATGAAACATAAATTATTTATCCAAGTTATTGTTGCATTGTGAATATTTTAGACAAATGAAATCATCATAATTAAAACATATAATACAAAAACATAAAAATGACTCATAACTTCATGTAAGATCATAGGGAAGTTAAAATATCATTTTCATTTCTCAGTGAAAACATTATCTATATCAATTGTCTTACACAATTATTCAAAATCACTAATATTTTCTTGCACACCATCAGAATTCACATATTTAGATGAATGACTGGATGCAGATGAATATGTTTCATATTATTCTCTTTCATCAACTAGTGCCCCATCTAAGTCAACATGCATGCCCACCACTTGAGGTTTCAAAATTCTTCTAGATCTACGACTGGGTTCAGCAAACTGTCATCTCAACACTATTTCTTGTGGTAGCAACCTCTTAATAATCTCTATCATTCTAGAGCGAAGAGTTCCTCTCTTTGTTAAATTGAAGTCATATACAAGTATGTCAACTTCCTCCAATTTTAAGAGGTCTTTGCGGTGACTATTTATATTTTTACCCTTTATTTTTCTCTTTTGACCAATTCTTTTATCAACTACCATCTTTGGTGTGTACACACAATTGAATGCGTGTGTGTTTGTGGCATACCAATGTACTTCAATACCTGTAACATTTTCATTTTTTGTAATCACCCTTATAACCTTGGAAACCCAGAATGGATAGCCATGTGGATCTTCATGTTCTAAGACTATGATCATGAACCCCTCCTTAATATCTTGCACTTAACCACTGTAAAGGTATTCCATGGCTTCACATTTTGCATGAGATATTCTAGAACCAATATACATTTCTCTTTCCTCCACCCGTGTAGAATTAATAATACCGTGTGATTGTTGTTCTTCAAGAATGTTTGTTTCCTCGTATTTTTTTGACACATTTTGCGAACAAATAAATGGAGTCTTAAAAATCATATCTTCATTTGCTAGTCTTGAAAGGATATCACTCTAATCATTGAAAAAGGACTCCCACCAAATTGAATCAGAAACATCAAAGTACTCATATGTATATCTAATGGTTTTTTTAATTTCTTCTAGGCATTTAGAATAATATATATCTCTCTCTTTCCTTTGTGCATTATGAACTTCACCAACTGATTATAATAACAATATATTTGACGCAAATATTGGATGATCTGGAATGAAATTCAAAAATTGCAAACTTGATGATGGCACCCATTCTGTAGTAGTTGAATACTTCTTGCCTCATATAAGTGTTTTCCCATCAATTTGTTTGGTATGAAATTTATGTTGGAAGATAATGTCATTAATTTTTTCAATGCATTTCTCCTTGCCATGTGATCCAAGAATAAACCTTTGCATGTCAACAATTTCTTATAACACATGAAAAATAGGCTCCGGCATATATGATTTCTTAATACATTCAATTAATGATGGCAAGCTCCCAACATATTCCTCCTCAATGTTACTGAAAAATGAATGAACATATGATCAATATGGTCAGGAGTGTGCCCAACAAGAAGGAAATCAACCTTTACCTTATGAAAAATTCTCAATTCAACAAGCATGTTTAGATATCCAAAAACAATCTAATTTTTGTTTTCACGACAAGTGTTGTCTAATTGTAGATACAAAATTTCAGGAAGATTACCACCCCAATGAGAAATCACATCATGAATTATGGTTATTGTCAAATTTCGATCATTATGAATATTTGGAACTGTAAAGTAAACTCTTGGTGACATTTTCCCATTTAATACCATACAACCAACCAAGTGAAAATGGATAATTTTTTCCTCCTGCAAATTTTTGGGTGTGTGAACAAAATGTGGTAGAAGTGTTTTCTTCTAGTCCATACCATGAATTATCAAACCAAAATATTTATTTGTATTATCATAACACTTATTTCGATTTTTGTACAACTTTTTCCTTTCACTTGTTTGTTGTTACCGATGCTCTTGAAGGGCTTTAACAATGAAATCTACACATAACATAAAATAAACGTATTAATAAATACATTTTCATAGTTGATCACTATACAATTTAAAAGAATAATGTTATGTATTCTTACCTCTAGGCTACTCCTTGACATTTAAAGAGAAGCACATGTACTGCAAACCCCCATCCTTATCTTCTTAGGAATACGAACATTGTTGAATTCTATGATCCATTTCTGCACTAAATATTGATATGAAATAAAACAAACATTTCCTTCAACACCTTCTGCATATTCTTTATATAAGTTGTATATTTATCGTATTGAGAAATGATCTCGAATATGTATTGTATCTCTATTTGGAAAACACTCTCCATGTTTTGAAAATAATTCTGGCAGCCATGAAAATGTAGTGTTTGCGAGTGGCCCAAAATCTCGTTTATGACGAACTTCTAAATAATATGTAGTATCCTTTTCCAAACTATCTTGTATTCTTGATAGACAAAAATTGCCAATTGAATGAATAATTTTGAAAGCCTTTCTACATATAAATAAAGACCCTATATGATAATCATAACCTGCCAGTGTAGATTGCATGCACCCCACTAAATATGAATTCTGCATGCTTTTATTCATTGACAAAAATTTCTTCCTTTTCTCTAAAGAATATTTGAAATTGATATGTTTTAAGCAATCATTTTTACAAGAGTCAATTGAAATGAGCTCACTATAAGAACTTCTTCTGATGAGATATAATACTCTACCCCTTGTATAACTAGAACATCTTGGATTGATACAAAAAGGTCTACTCATACTCCTAGAAACAATAATTATTGGCAACATATCTATCATTTCATCATTCTCTGAACAAGAATTTCCATGATCATTAGGAGGAATATTATTCTTACTATGATAATTTTCAATATGGTTGGAAAATTCACCACCAACATTGTTGAAAAATATTCATTACCATCTTTGGTGGCATACAAATTTTCAATACCATCATATGTGGTTTTGAAATACTGAATTTGAGGATATTCTTCACCATATTTATATTTCCCTTCATAACTGTTGCTCTCATAGTCCATAGGATTAGGACTATGTGGAAATTGCGACTCTCGATTTATTGGAAATTCTTCATCCCGACCTTTATCATTGCTGCTCCCATAGTCCATATGATTAGGAGTAAGTGGAAATTGAGACTCGATTTATTGGAAATTATTCA
Source organism: Pinus albicaulis (assembly GCA_034641835.2). Classification (NCBI taxonomy): domain Eukaryota; kingdom Viridiplantae; phylum Streptophyta; class Pinopsida; order Pinales; family Pinaceae; genus Pinus; species Pinus albicaulis. The sequence continues at coordinate 506,105,811 of CM076582.1, forward strand.
TCCTTACCTTCATTACTACTACTCTGAAAGTCCATAAGGTTAGGAGTAAGTGTAAAATGTGACACTTTATTTAGTGAATTTTTTTAATCCTTCCATTCATCACTATTTCTCTCATAATCCTTATGATTAGGAGTAAGTGAAAAATGTGACTCCCTATCCACTGAAATTTTTTCATCCTTCCATTCATCACTATTGCTTTCATAGTCCTTAGGATTAGGACTATGTGGAAAATGTGACTCTCTATCCACTGAAAATTTTTCATCCTTCCATTCATCACTGTTGCTCTCATAGTCTTTAGGATTAGGTCTAAGTGACAACTGTGACTCTCTATTCATTTAAAATTTGTCATCCTACCATTCATCACTATTTCTCTCATAGTCCTTAGGATTAGGACTAAATGGAAAATGTGAATCTCTATCCACTGAAAATTTTACATCCTTCCATTCATCACTATTTCTCTCACAGTCCTTAGGATTAGGACTAAGTGGAAATTGTGAGTCTCAAGGTTTTATAAATTCTTCATCTTGCCATTCATCATTGTTTCTCTCATAGTCCATAGGATTAGGAATAAGTGGAAAATTTTACACTCTATTCATTTGAAAATCTTCATCTTTCATTTTGTCACTACTTCTCTCATTATATTCATCAACATGAATAGAGTTGTTATGTGACAAAGTTGTTGATGCTTCATAAAATGAAACTTGAGTATGAGAGGAATCCATAAGACCCAAACAAGAGATGTTGAATGATGCAAATGATACTTCTCCCAATAATAATATATAGCTCAAATAATGAAATTTTCCCTCCAAAAATTTTCACCAATTTTTTTTGTTTGAAGTATATCCCTCCATATTTTATTTCTACTATTTATTTGAAAAATATTTACTAAAATATTCTCTTAATATGGACCCTAATTTTGAATTAAATTCTGTAGAAATTTTTATTTTAATATTTTTAATTAAATTATATAACATTTAATTCATTATAGATTTTTTTTTTCATATTTGTCATAGTTTTTTATCCCACATTTACCCTGTCGAAAATCAATTTTGTTATTTCTGCTTTATAAGAAATTTCATTGTCACTATTCCACACATCACATCAAATTTTCTCGAGTTTTTTTTTTAAATCTTGGAACAATTTTCTAGAACAACAATATTTTCAAAGGGAGATTCTTGCTTTTGAAAGATTAGTTTTCCTTCCATTATTCTGAAATTAGTAAATTGTTAAAATTAATGAGAGCCAAGTTCAAATCTCACTTAGTAAATATTTTAAACCCTTGTAAATTTACTAGCTTTTACCATTAAACTTTTTTGGTAGAAAACCAAATAATTTTTTTTATTATAAAAAATTAAAAATAAATTTAACATGTACATTGTGGGTGGGCCTGCTTGGGGAAGCACATGGTCATTTTGGTCCAAGTAGGTGCTCACACTAGTCCCCTGGGCAAGCAGGGAGGAGGGGGCAAGCTGGGGGGGCATTCTAATAGTCGATCCTCCTACTTTCCGAGGGGGCTGATGGGCGCGCCCACTTCGGTTAAGGAACCGGTGTTGCGGGCGAACACGCCCGAGCCCTTGAGTGCCATTGGGCTTGGGCGGACGCCACCCTGTGGGCGTGTCCACCCGTAACACGATACCCACGACACCCATTCTGCAAGTGGACATGTCCATGGGCTGGCGTCTGCCTGAGCCCTTGAGTGCCCTTGGGATCGAGCAGACGCCGCCCCATGGGAATGTCTGCCCATGACACGATGCCCACGACACCTATGTTGCAGGAAGATGTGGCCACGAGGTGGTGTCTACTCGATCCTGTCAATCGCCCCCCCTTTTAGGCAGGGGGGGTGATTCTGGGAATCGGTCCCCATGCTTAGTGATGAGCCTTAGTATTGCAACAATAATGTTTCAATTTTCGATGCTACAAACTTTAATTATCAACCCGGGGTTCATACAAACTTAAGAGGTATCGACACTATATGTGAAGCATAAAATGTGTCCTTATTTTGTTGATCTCATGTAATGGGGTCAATTTTATGAAATCAAAGCCTAAACTAATTTTCGAAATGGAAGTGTTGCTTTGAAAATAAATTAATCCCAGGAAAGAACAAGAATTTGTAATTGAAATCCTAAGAGCATGAATTCAAATAAAAAGACCTAATCAAATTTGAAAAAAGTAATGTCCTAGGTGGTTTTTATTCTTCCTCAATCTCGTATTTAGATCCTAGGGGTCATAGCTAAATCCTACGAGACAAAAACGAGGCTTTGGGAGAAAATATGGTTGAGTTTACATGTGCTACAATAGTGCTACAGTCAACTCTGTTTTTGCTATAGCCTAGTTTGTTTTGGAAATAACTCATCGAATGACTAAGTAAATCAAATTAAAATTGGATGGAAATTTTTTTTTATTATGTATGATATCTTAGGTCTCCATTCCAATTGTAGTCACTCCAAAATACCCTTGTTGACACGTGCTAACAAATAACAGAAAATTACTACTCTAAAATCTAGAAATGCAAGAACTAGTGAGCTAGTTAATCTATAAAATTCCTAACCTAATAAAGTGAAAATGAAATGGGGTAATTTTTTTTATCAAATTTAACATTATTATGACCTAATCCAAGTGGAATAAATTCAAATTTATCTCATTAACCCCTTCTAAAAAATAGCATAAATTTACTACTATTTCGCTACAAGCCATTTCCAAAAATCTTATATTCCTGAACTAGTAACCAAATCCAAGTAGCTTAATCATTAATATGACCTTCCAAATTTATTCTAAGGATGAATAACGCTTTTGAACTTGTAAAAAACCTGTAAAATAACTCACTTAAATCATCTAACTCAATCCTACAACAAGAAAAGGAACAATACTAAATATGAAAATATGCAAAACAAAAATAAGAGATGCATGTGAATAAGAAATGAAAAGAACATAAAGAAATTGTGCAAGAGGGCTCTGAGGCTCCTGGGATGGCCAATACCAAGGAGGAATTGGAGTCGTATGGAATAAACAAACCTTAAAAGCTAAAAATGACATCAATCTTCATTATTGAATTAGTCCAAGTACATCTCTGCAAGAAAAGAAAATGGAGCTTCCGGAAAACAAGTTTTCTCCATAATAAGACTAAACAGTACCTGCCCCTAGAGGCCAATTTGAACTGGTACTTATAAAAAACGATGAGGAAGCATTCCCCTTGAAAGGAGGAATCTTTCCCCTCCAAAATCCCTCAAATAGTGGATCTAGTTACCAACACTATGAGTTTTCAATAAATGATAGGGAACACATTCCTAGATTTTCTCAATCATCGGAGTTCCAGAATCTCTCTAGAATTTCTCAATAATTTCATGATATTTTGTTCATTTATTTTCCAATATTGATCCTTCAGAGGTAGGGAGCAAGCCCCTAAATTATCTCCTTCTCCAAGTCTTCATAATCTTCCCAATATTCTACAAAAATAAATAATATTATGCACAAATATGAAATTATATTTAAACCTTCCTACGCACATAATAAAGCATAAAAAATATTATTAAATGTAGAATGAGAGATTTAATATATATTTTATGTGCCTAAGAATGGTTAGAAGGGCCTTAATTTATGTCTAATTTAGTGTAATATTCCCAAATGGGGAATGCAACAATATAGCTCATAAAATGAAAGCAACAGCAAGACACATCAAATCATGATACCAATATAGAGCCATATTATTTATAATATATGAATCAAATAAGTACATAAGAATGAGGCAAAAACCATGGAATGTGATCACACAAGCCTTCAATACATAAACACTCTCAAAAGTGAGATGATGTTGCAATACAAAATGCCGGAGAGCTACTACAGCGCAGTCATATTATGCATAGCTCTAGCTAGAGATGATAGAATGATGTAAAAATACTGATATAGGCCCCAATAGAATTTAAAAATACAGATCCGGGCACTAGATCAGCTTTCCAAGACAACCCAAGAAGGTTTCCGCACTAGAAAATTTGGCCCAATTTCCGACGCCCACTTCGTCGCTATTCTGACACATAGTCATTGCAAGAGTGACAGTCCGAGGCTGGACAAAATGTGGTTAGCCATTACATCGAAATTCTGCAACTTTTCCAAAGTGTCGCAATATCGACACTTTTTCTGACATTTTGCAGTGTCGCTATTCCGACGTTCTATAAGCATCAGTCTTCCGACGAAACACAACTGTCGGTCTTCCAATGCTTTTCAGGTTTTCAAAAAATGTCACAATTTTGACGTTATGGCTTCCAACGTTTAATTCTGAAATTTTACAAATTGTCGCAATTCCGACGAAATATCATCCGATGTTTAGGATGTCATGCGTCCAATGCTTATGTAACGTCGCTTTACCGACGAAAAAGTTAAAAATATTTAAAAACGAAATGTCGCTCTTTCGACGATCAAGGCATCGATCTTTCGACGAAAAAGTACAAATATTAAAAAAATTAACATCGCACTTCCGACGTCTAAGGCGTCGGTATTCCGACGAAAAATTCAAAATGTTAAAAAAATAACGTCGCTCTTCCGACGTCTAAGGTGATGGTCTTCCAACGCGTGGTTAAAAATATTTTTAAAAAATAGCATCGCTCTTTCGACATCTAAGGCATCGGTCTTCCAACGCATGGTTAAAAATATTTAAAAAATATATATATATATATATATATATATATATATATATATATTGTCTAATGTGGTTCAACACAAATATATTTCACCAAATTTTATCGAGGAATGGATTAAATAAACTAAAATTTCTCAGGTTAATATTTATGTTATGCAGATATGTTTTAAAATATTTCAATTTAATTGATATTGGTCTGGCATATAAAGTAGGAAATGGACATAAGGTTAGAATTAGAGTCAATCCATGGCCAAGAAGTGGTGACAAACATTGGATGGCACAACCTATAATTAATTTTCTTCGTGACAATTTCAACACTAAACTATCACATTTCGACAACCCAACTCAATTTACCATTTGGAGGCAAGGATGTAAAATGACATAGGTATTGGAGTTGGATGTAGGATTTCATGAGGAACATAATATGTATTTGGAAGAATTGACATAGTCTTGAATAAGGCTTACTAACAAAGATGATGAACTAGTTTGGTCACATTCTCCCTATGGGATCTACATGCACAAACTTGGGTACATTCACCTAAATTCAGTAGAAAGAAATGTTAAACATAAATGATGGTGGAAAGTGGTCTATAAATCAAAATTTCCATCACAGTGTTGATTTTTCATGCCTCCAATATCATCGAGCCCTCCACAGTTGAATCTTTAATCCTCCACAAATTTGTCTTACCTGAGCTTCAAATAAACACTGGTATACACTTCTACAGATGTGTTCTATCTAAACTCCAAGCAAGCACTAATTTACCATTCAAATATACTCCACATATGTGTTATCACCACTCTACTTCCACAAAGGTAAGTCTGAGGTGTTCTTGGGCTCAATTCCATAGGACCGAGCTTTACAAGCTAGATTGGTACACGAAACATAAGTCACTGAGTCTTATCACAGTCTTGTAACTTAACACTGAGCTCATAAATAAAAATAGGTGACTTAGCTAATTCGAAAGTTTTGTCCAAGAATCAGTAAATAGGATATAATCTGAGATTTTAATAGATGTTCACCGCATAAAATATGTCAAAACCCTGTAGCTATATCCCTGGCCTGAGACTGCAATGAAGAGGTCCAAAGTATGGCGGCTTCAATAGAACCAAGCCTCAATATAGGGTTGCAATAGGTCTGAGGGTTTAACTGATTCAAGTCTTATTAAAAGTCTACAGCACAAAACCGAGCTCTTATGGTATATGTCTGTCCTCCAATAATGACAAACATTAAATTCTCTTGAGCATGGTAATAGAACTAAATTTTTCTACAATAGTCCACAAGATATCCATTCATTTCTAGAAATTCTGCAAGAAGAAAATGAAAGTCATGTGTAACAAAGTATTATGAAAAGACTTCAAATTACTATCATATTGGAGCAACTAGCCTCTGATAGAAAATATAAAAGAAAAATTAGGACACTGAGTGTGCCCAAAGGATTTGCCCCTTCTTAGATTTCTTCTTAGAAAGATAGTCACCATGTAATATTTGCAAATCATCACTACTTTTAGCCCACTTTTTTAGTTTTCAAAACAGATGAGAATTCTTTGATGTACTAATCCGTGCTGGAAATATTTCCATTGAAAATTCATCGTACTCTATAGCTTCAAATGTGTTCTATGAATAAGAGGACAAGCTCTCCGAATCATTATCTGACTGGCATTTTCGTTGAGGTCCTTAATTTTGAAACACTGCATATTCTAGCATAAGTTGTTTATCAATATCCTGTGATTTTGGACTCAAACTATCCTTAAGGTCCACCGCCGACATCTTTCCAGGGGTTGTATCTAAGTTTCGAAGTTCATAATGCAAACATGAGTTGACCCAACAAAAATAAACAAGTTCCTCAATCTCACTGAATCGGTTCATTTGCAAGCCTTCAACTTTCTTGCAGAGATTTTCATTTGTGTGCCTTAGTACAGATGCCTCAACTTCAACCTTTGCCACCATATCACTCTGCACAAAGTGGTAAAGTAGTTATTTATAAGAAAATTGAAATACCCATCTAGAAAGCCTAATGAATATTATTAACTACATTAAATCTAGAATTATGCATCTAGAATTTTAAAATTTGTGCTGAAATTCTAGAAAATCCCATTGACATGGTTAATCCCTTTGTTAATAATCAAGAAATAACATTTTCCTAATCAAGGTTAGCATTTAATATGCACAATGGAGTTCAATTCATCTCTAAAGTTTATGGTGACCTGAACTACCCACACTGAACTAAATCTACTCATCTAAAGTAAACATATAAGCAAACCACAAAGTAAGAATTTCCAATGATATTATTTTGTTGATGTTTATGATTTTTTATGAAATTTAATTATTTTCAGCATGCTGGGTGGGGCAGAGAAATGTGCATCCCTTACTTTAAACCGTGAAGTGAAGTTAGTGGACAAGCTGCCCCCTGTAGCCACCAAGGATACATTACATACAACGGGATATGTGAGTGAAGAAGAGTGTCAATTTTTTCGTCACAGATGACTTGAGTGTAATTATAGTTAATTCCACTGCTACGATTAATAATAATATTGATATAACGATGGTAAATTTTAACCAAGACCATTTACAGAGCATGGTGATCACTGTAATGTTAACCCTATGTATTCATACTGGAATCGACTTTCAAATGAATAATATATGTTGCAAAAGGCACTTGTATGTGTGTGTCTATAGCAACATACCTCATTGAGCTTTCTAAGAGCATTAATTTGTGATTCTGCTGTAGCAAGCTTGCTTTCCAAGTCCCTCTTCTGGTGTTGAAGTTCCATGTTACAAGTGTCGCAATACCGAACGTTCATATCCGACGACAGGTTCCATCATAGTAATTAGTAAGTAAACAAAATAGATGATGAACTGTTGCAGCTTCCCGCTATTATGAAATTGAAGTGCCAATGGCTCCAATTGATGGTTATAACTTCTTCACCTCTAAATATTGTATGTGTTTATTGTATTGGAATTATTGCATCGTCATTTGAATCCCTTATGCCCAGGCTCTCTCTCTTGCATTCTCAAGCATTGAAAATTAGCAAGACTAAACTTACAAAAACTTGACATCGACTTTCAAGCATCTCCACTCTCATAGTCTCACAAGTTCATACTAAATTTTCCAGAACACCCTTCATATGCCTTTCTGCATAAGGTATCTCTAGTCTTATAAGTCATAGAGTTATGATCGTAGTTTGTGGCCAAATATTCTCTAAATTTAGTATAACACTATGAAACTACATTTTATTCTAAATTTGTAATTTATATTGCAATATCAATTAAGCACTATTTGAGATATCTGTCGATATCGTTTATTTAATATTGTCAGTTTCTTGTCTGTTGGGATGTACTAGTTTTCTAACTACATTTGATAGTTTGACTACGACTTTCATAGTAATTCATATATACCATCTTGAATCCTTAGTTTTCCAATAATCTTACATATGGGTGCTAAGATCACATGCATATGGATGTGGATAGGAATGTGCCATCTTGTCCAGCTTGCCAATTTATCAAAGGAAGTTTGAAGAATATAAGAGTACATAGCTTTTGCTAGTACCAAATGGACCTTGGGTTGACATCACAATGGAATTAGACCTTTTGCTGGGATTTCCCGGGATATAGCAAGATAATGGTTTTATTTTTGACATTCTAGAATCTAGATTGCTTCATCCTTTGCACAAAATCATCATCATATGGTTCTGCAATTCCTGTAAGTGTCTCGGGTGAGACCTTCTCTAGCCTATGGAAATTGAAAGTGTCAATGCTTATGGGGTTTTGTTGGCTAGGGAGCTTGAACCCTGAGTCTGATCCCCATGCCAACAACTTGGATCTGCAAAAACACAGATCCTGGATCTTCAATAGGTGGAACCAATAGTGAATATGTTCTTCTCTTTAATACAACAAACAAATAGAAATATTTCTTAACGTATCTCTTGGTACCTTAGAGTTGTTAACCAGGTGAGAAGCCTTGGATTTTCAATGGTTTTTTAATGTCCTACAAAAGTAGCAAAAGAAAAATGAAGTAGTGTATGTTGCAATATTCTATTTCAACCTTCATGATATGGAGGATGATTTCATGAGGAAAAGGCAATGGCCTTGCAATTTAAGTGGGCCATATTACAACATTGTTTCCCATAAATGAGAGAATAGCAATGAGTAACCTCTCTCAATTGAGTCATGACTTGTTTTTTGTAGGTATGGGCTCCAAACTCCAAACCTTGCAAACAAGGAGAGAATGAATCACCATGGTGTCAAGAAACCAGAACTTAGCCTGAATATCCTAAAACTGAAGTTGGAAACATCGTCTCTCCAAGGTTGTTAATGTTGCAATCCTCTATTCAACATTGATACAAATGTCGAAAACAAGTTAAAATATGAACCAGTTAATAGCATTCAAAGGAAAGACTAGGATGTCACCATTTCTACCTGCTATCCTTGAAAAGAAGGTGAGATTACTTACATGCTTTTGTGTTTGCAAGGTGGACTTGAAGATGATGTTCATCCCAGAATGAGCTCAAAATGTACTTTTGTTTTTGGATTCCTGAAATAGAAGGACAATGTTATCAAAAAATAGTGAAATGGACATCCCATAGATGGCCTCCACCTTTACCACCCATGGATTTTGAAATGAGAAACTCTCATCCATAAATATGAAGTCCAAAGAATGTGAGGCAGTCGACACCCTTGCTTGACTACTATGTTAATTTGGTTGGTTGCAGATGTCATATAATAAGGTGACATTATTTTGAGCGAAAGGTGTTATAATCAATAATGGTGCAAGCAGGCACTTCAGTAAGAATATTTTGTACAAGGATTTAGTGTAGACATTAATTTGTTGAAGAATCGATTTTAATTTGTAGAGGAGGTATTACTGCATTAGTGTTTTCCTTAGTATGCTTCAATAACAAAATTTGTCACATTTTATTGTCCTGAAATTGAAAAGGAGCCCAAAAAATTACCACAGCCAGGAAACTAAACACCCATGTTTCCTACATCTTGAACTACACACTAGCAAAATTGAATCTGATGGGCTAATATTTGATCAGATTATTGTAACATATTAAAAAATTAAACTTTTTTTGTAGAAGGACATGACTCTCTATACCTAGCTCAAACCACATTAGAAAAATTCATCATGGTTGTACGTAGAGCATAAATATTTCAAGTCAGAAGAATCCTATGTGAAAAAGAAAAAATGAAAAATCATGCACACAAATAAACTCAATTAATATGTGATGGTTTTTGCATAGGAAAAATCTCCAAGGATTCCATCTTTGAATGGAAATATGTCTGAACATTATTTCTAGAAATATTTTTTGTCAAAATTTCTATATTCATCTATTGTGAGTGTTTTCTGTATCTTATCCAGGCTTTATCTTGTCTCCACATAAAATAACAACTTTTTGACACTTATGAATAATAAATTATAAGATTCAACCTTGCAAATTTTCTCAATCACAGAAGAAATTTAATATAAAATAGTAATGGGGAAATGATGTCTTGACTTGATTAAAAACCGCCTTTATAGAGGCTTTTCAAAGTTCAGAATGCAATCATTAAAGCCAAACATTGATGATGAGGCAAAGTAAAATTCCAGTATCTCTAAAGCAGTTCATATAGACTATTGCTAAAACAATTTATGAGCATATACCTGAGTAATCAATCGTGCAAGCAGTGAACATCGAAAATCCCTGCCCCCTACACCATCAGCTTGCCTGTAGGTTTCAATTATACGAGTGAATTCCTCCTTGCTTAATAGAGTTTGCTATTCCTCGGTCAGTGATACAAATTGTGGCACTATTGGTATTTCTAGGGATTGATCTTCCGCAGATTGAGTCATTTCTAGATTAGAGGAGATGATTGTTTCTGGATCAGAGGACATGATTGTATCTGGGTCAGATTTTACTTTCAACTGATTATGTGAAGCAGTTCAACTTAAAATAAAAGATATAATTTGAATAGACCCACAAAAGATAGAGTGCAGAAATTCAGACCTACAACCATCTATATCTCATAGCCAAGATAGCGTAGAAGAAAATAATGAATTTGAATGCGGTAAAACAAGGGAAATACCAATCTAATTCTTCTAGAAGAAGAGAGAATTCTTCCATGGTCGATTTCTCTTCAGATCTCCCACAGATTTCTGAACATCGAAAAAACTCGAAATATCTTCACCAGCTACTATGGCTTTCGAGCTGTAATGGATTGTGGGCACTTTAGGGTTTCATAGTGTCCATGCTTCTGCGAGAATATGGAAAAAAGCAAGCATCATAGGGAAGAATGGAATCATGGGAAAGAAGGCATATAGGTCGAACAAGTGCACAACGGGAAAAAAAATTGAATAGATCAATTAAGAAAATTTGAATAGGTGGAACAAGCGGAGCGGGAAAAAACTTTGAATAGATATAAAATCTAATAATAATAATAATAATATATGAATGATAGTAATATACATAATGATATAATAATATACATAATGAGCAGAAGGGTTGTATTTTATGAATGATAATAATAATATACATAATGATATGTCACAAAAATTATTTAGTGCATATTCTAATCCTTATATGCAAACTTTTGAAAATACAAATATTCATATTTAAATTTCTAATGTTCCACATATTGAACCATTATGTGTTAGTCATAATGAATAAGTAAATAAATTATGTCAACATACCTAGACATATGCCCAGGAAATAAATACGTTGTGCATTAATCCATTACTTTTGTTTTGTTAGGTAATGTGAGTTTTGAGATGAGTTGCATGCCTAACATGTGATTTGAGTAGCCATGAACCAAGGGCTTTTAAGCCGTCAAAATCACCTAGGGATCGCATCCAACCTAGGCCACACCATCCCTTAGTTTGATTGGAATTTTTCCCACATAGTTTCGAACAAATGATTTTCTCACCAGTGATTGTATCTTACCTGTTATTTCACATTCGCTAAGGCACAAATCAAATATTTGGATGTATCCTGGATGACTTGTCACATTCCATGACTAGCTTCACGCACATTGAATAGGAATTCCCATAATTTAAGAATTTTTTGGAGGGTTTTTGTGGCATAGTTTTTAGGGGCTTATGGTTTCGATGAATAGAATATTAGGGGTTAGAGGTTTAGGGTTTAGCGGTTAGGGGTTAGGACTAGAATAATGAGTTAGTGCAGGTTAGGGGGTTATGGATTGGGGGCTTAGGGGTTAGGGGATCTAGGTACATTTAGGGGTTAGGGGAGTAATGATTTAGTAGTGGTTAATGGATTAGGGAGATCATAATGATTTAGTGGTTAAGGGTTTAGGGATTGGGGGTTAGGGTTAGGGGATTTAGGTGCCAGGTCACAAGTATTGTTTGCTAGGAAGGCTTTCCAAAGAATTTGGTTGGCATCACTATGACACTATTAGGGAATTAGAAGGGAAGAGAAAGGAAAAGGCTTAGGTATCATATGAGATAAGGAAGCAATTGGAAAAATTGAGATCAAAAGCAACTTTCCCAAGAGATGGATAAGATAAAACTTTACAACATATTGGTCAATTTCCTTGACCCTTAATTGGTTATTCAGGAGTATAAATACACCACCATTAATATCAAGGTAACTGGACCCTAGCAGATCAAGGGCTAAGAGGAAAATCAATCATCAATGAAAATTCAAAATTTTCAAGCTGAGCAAGATCAACCAAATTGGGGGCAGAGTTTGGGGAACCTTCGTAAGTGAATGCGGCCTATGTGATATGGCTATGAGTTATCTGAGTATATAGTGAATTAGACAGAAGTAAGAAAACAATTATTTCTTCAAAGCTAATTCGAATTTGGAGGGCTTAGGGGATTTAGGTGCATTTAGGGGTTAGGGGTTGAATAATGAGTTAGTAGTTAAGGGATTAGGGATTGGGGGCTTAGGGGACCCGACCCGAACGCATTTGGGCAGGCGCACTCAACCGAAACGACCCGATCCGAACATGTTAAGGGGTTATAGGTTTATGGTTTAGGGGGTTAAATGGGTCAGGGGATGGGAATTATGGTTTAATGGGTTAGGGGTTAAGGGGTTATAGGTTTAGGGTTTATGGGGTTAAATGGGTTAGGGGTTTAGGGATTAGGGATTAAATGGTTTAAGGGATTAGGGATTTGGGGCTTAGGGGTTAGGGGATTTAGGCATAATTATGGGTTAGGTGAGTAATGATTTATTGGTTAAGGGATTATGGATTGGGGGCTTAGGGGTTATGGGAAGAGAAAGGTCATTCCAGATGCTCTATCTTCAGCCATGTCACAAGTATTGTCTATTAGGAAGGCTTTCCAAATAATTTGGCTCGCATCACTATGACACTATTAGGGAATTAGAAGGGAAGATAAAGGAAAAGGCTTAGGTATCATATGAGAGAAGGAAGAAATTGGAAAAACTGATACAGGTGCCCTTGAACGAAACGACCCGAATTGAATGTGCCTGGTCGAGTGACCTCGCACTGCGTGACACGGTGCGCCCGACTGAACGATGCCACAAGGGATAAAATGGAAAACAGGGTGCCCAAAAGTGCACAAGGCACCCGGGCAGTCAAAACTTAGCAAAAATGATACGGGCGCCCTTGAACGAAACGACCTGACCCTACCCGAACGCGCCCAGTCGGGTGACCTCACACGGTGCGACACGACGCGCTCAACTGAACGATGCCACAAGGGAGCAAATGGAAAACAGGCCATCCGAACGTGGACAAGGCACTCGGGCAGTCACAACTTAGCAAAACTAATACGGGTGCCCTCGAAGGAAACAAATCGACCTGAACGCGCCTGGTCGGGCAACCTCACGCAGCACGACACGAAGCACCTGACCGAATGATGCCACAAGGGAGAAAATGGAAAACGGGCTGCCCGAATGTGCACAAGGTACCCGAGTGGTCACAACTTAGCAAAATTGATACGGGCACCCTTGAACAAAATGGCCCAACACGAACGTGCCTGGTCGGGCAACCTCACACGGCGCAACACGGCGTGCTCGACCGAACGATGCCACAAGGGAGAAAATGGAAAACGGGTCACCCAAATGTGCATAAGGGACCTATGTGGTCACAACTTAGAAAAACTAATATGCACGCCCTCGAACGAAACAGCCCGACCAGAACGCGCCTAGTTGGGCTACCTCACAGAACAGCACAACACAGCGCGCCTGACTGAATGATGCCACAATGGAGAAAATGGAAAATGGGCCACCTGAACGTGCACAAGGCACTCGAGCGGTCACAACTTAGAAAAACAGATACAGGCACCCTCGAACGAAACGGCCCAACCTGAATGAACTCGTTCAAGTGACCTCACATGGTGCGACACGGCGCGCCTGACCAAACGATGCCACAAGGGAGAAAATGGAAAACGGGATGCCCGAACGTGCACAAGGCACCAGGATGGTCACAACTTAGAAAAATTGATACGAGCGCCCTCGAAAAAAATGGCCCAACCTGAACGCACACGGTCGGGTGACCTTACAATACGGCGCGACATGGCGCACCCGAACGAACGATGCCACAAGGGAGAAAACGGAAAACGGGCCACCCGAACGTGCACAAGGCACCCGAGTGGTCACAACTTAGCAAAACTGATATGAGCACCCTCAAACGAAACAACCCGACCTGAATGCACCCGGTCGGGCGACCTCACACGGCATGACATGGCGCGCCCGATTGAATGATGCCACAAGGGAGCAAATGGAAAATGGGCTGCCCAAACGTGCACAAGACACCTGGGAGGTCCCAACTTAGCAAAACTGATACAGGTGCCCTCGAATGAAATGGCCCGACTTGAACGCGCCCGGTCGGGCGACCTCACACGACGTGACATAGTGAACCTGACTGAACAATACCACAAGGGAGAAAATGGAAAATGGGCCACCCGAACATGCACAAGACACTCGGGTGGTCACAACTTAGTAAAAATGATACGAGCACCCTCAAACGAAATGACCCGGCCTAAACGTGCCTGGTCGGGCGACCTCACATGGCGCGACACGGTGCGCCCGACCGAACAATGCCGCAAGGTAGAAAATGGTAAACAGGCCACCCAAACATGCACAAGGCACTTGGGTGGTCACAACTTAGAAAAACTGATATGGGCGCACTCAAATGAAATGGTCCGACCTGACCCGAACGTGCCTGGTCGGGCGACCTCACATGGCGCGACACGGTGCACCCAACCAAATGATGCCATAAGGGATTAAATGGAAAACGGGCCACTCAACGTGCACAAGGGACCTGGGCAGTCACAACTTAGAAAAACTAATACGAGCACCCTCAAACAAAACGGCCCAACCCAAATGCACCCGGTCGGGTGACCTCACACGGTGCGACAGTACGGCGCGCCCGATCGAACGATGCCACAAGGGAGCAAATGAAAAATGGGCCACCCGACGTGCATAAGGAACACAGGTGGTTACAGCTTAGCAAAACTAATACGGGTGCCCTCAAACGAAACTACCCGACCTGAATGTGCCCGGTTGGGCGACCTCACACGACACGACATGGCATGCCTGACCGAACGATGCCACAAGGGAGAAAATGGAAAATGGGCCGCCTGAACGTGCATAAGGCACCTGGGCAGTCAAAACTTAGCAAAACTAATGCGGGCACCCTCGAACGAAATGACATGACCCGACCTGAATGTGCCCTGTCGGGCGACCTCACACGGCGCGACATGTCGTGCTTGACTGAATGATGCCACAAGGGAGCAAACGGAAAATAGGCCACCTGAATGTGCACAAGGGACCTAGGTAGTCACAGCTTAGCAAAACTAATATGACCACCCTTGAACGAAACAACCCGACCTGAATGTGCCTGGTCGGGCGACCTCACACGGTGCGACAGTACGGCGTGCTCGACCGAATGATTCCACAAGGGAGAAAACATCAAATGGGCCACCCAAACGTGCACAAGGCACCCGAGTGGTCACAAATTATCAAAACTGATACAAGCGCCCTCGAATGAAACGACTCGACCAGACCCAAATGCACCCGGTCGGGCGACCTCACACGACGCGACAAGGTGCGCCCGACTGAACGATGCCACAAGGGAGAAAACAGAAAACGGGCCACTCGAACGTGCACAAGGGACCCGGGTAGTCACAACTTAGAAAAGGTGATACGGGCACCCTCGAACAAAATGGCCCAACTCGAACACGCCCGGTCGGGCGACCTCACACAGTGCAACAGTATGGCACGCCCAATCGAACAATGCCACAAGGGAGAAAATGGAAAATGTGCCACTCGAACATGCACAAGGTACTCGGGTGGTCACAACTTAGCTAAATGGATACGGGTGCCCTTGAATGAAACGACTCGACCTGAACGAGCCCAGTTGGGCGACCTCACACAGTGCGACACGGCGCACCCGACCAAATGATGCCACAAGGAAGAAAATAGCAAATGGGATGCCCGAACATGCACAAGGCACCCGGGTGGTCACAACTTAGCAAAACTGATACAGGCGTCCTCGAACGAAA
Organism: Pinus albicaulis; assembly: GCA_034641835.2. Classification (NCBI taxonomy): domain Eukaryota; kingdom Viridiplantae; phylum Streptophyta; class Pinopsida; order Pinales; family Pinaceae; genus Pinus; species Pinus albicaulis. Next base: position 506,121,903 of record CM076582.1, read on the forward strand.
TGGCCCGACCCGACCCGAAGGCGCCTGGTCAGGCGACCTTACACGGTGCAAGACAGCGCGCCCAACCGAATGATGCCACAAGGGAGCAAAAGGAGAACAGGCTGCCCGAACGTGCACAAGGCACCCAGGTGGTCATAACTTAGCAATATTGAAACGGGTGCCCTCGAACGAAACAGCCCAACTCGAACACGCTTGGTCGGGTGACCTCACAGTATGGAGCGACACAGCGTGCCCGAATGAACGATGCCACAAGGGATACAATGGAAAACTGGCCACCTGAATGTGCACAAGGCACCCGAGCAGTCACAACTTAGAAAAATTAATACAGGCGCCCTCGAACGAAATGGACTAACCTGAACGCGCCCGTTCGGACGACCTCACACGACACGACATGGCGCACCCGACCGAATGATGCCACAAGGGAGAAAACAGAAAACGGGCCACCCGGACATGCATAAGGCACCTGGGCAGTCACAACTTAGCAAAAATGATACGGGCGACCTCACACGATGCGCTTGACCGAAAAATGCCACAAGGGAGCAAATGGAAAACGGCCCACCCAAACGTGCACAAGCCACCCGGGCAGTCACAACTTAGTAAAACTGATACGGGTGCCCTCGAACGAAATGACCTGACCTGAACATGCCCAGTCGGGCGACCTCACATGGCGTGACACGGCGCGCCTGATCGAACGATGCTACAAGGGAGAAAATGGCCAATAGGCCGCCCGAAAGTGGACAAGGCACCCAGGCGGTCAGAACTTAGCAAAACTGATACAGGCACCCTCGAACGAAATGGCCTGACCCAAACGTGCCCGGTTGGGTGACCTAACACGATGCGACAGTATGGCATGCTCGAACGAACGATGCCACAAGCAAGCAAATGGAAAACAGGCCACCTGAATGTGCACAAGGCACACAGGCAGTCACAACTTAGCAAAACTGATACGAACGCCCTTGAACGAAATGGCTCGACCTGATCACGCTCAGTCAAGCGACCTCACACTGTGCAACACAGCATGCCTGACTATGTTTGGGGACACACATTAAAAGTGAACCAAGGAGTGAGCGCATCACGTCTTTAATATTTTATGAAACTCCTTAGAAGTCCCATCATAACCACCTTCCATCTTCATCATAATGTGATATGTCAACTAAAGATATCTTATTCTGTTTCTCCAACCATTCAAAAAGGGGACCCAAGTTAGATTATTATTTATTAAAGGAGAGGCTAAAGAAATTAATTTACAAACTGTTGCAATAGCGACACTTATCCCAAACTGTCGCAAGAGCGACACTTATCCCAAACCGTCACAAAAGTGACACTTAGCCCAAACTGTCGCAATAGCGACGATCGATCCCAAACTGTCACAATAGCGATGTTTCCCTCCAAACGTCGCAATAGCGACACATAGCTCTAATCCGTCGCAATTTCGATGCTTTTTCCCAAACTGTCGCAATTCCGACATTTTGCTACAAACTTCGCAAGACTGACACTAACTTCTATGTGTCACAATATCGACACTTTTCTCCAAACGTCGGTATAGAGACAGTTGTGGGTAGGATTTGAAAAATTGATAAATTTTGGGGAAATTCCCGACATTTGATCAAAAGTTTCGGAACCAAAGTGTCAGAATTTCCGCCAAATGTACTAGTGTCGTAAAATGCACACAATGTGCCAATGTAAGTTGCAACCCTAGGGCTGAAGATATGTTGCAACAACTGAAATGAGAATATATGGCTAAAGTTGATATAGGTAACTACAACTATTCTCCAATAGATCCTCTGAATGAAAGAATGGCTCCTCCACTGAAGAAATCACCTCTCAAAACAACCACTGCAACTACCCCCGCAACCCCTCCCTAAAATGATGCATATCTAGACTGAAACTACATTGTAGGGGACAAATAATCCTTAGCCTACTGCTAAATGTGTCAATAAAGCTCAAGGGTCTTCTTTCTAGGCCTTCCAATGGATGGAAACCTTCCTCCACTGCAAAACTAGATCTGAAGACACCCAAAATGATTCTCCACTGCTGAACCTTGCAACACAGCACAAAATCTTGCTGAAACTGTGCTGACAAAGAAAGATGTAGCTTCGTCTAAAAAGCTGAATGTAGAAATGAAATGAAATTCTCTTCCAAGAGGCCTCTCAAGTAAAGAGGTGGGATTCCCACTCAAGAACAATCGGTGCTAAACAACACAACAATCTCAACTAAACAGATGAAGAATGCAAGAAGTCTAAACAGAACACATACAAAATAATAATCCAAAACATAACCCCATATGGCTTCCATCCTCTTCCTTATATATATTATGAGCTTCCTTGACCTTGGCCCCACTCAATTAGGTCATTTCCTCCATGAAATCCATCTCCCTCCAAAACTGTGTTATTCCTCATTTAATGTCAACTCCTTCCTAACAGCGTTGTTGACTTGGTCAAAGTTGACCTATTCAACATGAACCAACCCTTTTTCATACTCAAAGGTGATTTATTTAGTTTCTTAGGAGGTCTCCTTTCACACTTGAAGTGTTTTTTTTTCCGATAAGAATATTTATGGGCCTCCCTACCCACTTATTCACCTACATAGTGATAAAAAAAACTATAATATTCCATTTATTTGAAGGCTAAATTTTTGGAATATTATAGTCCTCCCCTCCAAAATGTTGCGTGTCCTCAAGAAACTGCAAGGATATGGAAAAATTCTCCCTCCCTTCTCTTGTAGCCTCCTCATCAAATAGTCCCCACCACTGCTCAAAATAATTTGCAATAAATCTGCCCCCCAATGGCTCCTCCCACATATGAAAAATGAAATGGCTCACATCATGAGAGAGTGGAAAGTGCAAGTGGAAAGCTTCTTCCTATTTGATGGCCTCCTCAAGGTAAGTGAGATTATGAAAATTAGGGATCTCCATCCCAATAATAAACTCCCATACCCATGCTATCATCCAAATGAAATGAGCCATCCTAGGTAGCTCCTCAAAGAAACCCTCAACTCCTGGTTCATCCAATGTAGGAGAGATTATATTTTTCCACCCACGTTGTTTCTCTCTCCATTTATGATATGTATGGGGCTTATGCTAATCTTGTGCTGAAACATTATGGTCTCCAAGAATGTCCCAAGTTACCCCACCAATCACAATGTCCATGAAGTGCCTCTCCCAAGAAATAAAGTTCTCCAAATGGCTCCTCCCATATGAAGACAAGAGATGTAGTGTGGAAATTATGGCTTTCCCATTGTTTCTCCTAAAACATGCAACATATGAAGTATGGAGAATCATACTCCCAATGGGCACCTCCAACTCTTGTGCCATCCTCCCAACAAAGCTTCCCATAAGAATAAGAACTTCATCAATATATGGAAGAAAAAATAAATAAAAACAAGTTTCCATATGACAACTGGAAGGTGGATCATAGTCCCACATGTGGAACCAGCACAGTGCATCCCTTGCTTGCCTAAAAAAAAAGTATAACAAGTGTCTTTTCAGCCACTTGTTTGCTGCCACAATCATCCTACAAGATGGGATCATAAAAGTAAAATTTGGTGCCAATGGTGGACACCAAGAATTATGTGGCATCTCCCACAAACCACCAATAGAATGGCCAACATCAATACTACAAATGGCCTCAAGTACATCACAATACAATATACAAGAAGGAATGATCCTCCTTGGTACAATATGTTGCTCAGAAAAAGTAAAGGAGAACAAATCATAATGCATAAATGTACATCCTCTACTATGTATTGTGGTCATTGAGCTGAAATGGCTCAACTGAAAGTCCTCCCTCACTCTCAATGAGTAGGGAAGTGGTTGTGACAACCTCTCCATCATCATCTGGGCTATGCATCTATCCATATGCTTATATAAATCCTGATGGATTCCCTCCCAAGTGAACTCCTCCATCAAGGAATGATATGCATCAAAGTGCATGGAAAGAAAGTCCACAAGTGTTGCATGTAATAGCTTCTCCCTGAGCTCAGACGCTCTAGTCAAGAAGACTCTGCCATAAGAATAGATGACCCCATCATCCACCATGTATCTATCATCTCCCTCTAGGTAATCCAAAATCATGCAAGCACCAAGATCCTTGGAGTACTCTACCAAAAGTTGAGACCTCCAATATGGATCAATCCTCCTAAGAGACAGTGTTGAAGATCTGAAATGTGAAGTTCCATACATGCTGTTGTATTTTCCTATGACATCCCTCATGCCAAATTCATCCTCCAAAGTGTTGCCATTCCCATCATGCAGCTACTCATGCTCAAGTAGAAGTGGTGGCCCTTAGAATTTGGCCTCCCATGAGAAGCTACCATCCAAAAAGAACCTTCTAATCTTGGCCAATGTAAGCATGAGTAGCCTCCATTGTTATAGGGTAAAATGCTTGGGTTGTTGGTTATCGTATATCCCTCTCATGGCTCTCCGGTGCCCAAGGCAGACAGTAAGATTAGCTATATAGTTCACAAGGATGGCATATACATGTTCATATTAACTTAAAACCACTTGATAGAATAAGATATAAGATTACCTCTTTAATGATCTTGGAGTCTTTTGGAGAGCACTAGGTAGTGAAGCAACGGTTCTTCTTCACCGGCTCCAAATCTTGGTCCTACAATCAATCAAAGAACCTGTGTAATTTCTAACATAACATATATTTTCTATCAATTAAGCCAATATATAATAAACATTTAAAATATGCACATCTAAGCCATTCATCTCATGCTATATAAGTGATTATGAAATAATGACAATGTCAATGCATAGAATGGACAAAATAGATACAGTTCTATTGATTTATAAAAAGGAGGATTACAACCGTCGGTTGCACCAAGCCCTCCTCAGCCTTCCAATCTCTCTATCTCTCAAAGTGGTGATGTCTTGATCAACAAGTTCTCAATGAACCTCTTTGACCTTTTACCTTCACACTACAACAATGATTTCTACTTCACAAGTATGCAAAAAATTTAGCAATCCTTCGACCTTGAACCAAGATCCTTCAACTCCATTTTATAGGAGATGGAGAGAGCAATCATTGCCCTTCTCTTTCCACCAGTTCTGAATAGAAAAAACCAAGATGTTTCTCCAATCTCTATGCTTTTTCCTTCTTTTAGAGTTCATTTGTTTATGGAAAGGCCCAATAAGAGATCAGTGCTTTGCAGTTTCCCTTTTGTACTGACTCTCTTGTGAGAAAAAGCTGGATATTCAAATCATTCTCCACGGGTTTTTCTCGTTTCAAACTTAAAACACAGGTAACGCTACCCTCTAGTGTAAACAGAGCATTGCCCTAGCCACTAACGTGGCCTATTCACTGATCAATTATGTTATAATGCTCTTGTGTTGTTATAGAGAGGCATTACCTTGGCAGAAATAAGTTTAATTTAGGTCTTTGTATTCCTTCCATATTTGTCTTCTCCTCTGAGCTGATGAGGAGGTATTTTGAACTATAATAGATGCCCCCTAAAGTGTGAGCTCAAAGACAAAGACGATGGCCTAAATACTTTACAATGTGTGTAGTAGAGATAAAGAGATTGAAAGACTAAGGAAAACCTGAAACAACAACATATGTCAGAAAATATAGTATCTGCCTTGATTCGGGCATTCCCATGCTCAGTAGCTTAAACAAAATGATTTCTCTAGAATAGAGATATGAAGAATTTGTCCACCGATAAGCACAATGTGGGAGTGTCTGTCATAACAGGATCAGGTTGAAGAAGCTGTCTCCATAAACAATATCGCAACTTGGGGAAGGGAACACAACTTTAATGATGTAACCTTAGCCCCAAGGTCTTGACCGCCGATTCACTTAAACTGCATATTCCTCAACATGTGAATAAAGGAGCTATCATCAAACATGTGAGAAATCATATGATTACCAGTCGATAATGAAAACTGTTAACAGATACGAAGGTGGCTACCGGTAATGATGATGGTCCCTAAGATGCATAGTACAATCTAGCTAGTGTGAATAGAATGAGTTGAATTCGAACAGTCGTATAATCATTCGAATAGGAGCCAATGATAAAGACTCCTGATCAAACACAAGACTACCTGCCACTGATGTCTGCAAATATCCAGGTACTGATGGGTTTTTGGATCAACTTCCTAGATAAGATGTTGAAGTCAATAGGAAGAGATCTGTTGAAAGGTAAGCACTGAGGCATCCTACGTCAGTAAAAAAGAAACAAAAACCAACTGATTTTGTTTATGATTGAGATAATGAAGAGTAAATGGGGATGTCGGACGACAAATAATTTCTGGCATAATTAGCGGTTTGGTTGATAAAAGGAGCAGTAGATAGCGAGATCTGCTTGAACAATAGAAGGCAATGTAACAGGGTACTAGGCAGCTGAGGCTTAATAAACACAAAAGAGTGTGTTAGGATTTTATTGGTGCAGGGACACTGGGAGATGAAGGTTAATACTCATAGATGGTAGGGTTTGGCTAACTGCGAAAGAGTTTTCTAGGAAGTGCTATGTTCAAGAATTTTGCTGTCAAATCGACCTTTCTGAAATGTAACAGACGTAGTATCCATTTTGTCCAAATTTTTCCCCGTCTGATTAAGTTTAACGAGTCCAGACAAGTAAACTCGGTGAATTTTTCATGTTTAGAGAGTCTGAAAAATATCATAAAAGACAACTCCGTGCCCCGTCTGATTAGGTTTAATGAGTCCAGATGAGTAAACTTGGTGAATTTTTCATGTTTAGAGAGTTTGAAAAATATCGCAAAATATGACTCCATTGGGGTACCTTTGTCATGTCTTGATAACCGGGCACAACAAAGGGAGAATAGTAAGCCCGAAATAGTTCATTTTCCGTAAGTTAGTCCATCGAAGCCGAAAAAGTGAGAAATCTATGTTCGATGGATGTCTACCACATTTTGTTATGAGTACAAGGAGACGGAGTAAACTCAGTACTCTTTGTGAAATTTCAACGAGTCCAACAAAGAAAAACTCGGTGCCATCCATGGAATTTTAACGAGTCACGTGGAGAAAACTCGATTACCTCTATGAAATTTTAATGAGTCACGAGGAGAAAACTCGGTTACTTTTTTGGTTTAAAGAGCTTTGAAAAAGAGGAAAAGAATGGCTCTGTACTCTCTGTCGTGGTATTTTAACAATCCCGACAAAGTCAACTTGGGGTCTTTTCAGTTTTATGAGTGAGAAAAAGGTTCCTAAAAAGAAAGCTCAGTGCTTCTTCATAATTTTAACGAGTCTGAAGAAGAGAACTCTAGGTTTTTCGGATTAACGAGCAAGAAAAATACCATACAAAAAGAACGCTCGATATCAACTTCGTATAAGTTTAACAAGTTCGAAGAAGGGAACTCGATGTTTTTCGGATTAACGAGCAAAAAAAATATCGTAAAAAGAATGCTTGATGCTTCTTTGTGTAAGTTTAATGAGCCCAAAGAAGAAGACTCGAGGTTTTTCGAATTAACAAGCAAGAAAAATACCATAAAAAGAATGCTCGGAATTTCTTGATCTCTTTCTCGTCAATAGAAGGATCTATGTCGAGAATTTTCTTGTAAGACCAAGCAAACACATCGTGGAATTCCTTGAAAAGGGATGTGAAGTGCACAATTTCCTCAGGATTGAAATCTGCTCCAATCTGAATATTTTCAAAGATAACTGTTTTGACCAAGATATCAATGAGCATTGTCTTAGAAATATTACCCATGTTCCCTTCTGAATCAACAGTTTGAACAGTCGTGTAAGCGGAGGGAACCATCTCAAGTGAGTCAAAGGATGGGATTTCAATTTTTATCATGTCTGAGACAATCATCGAAGCACGATGATGAAACTCTCCCCAAGATCATTCTTCTAAAGACATGATCTCTTAAATAGCTTCGTCTGTAGGCCAGAATTCATTGAGGAGATCCTTAGAGAGAACTATGATGGGAGGGAGGTTTGTACCTTTGGTCGAAACCATAGTAGTGGAGGGTTCAGATGTGATTTGGATGGCTTGGTAATCCAACTTGGCCGGTGAGAGCGGCATCTAATCTCTATAGGAATCAATGTCTGAAGGTGCCGGGATGATCCATGGGTCGATAGAGCCATCCAAAGTGGTGGATATCATTGCAACCATGTTTGGGATCTATGGCAGCGGGAGAGGAAAACAACCCAGTAGGGAAGATGGCTTTAGAAGACTGGTACCGATACTGATGTAAGAATCAGGAAAGCCTCCTAATAGGGGTACAGTGCTACTTGGTAACCTGGCATAATCAGGGGTGCAGAAGGATAACTGATCCACTATGACTATTTTCCCATCCAATTGAAATAGTATGAGTCAGAAGACCGAAGACACAATGGCGGTCATGGCATAAGACCAACTGCGACCAAGCAATATATTATAGTCTAGATGGCGCTCCACGACTTCAACATCCACGTTTACCATTTTCCCACTTAGAGTGATGGGAAAAATAGCAAGGTATTATTTTGAGAGGAGCGTGTGGCCATAGAAAGCTTTGAGGTAATTCGACGACGGTGTTAAGGTAGGAGAACCTAAATTGAGCCAGCAAGCTTGGGACATAACGCAGGTTGAAGCACCTTCTTTTATGACAGTGCGATGGATTGGTCTCCCTTTCGACACAACTTGCACCTGGAATGCGAGTTGGTGTGAGAGGAGAGGTTTATACTTTTCCATATCAAAAATAGCTAGCATGGAATCATGGGGGTCTACTCCACCAATGGCCGAAAAGAAGGCTTTCCTTTCTGCTGGACAGGTTTGTAATACTTCGAGAGCAGACATAGCTGACGGTGCCTGTGCCAAATCTTCTGCAATGTTGTAGTTTTGGGTTGCACGTGTAGAGGTGTTATGAGTCATGCGTCAAAGTTTCCCTTTGGGGGGATGAATCACAGGGTCAGCAGTAGGCCGTTCGATATGCAAATCGTTGGGCGGCAGTGGATTTGAACTAGTACCTGGTTCTTGAGCATATATGGTAGGATTTCCATAAAGCTTGGATCGTGTTTGAATTTCAACACTCTCAATGCCATAAATGGCAAATGGTCCTTCGCCAGAAGGATGTGAACCACCATTGCCCCATTGATGGGGTTGTGGCAGATTGTCAACCATGTGTTGATGTTGCTGCTGTTGATTAGGGAAAGGATTATGAATAATAGCAGGTGTTCGCCCAGAATCCTTGTTGGCAATAAAATCTGTGCATTCCTGCAGCCAAGGACATTTGTATGTCAAGTGGTCCTCCGCACAGATCTTGCAAGGAAATTTCATGGGTTTATCCTTCCCTTTGTCATTTTTGGTAGCGTTTTTCTGATTAGGGTTATTCTGATTGTCCGACTGCTCTTCCGAAGAATATGTCTTTTTCTTGTTCTTCTTATTTTTCCTGCTAGATTTTTGTGAAGTTTGCACAAAATTTACCTCAGCGGTAGGAAGAGTAGTCATTTGGTGAGGGGCGGTGGTAGCCGAAAATGGCTGGGAGGCTTGCCCCCGAGACTGTTTTTTGGCTACACCAAAGATCATGCCAACGAGACCATCGGCATGAGCTCCGGTTTTCTGAGTAGCCAGAGGATTTGGGTTACCAGGGGCATTGGGGAGAAAATCATATAACGTGCCAGATTGTGAATAGATTAAATCCAAATTCTGGGCACGACGAATGCATTGATCTTCTGTAACTGCACCGGAAAGGCCAATGTCTTTAGAGATGTGGGGTAAGAGAGACTTACAAAACCAATTGGCTAAGAGATGATATGGGATTGGTTCTTTGACTAGCCTCCTCCTACGTCTCCATTCATGAATGTGATCGGAGATGTGGGTGGTGGTGTCTTGGCACAACAAGGTTAACAGTTCTATTCTGGTTTCAAATCTAATTGGTAATTGGAAGTTCTTTAGAAACTCCTTCGCTAAAGAACCAAAAGTATTGATGGAGGCGCATGGCAATTCAATATACCATTTGGCAGCATTGCCTATAAGGGTGCAGGGAAATAGTCAAAGCTAGACACTATCATCCACCATGGAATTGGATATAGACCATAGATGAAAGGTAGTGATGTGTGCGGCTGGGTCGTCCCCTTGATTCCCGTCGAACTTCTGGATGTCAGAAGGAATATTGTGCGGTACTGGAGGCCAGAGCGGGTTGTGATTGATGGGATCGTTAGTCAGTTTATGGATATCGGGGATGTCAAAAGCTGCCAAAAATGGAAATTGTGGATTTTCCCCCGATTCTAACCAAGGCAGTATGGGTTGACTACTTATACCATAAGGTCCACCCATCATTGTGTTACTAGGAGGATAAGTAGGAATTTGATAAAAATTTCCTATAGGTGGAGGGGTAGGGACATATGGTTGCTGTCCATAGGGCATATTGTATTGCGGGGTGAACGGTTGGTTGCCCCCAGTATAAAAGTGCCCTCCCATTCTAGATGGAGGTTGGGGTGGGTTAGTCCAAATGGATGCAATATAGTTTCCCGGATGCATGCTACTACTTGCATAGTTCGGCAATGGCATAGACCCTACACCTATATTTGAACAACTTAAGGGAATAGTATTGACAATAGGTTGTCCCGTTTGTCCTAAGGATTGCAGGGGAAGTGAAATGTTCCCTGCTACCTGCATGCTGCTGACACTGCCCCCTAGCATAGTGGCCAAGGGGTTTGAACTCAGCAAAGGGTTCCAACTGAAAGGGTTGCTAAAAGGCATCGAAGTAGTCACACTCGTGGGAGGAGCAACCGTGGGTCCCAACGTGGTCACGGTAGGAGTAGATCCTGAAGGATTCGGCGAGCTACTGACATTTGTGATGACCGTCAGGTTGGGATTAGGTATATGTTGACTACTGGGGTTACCAAGTGATGGCATAGAACTAACCACTAGCGGGGAGGATGGTGGAAAACCTGTGATGGTTTCCATTGGCATCGACCCTGTGGATGTTGGTGTTGAAATGGATGTTGGTGCGGCCAAAGAAATATCTTGGCATGGTGGAATATGAACTATCACAGGCCCCAACGGATCAGTGAGTGGAGTATTGTAATGAGGTACAACCCCTTCCATGAAAGGGTCTCCTTGAAATTCCATATGATATGAGTCTATGTGAAAGTCAATATTTGTCAGTGGAGACTTCTCTTTCGCAAAAGGCACGGGTTCACCAAGGTTCAGTTCTTCCTCAATAGTTAGAGGAGGTAGACCTTGCTGTCGTCGAGACAGACGACGTGGGTCGGATGACGCCACGGTGACCTGTTTAGTTCTAACCAATTTTAGTAAATTGTGATGTATTATAAAGTCTTAATGATAGTAACCACACACCTAAAAAAGAAAAAAGGACTCTCTAAAATCAATCAGCAAGTAGCCAAAATAGGGTGCCCTGTCTGAGTACTATCATTCGCTGGTGATGAAATCCAATATCACAATAGTATACAGAGAGGGTTGGTCGAAAGTATAGCTACGGTCACTCTAGAGCTTCACCCAAACCTCAGATGATAGGTGTAAGCACTCTCATGAAGATGAGTACCCTCCTAAAGACCGAAGATATAGTGGGTCCGTTTGTTTCAGGTACCAGGACAGCTCGTCCCAGTCACCTTGTGTAAGTCCCTAAAAATTATAGCCACTAAAGATACCTCAAATCACAGACATCATCACGGGGGTCCACAGTCAAGGACAACATGCTATATGGGTAGAATACCTAGATCCCTGATCTAGTTTCGACATCCCCGAAGGGAACCCCAATATATAATACACCCACCAGATGCAGTCGAAGGTGGGCTACCTTCTTGTTCACTCAAGTGTTGTCTCACGCTGAGCTCCGGTAAAGGAACGGTCCCGATAATATGAGTGCAATAGGATTTCGCTTGTTAATGACTCTAGTTTCAAGTTTTGAGATCTTGGGTTATTTTCTCACTTTCCTAACCCAAGATCCTAGCCTGAACTACTGTTTTTGTGAGCTCAAAAAAGATTAATGTGATTGATTTTATTATCGCTTGATTCTTAGTGTACTTGATTATTAGTCTTGTGGAGGGGGAGTGGATGTACGAAATGTAATGAGACTCTGACTCAAGAAACCATGCAAAATATGCTCTAAATATTCAATTCAAAGAAGAGTATTTCTACAAGGAGAGATTTCTTTTCAACATCCATCCACTAACATTCAAATAGCACAGTTCAACTTTTAAAGATTCAGACTTCTATCTACCTCTTCTTAACAGTTTATGAACTGAAATTTTTAGAATAAACTCAGCTAGATGCAGAAAAACTAAAAAAAAATTCTTCTCTAAAAAGTAAATTCTTTTGACACTAACTTTTCAAACAAGAGAAAACAAACAAAAATGCCAGCTTAGTAAACAAGCACATGGATTCAGTCAAGGAGAGATACTGATGGCCAAAAAATCTGCAACCAAAACACAATCACAGCAGTGAACAACAAGTTTTGGCTGAGTAACGCATTGTCTCTGAGTAAAGACAACATTAATCTAGAGACTAACGCACTGTATTTAAGCAGAGCCAACATTATAACGCACTTGAAAACCCATAGAGGTAGCGTTAGCCAGGGTAAAGTTCTTCAAATGGTCAAATAGAAATGGGATTGAACTCTGCGAGCTTTTGAAATGTCTACTGGGCATAAATACTGGTCGGAAGGGTCTGTGAACAGAGGAAATAAGAAAGGAGGAAAGAAATAGTCTAGAAACTATGGGGAAACTCCCCAGCGGAGTCACCAATTCTGCTGTAAGGTAAAATGCTTGGGTTGTTGGTTATCGTATATCCCTCTCAGGGATTTCCAGTGCCCGAGGCAGATAGTAAGATTAGCTGTATAGTTCACAAAGATGGCATATACATGTTCATATTAACTTAAAACCACTTGATATAATAATATAGAAGATTACCTCTTTAATGATCTTGGAGTCCTTTGGAGAGCACTAGGCAGCGAAGCAACGGTTCTTCTTCACCGGCTCCAAATCTTGGTCCTGCAATCAATCAAAGCACCTGTGTAATTTCTAACATAACATATATTTTCTATCAATTAAGCCAATATATAATAAACATTTAAAATATGCACATCTATGCCATTCATCTCATGCTATATAAGTGATTATGAAATAATGACAATATCAACGCATAGAATGGACAAAATAGATATAGTTCTATTGATTTATAAAAAGGAGGATTACAACCATCGGTTGCACCAACCCCTCCTCAGCCTTCCAATCTCTCTATCTCTCAAAGTGGTGATGTCTTGATCAACAAGTTCTCAATGAACCTCTTTGACCTTTGACCTTCACACTACAACAATGATCTCTATTTCACAAGTATGCAAAAACTTTAGCAATCCTTCGACCTTGAACCAAGAGGCTTCAACTCCATTTTATAGGAGATGGAGAGAGAAATCATTACCCTTCTCTTTCCACCAGTTCTGAATAGAAAAAACCAATATTTTTCTCCAATCTCTATGCTTTTTCCTTCTTTGACAGTTCAGTTTTTTATGGCAAGGCCCAATAAGAGATCAGTGCTTCGCAGTTTCCCTTTTTTACTGACTCTCTTGTGAGGAAAAGCTGGAGATTCAAATCATTATCCCCGGGTTTTTCTCATTTCAAACTTAAAACATGGGTAATGCTGCCCTCTAGTGTAAACAGAGCATTTCCCTAGCCACTAACGTGGCCTATTCACTGATCAACTATGTTATAACGCTCTTTTGTTGTTACAGAGAGGCGTTACCTTGGCAGAAATAGGTTTAATTTAGGTCTTTGTATTCCTTCCATATTTTTCTTCTCCTCTGAGCCGATGAGGAGGTATTTTGACCTGTAACATCCATCTACTCAAATATATGGAGGATTCCTTCCTCAAGGGAAGTAACCTCTATTTCTCCAAATCCATGGAGTAGTTTCCCTTCACCATGGTGGTGCCATCCTCCATAGCTGCAGCAACTTCTGTCAGCGCAGAATATGTAGTGAGAGTGGGTAATGTTGAAAATGGGAAAGTGTATCCCTCCTCCTTGAGTCTATCCCAGACTCTCTGAACTATACTAAGACCTCCCAATGCCCCTATTCCTCCTAGATCTATTAATTGTGCATCATGATGTGAGACATGTCTCTTCATCTCCTAATCTGGTGGCCTCCTAGGTGGAATGCCTCCATGCAATGAGACATCAAAATCAAGAGTAGACTGCATATATGAATGGAAAACTTTTTCCTTTCCCTCACTACACAAATTAGTCTTCCTCTTCTATGCATCAACCTTCTGAAATAGATAGGGGTGTGTGCTCCTAATCATATGATGTTGGCCATCCTCTCTAACTTCCCCTTCCATATGCAAGGTCTCACAATCTATCAATAATGGCACATGTTTTTCATAGATTGTTCCTTGATCTCCACATATGACATCCTTTGGAACTCCTTGGGAACATATAAGAATTCCTCTTGTTGGAGAAAGTGCTCCATCTTCCTCTTCATGAGGTGCTAGATATGCTCTAGATATGACAATGTTGTTGCCTCCAACCTTCTCTTCCTCTTCATTATGAATGGGTACCTTTTCAAACAAAATATCCTCTTTTGAAAAAGGGATCTCCATGACCTCTTTTCTAGGAATATGGGATAGAGATCTTGCCTCTAGCAAGGTATTATGCAAGATGTTAGCCTCTTCACTATTTTTTTGAAGTGGATTTGGGTTTATAGATCCTCCCAACCCATGCAAAGTTTTTGTTTATTTTTATTTGTTTGGATCCACCAAAGGTGTTTCAGAATTTTTTTCATCAAACCTTTCCACTATACTCCTAGTGAAATTTTCATAAGTAGATGTATTTTCATTTTTTAATGAAAAAGACTCAAAAAACCACCAAGCATAAGCCTTACCTTAAAAATGCAGTGTTGCTACTTTGATGGCTTTATTCTATGAAACTTGGTGTTGCTACAAATAAGTGTCTAGCTCCTTCACCCAAGCCCTAGCTGAACATTTAGGTGAACCATAAAAATTATATAGAAATAATCTACCCACATCATGCTACTCGCACCTTGTTCTTCTTTCCTCCTCGATCTTGCAAAACCCTTGAAATTTTAGGTGATTTTTTAACCTCTTAGATGGAGATTCATACTCTTGCAAATAATCACCAAGAGTCTCCTTCTTTGGCATATATTCCTCCTTCATATTTCTTATAGTAAAACTGGGCATAAGATTGTGTTGTGAATCGTAATGTGTGACAACATGCTCACACCCATCATGCAAATATCTAGGGCTTGATTCATATTCAAACCCCCTTGGATATTCCCTACACATCTCCCTTCTCATCTTCTTGATATCTACCTTGATGCTCTGCATAGTTTGAAAAAGAAGCTTTGAGAGCTCTTCTTCCTCTGTCCCTCCAGATAATGCAGTAATGTCTTTGTTTTCTTTTTACATCTCCTCTTCTTTTGAGAAGCTTCTCCTTATGGTGACATATTGGCTGAATGCAAAGGCTGTGCCAAGATGATGCTCTGATACCACTATAATATTCCCAAAATGGGAATGCAATAATATAGCTCATAAAATGAAAGAAACAACAAGTATTTAACACATGAAATCATGAGACCAATATAAATCCATATTATTGATCATATATGCAGCAAATAAGTACATAACAATGAGGCACAAACCATAGAATGTGATCACACAAGCCTCTAATACATAAACACTCTTAAAAGTGAGATGATATTGCAATACAAAATGTCGGAGAGCTGCTACAGCGGAGTCATATTATGCATAGCTCTAGACGGAGATGATACAATGATGTAAAAATACTGATATAGGCCCCAATATAATCTAAACATATAGATTCGGGCACTAGATCATCTTTCCAAGACAACCCAAGAACGTTTCCGGAAAATACACACAATGTGCCAATGTAAGTTGTAGCCCTAGGGCTGAAGATATGCTGCAACAACTGAAATGAGAAGATATGGATGAAGTTGATGTAGAGAACTACAGATCTTCTCCAATAGATCCTCTGAATGAATGAATGGCTCCTCCACTAAAGAAATGACCTCTCAAAACAACCACTGCAACTACCCCTGTAACTCCTCCCTAAAATAATGCA
This sequence comes from Pinus albicaulis, assembly GCA_034641835.2. Taxonomy (NCBI): domain Eukaryota; kingdom Viridiplantae; phylum Streptophyta; class Pinopsida; order Pinales; family Pinaceae; genus Pinus; species Pinus albicaulis. The sequence continues at coordinate 506,137,900 of CM076582.1, forward strand.
TATCTAGAATGAAACTGAGCTGTAGGGGATAAATACTCCTTAGCCTGCTACTAAATGTGTCAATAAAGCTCAAGGGTCTTCCTTCCACGCCTTCTAATGGATGGAAACCTTTTTCCACTGCAAAACTAGATCTAAAGACACCGAAAATGATTCTCCATTGCTGCACGCTGCAACACAACACAATATCCCAAAAAAACTACACTGATGAAGAAAGATGTAGCTTGGTCTAAAAACCTAAATGTGGAAATGAAATGTAATTCTCTTCCAAGAGGCCTCTCAAGGAAAGAGGTGGGTTTCTTGCTCGAGAACACCTGGTGCTAAACAACATAGAAATCTCAACTAAACAACAGAATAATGCAAGAAGTCTAAACATACCAAATAAAAAATAATAATCCAAAACATAACCCCATATGGTTTCCATCCTCTTCCTTATATAGATTATGAGCTTCCTTTCCCTTGGCCCCACTCAATTATGTCATTTCCTCCATGCAATCCATCTCCCTCGAAAACTGCGTTATTCCTCATTTAATGTCCACCCCTTCCTAACAGTGTTGTTGACTTGGTCAAAGTTGACCTAGTCAACATGAACCAACCCTTGTTCATACTCAAAGGTGCTTTATTTAGCTTCTTAGGAGGTCTCCTTTAACACTTGAAGTGTTTTTATTGCTTCTAAGAAGATTTATGGGCCTCCCTACCCACTTATTCACATACCTAGTGATAAAACAAACTATAATATTCCATTTAGCTGAAGGCTAAATTTTTGGAACATTACATTTAGAGGCCCATCATACCCCCCTACCAAATTTTTTTCTCATCCTCTGAGCAACCTGTTCATCCTCCTTGATTTGCGGTTCTTCATGTATGTTGGCTTATTTCATTCTCTATTTATTGGTCCATGTGCTTCTCCTCCTAATCATATTCTTGCAGGTACTACATGGAGGTCCTCGGGTGCCTTTGCTGGTGTTTTCATCCTCCTGAAGTCTGCTGGTGGTACTTTGAAGCCATCTTCATCAACTTATCCTCATATTTTGATCTTGTTGTGTCATATATATAATTTCTACAGGAAAGTTTTGAACTTCCTATAACAGTCTTCTCCCTACTTCTTGGGGCTCCAAATTCCTCAGAGATGATGGGAAATGGTTTATGGAGGTTAGGGTTGGAGTGATGGAATTATTTAAGTGATGGAGAGGTAAGGGGAGAGGTCCCATGCCAAGGTATAGGTGATCTATCTGTTACTGGTGCAACATAGGGTTTAGGGAGTGAATCTTTGTGTATGGAGTGAAGTGAGGGTTAGGGGTGGTAGGTATAGGGAAAAAATTAAATTATCATGCTCTTTTTGAAGTTTAGAAACCTTTGACAGAGCTACTTTCCTTGTAAATAAGTTTTATGTAGAATTTATAGGGTTTCGTGTAGTGCTACAGGAATCCTGTAGCTACTAGGAATTTCTTGTAGCAATTTCAGTCAGGATTAAAAATTGAGTTTTCTTCCTACTTGAAAGGTGAAACGAGCGAATGGTTGCATGCTGGAGTTGTGCATGGAGTGTGTAAGCAGAGGAGAGAGAAAAGAGATGAGGAAAACCACATTTGATCAAAAAAAAAATTCCACGTTAATTTTTGGTAGAAAATTCCTGTAGCAAATTTTGTGCATGTAGCATCCCTATTTCACCTGTAGCAACTTTATTTCTCATGCAAAGAGGTGGCTGGTCCACCTTTTATTTTTTCAAATTTTCAAATTTTTTCTTTTATTTATTTATTTATTTTTTCTCTTTTTTTTCAATATTTTTTGTTTTTTCATTGCAAGAAAAATAAACTTAGATTTATTTTTATGTTAACTGAGTTCACCCTCAATTACCCCTTGACACTCCTTGTCATCCATCACAACTAATTGATTACTGCCCACTTTCTCAAGTAATATTCACTTTTGTCTTATTCCTCTCCCACATGTGTATTTTTCTTGGTGGAAAAGATAAGCTGACTGCTAGATAAGGCTGAGGTTGCTCTGCTACTGATTTTGGCTATAAAAAATAATTCCATCTGACACTTTTAATGTTTTCTTAAGCTAGAATAGATTCAAAGAAAGGTTTATATGATTGCATACCTAAGCCTTACCCTTGATTTGTCTTTGCAGGTGATATTGAAGTTGGTGATATGATTGTTGAAGTTGTCTTTGGTGGTTCTGAAGCTGCTACTGAAGCTGCATGTGATAACATAATGGAGGTCCTATTGATGATAGCCTCGAATCTGTAGGTCTTCTAGGGTTTCTTTTTTTGTTTCCATTTCTTCACATCTCAGACTTAAATTTTGTTGCTAAGATGTTGATGATGTGAGTGTTGAAGTTGATGACTGACTTGATGTTTGCTTGCTTCACTGATCCCTTTGTTTATGTTTGTAGGTGCCTCTCTGATGTCTAGGTTGTTTTCATGGGTAAATTTCTTCCTTGGAGTGCCATAGGCTCTTCATATTCACCTCACAAATTTTCATGTCTTCTTGGATGATTGATAAAACCACTTATAATTATTTCTTGTGATTACGAAGGTTTTATAGATGAACATGTTTCCTTCTTGTAAAAGGCCTTATTTGTATTTGTTTGAATTCCAATATGCATGGGATGATGAGGGAGAGTGTGGTAAGGCTAAGAAGGAGTAGTGTGGTCTTGGAAGAATGATGTGAAGGGAATTTGTTTTTTTTGTATAAAAATGTTTTTGTTATAGAAGTGACAAAGTGTAGGGTTTGAGTGAAAAATCATTGTGCTTGAGATGGAGTGATGAGAAGGTAGCATGAAATGATGGGAAGACTCTCCTAGTTTATTTTTTACACATCAATACCCTTTGTGATTCTTTTTTTTCGTCCTTGATCCACTTGCTCGTAGCTTGTTGTAAGTTACTATAGCAATTATAGAGTTTCCTATAGCAGTTCAGGACATCCCCTTGTAGAAGAATTTTTTTATCCATATCTCTCAATTGGTACACTAGATTTATCTGAAATGTTTTTATCATGTTACCATCATCCTTATACACCTCCCCATAAAAAATCTCAGCCATTCGATACACGAATCTCGAAAAAAGTTAAAAATGGTTGTAAGTGAGGTTGATTTCTCACAAACTGTGCACCAAAATGGGCTGAAATTTTTTCAGCATGTTACCATCATATATATGCATCCCCCCCTACAATATATCGAGAAATGGGTGTACATTTTTTGAGATATAATAAAAGCAATTTTCTGCTAAAAACTATTTCAGGACAACCCCCTTATAATAGACTTGGTTTAGACATGGCTCTCAAATAGTAGATCAGATTTAACTTAAATATTTTAGCATATTACTATCATCCTTATGCACGTCCCCATAAAATATCGCAGCCATTGGATGCACAAATATCGAGAAAAATTAAAAATGGTTGTATGTGATGGAGGTCGATTTCTCATAAACCGTGCACCAGAATGTGCTGAAATTGATTGAGAATGTTACCATCATATATATTCATCTCCCCATGAAAAAGGTCAAAAAATGGATGAACAATTTCTAAGATATAAGAAAAACAATTTTTCTGCTAAAAACTAGGAATTTTGAGTAGCAAAAACAGGGTTTCTTGTAGCATTTTAGGACAATGATGAAAATGAATGAAAAAAAGATTGGAAATTATGGGTGGGTGTTGAAAATGGATGAGGGTAATGGATTGGCATGACCTTGGACCTTTTGGAGCATCTAAGCAAAGGAGGAGGAAGTCCAAGTTTGACCTCCTTCAACTAGGGTTTTGAGCAGCTTTTTCTTTTGGTGCCAATTTGTTTTTTTTTGTTGCTTGCAAAGGTTGGAGAGAACCAACATTCATTAGAGAGAGATACATGGAGAAAATTAATTTGTTTTATTTTAACCTTTTTCACATTTTTTCAATTTTTCTTTACACCTACTAGTTGCCTCAATGAGGTTTTCAACTAGTAGGCCTACCTAGGCACCTCAAAGGAGGTTTTCACCTAGGATCTTTTATTTTTCTCTTATTTTACTTTTTTTCCAACCCATTGACCACCTCATGGAGGTTTTCAATAAATGAGTCAATATCATGCACCTCAAAAGAGGTTTTCACCTGAGATTTTATTCTTTTTCCTTTTTTTTATTTTTTTCTATCCTACTCTACCTGAAAAAACAAAATCTCTTTCAAGTATAGGAATAATTCCAATGGAGCCATGTGCACATCAATATGTTAGATAAAATCATGTGTACACTTAAAATACATGTTTTGACATGTAACTAAATATGAGAGATTAATTTCTTTAACTAATATTGTATCAAGTACTATTGAGGAAGAGTGTGTTGCTGCAACTTAATGATTGTCTGGAGCCATATTTCGATACATATTTGATTGCTCATTGGGATCATTCTTCATGTATTCTTCTACCATGAAATTCAAATATTCCTCTTTTTGTTGATTATATTCTTGAAAAATTGAAGGATATTATGGTAAACATGAGGGAAATTTCTCAATATCTGATTCTGGTGTCTGGTCCTCATCAAGTGCAACCCTTGATTCTTTGATCTCCTCACTTGAATATTCTTCTTCTGGATGTTGTCCTTGAATGAAATCAAGAAAATATTTTTTTTTCAAACCTTTCTTGAACTAATATGAATACAATTTATATCAAGAGGATATGTTTGGTAGTATTGTACCTCAGTATTGTAAGTGGGCTGAGATACTTCATTGTGTGGGTTTGGAAATGGTGGTGCATGTAGTTGAGTGGAAGTGGATATATGAGATGGATGTGGTTGAGGTTGTGGTTGTGGTGGAGGTGGATGGTAGGGATAGCATGGAGTTGGGTATGGAAGATATTGAGGAAAATATTGAGAATATTGTGAATTTTTCCCATAAGGTCATTGCCAACCTTGTTGCGACGATTGGTTTTTGGGTTGAGATGAGCAAGGTTGCCAAGGAGGGAGTGTGTCCCAGTTATTTTCAGATGGATGTGAATAAGCTTGATATTTTGAAGTATGTCCTTGCATCATATCAAGTTGAATAGGCTACCATGGTATTCTTAGAGATTCATAACATAGCTTTTGTGGTGATTAACTTGTTCCATGGTCTTCGTCGTAAACTTTCTTAAACCTTGGTAATGATGGACAATATTTATATGATTATGCATGTATAAAAGAAATATCAACATCTTGTTATTGCTCATTTTGCATTCTTAACATCTCTACTTGTTCACTTAGATTGTTAAGAATTTATGTTTTAAAGTTATCAAACAAATTTCCAAGTTCATCTTGACTTACCAATGTTGATGCGGATTTACTTACTCTTGTCCTTCATCTTCATATGTTCTTGCATGTTTCACAAATTTCTTCAAATGATAATTGGTATACATCTCCTCTACTCATGAGATCAAGGAGATTGATCCACTCATCACTAATTGTTCTAAGTAAGAGGGGTTTTAGTGTGTCAAATCCTAAATGTTGTAATTTTTCCCTCCTAACATTAAACATGAACCTATCTTTTAGATCTTCAAGGCTCTCATCTTGTTTTTTATTCATTCTAAATATTTATTCCTTAAGATCATGGTATCTATATTTTTCTAGAAATATATTTTGCATATCATTGCATGACCTTATTGAATTAGTACCTAAACTCAGGAACCATTTAAGATATATATCCTTCAATGTTGCAGGAAACAATCTCATTTTTTGAGTGTGTGATAAGTATCCATAAGATCTAAGAAGTATTTCAAATTCAAAGAGAAAGGTTTCCGGATCCTCTAACCTCATACCATGGAAGTTGGGAAGGAATGATGGAGGGATTTTCTTCATATTCACACTGACATCAATATCTTGAATGGGAAATCCAAGAGAATATTCTTCATTGTCATCATGTCCATCCATTTCTTCTATCTTTTCTGCCACCTCTTCTTATTCTACCTTAAAAAGTGTATGGTGATGTGGTTCTTACTACACCACGTCATCAAATGGGGGGGTTGATGTTGGAGAAGTATTTTTAAATATTTTTTCCAATAAGAATGCTAATGTAATGCATTTTTCCATTTTTGAAATGAAATATGCCTAATGCGATTTATTTATTTTTGCAGAAAGAAAGGAAATGGATCAACTAGGGAAGAAAACAATGCATACTTTTGACACCTCCACAACAATGGCACCAAAAAGTGATGAGCCTCATTTTTGCAACAAGAATGTTGCAACTACAGAGGCTACCAACTTTAATTATCAACCTAGGGTTCATACACACTTAAGAGGTATAAACACTATATGTGCAACATAGAATGTGTCCTTATTTTGTTGATCTGATGTAATGGATGGAATGATATGAAATCAAAGCCTCAACTAATTTTAGAAATGGAAGTGTTGCTTTGAAAAGAAATTAAACCTAGGAAAGAACAACAATTTGTAATTGAAATCCTAAGAGCATGAATTAAAATAAAAATACCTAATTTAATTTGCAAAAATGAATGTCATAAGTGGTTTTTATTCTTCCTAAATCATGTACTTATATCCTAGGGGTCATATTTTAAGCCTAAGAGACAAAAAACTAGGCTTTGGGAAGCAAATCTGGTTGAGTTTACATGTGCGACAAGAATGCTACATGCAACTTTGTTTTTGCTCCGAACAAGTCTATTTTGGAAATAAATCACCAAATGACTAAGTAAATCAAATGAAAATGGGATGGGAGAAATTTTGTTATTAATTATGATTTCTTAAATCTCCTTTCCAAGTGGAATCAATCCAAAATACCCTTGTTTACATGTGCTAAAAAATAACAAAAAATTACTGCTCTAAAATATGGAAATTCAAGAACCAGTGAGCTAGTTAATCTATAAAATTCCTAACCTAATCAAGTGAAAATGAATCCGGGTAAATATTTTTATAAAATTTAACATTATTATGAACTAATCCAAGTGGAATCAATTCAAATGGATCTCATTAACCCTTTCGAAAAAATAGCAGAAATTTACTATTATTTCGCTACAAGGCATTTCCAGAAATCTTATATTCATGAACTAGTAACCAAATCGAAGTAGCTTAATGAATAAGATGGCCTTAAAAAGTTATTATAAGGATTAATAATTCTTTTGAACTATAAAAAACCGACAAAATCACTCACTTAAATCATCTAACTCAATCCTACAACAAGAAAAGAAACAATACTAAATACATAAATATACAAAAGAGAAATAAGAGATGCATGTGAATAAGAAGTGAACAGAACATAAAGAAAGTGTAAGAGGGCTCTGAGGTTACTGGGATGGCCAAGCCCAAGGAGGACTCAGAATCCTACGGAAAAAACCAACCTTAGAATCTAAAAATGACACCAATATTCATTATTGAATCAATCCAAGTACATCCCTGTAGGAAAATAAAATGGAGCTTCCACAAAACATGTTTTCTCCATAATAAGACTAAACAATACCTACCCCTAAAGGAAAATTCGGATTGGTACTTATAGAAAATGATGAGGAATCATTCCCCTTGAAAAGAGGAAGCTTTCCCCTCCAAAATCCTTCAAATAGTGGATTTGGTTCCCAACACTATGAGTTTGCTGTAAATTATAGGGAACACATTCCTAGATTTTCTCAATCATTGGAGTTCCATAATATCTCTAGAATTTCTCAATAATTTCGTGATATTTTATTCATTTATTTTCCAATCTTGATCCTCCAGTAGTAGGGAGAAAGTTCTTAAATTATCTCCTTCTCCAAATCTTCATAATCTTCCCAATATTCTCACAATATTCTACAAAAATAAACAATATTAGGCACAAATATGCAATTATCTTTAAAATTCCTAAGAACATATTAAAACATAAAAAAATAGTATTAAATGTAGGAGATATTTAATATATATTTTACATGCATAATAATGGTAAGACAGGCCTTAATTTATGTCTAATTTGGTGGCCCATCACCTGGCAGGGGGTCGATGCTTAGAATCGACCTCATGCCAGGCAAGGGGGACATTCTAGGAATCGGCCCCCCCTACTTGGCAAGAGGCTAATTTTCAGAATTAACCCACTGCCAGGCAGGGGGGCCATTCTAGGAATTGGCCCCCCTACTTGGCAGGAGGTTGATTTTTAGAATTAACCCACTGTTAGGCAGGGGGCCCAATTGATTGGCTCAGGGGGACGCTGCCCCTTAGGTGTTGTAATATTCCATTTTTTCCATTAGTTAATTGGAATATTAAAGTTGTTACATTTCTTAATTAGTTAAGTAAACAAAAGGGTGGAGGGACCCATAAACCCAGTAGGTGAATAAAATCCACTTCTATTGTGTGAATGTGAGTTAATTAAGTAGTGGAGTACCAATATGGAGTAGTGGAGCAACTTATTAATGAAGGAAGAGTGGATATCATGAGAAATAATGAGAGAGATCATGGAGATAGTGGAGGAATAAAAGTAAGATCATAGAGAAATATTGATGCAGTGATGGAGGAAGTGGTGCATTAAATACACACATTATGGAGGGAGTGGAGATTAAATGTAGAGATGATGGAGATCATGGGGAGACAACGCAGTCTTCATGGAGGCTAGTGGCGACATGTGCAATGCAATAATGAGGTGGGCCAAGGTTAGGGGAGTCTCACAAAGAATAAAGGGAAGGTGAAGGCAGCCATTGAAATCATTTTGGATTTAGATCTTGTTTTTCATTTGACATTTCTTTACATGCTTCAGCTATTTAGCTAAGTCGGCAGTGTTGTTTAGCACATGGGTGTTCCTGAGTGGGAATCCCACCCTTATCCATGGGGGACTTCAAGTGCCTACTCTGGAAGGTTTTCTTTGAGAATTTATTCATCATATGACATTGGTTCCACATTCATTCCCTCTCTTCTACACATACAACTTCAGGAATTACGCATTCCTGCTTGAGGGTTTGAGAGGAGGAAGGTAGTTTCTAGCATTTCAGCTAGGAACCCTGTGTAGGGTTCATCCTTTCACCTTGTGCATTCATTTTAGTCTTCCAGGAGAAGCATTATGACATCCGACATTAGGCCATCATTTTACACCTCCATGTAGCAGTAGTTCCTCCAAGAATTGTGTAGTCCAATAGTATAGATCCATTGGAGGAAGGAATTTCCAAGTATTTCAGCTTCGAATCCTATGAGGGATCATCTCCTCACTTTAGAGAGATTATTCCCATCAGTCTTGAGCATAATTGCATCATCTAGAAACAGGTTATAGCTTCAGCCTCGTTGACAGTGCAATCCATTCCAGTAGTTGTGTGTTTAGCAGCTGCAACTTGACAAGAGGAAGGAGGAGTTAGATCTCAAGCTTCTAGCTTGGAGATCAAGAGAATGGATCAACCCTTCATGCATTGAAATGAATGTGTATGATTGCAGCCCATTTATATTTTATTTCACGCCATGGATCTACATACCCAGTAGTTATGTATTGCAAGCCCTAGGAGGGTGATTTTCCAAGGTGATCCAATATGGAAATCCTTTCTGGGTTATTTTGGGTTTTCAACATAGAGCCCGGATCTAAAATCTTGACATCATCTAAGCTCTAGAACAACCTGATATATGCATCCCTTTTCAGCCAACAGTTATACTTCCAGCATTTTTAGAAGGGACAATGCATTATGGCCTCTAGTAGATCAGCAATCACACAGTGCCTTCAGTGAGAGGACTTCAGGGTCACTCTAGATATCTTTGTCAGCTTGAGTGTTGTTATTTTTTAGCACGGTTGTATTTTCATCTTAACATCCTGATTAATAAAGTGAATCTATTATTTTATCTATTTATATGGTGTTCATATTTTATTTGTACATTGTTGTAGTTTCCAATTATTGTGTTTTGTATTACTTTCATTTCCCATTTTGGGATATTACAAGTGCGTCCACTCGCAACACAACCTCGATTCTCAGAATCAACCCTTAGGCATATAAAAAAAAATTCATTAATTTTTATATGCCCTTGGGGCTGATTCTCAGAATCGGCCCTTGGGCATATAAAAAAAATTAATTAATTTTGATATGCCCTTGGGGTTGATTCTTAGAATCGACCCCTTGGGCATATAAAAAAAATTAATCTTTTTTCTAGTGGGGTCAAGGAGAAAATGTAAACAAATTTAAATTTTTTTTTAAAGGAAATTGTTCCAAATTATAATTTATTTTTTTTTAGGCGAGTTGGGGAGATGACATTTAAAAAAAAATAAGCTTGTTTTATAGTTTCCGTCGGGGAAAAATGTAAAAAAAATAACATTTTTTTTAAAAGAACTGGTTTTATATTTTTTTTATGCAAGATATATATATATTTTTTTATTTACTAATTTATATGTAGATATATATGTTTGCAGGAAAATGGCATCAAGGAACGTTTCTGTCATTCTTTTTGGACCAAAGTCAACATTTGCATCATCTAAAGCTATAGGTGGGCCTTCAAAAATCACTGTTGGACGAACTACACCTCAGTTAATTACTAAAAATGTGGGAGATGGATCCATAAAAGAAAATAAGTTGGTTTCATACTGGAAGAAATCAATGTAAGTGAATCATTCAAAATATGCATGGTTTATGAAAGATATAGAAGAAAAAACTTTGTAATTATGTCTATATTCTAGTAAGAATTTTGATGTTGAAAGTTATGACCTGGTGGGAAAAGTATTAGACCTATATATTATTCCAAATGCTGCAAATGTTTGTATACTTTAAAAACCACCCAAGTCACATGATAAACTTAGATATCATTTTACATTGTTGATGTATAACATGGGGGAATATTCTTCAAAGATATGCAAACAAATTGTACAAAATATTGCACAAAAGATTATTCAAATTGTATCATTGTATTTTTAATAAATTAGTTAATATTGACATATTATATTTTGTTTTACAATATTTTGTTGAGGGAATTTCAATTATGTTGCCGAAATCTATTATATAGAGAGATATATTACGAATGTTGCCTCCATTTTCCATGAACATGAAAAAGAAGATAAAGGAAAGAAGAAGAAAAAAATACTTCATGATGGTACAAGATTATATCAAAGGGATCAATCTAGTAAAGGTAGACATGTTACTTTTAAAAATGAGGAATTTGAAGTTGAAGTTGAAGCTGATGATGAAGAACGTGTTTCCATATCTGAGGATCAGATTAGAACTCATGTTAGAAAGGATAAGATTCATTAAAAAACAAAAACAAAAATTTTCAAGAATGTCTCCCTTCTAGTTGAAGACGAGGATAGTGTTTTAGTTCATGAAAATATCATAACCAATAGGAGGAAGAAACAAAAAAAAATTCATTCTAAAAAAATCATGAACAACAGTGAAGGGCCTAGTGAAAAATCAAAAGGAAGCATGTAAAATCATTACACTAGGAGCTCACTTAGAGGATGGTGTTCTGAAAAAAAAACAAAATTCCATTCGACATCATTTGGAAAAGAAAAATTGAATTGAGGGTGGTCATTCATGTCAACTTAATGTCATTCAAGTCCACAAGCCAGATGAAGGACAATTTAAATATCAAATTAGAAAGCCACACCACTTGCATGTTCACAATTTGAAAACATTAATGAGTTACAACCCTTTTGCACATGTGGTTGATTATGTTCTTCTTTTTGATCCAATTCAGGTTCCTAACAAAGAATCATTTGACAAGTCAAAAGGTTTTGAATACAAACATTATGTACTTGGGGGCAACCATTCTATAGAATCTCAAAGGAAATTGATGGAGGAAAATCGCAATAACCCACTTTTTGAAACAATGAAATGTATCATTTATGATGTTTTCACAAATACATAAGCAAAATTACTTGCATGGGATCATAATGCAGACAATGAGTATAGGATGTCTATGAATTTCATCCAAAGGGTCAAATTTATTCATAGTGAATTTGAAGAAAAATGTGGTGGTGATAAGACAAAGGTTGATCATGCATTCCAAAAGGAATGTTGTATGGAAATCGGCTACAAAATCAAAGAAAAAATAAGGTTAAATGGTGGCAAATTAAATTATGAAATATTCTTAGGTATGGATAACATTTTATAGTTGGAATTTAGAACTGGAGAGATATGGGAATTGTTTGATTAGATTTTTGAGTTGTGGGAGAACGTTGGCATCAAAAGTCAGAAGGTCAAAAAGCCTAAACCATTGATATGTACCAGTAGTAAATGAGGTCCTGAAATGAAGCTCCTTCCAAAAGATATGAATATCACATCTTAGAGATCAATGCAAGTAGTGAAGGATGAAAAGCTTTTCAAAACAATATTATCTCGTGTAAAGTTAGGAAAATTATCAATGGAGGAAATGTCTGAGGAATTTCTAAAGTAAGTTTGTTATTTTTACTTATTTTTGGATTATAAGTTTATGTTAAACATAATATATTATTGTTGGTATTATTTTTTATACATATCACTATATTAACATTACTTACTTTATTTATTCAGTCACAAGGTTTATATGAGAATACAAGAACAAATGGTTAAATTGTTAAATGAAGATAGTTGGGATGATGTTGTACGCAGCTACCTAGATTCAAGTTCTACATTAGTGCTAAAAGTTTTTTATATTGCATTTAAAAAGTTATGTTCATTCATACATTCATTTCTATTCATATTTATATTATTTTTATTTTGTAACTTATACATATATTTTTTTATTTTATTAAAGATGAAGAAGGATGCAAATGGAGCACCAGATAGTTTCAGAAGATTTATTGAAAAAATTAAAATGGAAAGGATGAGCAAAAAACATCTTAGTGATGTTGAACTTGATCCCAGTCTTAATAATTTAATTTGTAATGGGCCCCACACTATCCAATATCAAATAATGTCAGGTGATTGTGAATACATTGCAAAACTCATACCTAAAATGGATTATTCCCTAGTTATTGCAGATATTCCTCATGGTTTCAATATGCCAATCATTGAATATGATAGTGATCCTTATACTTATCAAGAATATAGTAAAGTGGTTGCGGGATTTCTAGAAGTCACAACAACACCATTTTGGAAATTTATGACATTTCATTTAGAAACACAATTGAGTTGTTATTATTAAGCTTCAAGGGAAAATAAAAGTCAAGGATGCAGCTTACATGGTAAGATGTTAAAATTGTATGTTTGATTAATGTTAAAAAGAATCATTTATGTACAAGTTAAATGAAATTTTACTATTTCATGTTACAGGGAAAAGCCAAATATTATTTGTGGCAGAAATCATCCAGTTATAAGTGACTGTGAGTTCATTCATGTTGAAATTTGGAAAAAGGATGATAGCTATAAGCATATTTTTTAAGAAGCTTCCCAGATTATCCACAGTATTAAGGAAAATGTGTCGACATTTTGAATCCCAACTGGGATCCATCATCAGGACCTTAGAATCATATTCTTTTCAATCAAGTAGATGGAAAGAATCATAGCCAAGTACTAGTCCATGATGTTGTTGTAAAAAAAATAACATGTGAAGATAAAGACACAAAATGAGAGATAGTGAACATATGTCAAACACCACAGTCATTGATTAACTATCTTTTAGATTTATGTTCAAATGAAGGAGATTGGGTTTGGAATTTATTTTCAATCTTAGGTAAGGTTTATTATAGAAAGATAAATTTCGTTATTTTCTTCTTAAATTTTTTGTGTTTATACTAATTTCCTAAATTTTTTCTTTTGTACTTGATGATTAGGTACAACACTAACATGTTGCTTACAAAAAAGAATAAATATCATTTCCATTGAAAAAGAACCAATACAATGCAAATTTATTCAACAAAGAATTAATGCTCTTCAATTTCTTCCAGATGCAATGTAATAACTTGGTTTGAGAAAAGGGGATTTTAATGAATCCCATGTGGAAAAAAAATCAAAGGAACCACAACCACCATTAGATGGAATGATTGGAAAGGCATACATTGGGACATTCGTAGACATCAAAGATCCATCAGAGGAGGAAAATGATAAAACTGAAGCCAATAATGAAGATATTGTGGAAGAGGACAATAATGAAACTCTTGAAGATGAAGAGTTTGGGTTACGTGATATTATTGATTAAGTTTTAGTTAAGCTTCCAAAAGAAGGCCATTTTTTATACCTATTAATAAGTTATACTTGTAATGTTTTGACTTTGACATTTTATGAGAATAAATAAATATTAAATTGTGGTTATTATATGTTTAAGATTTGTATAATGCTATTTTCACTTCATTTTTATCTGAATCATGTAAGTTTTGAAAAAAAACTGTAATTATTATTAACTTTTGACATAAAATTCACAAAAATTGCTAATTTTTATACTTTTTTGTTAATTTTTTCCTAGCATGTCACTTTTAGCAAAAAAGACTCAAAATGTCCATTTTTCAGTTATTTCTTTATTCAAAATGTGTTTTTCTTTTTGTAAATTGTTAAAAATTCTTGCTTTTTTAGTGACAATTATTTCATGTGCAATGATATATTATTTAACAATATATAATTAGATAGAAGATTGAAACTTTAAAATTTTGACCATTTTTTTTTTTACATTGAAAAAAATCAAATATCTCACTAGAAAAAAAATTAAAAGAAAAATGAAAAAACAAATACTTTAAAATTACTTTAAAAAAATATGTAAGTGAAGAGGAAGAAGATGAGTACCTCAAAATTGTTAAATTTAGAAAATAATTATTAGGATTTAATAGATTAGAAAAATTAAAGTAAAAAATAAGACTTCTAAAAAAAGATGATGATGCTGCCATCACCACTTTTCAAAATTAACATAAAAAACACTAAAATTTTAAAAATAATGTCTATACTCAGTACATAAGAAAATTTAATGTGTAAAAAACATGCAAAAAAAAAAAATTAAGAGTATTATGAATCAACACTTTTCGAAACCAGACCATTTTTTTGCTACCTAAAAAAGGCAGGTACTCATTTCCATTTCAAAGTTTACATTGCTTTTACTTGAGGCCAAGGCTAACTTCACTTCGTAATAATTATTATTGCATTATTAGGTTTAGCTTAAAGAAAACCTAGTAAACACTCAATTATTTTATACCTACATAGTTAATGCTGACCTAGTCATTATAGTGGGTCCATATCCTCTCTTAAGGAAAGGGCATTTGAGTTATGTATAAACTCAGCTTTCATTTGTAATATCATTTTGATCAATGATACAAGTTCCTTATTATTTAGGATATGGGCACATATCATGCGTTGGGATCTCTTTTGATGGTCAATATGTCTCCTCTTATGGATATGGGTATGACTCCCTATCTCTCTTTCTCTCCCTCTTGTGATTTTTTCTCCTTTATCTTGCACACTAGTTGTGGTCCATATTCTAATTGTACAGATGTAGGGCTTGTGGATCAAAATTTTGCTATTGGTTTTGTTTGATCCTCTCCTTTTTTTCTATGGATGTCTAACATTGTATTAGAGGAGTTTCGAAATTAATTCATTTTACTTAGTGCATCTGATTTGAATATTTTTTGCTAGAGGTATTAAACTAAGGTTTATGGAACTAGGGTTTTCAAATTTGTTTCTTTGCTTAAGGTTTCCTAGGATTTTCCTTATGGTATAAAACCTCTTCCAAGTTTCACTTCAATGGATGATTTATCTTTTTTTTACTAGTAGCAATCGATTATAATTTTTTGAACATGTTTTTGGGATCATCCCTTATTTCTAGGTTTTCTCTAGCATTGTTTTATTGTTGGTAATTTTGTGGAGTTAAGCCAATAGCTAGAGGGCACTAATATGATCACATCTTCATTTTCTACTAGTGTTTCCTTCTTAGATGATTTTGGTGGTATTTTTAAAAAAACTGGAATCTTTATAATATGTCTTAAAATGTTTTTGCGGTCGCACCATACAACATAATAATGCAAACAACAAAAGGGCTTTCCATAAAGCCAGCCTTTCAAAAAGTTTCCAAAATTTTAAATTATTTCTTATATATTGGGTCATTGTAACTTCCATAAAGATATGGCATAGATTTTTGCTATTTTAGATCCTAAGAAGTTGGCTTAGAATCATATATACCTTACCAAACATAGACAAACCTAGAATCATAAAAAAAAGAGAAATGCCCACTATTGGCTTCTTTCTTGATATCTGTCAATAACTAAAGTCCACATGTTTTATGTGTAATCTCCTAGAACTTGATGAAGAATTTTTTCATATTTCACAATCACTGGAGAAGACTAGTTGGTATCCTCGGGTGAATCTAGAGACTAAGAAATATGAGGCCTAAGACCAATTGGTAAAACATATCATACCTAGCTTCAAGATTCTCATTTTTCCTTTTCCAAATTTTCACAATCTCTTGTAATTTTGCATGTTTGGAATGTTGAGATTCAACGTCATTAGAAATTCTATTGTTCATATTTGATATAGGTACCTAATTTTTAATGAGGAGATAGTCATTATTCGTTAAAGCATGATGTGAATCTGATGGCTCACATTAAAATCACTAACTTGAATGATTGTTCCCAACCATCCTCCAAATCATCCAAGAATTGCATGAAATGAGCTTGAAAAGGTATAGTTCCACACCTGAAATGATTACAAAATGGTGGATCCTAGATTTGGCAGGATTTTTTCCAAAATGCAAGCATAGAAAAAATCTTAGTGGCCCAACAAAATAGAAACTGAAGGCATGGGTGTGGTCAGTGAAAGCCACTATTGTCCTTGAACCCAACACATTCCTAAAGAAAATAAACCATAATAATTGCAATTGCAATATCCAAAAACATTTTATGTCATTTAACGTCATGCAATGACGTTGTAAGTGATATATGAGAGAGTAATCAGAGATTGTAATTTGTTAATACCCATAATTTCTGATTGAATGCACTATGTCACCTTGTCTCTACTTGTATTCTTCATTAAAATTTGACATTTTCTATTGAACTGTAGCTAATATCGATTTTATATGGGATATATGATGAAGATATTACCCCCCTTTTTGTCTTTAATTTTTCCTCATCTATATCATTTGAATGATTAGCTAAATGATCCACTTGGCTATTTTTTTCACTTAGCACCTGAAAAGACTCTATCATCTTGAACCTCCTTGCTTCCTTTTGATTTCTAAGTACAAGCCTTGCTAATTTTTTGTCCTTGGGGGTTGTAAAGTATTGCATATCCCTGATAATGATTGTTGAGTATCATATAACCAAAATGCTTTCAATCCTTCTTGAGTCTCAAGTCCAAAGGGCTTGAAAAAGTGCCAATGTCTCATCTTGATTATTATTAGCTTCCCTAATCTCCACTCAAATTTAACCTCATGATTTCTTTTCAGATTGAAGATGGTTCACTCCCACCATTCCCAACCTTGTTTTTTGTGCCATTAATAGCCAAATAGGGCATTGATGTTAAGATAATTATCTTCTAATTGGGTGGGACTAGTTTTGATAGATACAAGCTATGATATAGGGCTAATTTTATGTAGTTTATATATTTTTTATGGAAGAAGATGTTTTTTCATGGTTATTTTATTAGCTGGAATAAGGTGTCTTATTTGAGGCTATTTAAGCCTATTTTGTGTATCTACTTGGGCAAGATTGGACTCTAGAGTGCTATGCATCAGGGTTTACTACAATTTTATTTCAGGAAATTTTCTAGCAGCGAACTTGTGACTTTTCAGTAATGGAATCATTGTTTTGTGATTGTTGAACCATGGTTTTAGAAATTTTATGTTTCTTATTTTGAAACAACTCTATTAAGATTTTGGTTGGCAGCATCATATATTTTTTGTCACCAAGGAATTGGGGCTTCTGATCACCTCATTTTGCAGTTGATTTGAAGATTTATTGCTAGTAGCATTACTCTTTGGCTAGGGAACTAGGGTTTTCAGATCATCTATCTTCTAGGGTTTAAAACCTTTCTTTAGATAAAGTTTTCCTTAGTTATTTTAACAAATATTTTGAATACTTTATGAAGGCTTCCTCTATGATGTTCCTCTACATTTTTCTTTGACTTGATATAGCCTTTTTACAGTGCAAGCATGATGGTTTATTTTTCATATTGGGCCTTACTTGTTCCATGTTGTGATAATGTCATTATTAACCCCACCATATTTGGAATTTTTATGTTCTAGGAGTAGGTGTTTTTGTTAAACACCATGTTAAGCACACACATGGTGTATGAGAAGGACGAACACACACACACAAGAGACTCAACACAATGAAGGATAAGCGTGAGGCTTTCTTATTTTCCATTATAAAAATATGTACATTTATAGTACAATGGTGTGACTCTTGGTTTCACATTCCAAGGTCACTTGGACTCCATTGTGACTTTTCGCATTCCACACCTACCCATGTAAGATTAGGTGTTCCAACATCCCCCCTTAATCCGAAGGGGTATGTGTGAGTCCAAGAAAAGAGTTGTAATACAAATCTGCAAAGTATACATGGCAGCACTTGGGCTGAATCAACTCTTTGAAATGTTGGAAAAAAGAGGTGGTTTTAGGATGACCACAAACACTGGAACGCAAAACTTGTTGCAGTTCCCGGAACTCTTCCAAAACTGGCAAGAAGTTGAAAGCTTCTGCTAGAGGAATTGTCCCTCATAAAAAAGGGAGACCTTCGACCTAAAAGAAGGGAGGTCTACTACCTGTGATGGTTTTAGGATTACCAACAAATCTGGAATGCTTGAAGCATTTCCTGGAACTCAACCAAAGCTGGCAAGAAGCTGAAGGCTTTTGCTAGAGGAAGTATTCCTCATATATGAAAGGGAGACCTTCAACCTAAAAGAAGGGAGGTCTACTACCTGTGATGGTTTTAGGTTATCCACCAACCAAAAAATTATGGTTTAAGGTTGTCCACCAACCGAAGGCATGCTCATGGGCATCCGTGTCTCTGGCTACATCTCTGAATCTGGAATGACGAATTGTGGCTCAGGCTCGCTTGAACTGCTGGCTACAACTTTGAACATGGAATGAGAGATTGTGGCTCAGGCTCGCTTGATCTGTCGTCGAAGCTTGTACATGACCACCATTTTCCCCCCTGTCAGGGACAAGGTGAGATGATGGCGAAAACTCAACTGCAAGTTTGCTCAATATTCTAGAACATGTTCTGACATGCGACTTAAACATCTTCTTGGCTGCTGATGCCCATTGCCAAGAAGCGATCCATCCAAGATGAATCTTGGTTCTTGCAGGAGGCTTGTTTCTGAAGCATCTGTCTGAAGAATGAGTGTGCCGACCATAGTGATTGCATGGATGAAGATCAAAACAGTGATATTTCATATGGCCAACTCGATTATAGTGTTGGAATTTTACGATCTGTGGTGGATGTGGAGCAGGATCTGGAACATCTGCAGGTGAACTGTCATACATGAATCCGACACTCTGAAATATGATGGGCTTGGTGTAATATGGAATATGAAAGGTCACATCCTTGTCATATCCAAGACCAGTTCGGTGCTTGTTGTGGACAAGCTCTTCCCAAGGTCTAATGATGGGCTTGAGAAGTGCAGGTTGAACTGCTGCATCTGCATGTAAATCTGCTCTTGTACAAGGAACTGAATATGAATCAACTTCAACTTTACTGACTTGGTGTTGATGGGAGTCCTTCTCAATCTTTTGAACAGAAACAGGTTCAGAATGGTGACTCTTTTGCTGACTTTCATCTTGTTGGAGCTGAGATTCCAACTGCAAAAACTCAATCTTTTCTTGTGCATCTAGCAAACAACTTTGAATGTTACAAAGAGCATTTTTGCTCATTTTTATCATATCATCAACATTGGAATGAATGAGGTTATTCAACAACATTAATGCCTCATTGATTTTAGCCATTTTTCAACAACTTAGGCTCAAAAAATGAAAGGGTGTCGGCTTCAACTGAAAATGCACCCGTTTACAATGTGATTCAACAACTACAAATGACTCCAAGGAATTCTCAAAACACAAAATCTGCTCCTCAAATGATGGAGGGAAATCAACAATGAGTTACATCAACAACCCAAATTTACACTTCAAATTTTGATTGCAACTATGAATGAAGAAGCAATATTCACTCACAATTTGAGTTCAACACAAAATCTCTGCAAATTTTTGTATGAGTGTGCAGCAAAAGACTATGCAAGAAGCCTTTAAGGCAGCTGAATTTTCCTTCAAAGAGCTATTTTGAAAATGATGGCAAACTTGTCTTCTCATGTAAAATTCTTCAAAAAAATCACCCTCTTATATATGTCACAAATCATAAAATGTCAAATCTGCAATTTTCTCTATATATTCAGTCCATCTGTTTCATATGTCAATTTCTTCAATTCTGCTGTTCTTCCTCTCTCTCTCTCTCTGTTTTTTTTATAAATTAATTAAAAAATAAATTAATTGAGATTAATTAAAAATGGGAATGAAGGAATATAATAAAAAAGGAGAAGGGGGATTAATTAAAAGAGAGGGAAATTAAAAAGGTGGGAAATTTATTGAAATGGGAGAAGAGGGAATTAAAAAAAAAAAAAACTAAAAAAAGTGGGACAAAACTTGCGTTAGGAAGGGAGGAGTTTGACTAAGGGAAGGCCGAAAGGCTGAGGGGTCGGGCAAGGGTTTGAGATGGGGATGTGAGAAGGGCGTTATATGTGCAGCATAGGGGAGAGTTGCGTTGACAGGTCAAGTGAGAAGTTTAAGGGTCGAGCGAATGGAAGGGGAGAGTGGCAGGCGTAGGAGAGGGAGCCGTAAGGTTGGACTACCGCGCGAGTGCTGAAGGAGAGCGATGGATATGGCGGGTTGAGGCGTAGGGCGTAGGGAGCATTGTTAAGTTGCAGAGCGTAGATAGGAATGGGAGCCGTGCAGATAAGAGGATAGGGGATATGTATCGTAAGGAGGAGCAGCTGCGTTAGTTGGAGTGAGGGTGTGGCTGTAGCGTAGAGTTAAGGAGAGGGGCGGGCCTGGGGAGAGCGGGGGTAGGGGGCCGAGAGGCCAGGGTTGAGTGGGTAAGGGGTATAAGGAGAATCGATAGGGGTGCTGTGATGGAGTGTATATTAGCTGTGGCGAGTGGTGGGTTTGATGCCGTGCATGGGAGTGGTGAGTATGGAGGTATGGATGATGGGTTAGGGTGCTATAGCGTTATGAGAGTAAAGTGGGGGCCGAAAGGTCGGAAGTGATTCAGGAATTTTTTTTTTTTAATTTTTAATTTTTTAATTTTTTAATTTTTTTTAAATTTAAAAACAGTAGAGAGGAGTTAAAACAACTTATAGAAATTGCAGAACAATGAAAATTTCAAGCACTGAAACACAATAGAAATTTGCAGAAATTGCCAATAAAACCCAGAAATTTTTCTAATAGCCCAGCAGCAGAGAATATTTTCCAGTAGCAGAAAAACCCAGAATTGCAGAAAATTTTCAATGGAAAAACTCATAAACTTCTTCAGAAATTAACTGTACACAATTTTTCCAACAGCTCTCCAAAATGCAGAATTTAATGGGCAGAAATTGCTGGAAGAAATCAACCTTCAGATGTGCAGTGCTACCTTTCTTCAAAGCCAATGCCTGAATGCTGCCAATTTCTAAATGCTGCTCCTCCAAAACCACTTTCCGAATGGCGGCAAAAACACTGCTGCAGAAAGTCTCTAAATGCTGCAAAAATGTCAAGAATTTTGCAGATATGCACAGACCATAAACACAAATGGCTCACTCAATTTGGAGCAAGGCCAACAATCGCCCGCTCTGATACCATGTTAAACACCATGTTAAGCACACACATGGTGTATGAGAAGGATGAACACACACACACAAGAGACTCAACACAATGAAGGATAAGCATGAGGCTTTCTTATTTTCCATTATATAAAGATGTACATTTATAGTACAATGGTGTGACTCTTGGTTTCACATTCCAAGGTCACTTGGACTCCATTGTGACTTTTCGCATTCCACACCTACCCATGTAGGATTAGGTGTTCCAACAGTTTTTACAATGGATGCATTGATTTATTGTGATGGGAGGCATGATTCTTGACTCATGTGGACATATGTGAACCTATAACCACTTATTCTGAGGGGAAACTAATGCTTCCTACACCTATAGGTCCAAAGGATCTATCCCCACCAGTTTTTGATAGATAGATTTTCCATGAAGAAGTCTCGACTCTCAACCCATTATAACAGATTATGTTTTTCCACATTATGAGGCTAGATATTTTTGTTTTTCAGCTCTATTTTCAAGCAAATCTTGATCTACTCTTTTTACTTTTAATTTATCAACATGTTTTATTGGATATTTCTTCCTTCTACTCAAGGCCACCGTTGTTAGGTTGTGAAATGTTGGTGCAGGAAATAAGGTGTTTTGGGGGGGTTTATATGACATATTCATTACATGGCCCATGGTCAACGCTTAGCATTAGGGGGTAAATTTTTTATGTACTGCTATCTCTTTGAGACCTCCTATTCATATTAGGGGAATGTTGTGCATAAAACTAACTTGATTTTGGGATAAGTGACTTTTGTGCACTTCCCATGACCAACCTACATTGAGCTACATATTCACATAAATTCACTCTTAGTATTTGGGTTCTCTATCTACTCACATTGGATTCTGACTATGATAAACCATCCAACCTCCCGGTAAACAAATTTTTGAAATTTCAATGATCGAATGTGTCTCACAAGCTTGCCACCAACAATAATGAAGCAATACAATTGTAATGGTGTCATGAGGAGGGATGTAGCTACCAAAGCTATAATAAGCAGTGACTAGAAACTAGCATCTTTACAAAGATTATGTGGAGGCTTATAGAAGGTACCCATGATACTTGAAAACAAGAAATAAAAAGAAAGCATTGATCACCCATTTACAATTGTTGCAATAGATCCCAATATGAGAAATAGAGCCTCTTTCTTCTTGAAATATAGTAAGTGTAATAGAGGAACACCTTTTATGAGATTCTGGTGACCATATTCCACATCTCGAAGACTCATTTCACCAGGGAAGGTAGATGGAAACAAAATGGAGTGGTGTCTGCCACCAAATCTAGATGAATCACCGATAATAGACCTAAGAGTTGACCTCTGAATATTAGTCCTGCTAATATATTTTGAATTATCCAAATGTATTTTGAGTTGAACAAAATCATTTGATTTTCGGTATTTTGATTGATCATTGATTCACCTTCTGCAGATGTATAAACTATGAATATGCACCATAAATGTTCATGATGAGTTAAGAGTGTGGACCTGAATATCACATTTCTCAGATTCATTTATAGATTAGCACGGGGAACCAAGAATAATCCTGTTAGTAAAATTCTCACCGAACCTTAGTTAAAACTTAAAACTAGTGACATGAAAAGTTTAGAAGAGCTATTTTACAAATTTCATAGCCACACATGTTAAAATCAATGGCACGAGGCAAGAATAAATCATTTAGCTACTATATAATTGATCTATTCTCTATTCAAAAAGGTGAAAAAATTAATACAATGTAAAACTTTACCCTTTCAACAATGGTACCATGCTTATCCATATCAATCATATCAACATTTCTTACAATGGTCAGATGATAAGCAAGAATAACGATTGTTCTATCTCTCATAATTCTATTAGGAGCTCCTTGAATTATTTTTTCAGACTATATATAAGGCACTAGTATCTTCATCAAGGAGAAGAATTCAGGGATGTTTTAAAATATCCCTTACAATTGCAATTATTTGTTTTCTACCTCTAGATAATTGGGTGTCATGCTACCCTATCATTATATCTAAACCTTGGAAATAAAAACTATAATTGTCAACATATGCAATATCCATCTGCAAAGAAATACATATTACACAATTAGGAAAGTTAGAAATAATCAAGATCTATATAAAGAAAACAAAACCTGTGGCTTCTTGCTTATAATTTTTTTTACATTAGAAAGCTCGATAGCAACATGTATTTCCTCTAGCATAGTTCCATCTTTACTATACTCAATATTCTCATTAATAGTGCATGCAAATAGGATAGGTTCTTGGCTTACAAGTATACCTTTTTGTTTTATCCATTGAAGTTGTAACTACTTGATATTAAAGATGTCTAGAAGCACTCACTTGCTTGTGGATCATAAAATATCTCTAGGATACTTATTGCTATGGACTTTCAACTTCTAGTCCATCCAACTAAAGATGTATTGGTGCCTCTGGGTATTCTCAGTGAGAACCCAAAAAATATTTCAACATCAGGCAGTGGTAAATACCTGAAGTATTAAAGGAATTAAAGAGCTTAGTAACCATGGGGCACTCATAGGTTCCTTACAGGGAAAGGAATCTCACAAAATTCCTGTTACCTTTTTATCAATTTTATTCCCTCCCAATCCAACAAAATTTAGGGTTTACGGATTAGGGTTTTGACTTGCCCATAAAGTTCAAATATGTCATTTACTAAGGCATGGATTTTCTTGGTTTGACCATAAAGAAATTGGTGATTCTCGTGTGGATACTGAAACAAGAAACATAAATCAAACATGAAATCAATACAATTGCTACTATTGGGACTAAAATTAGCAGTAATAATGCATGTCCTTTCTTTGAGATTGTACCCTAAGAAAAGGTGGATGACCACAAAGATTGGGATCCCTAAGAAAACTATATTTAAAATCCAAAAGCTAGAAAGTGGAATGAATTATGCCAGACAAGTGGTTGCTAGATACATTGAAAAGGTTCAACCTTAGATTCCTCAATTAAGGAGGAATACCCCCCTCTAGTATATTTTTTGACAGGTCTAGAGAGTTTAAAATTTACATGGAACCTAACCATGCATGAATTTCTCCTGTCAACTGGTTGTTGGAAAGATTCAGCTAAAAGGGAACTTCCAATGACATTATTCCTTTTGGAATTTTCCCAGAAAATAAATTTTTATTAAGTTGGAGGCTAGTTATTGAATGCAAACATGTAAGCTCATCAAGAAGAGGTCCCTAGAGTCGGTTATTTCTTGAACTAAAGTTGAAGAGTTCCATGAGCTATCCAATATGTGAATGAATGATTCTGCTAAACATATTATTAGAGATCTGTAACCATTTCAGCTCCTTTTCCCTGCCAATATCTTAAGGAAACTGACCTTCAAACATAGTATTACAAAGCTTGAATTCAATAGGATTTTGAGAGCTCCATAATGCTAGAGGAACCTCACCACTTAGTTCTTTTTCATAGAGTTCTGCATATTGTGGACTATTGCAAGAGTCTAATAACTACAAACTCCCATTGAAATTCTCTTAAAATATAACCAACGCATGCTGAATTCTTCCCTTGCACATATTTATAGGAAAAGGGCCACTAAAATTGTTCTTTCAAACGCCAACAAGCCAAAGATCAAAATGTTTCCCCAAATTCTGTGGCAGCTACCTAGTAAGCTTGTTACTAGCGAGATTCAATATTGTCAAGTTAACAAGCATTCCTAGCTACAGAGGGAAGGCCCCTGTGAGGTTGTTCTCCCACAAAGACAAGGTTTCCAAATGCGTCAAATTTGTAATTGTTTCAGGAATAATTCCATTCATATGATTACTTGAAAATTCAAAATATTGTATGCTCCTCATCCTGTCAATATTATGCAAGATTTCTCCAGACAGTTGTCATTAGGGGAATTTTAAGGTCTAAAATGGGCCTCCTAAGAAAAATGCACAACCAAAATAAAATTTATAAGAGACAATAGGATTCAAGATGATGATGTCAACCATGGGGGATGATTCACCATTTTTTAAGTAAAAGGGTAAAGGGATTAAATAATAATAAAATAATAAAACTACTTTTCAACTTGTATTTTCAATTTATCTCCCAAAATTCTTAATCAAATTTTGAGTGGGAGTACTCGTTGGATGCGAAATTTTATTTTCATATAAGGATTGTCCTCTTATCAGACAGCTTTTTGATTAACCCTGCTATTATTTTAAAAATGAGAAATACATGAAAAAACGTGATTGCAATCACGCTTTTCATGTATTTCTCATTTTTTGTGTAGTAGGATCCATCGAAAGTATGCAACATGGGTACTCCTTAGATGAGGAGTTAAATTTTGCATCCAATGAGTACTCCGGCTCGAAATTTGAGTAAAACATTTGGTAGATAAGTTGAAATTATGCGCTGAAAAAGTAGTTTTTTCTTTTTTCCCTCCAAAATTTGATGATGTAATCAAATATTATTTTATTATTTCCACTAATATTTTATAATTTCCTTAGGAGGCCCATTTTAGACCTCAAAATTCCCCTAATGTTTTCATAGAGATATATTTTTGTTATCTTTGAAAACCTCATCAAACTTGGGGGAATATTGCTCGATAGAATATTCTTAGAGAAATCCAAGCTCTCCATATTTGTCACATTGTCAAGAAAAGCAGGAATTGAGCCAGTCAACGGATTATTATGGAACCAAAATGTCTCCAAGTTCGATAACATGTTGAAGCTTGGAGGAATATCTCCAGAAAAATAGTTATAACCAAAATTTAAATAACTCAACTCACCCAATGCAGAGATGTTATGAGGCAAAATTCCAACGAACATGTTATAAGACAAATACAATGTTTTCAATTGCTTGCAAGCCAACAATCTATTGGGAAATGGACCTTGCAAATTGTTTGATTTTCGTATCAATTCTGTCAAATTGTGAAGACCACATATAGTAGGAGTCAACCTTCCTGCAATGGAAGCGTTGGAGAGATTAACTTTAGTAACGATATTGAATCCATTGTTACAAAATACTACATTCCAACCACATGGATTTTTATCAGACAAATTCCAATTGATCAAAAAATTATGTTTGTCAATCTCATCCATCTCCTTTATATGAAGGATGATTTTCACTTTGAAAGATATGGAATTGCATGAAAGAATGACTAGCAAGAGACCGATGAAGAAGAGGAGTGTTGCGAGAAATTTGGATTAGGAAGAGGGATGGGTCATGATTTCTTGGCATTTTTATTTGGCTCGGAATTACTTAAATATATATCAACACACCTTGAAATATGTGTAGTGAAGACTGGAAGTGGAATTCTTTGCAATGGGAAAATTTATTTCCAATTTTTTTTTTTAAAAAACTACAAGTATCTGGCTGAAACAAACATTATTGTCCTAGAATTCATCAAGTTGGAAAAAAATTCAGAGAATGTTTCAACAATTCTATTATTTTAACCAAAAAAAAGGAAACCATCACACAAAATTTGTGTGGGTGTGTGTGTGTGTGTGTTATCGGTGACTAGATTGAGTGTAGCTCTTTGAGGTTAGCTAAGGGCTAGCACTTGTATTGGATGGAAAAAGACCAATCCACCCACAATCATATGCTTATATCTAGGATTGTGATAGGAATGCTCCTTGGGAAGTTTAATTCTTTCAAAGTGGCTTCCATCCTCAATCTATCCTAATGCATATCACTAATCTTTAGGATTATGATAGGCATGCTCCTTGTGAAGTTTAATTCTTCCAAAGTGACTTCCATCCTCAATCCCTCCTAATGTATATCACCAAGGTTTAATTCCTCCAAAGTTGCTTCCATGCTCAATTTTTCCCTTTGAAATTTGAACTTATGACCTAGCCTCGATTAAACCCCACCCAAACAAAGTGAATTTTCTTGACGTTGTAACGTATTTTCAGGAATGTACTTCTCAAACAAAAATAATTAAATTGGTTTCTACATATCATGGGTTGATTTTGATATGTTAAAAATGAGAAATATATTTTCTACAAACCATCATACCTATGTGGACTAACATTTGCACTAAAAATATAGATTTATGTTCACTATGATCATCAATTTGATAATTAAAAAGATTTATAAAATATATTATCTTAAGTATGATTATCAAGATTATAATAAAAATAATTTATAAAATATCTTCAAATGGTGAATATTAAGCCCCGTGTAATAATTGAGTCGCTCTCTTTAAATCAATGAATTTGGTGATAAAATTGTCTATAATTCATCAATTAGAATGGAAATTGTTTGTGGAGGGAAAATCACATGCCATAAGTTGATTGGCCTATAACAAGAGTATGCTAATGGAATGAAAAATACAAGATGATGAATTTACATGCAAAAAAAAATAGCCTACAATCTCATTAATTATCTCTAACATATTCGTTAAAACCATCAAAGAGGGGATATAATCCAAATCCTCTAACAAAGATGATTTATAGATGTCATGTGTAGGAAATCAGAAACTGGTGGATTAGAGAATTTCAATCCTAGAACCAATGAGTAGCTTGGGAAAGTGGAAGTGGAAACATACACACCCTCCTAATCTAAAATATAAGTTTTATGGTTCTTCAAGGAGAAATTCTAGTAATAGAGCAAACATTGGACTTGTAGAGGTATCTGCAGGAAACAAGAAGGCGGGTCAATGTTTCTCTATGTTTGTAACAGAAACATGGTCACCAATAATATAATATAGTTTCTTCCCCTCAAGCAAGAGATACACTATTCTTTAGCTATGGGGATTTACCACATAGTCATTGAAGGGGGTATTCATCATTCATATATTAAGATAAAATTCATTTAGTGGGTTCTATCGACTACCTATGAAGAACTCTTAACTAAAAATTGGAGATTAACATCCCTCTAGAGGAGTTGACACATATAAGGAGCTCCCCAAATATTTAGCTTCACCATATCCAAAGAAAATGAAACAAAGTTACTAAATATCTAGTGAATATTGCATTAGATTTAGCCTGGCGAGAAGAACCCTTGACCTCCAATTCGACTAAGGTGGAAAGCAATGAAATAAGGAAAAAATTAGAAAGACTATTTTCAAAGTACAAGATAGGACATGGAATTAAGATGACTAATTTTGGGGTGCATGGGATCCCTTCAAACAATGATAACAACATCATAAATTATCAAGTTCCGGGATATGATCAAAGAGTAAAAGTTATGGCTAGAAGATAACACCACAACAGGAAATTTGAATATCCAGATGCACGGCTTTAAAGGATGTTACCCCCCTTCTGCCTTTGATAGAAAGCCAAGTGAAAATGTTTTTAGGTTTGCTAAATGAAGTTATTTTTTGTTTGTTTTTCAGTGCATAGGAAACTAGATGATAAATGTATATCAATTTTATTGATTTGGAAAATTGTCACAAGATCTAATTTTTAAAATGGAAATATTGTATTCAAGTTTTAAAGTGGTTTTAAATGGAACCCCCCCACCGCCCCCCCCACCCCCCACCACCCGCATGTTAAATATGAGCTTATACATCAATCTATTCAGAGTGATTATATCTAACGAATGCTTTAATTTCATTTATGACCATATGAGACTCAAGAATGAACTAATGCAGGTCCAAAGTATAGGCTTTTTTCTAGTGCTTTAATGTTTGATATTTGGAGTCATGATTGTACTACAACAAATGTTATTGATTTACCAAATAAAAACATTTTTTTTTATTGATGTACCTAAGAAAGAAGTTTGGTAGGTGTTAGTCATCAGTAATTTTTACAATCTGAAGATGACTAAATATCAGTCCTAGATTTCTAAAAACAAGATTCCTGAATATTGTGAGTTTTAGAAATCTCACTGCCTTGAATATCCTTGTCACAAAATTTTCATTATTCTACTATTTACCAGTTCATGATTAACCTGTCATTTCTAAAGGCCCCCCCATGGGCTTATGCCACTCATCTAGTTCCTTTTTTTTCACCTATGACACCAACACTATGTGTTTCCTTTGCCCCACTACTTCACTTTCATCTAGGGTTACCAATTAGCCTATCCTTTCCCATGTTCATTAGGTTCCTCAAACCTATATGGTCTCAGAAATACCTCTATGAGCTCTTTATATCAATCAAGTACATCCATTTATATATATTCAAATACACCAATTGGTCAAAAAGCTCTGCTTTTACACTATTAATATCCCAAGCCTAATTTCAGTCAAAGGGCCAAGTTAAAACCCTACCACTAGATCATTAGGTTTTCCCTACATTGTAGGGTCTTCATTGGTATTTTAAGATTTTTTATTCTTATATGAGGACCTGGTTCAAATGAAAAAGAAGACCAACACACGATTTCCCAAGAAAGAGCAGGAGATTTCCAAAGAAAGCTACTTTGTCAATTTCAAAGTTTTGCAAAAAGTAACTGTGATTGACATTTCTGCAGGAATTTCATGAAGTAAATCAGCATAGAAAATTGATAGGGTAACTGATGAGTTTCTAAAGGAAATCAGGGACCACTATGTCTAAAGGGGAGATCAAAGTTTCTAAGCCTGATTCAATCAACGGTATGCCAAACAGAAGCCCAATGAAGCAAGACTCATAAAGGAGGGGCAAGCTCTCATCTCAACCATTTACATTCAGTGGTTAAAGGATAGAAGAACATGGTATAAGCTCCAAGGTAAATATAAAAGGTTTTGAGGATGCCACCACTGTGTAAATATCTAAGGTTATCAAAGAGAAGATCAGCATTTTCAAGGATCAGAGGGGAAATCCACTTCAGGGTTTCATAACACTTGCTAAAGTAAAAATGTTCAAAGACATAAACCAACCAGAGAAGGTGAGCCTTGTCACTCAAACAAATTTTGAAGAATAGGGAGGTTAAGAATATGATTGGGCAAGTTTCAAAATTATAAATTCGGACACTTGCAAAACATAAAGTGGTAAAAAATGGTTTTCATTGTCATCTATCAAGAAAATGATGAAATAAATCACTAGACCAAAAGTAATTTTGTTCACCTGCAGCAAAAGGGCAAAATAAAATATTAGTAAAAGGTCAAAGGTTAGAAAATAAAACATTAGAAAAGAGGGTTTGATATTTAAAAATAGAATTTTTAAAACCTATAAAGACCCTCTTCGCCCTTCAGCAACTCATTTTTCTTTCACAAAATCATCAAAGAAACATTCAAAGAGAAATTTGTGAATTCCTGACAAGTTTGGGCAAATATGCCCTATGTTACATGCCTAGAATCCTGCACTACGCTCCTAGAGGTTTTCTGATTTGTAAGCGTATCTGTGCATTGTGCACCTATTATTGTGCACTACATGTCTACTATGTTAAGACCTGGCAGCTTGTGCCAACAAACGTTACGCGTTTAGCCTTGCCCGGCTAGAAACCCGACAGAACCAGTGTGCTGGCATTTAACCCTGCACAGGAGCTCACTCGACATGTCCATGAAGCCTTGCCCGTGTGCTGCGTATTCAACACTACACCGTTCAGAAGATCGAGTGTGTTGTGTGTTCAGCACTACATCGTTTAGAAGACCCGGCGTGCTGCACATTCAGCCTTGCCCAACCAAAGACCCGACAGGCTCATGCAGCCTTGCCCATGCGCTACACGTTCGACCTTCAGCCACCCGACTATCCCGGTACTGCGTGCCTGTGCTACACATTTGGATAGGAGGGCCTCTACATCAGTCCCAGCCCATAATCTGCTCAAAAACCTCCTCAAAATCACTTCCAAGGGTTTCATAACACCTCTGCGGGGTAAGTACAAAATACCACCTCATTTTCAAAGTTATTTTCATTTGGTTCAAAGAATAAACACTAGAAAGATGAACTAAAGTTCATTAAACCTCCCTCATATGCAAACAAGAAAAGAACAATTAAGGGAGTAAGGTTTTTGCCTTTCAAGGCAGCAAAAAAATTAAAATGTCAAGGGAGGGCAATAGTGACAGTGGTGAGGGAGGCCAAGGGCCTAGAAGACAGTAGCGCAAAGGTGGAAGATTAAATAGGTTTGAGCCACTTAACACCGAGGAGTTGATGGATTTCCCTATGACACTTTCATATTTCTAGAATGTGGGTTGTTTTGACTTTTTTGAAAGAGTACAACAGGTACAAAATCACCCTGAGCTGACTAGGCTTTTTATCCTTAACCTTCATGACCATCAAGTAAATTTAGCAGGGGTAAACTTTGAGCTATCCACTAATACCATTGATATGCCCAATTGGATACCTAGTGTGGGAGAAAAGTGGTTCAAGCAGCCTAATTTGGACCTGAGCCATTATGAACCTTTCCTAAAACCTAGATAAAAAGCTGACTGCAAATCCAATTTTCCCTTTTTCACATTTGTTGGAGAGATATGCGCCCTTGATGAGATTGGTCATGAAATATTTTACATGTGAGGGGAGGTTTTCTAGGCATTATTCATACCACATAAGATTTCTCATGCACTTCACTAGGTTAAAGCTGCTAAATTTGCCCTATTATCTCTATAGGAGTATTGATAATATGTCTTATATTGTGTAAAAAAGGCACCCTTCAGAAAAAATGAAAAGCCTTTTTCACCATTCTCTCATCAAGATAGTTGTGTTACATTAATTAGAGCAAAAGGGTATTCCATGGGAGGTGTTCATCACCCATGAAGTTTTCACAAACCCACAACCCCATCCTCAACAAAATTTTCCCTCATCATCTCATCCTCCCCCTTCTACTCCCCCATCATCTTCTACTGATCATACTTCACCATCTGCCCATATACCCTCACCTCAAGAAAACTCTTCTTCATCACCCTCTCCTAGTGCATCAAATCAAGAGGGAAGTGGCAGTGAACAAGCAAGTGACCATGAAGAAGAAAGTAGTGATAAAGAGGTAGAAGATGAACAAGAGGAAAGTACAGAGGTAGATTATGAAGAAGAGGAAAAATATGAAGAAGAGGACAGTACAAAAGTAGATGATGAAGAAGAGGAAACATATGAAGAAGAGGACAGTACAGAGGCAGATGATGAAGAAGAGGAAAAAGATGAAGAAGAGGACATTACAGAGGTAGATGATGAAGAAGAAGAGGAAAAATATGAAGAAGAGGACAGTACAAAGGTAGATGATGAAGAAGAGAAAGAGGTCAACAATGAAGCAGAAGACATGGAGATAGATGACAATGAAGATGAAAATGAAAGTGATGAGGAAAGTAGCCCAGAAAATGATGATTCTGTTGAAAACAACCCACTAGTCAATGAGGAAGATGAAAATGTAGAAATCAGTGAAGAGGTGAACAGTGATGAAGAAACTGATAAAGACACCTCTAATAGTGACAAAACAAATAATGATAAGGGCTGTGATAATGTTGGAAACAAAGGATATAGTGATAAAGCAGAAAACATGGTAACTGAGAGCAATAATGATGTTGATGACAGCAATGACACTAAATACCAAAAGATCAGTGAAGTGGATGATAACAGCATTGAAAATCAAAACAATGATGCTAGCATCAGTAATGAGGGAGGTAGTAACAGTCATGACAGCAGTCATGATGGCCAAGAAGGTAGTGAAAAAAATGAGCCTGAAAGTGGTGATAATAATAGTGGAGAGAGCAGTGCCGAAGACAGTGATACTCCTAGAAATGTTGAAGGAAATGAATAAAACAGTGCATAAACCTATAATGACACCTCTAATAGTGAAAACACAAATGAAGAAAGAGGTCAAGAAGATAGTGAAGTTGATCTCAGTGAAGGATAAAGGGATGATGATACAAATGAAGATCACAGCAGTGATGTTAGCATGGAAGAAAATGAAAGTGAGGCTGATGAAGGCAGTCAAGTACACAGTGTAGAACACAGTAGTGCAGAGATCAATGAGGAAGAGAAAAGTAGTCCTGAGGTCAGCCATAGTGAGAGAATTTAGATGAACAAAATTGAGTTTCTACCTATCACATACCAAAGAGGAAAGATGCATGTGTTTATTGCCTCTAAAAGGCAAGGGACCATGCCATCCACCTTAGATAGGAAGCTTGACAAAGGCAAACAAAAGATCAAAGAGGAAGAATAAGAAGATCAACTTGAAGTTGAGAAAGAGTTCGAACTCATTCACATTGACAGTGATGAGGAAAATGAAGCGAGGATCTCAAACTTGCTCCTCCAAAACAAAAATGCCCAATTTGAATACCTCCAAGTAAATCTAGATAGGGCCAAGAGTGTGAATAATGTCCTTGATATGGAGAAAACATGGCTAGGGGCACAAAATTCCATTTATGAAGCTAGAGCAATTATATCCCAGAAAGAAGCTCAAAAGGCATAGGTAAAGCTAGAGGAATTCATGGGCACCTATGAGGAAAGTGAAGATGAAGAAGGACAATCCAGAAGAATACCAAGAACCATGGGTTTAGTTAAGGCCTTGGCAAGACAAAGAGAGCAAGAGTCCACCTTGGTAGAGTAGCTCCCTTTAAGTGAGTTGCTTTCCATGGAGATAGAATATGATCGGGAGCCTTGGCTAGAAAGAGCAAACACACACTTGGAGGCCAAATTGGAGAAGGCAAATAGAGACATTGACCTCCAAAGGAAGATGACCAAACACTATGCACTTAGAAATCAAATTGCAAGGGCCAAGCTCAAAAGAGCCCTTGCTGAAATTAAAGCCCTCAAGGAGGAAAATGGTCAAGAAAATCTTAATCTTCTTGTTGATGCTTCCATGCAAGCATCCTAGACATAAAAAGGAAGATAATTGCAAATTTTGGGAACTTTTTGGATTTTTTTTTTTTTGGTTGATTTAGAGGGCCAAGGGGGTAGCACCTTTTGTGCCTTGGGCCTTGCAAGGTCTCAAAGGAAAAAAGTGACATTTATGATTAACTAATGCACTTATAGAGACCTAATTAGGTTTTTTTTCCTCCTTACTTGTTAAATACAGCATTGAGGCCCCTTTGTAGTTGGTTTTTGTTATGACTCTTGTTAGTAATACATAGTTTTGGAGATTGAAGACAAATTGGCTCTAATTTTTGTGAATGGCTTGGATTTTTTGACATTGGAGAAGGCTTGCTTGTAGGATCCCTGAGAATTTTCAAATGGTGATGTGTTCCTATTTAGTTCATGTTTTCTTGTATTATCATATTGTTCATCCTTATTGTTGAGAGAATTATTTGTCGAATTAAAGCTCTTAATATTTAATTTGTCAATCCGATCTCGTAAACACGAGCTTCACTACACTTCTTGATTCAGTTTGTAGGTCAGATTTTTAATGATTCCTGATGATAATTAATTAAGATTCGAGACACACAAATACTCATAAACACACAAATTGCAGAAAATATATCATTTCATCATTCTAAGCAGGATCAATAATTGAATTTGACTTGAGCACTTAACCCTTTATTTAATTTATCTCGTGATTGAACTGAAATCAAAACCTAATTATTCTAATGCAAATACCTATTCTTCAACAAAATTCATTCAACAATTCAATCTTTCTTGCAAAAATGCCAAAACCATAATTCTAACTTTCATAAACCACACTTGGAAGAAATTGATTAATCTAAATTCACCTACAAATTGATTTTATGCTCACATAATGAATTTGAAAATTACTAATGGCTTCCTTAATCAAACCCTAGGACAAGACACTTTATACCAATTCCACTACTTTGAAATCAAATAAGAGATTGCAACATCAAAACTGTTTGAAATGTTTATTTCACACACTTATCAACCAAAGAGGAAAAATCTGTCTCTCATGCTGGATTTATGATCTACTCTATGACAATTCATTCAACAAACCCTAGTTCGACTTTTAAAATCAACTAAGATGAACCTACACTACTTAAGCACAGAACTGTACTTAAGAAATCAAATTGCAATTACAGTTGTCATCAGTCAAATCATGAAACTGAACTCTGGGAAATTTACTCAAAAATATTTCAATAATTAACACTATGCTCTCCTAGTCAACAAGATGAGATATGCTAATTGAAGCAAGTGCACACCCTATTCTATGATATCGTAATGAGATCTAATTGAACCTAGAAACTAAGATTTTGATTAACAAGCTAATGAAAAGCACAACTGGCACTAATTTACCTATTCTAATCAAATTTCAATGTAGCTAATTTAGACAATGATCCAGAGTCTCAAACCAACAATCACTTCTAAACTAATTTGTAAAGGCTAAAATCACTCATCATACTTCACTCTTATGAACTGGAAATTCTCAAATTTCATACGAGACTAAAAATTCTAATCTATTTTACAAATTCAGAAAATACCTTAAAAACTTACCTTGCTCACAAACACACAGTTCAACAACCTTGCAGAATGAAACCCTAAGCTAGCATTCCTATTAACTAAATTATTTTACTGATAACGAAAATGAACACTGGCACTAAGAAATAATCAAAATATTCTGACTTAATTAACACACTGAAAACATTCCTAGATGCGAGTGATAAATGATGGTACTTCGGGGATGGGCTGCTGGATTGGCAAGTGGCATGGCCACATGGCCACCCACAAGCCCCAATGGCGAGCATTAAATTTCTCTATCCATCACCCCATTCACCATTTAATTTCTGCAGAAGTCGAGGTTGCCATCGTTTCAAAATGGAAACCATTCCTCCTCTGCCTGGTTATGTTTTTCGTCGGCCTAGTCGTGCGCCTCCACTGTCTCAACCCCTGAGAAGCTACTGCCCCCCTGGAGTCACGGATCCAAGCTCTTGCACGCCAACAGGGAGACGCTGTAGCCTTCTCTATTGCATAGAGATTCTCCCTGGCCACCACTACTCGCAGAGCATCCTCTATCATTTGAATTTCTCCCCGAAAAATTTCTTCACCTCCACCACTGTGCATCCAGCTCTATGGTGCTACCACCCTGCTTCTTCCTTGGTCCAGAGCACCCACCACCCTCTTGCCACTATGCCTCATCTCCGGCATCATATGCGCTGCAGGTGTGGTAGCAGCAGAGGGCGGGCCACTCGTTTGTCGCCCTCCTCCCATTCCGACACTTCGTCTTCCTCCCTAGAGCACTTCCAAGGTTAGTATCCTGCCACCTGCAGTGGGTGTGGCCGCTCTGTTGGTTAGTCTCACTCCTCTGCTCAGCCCTATGATGCCGCAACCACTCCTCTGCCTCTGCCCCATCTGGACTCCATAGCCACCCCGTAGTCCACCCACTCAGCTCAATTCCACTTCCACTTCTCCATGGACTGCCCACGTGTCATCGCCACCATTACAATCTCCTTCAAGGAGGAGTCCACTGAGGTTTCTAGCTTCCACCCGCCCAAAATGCAGAAACTCCCCCACCGTGACACCTCCTTTGTAGACGTTAAGGGTGACCCTGGTTCTGGAAGCCACAGTACGTGCTCGAATAGCAGTAGCAGCTCTGGAAGAGGAAGGGATGACAGGAAGCATGGAAAATAGGCTCCAGGCAAAGCCAGAGAGACCAAGGATCCCTACCATGCAGCACCCACCAACCAGGACATGCAGGACAATGACACCGACAAATACAAGTGTCTCATTGTAGAAGAGACTCCTCCTACTCGTCATGACACCTAGGCTCTCAGGTTTTTTTTTGGTTTCTCGTTTTTAGTGTTAAGGTCCTTGGTCACAAGGTTTTGTTAATTTCTGGTTTCTATGTTTGGCACAATATGCAAACAATTAACAATTTTATTTGTATAATGCTGGTTTCCTCTCACGAGGCAGCGAATCATACTCTTATTGGACTAGTTTCCCCTATGAGGGCAGTCCCCTTTTTACTGTTTTTTGCGAATTATGCCTTTTTATAAGGCTAGAGCTACAGAGGCCTGTGCCTCGATGTACACTATGTTTCACTAATAGAAATTAATCTTACTTAGAAAAAAGAAAAAAATAACACACTGAAAACATGCTCTAGAAATCCTTTTGCAAGCTCACTGTTGGCAACTAATGAAATTCGATTGCTAGGTTTAAGTGACCAAAGGTAGATCCTATCGACCTTATCTTGAATTACGCACAACAAATGATGGAAAATTATGTTTTTATAACAAGTGAAGAGATCTTTCGATCCTTCAGTTCATGCTCTGTTTTTAAAACAATTTGAATTCCAATCTAATTCAAGAAATCAGCAAACCAATTCCGAGATCAAGTTTGAATAGTAGTTTTGGGATTTTGATCTAATCTTATAATTATGCCTATGGTCGGATTTTTATGCTTACCTCTGGTAAAAATTTAGGAAATGATATTAACAAGACAAAAATGCACTTCTCAGCATCAATTTAGATTCATGCTCAATTCAATTCAGATGGAATTATGAGTCTATCGTTGAATTGCTTCCATCCTTTTCTAATTAATCAATGAAACTTTTAAACCTGATGCGTTCAACCACACTCTGTCCATTCTCACTTGATCGATCACAAAGTTTTTTTCTTATTCAACTCATTTGCTGGGAAATACAAGGAGATTCATTCAAGTTTAGAACTAATTCAAGTAACTGAGATATGCAAGTGGAATTCCTATCTAAAAACAACGCTAAAATTTTTTGAATTCAATTGATTAGGAGCAGAACTTTGAAAAATAATTAAACACACACCTACAACAATGATTTCCAAAACCTTCAATATGTAATTCTTCAACGCAAACACTCAATCTGTCCAGCTAAGAGCCAACAAATGAAATAATTCATAAAAACACAATCTAATCATCAACGCGTAAAATAAAATTGATCTTTTAATCACAATTGTAAAAAAATAGGAAATTAAACAACACGCATACAGATTACCTCTAGTTATGCTTACAGGAGCTAATCTGGTTGTGGTGGGCCCTTGCCACACCCAGAGAAGGTTAGGACTTACAAAGGCTGGCTACGCTTCAGAAAACCTACTTTAGGAACTAATACAAAATCCATAGCACTCCAAAATCAAACTAATAACGCAGCATGTGAAATCACAACTTCGGCTTCCATTAAAGAGGACAAAATCACAGTTTCCAGTCTTGATTACAAAATCGAATTCCAATACCAACACTGTATGTCTATGTTTTAATAAGTCTTTTTTGTGGGCTTTATAATCATAGCCTTAGAATTATAAATAGAAAGTGATCTAGGCAAATCAGATCAAAAGATCATTATGCTACTTAACTCATCTAAATATGATTACATTGTCCATTCCAAGCTTTGTTGCTCAACAACGCTCCATTCATAGCCATGGAGATAAGATGAAGCTGATTCTAAAAGCTGTGATGTGCTGATCTATAGTAGTTTCAACTGCCTTTGACCAAAAATCCAAAGCAAGGCTGTTTTGGGAGATTTTGACAATTCTAGAAATTTCCAAATTTCACATAAATTACCCTCAAGCCCCCCTTAGTATCTCCAAAAACATAAGGGATTTGGAAAAACTATTATAGGATTAGTATATTGGATATATTGGGAGCAAAACCCATGTGCTATAATTTCTTTGTTTGCCTTCCACTACACGAAAATTGAGGCAAAAGTGGGCAGCTTAGAATTTTTTAACAGATTTGGAAAAATTGGGTAATTTCCTTCTAGAGACTCGTATGAGTGAGCTGGGTGGAATCCAACTTATGGAGAGGTATCAAAATATCATTTTTGATAATAAAACCTCCTAGATTTTTCTAAAGCACGTCAAAAGTGACAAAGCCCCAAATTAGGCATTCCCATATTTAATTGACTTGTGAGGTATTTCAGCGATGGAATCCTGTGATAAATCTACTTCAACAAAACTGTCATCAGTAAAACATGACGTAATCATATTTAATCATATAGAAGTGAAGAAAACTGATGATAATCAACCATAGAGAGTATTTGGCGGAAAGCGACAGAATTAGGGTATAGAATGGGCTAGAAACCTAGGGTTTTAGGGTATAAACAATGATGTTTCATGATGATAACATGGGAATATACGAGGCCCAACACTTATACTGTAGTAGGAAAAAATATTTTGACTAAGAAATGTTGTTTAGAGGCACCTTAGTTCTGTTTATCCTTCACTGCTTCTATGTTTTCCTCTCCTAGGTCAGTTTAGAGAATTCTTAGTTGCTCTCTAAACCCACTTACACATGTTTATCTTATGAATGATTCAATACAGTAGATATCAAATATGTTTTATGGTTAGCCCTTCTTGTTTGATGTTACTTTAAACATTGTTCTTAGGATCTTTCTTTGAAGTATCACTGATTAGTCTTAGCCAAAGAGGTTATGTTTCGATCATGCCCTTTGTCCATTCTTGAAAGGTTGCTTTGAAGTTCTTTATGACTGTGATCAATGATGTCTAGGAGTTACCTATTCCTTGATCCATGTTATATTTCTATCTTGAATTTTTTCTAATCTTGAAAGTGAAATCACTAGGAGTTACAAAAGTTTCTTGCCTTCTATATTTCTCTAGATTTTTTATCTTAAATTCTTATTTGCTTGAGTTTAATCAAAGAGTTATTGGTTTACCATGTCTTATGATTATTTCTTTATGTTGAGTAGTGTTAAAGACCCTTCTTCTTTAAAGGTATTTGTTCAAGGATTCTTAACTACCCTTTTACACCTACTATGTTCACAAACTTGATGTTCACCTCCATTCACATAAGCCTTTAGATCTATTTCACTTTGTTAGATTTTCCCTCTGATGCTCCCTGATCCATTGTTGAACTTTCCATAACCTTTTGTAGACTCCATAGCCCAATGACTTGAAAAAATCTCACTCCATATATTCTACTTGATCATCTACCCAACCCAAGTAAACAAACAAACCCTAAACTTAACAACTAGCCTAAAATCAAACCCTAAAAGAAAACAAGTTTCACATCCTTTGCACAAAATAGAGAGAGCCCTCTTTGAGTCCAGGAAGGCTAGGTCCTAGGACTCCAAATACTGGTCTGATGATACCCCTTTTCATTTATTATCAC
The DNA here is from genome assembly GCA_034641835.2 of Pinus albicaulis. NCBI lineage: Eukaryota > Viridiplantae > Streptophyta > Pinopsida > Pinales > Pinaceae > Pinus > Pinus albicaulis. Next base: position 506,178,269 of record CM076582.1, read on the forward strand.
CAATCTAACAAATTACGGGGACCTAATAGTAGGGTTTCCATTTATTTAGCAAAGTAAAAAATAGTTTCGTTGATGCACCCCATAAGGTGTATCTTGTCTATTATTTTCATTACCAATGAACATTTTAATTCTAAATCTTACGTAGTATTACCTAGGTTGCATTGGATTTACTTAAATTATTGTTGTTTAATAGAATTTATTGACTGACATTTCCACCTATAGCCTCTTGAATTAGCATGGTGTCTCCTAATGTTAGGTCCCTATATCACTAGTATAGCCCCTTATTATTGTTAGTGTAAACCCCTTATTGTTATTATTGTACCCTTGTAACCCCCATTTTGTTATTATTGTGCCCTTAAATTATTATTGTTAGGTCGGCTAGGATTACATTGTGGCCCACTAGGATTACATTATGGCCCCATGGACTCCTATATATAGAAAGGAGGTTTTGTAAATTGTATCATCCAAGAATTGTTCATTTATGTAATGTATTGGAGGTTTCCCCCTCGAAGTGGCTCATTTCTAAGGCGTTTTTATCTCTTTTCTTCTCTTTTTGGAGCTGGTTACACAACATTTGGTATCAGAGCTTTGGATTCTAGGGTTTCGCTGCTCCAAACAGGTCATCGTGGCATTTTCGCTATAACTGTTTTTCTACGAAGCTTCAGAAGCTGAAATTTTTAGGGTGCGAAGCTGAAATCTTGAGGAAGGTTGTCTAAAAATTTCAGATCTTGGTTCGCAATATTTGAGGAGATATCATCGTGGAAGTTAGGTATTTGTTCAGGCTCATAAACAGGTCATCGTGGCATTTGCGCTATAAATTTTTTTGTACGAAGGGTCAGAGTCTGAAATTCATATGGTGCGAAGCTGAAATCCTGAGGAAATTCGTCAAAAAATTTCAGAACTTGGTTTGCAATATTTTTGGAGATATGATCTGTGGAAGGTAGTGCTTTTTCAGGCTCCTGAATTTCATCTCAAAGAGGTGATCGTGGGAAAAGTTCAATAACTCTCTCTCTGAAGATTGGATTGGAGTGCCGTCAAAAGTGGTCACAAGTAAACAGCCTATAGTTTCTTCGCTATCAATTTCAGAGACAAAGGACAAAACAGTGACACGTGACAAGTCGTACAAGTTCGCTCTACTGAACCAGTCCAGAATTAGGTCATTGTGGGAGATTGGACACAACTTTGTCTTGGAGCATCAAAATCAGGTCAGACCTGTGGCATTTGAAAGAAGATTCAGAGGGCTACTACAGGGCTGAATTTTAGATATCGAAGATTTTCAAGCACAGAGATAATACAATTTCAATATCGAGCTCCTCAAAGCTAGTAAAAGGTGTGTATTTTTTTTCCGAATTGCATAAGTCTTTTTTGAAGAATCAAGTTGAATTGATTGCAAGGGCCTATTGTAGAATAGATATCAATATTGGAGTCTGAAATGGCCCCTAAAAATAACTCAACACCCATTAAGCCTTTAGAAGGCTCTACTATTACTCATGAAGATGAAGAATGGCAACATGACATGTCAAAATTACAAGAGAAAATGCAACAAATTTCGCTCTCGCAAAGAACAACAAAAAATGAAATGGAAGTTTTGAAGAAAGGCGTGAAAACTAAGATGAATGGTTTGGAAGCTAAGATGGATGGCATGGAATTCGGCATGGAAGCTAAGATGGATGACATGAAGAATGATCTAAAAGCATACATGGAAGGCTTGATGACAAGCTTAAAACCAGAAATGATTCCTAATGGCGGAAATATAGGAGAAGAACCTCCTGATGAGAACAAAATAAATGTTAATCATGATTCCATAAACTCGAATGTTGGCGGAAAGAACCACCATATTCCAAAAATGGATATGAGGAAGTTTGATGGAAAGGATCCTGTAACATGGATACTACAGATGGAGCAATATTTTGATCTCCATAACGTGCAAAACACGCAAAGGTACGCATTGCAACTTTACATTTAGAACAAAATACATTTGTATGGTATCAATGGCTTTGCTCCCGTAAAAAAATTGTCACTTGGTCAATTTTTACGGAGGAAATGATAGCACATTATGAGGATACAAAGAGCAACACCTTCTTTACTCAATTGATAAATCTCAAACAAAAGGGTTTAGTGGGGCAGCACATTGAGGACTTCCAAAAATTGAATATAAGGGTAACTGATCTTACAGAGGAACACAAGATTGATCTCTTCCTAGGCACTTTAAAGGATAACATCCAACATGAAGTTCGCGTTTTGGAACCTGATTCATTGGAGAAGGCATTCAGGTTGGCAAGAAAAGTCGAATGTAAAATTATGGCGACAAGGAAGCCTACCACTCAATTCTATAAAGAAGGAAGTGTTGCTACGCCTAGATTTCCACAACCTACAAGGTTGACACCACAAGGGCTTTGCTACAGTTGTGATAGCAAATACACTAAAGGTCATAAGTGTGCTGAGAATAAATTATTTTACATAGATTGTGAAGAGGAAGAAGAAAATGAACAAGAAGAGGATATACACCAGGAACCAACCCTAGAAGAGGAAGAAATGAATCCGACCATATCGTGTAATGCACTGGCAGAATTACCACTCCTCAAACTCTCAAGATACAAGGACAAATCAAGAAGAAAAAGGTAATAGTGTTGATTGATTCAGGTAGCACCCATAATTTTATTCATTGTAAGGTAGCCAAGGAATTAAATTGTTTCCTAAACCCAACACCAGAATGTCAAGTGATGGTTGCAAATGGAGGAACTATAAATTGCTCTGGAAAATGCCATAATATCAAGCTAACCATGGGGGAATATGTATTGACTATTCCAATGCTTTCCATTCCTATGGGAGGTGCCGATGTTGTACTAGGAGTACAATGGTTACAATCTTTGGGGACGGTAGCTTTTAATTTTCAAGAACTTTTCTTGAAATTTTTTTTAGAAGGAAAGGAAGTTGAATTACGGGGTATTGCAGGGAAGCCAGGAAGGATAATAAGCTCTAATGTCATGACAAAGCTTCTAAAGAAAGAACAGCGAGGCGTAATTGCACAATTATGCTCACTAGAAGTTCCAACATCAAAATCATCTATTTCCGCAGATCTCCAACAAGTCTTGGACAATCATTCCAAGGTGTTTGAAACTCCCAAAGGACTCCCACCTATTCGTGATCATGATCATGCTATTCATTTGATTCCAGGAAGTGTTCCTCCAAACATCAGGCCTTATAGATATCCTTACTTCCAAAAGAGCGAAATTGAACGTATGATTGCAGGAATGTTAGAGGCGGGTATAATTCAACCTAGTCAAAGTTCTTTCTCTCCTCCTGTAGTATTGGTACACAAGAAGGATGGATCATGGCGAATGTGTCCGGATTATAGGGAGCTCAATAAGCTCACCATTAAAGATAAATTTCCCATTCCTGTGATCGATGAATTATTGGATGAATTACATGGAGCAATTTATTTTACCAAGTTGGATCTTCATTCAGGATATCATCAAATTAGAATGAAGACCGAAGATATTCCAAAAACAACATTTCGAACTCATGAGGGTCATTATGAATTTTTGGTCATGCCTTTTGGCCTTACCAATGCACCTTCTACATTTCAAGGGTCGATGAATTCCATTTTCAAACCCTTCCTTAGAAAATTTGTGCTAGTATTTTTTGATGATATACTAATCTACAACAGGTCTTGGAAGGATCATGTTTAACATGTTGACAGGGTGCTCAAACTATTGCAGGAGAAACAATTATATGCAAAAAAGTCCAAATGTTTCTTTGGAGTACAAGAGGTGGAATATCTGGGTCATATTGTATCTCACGAGGGGGTTAAAGTGGACCCTAACAAAATTAAAGCCATTTAGGAATGGAAAGTTCCCACAACCATAAAGCAGTTGCGAGGATTTCTCGGGTTAACAGGGTATTATCGCAAGTTTGTTAAGAATTATGGGAGAATAGCAGCACCTCTAACAACATTATTGAAGAAAGATGCATTTTCATGGACTCCTGAAGCAACTAAGGCCTTTCAACGTCTTAAAGAGGCAATGTGCCTAGCACCGGTCTTAGCTACACCAGACTTCACAAAAACCTTTATTGTGGAATGTGATGCCTCAGGAAATGGAATTGGTGCAATTTTAATGTAGGAAGGAAGACCCATTGCTTTTGAAAGTCGTCCAATCAAAGGAAAGTATTTACAGAAACCTATTTATGAGAAGGAAATGTTAGCAATAATACATGCACTAAAGAAATGGCGAACTTACCTAATGGGAAGACACTTCAAGGTAAAAACTGATCATGATAGTCTTAAACACTTTTTGGAACAAAGACTATCATCAGAAGAGCAGCAAAAATGGGTCACAAAGATGTTGGGTTATGACTTTGAAATAATCTACAAAAAGGAAAGCTTAATGTTGTTGCAGATGCACTCTCAAGAAAGAATGAAGAGGTGGAAGCATTGCTTTGTGCCATTTCTATTATCCAACCAGATTGGATAACTGAAGCAAGAGATGAACGGAAGAAGGACAAAGATGTATGGACACTCATTCAAAATTTGCAGCAAGATCCTAGTACATCTGATACATTTAGTTGGAAAAATGATTCCTTATGGTACAAAGATCGCTTATATCTTTGTAAGAATTCCCAACTAAAACAAAAGATTCTTCTGGAATTGCACACTTCTCCTTTAGGAGGACACTCAGATTTTTAAAATTGGAGTACAAGAGGTGGAATATCTGGGTCATATTGTATCTCACGAGGGTGTTAAAGTGGACCCTAACAAAATTAAAGCCATTAAGGAATGGAAAGTTCCCACAACCATAAAGCAGTTGCGAGGATTTCTCGGGTTAACAGGTATTATCGCAAGTTTGTTAAGAATTATGGGAGAATAGCAGCACCTCTAACAACATTATTGAAGAAAGATGCATTTTCATGGACTCCTGAAGCAACTAAGGCCTTTGAACGCCTTAAAGAGGCAATGTGCCTAGCACCGGTCTTAGCTACACCAGACTTCACAAAAACCTTTATTGTGGAATGTGATGCCTCAGGAAATGGAATTGGTGCAGTTTTAATGCAGGAAGGAAGACCCACTGCTTTTGAAAGTCGTCCAATCAAAGGAAAGTATTTACAGAAACCTATTTATGAGAAGGAAATGTTAGCAATACTGCATGCACTAAAGAAATGGCGAACTTACCTAATGGGAAGACACTTCAAGGTAAAAACTGATCATGATAGTCTTAAACACTTTTTGGAACAAAGACTATCTTTAGAAGAGCAGCAAAATGGGTCACAAAGATGTTGGGTTATGAATTTGAAATAATATACAAAAAAGGGAAGCTCAATGTTGTTGCAGATGCACTCTCAAGAAATAATGAAGAGGTGGAAGCATTGCTTTGTGCCATTTCTATTATCCAACCAGATTGGATAACTGAAGCAAGAGATGAATGGAAGAAGGACAAAGATGTATGGACACTCATTCAAAAGTTGCAGCAAGATCCTAGTACATCCGATACATTTAGTTGGAAAAATGATTCCTTATGGTACAAAGATCGCTTATATCTTTGTAAGAATTCCCAACTAAAACAAAAGATTCTTCTGGAATTGCACACTTCTCCTTTAGGAGGACACTCAGATTTTTAAAAACTTACCACAGGGTGAAGAAAGAATTTTTTTGGGATGGCCTTAAATCTGATATTCGAAAGTTTGTGGCGGAATGTTTGGTCTGCCAGCAGAATAAAGTGGAAACAATTAAGACCCCAGGACTTCTACAACCTTTATCCATTCCAAGTCAACGTTGGGAGGAGATTTCAATGGATTTTATCACAGGTTTACCTAAGTCCGAAGGAAAGAGTGTCAACATGGTGGTAGTTGATAGACTTACCAAGTATGCACACTTTTGTGCATTATCTCATCCATTTAAAGCAAGTACAGTTGCTACTACATTTATGGATAGAATTCAAAAGCTACATGGAAGCTCAAGGGTTATTGTGAGCGACAGAGATCCCATTTTTACTGGAAATTTTTGGACGGAGTTATTTTCTTGTTTGGGTACTCAATTAGCTCATAGCTCATCTTATCATCCTCAATCTGATGGTCAAACTGAGATATTAAATAAATGTTTGGAAGGATATCTTCGTTGTTTTGTATCTGATAAACAAACACAATGGGTCAAGTGTTTACCTCTCGCTGAATGGTGGTATAACACTTCCTTCCATACTGCAGCAAAAATGACCCCATTTATGGCACTTTATGGATATCATCCACCATCCATCACATCATCTTTAAGGGAAAATTCGAAGGTTAAAGTAGTGGAAGATCACATCGAGCATCAGCAAGAAGTTCTCCAACTCTTAAAGGATAACCTGAATTTGGCACAAAATCGAATGAAACAACAGGCAGATCAACATCGCAGCCAGAGAAGTTTTGATGTAGGAGATTGGGTATTTTTACGGCTACAACCATATAAACAAATTTCCCTCAAGCAAGCTAAGAAGGATAATAAATTATCGCCAAAGTACTATGGTCCTTACAAGGTGTTGCAAAATATTGGTACTATGGCATACAAATTGGAGTTTCCCGCTTCTTCGCGAGTACATCCAGTTTTCCATGTTTCATGCTTAAAGAAGGTTATAGGTGAAAATCTTCCAGTTCAAACAATATTGCCAGAACTTGATGAGGAAGGAAAAATCATATTGGAACCGGAAGCGGTCACGGAAACAAGAACTCGACAACTACGTAATCGATCAATTTCAGAGTATCTCATCAAGTGGAAGAACTTACCCACTGAAGATTCTACATGGGAGGATGATAATTTTATACAGAAGCACCCAGAGCTACTCAAGCGTTGAGGACAACACTTTTTTGAAGGAGAGGGCATGTTAGGTCCCTATATTACTAGTATAGTCCCTTATTGTTGTTAGTGTAACCCCCTTATTGTTATTATTGTACCCTTGTAACCCCATTTGGTTATTATTATGCCCTTAAATTATTATTGTTAGGTCGGCTAGGATTACATTGTGGCCCACTAGGATTACATTATGGCCCCATGGACTCCTATATATAGAAAGGAGGTTTTGTGAATTGTATCATCGAAGAATTGTGCATTTATGTAATGTATTGGAGGTTGCCCCCTCGAAGTGGCTTATTTCTAAGGCGTTTATATCTCTTTTCTTCTACTTTTGAAGCTGGTTACACAACAGGAAGAGGTGCTCCCCCTCCTCTAGACCCTTAGGTTCCACATTTTGGAGCTTGGTGGTGGCTACCATCACATTGGGTTCAATGTCAATGATCTACTTTCCTTTGTTGGTTCCCTTATCTGGTTCCAACTTAGAATCAAATCATGCATCCATCTCTGTGTCTTTCATCTCGACCACTAGTGCCTACTTCACACGACATTCTTTCGTGTTGTGAGTGGGAGTTTTATGGAACTCACACCACTTTCTGGTATCTTTCTTATCCTTTCTATTTTATTGGCTTGTGGCTTCAAGGAGTTTTCCTGGGGGGTCGTGACCTGACTCTACCCTTTTATCTGTGGCTTGGGGGTGCCTTTGCTCTGCTTTGAGTTCGCAGATCCAAAGTCTCGCTTCTTCTACATGAATTTATGCTCAATCTTGGCAGCATATCAGTATGATGCACCAAGTAAGGAGATTTCTTGGAACTCCATTTACTCCTGAATGTATTTGTGTGAACAACTGTGGTACTTAAGCACCAGATGTTTCTCAAAATATTTGATACCTAACTTTGTGCGCAGGATATGGAAAAAATTTGTTCTATCATATACATATTGATCTTGTCGCTGTCGTAATCTAGTACATTGTATGTACTTGTCCTCATAGCTCCGAATAGGGTAATACTATTCCTTTATGGAATCTCATAAATAATTCCAAGTGGGATTGGCTAAAAACATTGAGGGTTCTCTCTCGTCGCTCTATTCACAGTAGATTTCCCACTAGTACTAGTGAAAATTTAATATTTTCCCTATTCTAAAAATCAGGAACTGAAAAATATCCTTCTAATAGATTTAACCATCTATCTATGACATCTGCATATATCTGACCTTTAAATATGGGAATGTAAAAGTTTACTTGTACCTTGAAGGGAGTGGCACCTCGAGAGTGGCTGCCGGAAGAAGATGCATCACTTGTCGGCATCCGTCGAAGGATACGGGAAAATTTGTTGATCATCGTGTTACTTTGTCGCTTGAGGGCTTCTTCAAGAAATATTTTGCAAGGATATCCTGCTGCCTCATCTTTATTTTCTTTTTCCATGCGAGGCCAGTCTTGTAAAATTTCAACCATTTCAAGCCCTAAATAATTATACCCCGGCCACGTTGGGGACATGCAAAGAAAACCAGATAAACGACAGACCACTATGATACCATTGATCCAAACTTATGCAAGAATGTATCTATAGAGGTGCAAAAAAAAAAATATTCATTTCATTAATATAAAATAACTAAAAGATGCTTACATACAAATTGGAAATAAACTATATCGAGCCATGGTAGCTTATCTCTGAGCAGAGATTTGGAAACTACATTCCTCTCAAATGTGTTGCAATGAGGCTCAAAGTCCTATTTATTATTGAGAAACAATTAAAAACCCTAAACATCCAAAAACCTAACCTTATGAGATGAAGAACCAAAACTTTGGGCCTCGTTGGGGTAAATTGGTACAAAATATTCTGAGGGTCGTAACTTTGGCACACGTTCTCTATTTGACACAGATGATACCTCATTAGAAATATCTATTTGAGGACTGATATTGCATCTAAATTCACATGCAAGTAGATATTTCTCCTTGATCTCATGTCCAAATCATATTACCAGACAACAAAAAGAGAGACCAATAGATATATGATAGTGTCCCAACCTAAATGATCAAACATGCATCAAGCATTTGGTTCTATATACTACAAGAAAATATGTGTGCACCTGGCCTCCTTGTAGATTGGGGAAGGATTTTGAGTCTGATGCAGATTCCTGTGCTCCACTCAAGCAATCTACCTTGTCCACACCTGATCTTAATCCCTACACACAACGATAACAAACAGAGACAACAAGTGACCTTCATCGGAAGGTCATTAGATAAAAATATCATAGAAACAAATATAAAGAATCCTTAATATAGATAGATACAGGGAAGGAACATGTATTTATATTAATCATCGAAAAATCATATTACAACCATATACCTTCACCTCAAAGCCTCCTCTCCACAATCTGAAAAAGTCTCCCCACTATAACAAGGGAATGAGAATGAAGAGAAATAATAAAACAATAAGATCCTCACACACTATCTCTCTAGCAGAAAAATATAAGCGTAGAATCAAGAAATATATCTCACAAAAAACTCGTCTCTCCAAAACTAGCAGAAGAGAGGTCCCAAGAGGATGAATGTAGACACTTAGGATGTTGAGAAGTTATGGAAACTTATAAATGATATGTCTTGGCCAAGTCGAAGAAGTGATGAGTCAAAATGATCTACTAGGGACCAAGAAACTCTAGAATACATCCCCATTCATAGACATAGAAAAGAGTGAATAAGGCCATAGTTGCATGCAAAAGGAAGGGATAGAAGAAACTGGGAGGTTCTAGTTGCTCTCAAAGGCCTCCATCCATGCGACTAGGAAGTATGACTAGAAAAAAGAGGGTATAAGGCCTGGAAAAATTCAAACAACCGTGAGGACTAATGAACACTAACCCTAGGGGGTAAAATAGGCTAATAACAGCTATAATTTTTGAAAAAAAAATCTCATTTTCCTGTTTTCCAAAAAAACATCATTTGCAGCCTCAAAACGACTCCAGAAGTTCATGACCCAAAAAATATCAAAAATAGTAAATTGTGCTACAATTACAGAAATTGAAAGAAATAATGGTACAATGGTGGGGTTCTAGGTGGAATATGAGGATGGCCACCAATATCCACCTGGATCAGTCCTCCCCCATTAGGAATAAATGGTCCCCATTGCGTTTAGTGCCTCCATGAGATAGGGTGCAAGCTAAGAAATGGTGGAATGATGAACTTGAAAGCATTGTTTTTGAAAACATTAGTGATGGTGTAAGTCCCATAACAGAGTGAGCGAAGCTTGTGATGGGCACCAATGAGGCACTCCTTCTACATAAGTAAATAAACGTTTTCGCCCACCTGGAACTTGTGTGAAACTCGATATTGATCATGAAACTATTTATTCTTAGCATTTGATTTGTCCAATATGTCATGGACCTTCTAGTGGATGTTCTAAATGTATTCAATGAAGTTGGTAGCCATATAAGATTTGGATTGGACATGAGCCAAATCTTCCTGAGAAGCTGCAAGTGGTATGACAACATCAATGGGACATAGCGAATGGAATCTCGATCCCACCTGAAAGGGGTTGTGGTTAGTTGAGATGCGAAGAGCTCTTTTGTAGCTATTTTGTGCATAGGGAAGGGTTTGATCCCATGTGTGTGGATAATTCTAGTTTTACATGTATAATATGTGCATGATCATCCTGTTGACGACCTCCGTATGGCCATCAATTTGGGGGTGGAAGGTCGTGGACTCAATGAGGTTGGTATCCAATAAAGACTAGAGGCTTGACTAGAATGTACTTAGAAACCTGCTATCCCAATATGCGAAAATGGACTATGGGATCCCAAAGTGTACCCATACTCATTCAAAGATGAGTTTGGAAGTGGATTTTGCTATGATACTCTTCTTACAGGCTGCAAGAATGGTCATCTTAGAGAATTTGTCGACGACGATGAAAACATTGTCATTGCCATGCTTGGTAAAAGGAAGACCTGACATGTAATCCATGGAGATAGATGCCCACTACCATCTAGGAGTAGGAATAGGAGTATACATACCTTTCTTCTTTATTGTAGGTTTGATATTTGTTCCAGGATGTGCAAGATCTGGTGTATTTCCCAACATTCTATTGAAATTTCGACCAACAAAAAAACTTTTGCAACACTGCCACTGTCTTTTCTACTCCAAAATGTCTAGTGACCTAACTATAATGTGCCTCCCAAATCATCTTAGCACACTCTCTTGAAGGAACACAAGGGTGTCCTAGGTGGCATAACAATGCATTCTAGAGGTGAAAGTATATAACTTTCTTACCTTCCAGGAGCATCTGGTATGTGGTGCCAAATTCTGGACCACTCTTGTAAATATGCGTCCATCCGGAAGTCTCATTCCCACAAGAGTTGAGGACAGTGGTCAACTCCATAAATGACGATTGGATGAGGAATTTTGAAACAATATTGGTGTTTCCCTTCTCGTAATTAATATTCAAATGTAACTGTGTTAGATATGTGGACCATTTATGATGGCGATAGTTCTGAAAATTTCCTTGTGTCTGTATGAACTGTAGTGGTCAGTGGTCTGTGTGGATGACCGTTTCCTTTCCCATAATGAAATGCTTCAATTATCGGCAGACCTGCACAATGGAACACATATCTTTGTCAATGGTGTAATACTTTCAAATTGTATCTGAAAGTGTCTCATTGTGATATTCCACTGGATGCACCTACTAGGTAAGAACTACAACAACAACATAGTTGAAGGCATCTGTCTCAAATTCAAAAGATTGCTACAGATCTGGTAATGTGAGCACTAGTGCAGATTAGAGGCGATGATTCAACTTAGTAAATTCTTTATGTTGGGATTTAGACTAAAATAAATTTTCTTTCGCTCCACCCTCGGTGACTTGACTCAAAGGCCAAGTGATATGAGAAATCCCAACATGAACTTGTGATAGAAATTGGCATTGCCAAAAAACCTGCGGAGATCTATTAGAGTGGTTGGGGCTGACCAATCCCAAATAAATTGTATCTTTTTTGGGTTAACATGCACACTATGCTCATGAATGTTGTACCTCAGATATTGAACCTGGGTCATAACAAAAATTCATTTCTCCAAATTGGCACACAATTTGTGTTGCTGCATGGTTTGGAGGACTTGTCGAATATGGTGTATGTGCTCTTCCCAACTCTGGTTGAAGATCAGTATGTCATCTAGATATACTACCAAAAACTAGTTGGTGAAGGGTCATAAGATGTCATCCATCAACAGCATGAAGGTTACGAGGGCAGAGGAAGAGGCTGAGGATGTGGATCAACTGGTCGAGGAAGAGGACAATTTATTTGCTATAACTGCGGAGATGCTGGTCACTATGCACACGACTGTCCTAATCCTGCATGAAAGTCATGCAAGTATTGTAGACTAATTGATCATGTGATAGAAGATTGTCCCATCATGATTGCTAAAATTCAGGAGAAGAAGACGAATAATCCAACAAAAAATATTCATATGGTTAGAGAAAAAAACCGTGAAGAAGCTCCTAGTGTGAATGTGGTTACTAGGAGTGGTGTAGCAACTAATGAAGATAAAGGAAATAAACCATCCACTGATGTATGGATCCGTAAGGCACCTGAAGAAAAGAAGGATTTGATCTACAACACGCAAAGGAGACCTTTGTTGAAGCGTGAAAATACTTTGTAGAAGGTAGTGCATCAACATTAGGTAGACCAATGAAGGGAACAGGAGGAGATGAAGAGATCAAACCATTTCTACAAGCATGCATAAAGTTACTGCACAACAAAAAGGCAATAGAAAATCTTCAGGCTCTGATAGATAATCGTGTAGAGAAGGAAAAACAAATGGTAGAGAAGAGATATGTCAATAAAATATACAAGAGTAAGAAGAGAACGGGTAGAGAGATGCGTATGACTGCGCAGATTGGTGCTTATGATATAGACCAGGTTATTCTAGATCTAGGATCGGATGCAAACATTCTACCTATGAAAAATTGGCAGTGCATGGGAGAACCCAAGCTGGAATGGTCTACCATTCAACTATGAATGGCTAATCAAGAGAAGATCATTCCATTAGGGTGGCTACCAAAATTTGTAGCCAATATCGAGGGTGTTAATGTGATGGAAGACTTTGAAGTCATACAAATAGTAGATGATACTGATTCTTATCCTGTGCTGCTAGGGTTGGATTGGGCTATTGACATGGATGGTGTCATAAACATGAAGAAAATAAGAATGGTATTTGAAAGCAACAGATTCAGGGTCATCATTCCTCTAGACCCTGTAGAAGGACAAAGACACACGGAGCCTATGCGTGCTAATGATGATATTGTTAAAATATATAAGTGGACTTTGTGCGAGGAATATTGGATTAACCCAACAACAGATGGAAATATTAACTGGGAGAAGGATAACTCTTGCTTTTTAGATCCTGATGAGGAATTAGAAAACTAACAGAATCGGTTGCATGAGGTATCTGCATTACGTTGTAATTGTGTGACCAAATTTCTATGATGTATAACATCTAAGGTATGTGAATTACCACACTATGATAGGTTAACTGATATAAACATGTTTATAGGGGAGCTTGAAAAGACTGTTCGTTAAGGACATAGATTCCATGATTTGGATCCTGGATTGTGCGCTACTCCAACAAGATGGTAGGAAACTCATAAAGAAAACATCGGAAATTGGGAAGAATGTGCATGCATGATGAGGTTATGGTCTAAATGTATAGTCATCAGAATATAAGACGTCTACTCTGGAAAAGATGATCTATGCAAAAATTTGGCTAGATGGAATCAGGTATGGGGCATAAAACCAAGACCTGAATGGGTCCACATGTTTATTCACACATTGGGGAAGGTACCTTCTGAATGGTATCTGGAGATAGAGGTACACCGAGGCACTAGTGAATGGTCTATGCTAACATAGAGTTTTATCCTTACATTCAGCTTTGAGAGTGGAATCGATAATATTGGCCAAGATTTGCATTATATTCAAGAAGTCATATTTTATACAACAAAGCCTGCAATCGAGTGCGCTCCACCAGCATGGGATGTACAGATGAAAGGTATTGTGAATTGCAGAAATATAACAATTGTGAAACCTAGGGGACAGTGCATAGTCACTGGAACCTCGATTTATCCCCCTGAAAATGCAAGAAAGGTGCGCTCAATGATTGGCCTCCCTAGGTACTATAGGAAGCACATTTAGAGCTATGAGTTGATAACTGATCCCATGACTAAATTACTCAGAAAGGGTGTGAAATTATATTGGGATGAAGAATGTTAGAAGAGTTTGTAGTTATTAAGGGTAGCCAAAGACACTACCCGTTATGCTTTGAATTACCTGATCAATAAACCTGTGTTGGGGGGGATGATCTGCATATTGTTTACGTTAACTCAGGAGTGCATGCACAACAAGGTGTGATGCGCACGTGGTAGCTACGTGAGGGGGTTGATTGGGTCGCAAAGGTGTCAAAAACTAGCCTTTGGAATAGTAAATATGGAAAAGACAACTTTATTACCGTTTATGGGAGCCTATAGGTTGCATTTAATGAAGGGAGCTTTCCATATTTGAGACTGTTTTGTCATTTATGGAGACATATTAATGCATAAGGAACCGCTGAAGATGCACCACAAGTATAAATATGACCTATGAGGTTGCAATAGTTACCTTTTATTTATGAGTGAATTATTTGCTTTGAGCTCTTTGATTTCTGCTGCATATTTTGTGTTTTTGTCTAGTTTGGATCTAGGATTCGAGGAAGCATTGCACTGTGTAGGGTTGGGTTACGTAATTCCATGCAGTATGAAAGCCACATGACCTGAAGATGACCCTATTTTTCCCGAGGTTCCTATTTTTGAAACACCTAAGCCCTCGAATTCTAAGAAGGGGCAGTCATTTGGTACAAGAAAATCCCTGAGGGAAAATACTTCGAAGCCGAAATCCACTATGAATGAGCATCTAAAAAGGCCCATGGTAGAGCTCCCATAAATTATTATGGAGGAAGAAGGGGATGTGGTCAAAGTGGCCCCATTCTCATGGCTATCGACCTATGTCGTGCCATGCAAACCGACGGTCGGAATTCCCAAAGATCTTGACAAAGTGCGCATGAGCATCCAAATGTCGTTGATCCCAGAAAATGTCCCGATGGAAGGGGACATGTTTGAAAAAGTTCCACAGATCAAAATGGGGGATTGGGACATTGTGGGTATCGAAAAATATCCTGAACTAATGCCAGTGCTTTACCTTGACCAAGTCCAGTATGAAGGGGGAATTGTGCGTCTAGAGCCAAAGAGATGGATGTTGGGTCTACATAAGGCAGGCCTGTTGAATTTATTACAGATCCCTCACTTTTGGCGCAACCCAATCAAATAAATCTGTGTCCAGATATTATTCATGCTAGTGCCTGATGATGCACTATGGTTGGGAGAGCGCATTCCAATCGATGCTGTATTGATCCATAGGATCAATGGTTTACCTGCTAAAGGCGCAGATCCAAATGCATATTTTGGAGGAAAAGCACAAGATAAATCTGTCACTGACTAGATCAAAAATAAGTATCAAGTCTTGTGGAAAAGTAGAGGATTTGTGGTAAGCAAGATAAATGACACAGATTTTCAATTTAACACGCTCATCTTGGCCTACAAAGTGATGCGCAAATGTAGACCAAAGGAGGTGCCCACGCATGCAATTTCTCTCGCAGGACAGTGTGAGAAAGGGGACATTTACAATTGGTCTCATTATTTGTGCAAGGAGTTTCTAGAAAATGTGTGCAAAGCCTAGGAAGAAGGCAAGCAATTTCACTATGCTTGGTTGCTACTGTTGATTGCCTTGATTGGGTGGAAGACCCCTGAGGAAACATAGTTTCCTGAGATCGAGCCACCAATGTGTGAGGCCACACGGTACATGACACTTTGGAATTCCTCAGACGCTGCACACGTTAAGGAGAATAATATTTTATGGGTCCTTTTTGATACCTTGCTATATCAGGCTGTGCAGTCTAAGCCAAGGCTATCTCTGAAGATATACGAAAAATATAAGATGATAGCTAACTTCAAGGTCACGTTCCACAATATGCACATCTGCGCAAAAGGCGTCGTGGAGGGAGTTTGGTACAAGTTACCATACTTAGTTATGGAATATGACCTAATCTGAATCATCGCAGAATGGCCTCCAGCATGGTTGGATTCTGGTGGGTCCCCTTCTATCTCCAAAACGTCGATGAAGTCGTGCACTGGCACTCAACTAGAGAAAACAATAGAGAAGTTGACTAAAAATCCTATAGAGAAAGAAACCAAACCAACCACCACTGGCGAGACTATCAACCTGGAGAAATATGTTGTGCTTGAGAAAAATGGTACTGCACCAAAATATACAGTGGAGGAGGTAGAAGCCCAGACTTATAAAGGTACAAAGCGCGGTTCTCAGGCTGTTGGTGGATCAAGGAAGAAGAGAAAGGGATTTAAAGAGACTAGAAAGGAGGTATTGAAGCCGACTGAGGACGATTTGAATGAGATTGCTAACACAATCACGTATGCGACTGAGGATCGCTGGTAAGACATGGAAGTGTAGTATAAGACTGCGTTGGAAGTTGTGCAGTTTGGGATATAGGAACTTAAAATGCAAGCGAGCCTGATTCAAGTGAGCGTTGCTCAGGCGAGCTAGACCCAGATGAGTGCATAAGTCACCAACGCCCATCCCTTGAATATAGCATTACCAGCCACCAGGGATGTCCGTCTTATGAAAATCCCCGCAACATCCATCCATGTGGACGCCAGTCGGCACGCTCAATTCCACGATACATGTCATATCAATATTAACTTGTCTGTTTTACTTGAAGGAAAGTTGCACTTGGTGCACACCATGATTGCTGACAAACTTCAGTTCTGGGAGGTTGTTGCTCATACATCTACTGTCGAATCCAAGAAGCAAGTCAAAGATGAAAAACAGAAACAACAAGACGTAGAAGTAGCATGCTGTGTAGCCGAAGCCCACTGCGCTGCGCTCGAAGCAAAAATAACAACTGTCTCAGAGGAAAATTTGGAAGGACTGGATGTTGCCTTGAAAGTATCGCACAGTGAAGTGCAGACTGTCTGTGGAGAGTTTGAACATCAAATCGCGGATCTGCAAATGAAGGTGCACTCTTAGACTCCACTTGAGGTCCGTGCAAAAAGTGCAACCGAAGTAAAGCAAGCTATAAATAGTATTGTTGCTGCAATCTTAGAATGTGATAGTCTTTTAGACGAGGCTATGGGCGTATTGATTTGAAATTGATTGTTAATTAATGTTGTGCTAATATCAGTTTTAGAATTAACATGAAAGTGATTTGGTTTTCTTATCATACAAGGGTTTATACATGTGTTTATGATTGACAATTCATTAAAATTGGTGATATTAAGTGTATTTCATGAACTTAAAAGCATAGAAACTCAAAGATGAACAGAAGCATAATAAAACACAACAAGCACAAATAACAGAGACGAATACACAATTTTTTGATGAAGGAGTTCACCCCTCCTGGGCTACATCTCCTTGGTCTAGCTTCATAGTGTGGGCCTTTGTATTAGCTTCAATTGTGAAAAAGTGTTGTTTATAGTCTCTTGTTGCCTCTGAAACCTACTCCAATGGATTCAAAACATCAAAATATACCAATAATGACTCTTTCTGAGCCAAAATTGGTCGAAAATTTCCTCAATTATGGCAAAACCAAATTTTCCTATTTTTTCTCTACTAATTCTAGAAGTCCGCCACTTAACTCCACTAAATGTAGAGATTTTGCCAAATCTGGCGAGTCTTCCAAAAACACTGCTAAGTTAAGCCACACTTAAATAGATATAAGCATGATTTTAAAGTGTAGTTAATGTGTCATTAGCGCAAAGAACATTTTTAGCACTAATCACGGGTTATGGTGCTAACCCGGATTAGTGGCATGATTAACGTCAATAAGCATGGCCTAAACTTCGTTTTAAAACTTTAACTCTCACTGGATTTTCTATCTTAGCCATTCGTCACAGCATGCAGACATGTGGGAGGGGACTGTCCCCCTCCAGACCCCCAAATCTAGCACTGGTAAACTTCAAATATAATCGGTGTCATTAATGGTTAAGGAACACTGCAGAAGGTGAGGTGGTAAGGTGTTGGACTATGGTGCAAGTGGTCGTGGGTTTGACCCGGACCCCGACCATATAATTTTTTTGAGTGCGCCAAAGGTTTGAACCATATTCTTCACTTTGGTTATAAATTTGTTTTGCGATATATATATATATATATATCTGTGTGTGTGTGTGTGTGTGTGTGTGTGTATTACACCCAAACTTCGACTATGGTTTCAACTTTGGAAATAAACATATATGCCCAAATTCGAACTTGTCATATAATATATCATGCCAACCAACCTTTCCATGTGGGGGGGCATGTGGCAGCCTCTAGCTGTGCCACGCGACCCTTCCCCATTGGTAAAAAATTCACCATTAAAAACATAATAATCCACCATATTAGAAATTTCCAACTTAGGAATAGGAGGAAAAATTCAACTTCCCCAAGCAACATTCATGAAGCTGACTCAAACACTTGTCATAGTGTCACTGGCTAAAAACTGGAGAATATTCCCTAAATATTCCTGAGGTGCTGACTGGACTGCCAAGTCACCAGTTTGTCACTATTCTGCACAATTTTTACCTGTTTTGGAGAATGAACAACATACCATATCTCACTGATACTAACTCAGATTTTGATAAAACGAGTTGCATTAGAATCCTGGTGACGAGCTCTATTTGGTCCCTCTAGTTTGAAGCATTTCTGAGCACTTTAATTTTTTATCTAAATGCTAAGGTTTTGATCATTCCTCCCCACTAGAAGCCTTTTGGACCCCAAAAGATACTATCAATTATTCAACAGGGTAGGGTGCAACTCTCTCACCCTTTCACAATAGATCCATTTGGCCTTTGAAGTATTTTTTCCCTTGAGTCCCACTCTAAGGTGTTCGACATTACCTCTTCTTGAAGTTTTGATTCTTCTGTCAAGTATGAGATATTTCTGAAGTTAGTCAAGATATTATGGTGAGAAATCATCTATTGATGGCAGTTGAACATGTTGTCCTTGATCAGAAATCAAAGGAGGCTCAAACAATCTCAAATTCTCAACATTAACAATAGAATATATTTGCATATAAGGAGGAAAATCTAGCTTAAATGCATTAGTACCAATATTTTCCAGAATTTTAAATGGACTATAACGGATTGGCTCAAGCTTTTTACCTTCCCCAAGAAATATTTCGTTGATGATATACAACCAAAATTCATCTCCAACCTGGAATTTGTGATCAACACAGTGTTTATCATGCCTTTCGTTGTAGCTACTTTGACTCTTTTCAAGTTGCTCTTGCACTATGTGATGAATCAACCGGATTTTCTCAATGAAATTCGTTGCCTTATCTATGTCAATATGCCCATCTATAGCGACATTCTTCTCAAATATGAATTCCAAAGGAAATCTTGGAAAGTACCCAAAACATGACTCAAATGGTGATGTGTTTTTGGAAGAATGCTTTGCCCTGTTGTATGCATGTTGAATGTAATGAAACTGTTCATCCTGCAACTTGGGATTCTTGCTGCAATAACCTATAAGAAGATGAATAAATTTCATGTTTACCACCTTGGTTTGACCATCCGTTTGTGGATGAAATGTTGTACTCTTCTTCAACTTTGTGTCCATCATGTCCCATAATTTTGACCGAAAATTCCCAGCAAACTGAGTGTTATCACAAAATTTCACTTGATTGCCTACTAATCAGAAAACTCTATGTAACTGTTTCAAACCATCTTGTGACTAAATCTTAGCCTCTTCAGTATGAGAGAGCTCTCTCAAAGGGGTTTATGATATTAGATAATGATGAAACTAGATCGCTAACTCTATTTGAAAAATAACTTGATTGTGATGTATGTAGGTTGAAAAGAGTGCAAGTCTGCAACCATTGGGCTTATGGAGTCAACAAATCAGTAGGTTTTGTGGTAAGTTCTCTTGAAATGGAAGTTGAGGCAGGTAAGGGTTTTTAATAAAGGTAATTCACACATAGAACATAGAGCAACACAACCATTTCATCGATAAAGGAAGTCAGATCATACATATGAATTATGAGTAATAAAGATGAAATCCACTGCAAGTAGTACACATAAAAATATAGATCAGAAAAGCATTGAAAACTCCATGAGAATCTCAGGCCTGTCAAGAAAAAGTCCTCGGTATTATTGATATCAGTCAAATTACATAAAGTTGCAGTAGTGCAAAAAATCTCCAACCCTTTACAATTTCGATAATCTGCCCTTTAATAGACCTTTTTACATCAAAGATGATTTGCCTCTTGGCTATATTCATCGAACTCTTCCTATGAAACCTTGCATAATAGGAAAACATGTGCTTTAATGAGAAACTAACAACTACACTCTAAAACAATCCTTTTCCTAATAGGACTCAAACTCCTATTTATTACATCAAACTACCTTATCTCTTAAAATAGTTACATATTTGACAACTAATGCTTCACATGTTCGAATGGGCTATGTCATATTTCATCACTACTTGAAATCTTAAATATCCTCCTCAACATATGGAAAAAAACCCTATTTTTCAGGAAAACATGACCCTATCTTCAACGAATGCTTCAGCCAATGAGTTGTCTCCATTTCATGGTATTCAAGTCATGGATGATTGTTTTCAAGGTCCCTTGACCTGTTTGATGTGTCCACCTACCCAAAAATGCTCTTAAACTTCTCAGAAACATTCAAAGACAGCTCACTACGAAAACAGGGCAGTTTCGTAGCGTCCAAAAAATGACTTCTTCACTCAAAATTTCTGCTTCTTTGCTCTTTCATGGTGTCCATCATGACATGAAACTTCATCATCACTATTATCCCCTCTTAAAAACTAAAAAAATTGGTTTTAAAGGCAAAATGATAGTTACATAAAATTTCGTAGTGTTTCCCTGAATTCAAGCCTAGAAAACGCTACGAAACTGTGGAAAACTGTGAAATTTCCATATTTCAAGATTGTCTCCAAAAGTAACCTCCAACTATAAAAACTTGATCTTCAGCATCCCATGAACCCCTCTGCATGTTATGGACCTCAACAAACTAATGAGGATATAATATTCCCAATTAGTCCCAAGCTAATTGGAATATTCATTTTTGTTTTATTTCTTTGTTTAAAGAATAAAAGTGTACAGGAGGTCCATAATACTCCTAAACAATGAATAAATCAATTCCAAATGTAAAAAGACCGAATCTCGGCTGCTAAATCAAGCACCCTTAGGTGTGAAAATGGGCTGGACATTTTCACTGGGTCAACCTTGACCAAATCTACAACGTTGTCATGGAGGAGTAGCCATCAATGAGGCACAACGCAATTTTAGATGGAGATGTCTTGTGTGAAAGAAGTGATTTCATTGAAGGTGGTTTAGGGTTTACAAACTCTTAACTTATAAAAGGAAGAGGATGGAAGCATGAGAATGTTTTTGATGATATGATATTTTTATGAGTATATGGTCTGTTTAGACATATCTCATTCTCTTGTTGTTTAGCTGAGAATAATGTGATTTAGCATTGGGTGTTCTTGATGAGGAATCCCACCTCTTTCCTTGAGATGCCTCTTGGAAGAGTTTGTGTTGCATAGTCCACTATTTGGATGAAGGCCAAGCTTCTTCTTTCAACTGCAACATAGATCCTATTGAGGGTTTGGTTGTCTTTGCAAGCTGCAGCAAGTGGAGGCTAGATCTATTCAGATCTAGGTCATTTCAGTGCTCCTTTTTAGTGGAGGAGGCTTCTATTCCATTGGGAGGAGAGTATTGGACATCCTAAGCTACATTTTCAGATCTTGGCATGTGGCCAAACATGTTCTAAACCCTACAGTGTAGTTTTTCTTCCAGATTTTCGTTATTCCTGTAGGTGTTGTTGCAGGGTCTTTTGGCACATCTTTTAGAGGAGTGGTTTTCAAGTGTTGGGGATCTGCCCTTCACTTTGGAGATCCAATGGAGAGGATCATATTCTTGTTCATTTTAGATCAGATCTGAATATTATTGAATATTTGAATATTTATGCATCTCTGCAGATTTAGATCTCTGATGTACTTCTTCTATATGGTGTAATGATGAAAACCCCAAGGGGATTTTGAAGAAGAGCCTATATAGTGTATGAATATGTTATAGATCTAACTTTTCATGCACTTATTTGCTTTAGATCTGAAGTGTAATCAATAGCTCTTGCAGCCCAATAAAATAACATTGTAAAGCAATTTCCAGTCTTAATACATGGTTGCAACACCTCTTTTTGAGGATTTTCTTCTATTGGAGACTTGTATTTCCTGTTATGCATCTGATGGGCCATCTTGTACATCTATTTTTATGCTGTAAATAAATTTGAAAGGTCTCCATATTGGCCTCCTTCTTTGTCTTATATGATCTATGTTATTTTCCTGCAAATCTACTTTCTATTGTTGCATTCCCCATTTGGGAATACTACAGTGGTATCAGAGCATCATCTTGGCACAGCTTGTGCTTCCTAAGAAGCCAATATTTTTTATGAAGAAGGAGGGCCTCATAATAACAAAGAGAAGAGGTATCTTAAGAGAAGACACAAGAATATTGATTACAAAAATGACAATGAAGACAAGGGTAAAACCCCATTATCTGGAGGACTGAAAGGAAAGGATTTCTCAAGAATTCTTCTCCGAACTATGATGGTGCTTAAAAGAGAAGCCAAGGGAATGAGGAGGGAAAGATATGAAGATCCATCAAGAATATTTTCACATGAAGAAAGCCCCAGTTCTTCATATTATGTGTGTGAGCATTCAGCCACACAATCAGATCTACAATGTTATACCGCGCCTACATTCTTGGCAAGAGAAGAAACATAAGGGGAAACACCAAAGGAGGAGACTCTTGGTGACTATCTCCAAGAATATGAATCTCATTCTAGAAGACTCAAGGAGCATCTAAGCTTTCAAGGGTTTTGTCAAATCAAAGAAGATATAAGACCCAGTAACTACAATAGAAGAAGAGGGTGCATGCAACACACTTTGGGTAGATTCTTTCTACCTACTTTTGATGGGTCACCCAAGAGCACAGGAAAGGCTTGGGTGAATAAGCTAGACACATATTTCTAGCTGCATCAAGTTTCAGAAGAGGAAGCCAATAGAGTAGTAGCACTGCATCTTGAAGGTAAGGCTTATGCCTGGTGGTTATTTGAATATTATTCATTGAATAATGAAAATATATTTACTTATGCAAAGTTCACTAGGAGGTTAGTGAAAATATTTTATTTAAAACAATTTGAAATTTCCCTGGGAGAGAAAACCAAGCCCAAGAAATCAGAACCTTTGCATGAGTTGGAAGGATCCATGAAGCCAACTCCATTTCAGAAAATTGTTGAGGGGGTTGAAGATCTGCTACATGCTTTGCCAAGGGAAAAGGCCTCACTTCGGCAAGAAATTTATTTTCAAGAAGAAGACATGAGGATTCCTTTTTCAAATGGAGGTCAAGAAAAAGGGTCTCTTAATGATGAGGTATTCTCCATTGATGAGGAGAAGGAAGAGGAAGAGCTAGAAATATCCTCCAGCATGGTGACAGTAGGAGGAGATCTACTTCTATTTGGAGATGGAGATGAAGTAATTGCTTCCACTAGAGGGGCTCTTGTATCTTTGCAAGAAGTTCCAGGGGATCTTACATATGGAGACCATGAGCAGCATGTGTCTATGTTGATAGAAAATGAGAAAAAACAATGGAGGAAGTGTGTTCCAACATTGAATACAGTCTTGGGGACACACACACTATGATAGATCATTCCTTTGTGATCAAGACTCTTGACACCAAGGAGATGTTGGGTGTACATGGGTTAATTACATTTGAAGAAATCACCTTAGACTGTGAGATCTTGTATGAGAAGAAGAACAAAGGAGGGTTCAGAGTGCTGACGTAGCAGGAGATGATCTGCTATTACATGGAGGTGAGGATGGAGAAATTTCTCCAATCAGAAGCACTCTTGCATCCTTAAGAGTGATACCCCATTATCATGAAACTTCCACACAAAAAACAGAGATGAATTTGCATAGTAGAAGTAGGGATATGATGATCCCATCTATTATGCACATAGGATGATCCATGAGACATCATTATCTTGTGGTAAACCACGTGGGAGACCACCTGATTTAGATTTGGTGAAAAATGTCTCACATATTGATGATCCATTCATAGATCCAGGAAGGAAGGGAGCATTAGAAGACCAAAATACAACACTGAGAGTGTTGGAGGAGGTCAAGGAGGAGGGAAATATTTTCCCCTTATCACCATTGTCCACTCTCTCATCTCATACTGTGTTGAGAGAAGATGCTGCAATATTGGAGAATGACACCATCATGGGGCAAGGAGGGCAGTCCTTGGCTATGAAGACTTAGAAGATAATCTCACTTGGAGAAAAATCTTCCATACATGATAGAATATGGTGGCCACACATGCATACTTTGGCAAGACCAAGGAGGTTTTTGATAGATGATAGCCTTCCATGGGAGACTAACTTCCAAGAACTTCCATCTTCATTCGAGCATGTGCATATGAAAGAAGGGCAGCAAGGAGGGAATAGCAACCTTCCATCATATACCTTTGGTAGGGGAGATGTCAAGGAGGAGAATAAGGGAAGGGATGACCTTCCAACACATACCTTTGGCATGGGAGATGTCAAGGAAAGGAGCAGCCACATGAAATACATTTCAGTTGATAGATCATCAGCGCTGTCATTGTTGGGGAGTTTAGATCCATATTGGAAATCCCAATTGTTGGTGGATTACTCCAAGGATCGTCACACATGCATGATACTTGATGACTAGCTACATGAAGAGGGCTATTTATTCCAAGAAGGAGTCATTTATTATCATGGTAGGATATTTTTTTCTAGAGCTTCCAAGCTCAAGGAGAAGTTACTAAAAAGGGCTTATGAAGAGTTTTATTTCAGCCATACATATTCCATGAGATTCTACAACATCATCATGAGGAGCTACACTTGGAAGGGCTTTGAAGGAGAACTATATCAGCATTTTCAAATATGCATGTACCATGTGGATATGGGGCAACAACATAACTCTATGAAAGAGTTAATTCATCCATATCTTTCTCTTTTTGAGGAAGGGGTTAGACCTATGCACCACTCCACTTTTTTAAGAAGGACTTTTGGTGAAGAATATGCTCATGTAAATAATGTTTCATTTGATTATTGTTTTCATTCTTTCACCTTTTATATGCAGGCCATGACTCCAAGAAGGAGTGTTGTACCTTATAAAATTCATGGCCAACTTTGGGCCACAAAAAATTCTGAATATGGCCACTCCCTTGGAGGACAAAGGGATATTTTGTTTCATGATGGGTTCATTCCTAAGGCACCAAATATATCTCACACTTTCAGCCATAGTGAGATGAAATGGACAACAAGTAAGTGGTGGGGAGACCACTTTCCACATCTTGATCTAATGCAGGCAGGAGATGCACTGCACTAGTTCCACATGTGGGACTATGACCCACCTCCATATGCACAAATTTATATTTGTTTGTATGTAGTTTTGCTCCCATACATTGATGATGTACTTGTAATTTTTACGGGAATGTATGGAGGGAGGATGAGAGGTATGCATGTGCCCTATGGGATGGAGATTCTCCATGTACCTTATGCTACATGTTTCAGGGAGAGCATTGGGCAAACCATGTTTGTTTCATGGAGGGCTAGATTGGTGAACATTTAGCTTATGGAGGAAGCTTGTCACATGTTGGTGTCACCAATGGAGGAGGAGAAGAGTTGCAACACTCACCTTATCAGTTTCTTGAGGATAAGCAACATTTGGGAGGGGAGGACTGTAATATTCCCAATTAGTCCTAAGCTAATTGGAATATTAATTTTTGTTTTATTTCTTTGTTTCAAGAATACAAGTGTATAGGAGGTCCATAATACTCCTAAACAATTAATAAATCAATGCCAAATGTAAAAAGGTTGAATCTTGGCTACTAAATCAAGCAACCTTAGGTGTGAAAAGGGGCTGGAAATTTTGGCTAGGTCAACCTTGACCAAATCTACGGCGTTGTCATGGAGGAGTGGCCATCAATGAGGCACATCACAGTTTTAGATGGAGATGGCTTGTGTGAAAGAAGTGATTTCATTGAAGGTGGTTTAGGGTTTACAAGCTCTTAACTTATAAAAGGAAGAGGATGGAAGCATGAGAAGGTTTTTGATGATATGATATTTTTCTAAGTATATGGTCTGTTTAGACATATCTCATTCTCTTGATGTTTAGTTGAGAATAATGTTGTTTATAATTGGGTGTTCCTGATCGGGAATCCCACCTCTTTCCTTGAGAGGCATCTTGGAAGAGTTTGTGTTGCATAGTCCACTATCTGGATGAAGGCTAAGCTTCTTCTTTCAACTACAACGCAGATCTTGTTGAGGGTTTGATTGTCTTTGCAAGCTGTAGCAAGTGGAGGCTAGATCTATTCAGATCTAGGCCATTTCAGTGCTCCTTTTCAGTGGAGGAGGCTTCTATTCCATTGGGAGGAGAGTATTGAACATCCTGAGCTACATTTTCAGATCTTGGCATGTGGCCAAACATGTTCTAAACCATACAACGCATTTTTGCTTCCAGATCTGCGTTATTTCTGTAGGTGTTGTTGCAGGGTCTTTTGGCACATCATTTGGAGGATTGGTTTTCAAGTGTTGGGGATCTGCCCTTCACATTGGAGATCCATTGGAGAGGATCATCTTCTTGTTCATATAATATCAGATCTGAATATTCCTAAATATCAAAATATTTCTGCAGATATGTAAATTTAGATCTCATATCTACTCCTTGTATATGGTGTAATGCTGAAAACCCTAAGGGGATTTTGAAGAGGAACCTATATAGTGTATGGATCTGTTATAGATGTGACTTTTCATGCACTTATTTGCTCTCGATTTGAAGTGTAATCAAAAAAATTTTCAACCCAATAAAATAATGTTATAAATCAATTTTTAGTCTTAATAAATGGTTGCAACACCTCTTTTTGAGGATTTTCTTCTATTGGAGACTTGTATTTCCTGTTATGCATCTCATGGGCCATCTTGTACATCTATTTTGCTGTTGTAAATACATTTGAAAGGTCTCCATATTGGCCTCATTCTTTGTATTAGATGATCTGCATTATTTTCCTGCAAATATGCTTTCTATTATTGCATTCCCCATTTGGGAATACTACAGAGGAACACCATCAATCTCACCTTTCATATTTAAAACATCTTTGCAAATTTTTCCTATTTTTTCTAAAAAATAGGTCCTAGAACAGAGCTTATATATACTAATAAATGATGTATTTTGAAAAACTGGAGGAGCTTTTTGTAAATAATATTTTTTTGAAGAAAAACCTCTCTCATGTTTTGGAAAATCATCTCCATCTGTCCATAATCTGCATTTGAAGAACATGTATAAAACAGGAAAACTCTGTTTTCTAAAACATATGGCCCATATACATCCCTATATCTCCAAACTGATAGCACCTATGAGAAAATTGAAAGAGGTCATGTTTCATTATTCTGTGTTTGAAAATAACCTCTCTTAGTATTTCCAAATTCATCTCTTTTCTTCCATAATCCTCTCTTTAAATTTATTTCTCAAATAGTCCAAAAACACAACAATTTATTTATTAGCTCTAACAGAAATTTAAATAACTTGAACTGATGCATGCTTCAGAAAATCTAGGGTCCTCCACGAATAGCTTAAGGTCCATGAGCTCGTATCTTATCCACATAGCCTCCTTTGTGTGCTTTCTTGTACATGATCATCTCCTTTTATAACCAGGCTGCCCTCATAAAAAGGTGACACTTGTAAAGCCAAATTGGACAACAAGCTGCTTGGTGTGATGATGTAGCTCTCAAACAGTGACATTGAGATTTTTCACATGCAAGAATGAATTTTGAGTGACAAATAGCAGCTTAGGATAAGGTTTTATGTTTTAAATGACAGCTCATGCTTAAATCATGACACATACATGCCAGAAGTGTAATCATGACCTAATACATGGTTATGTACCTTTGAATTAACCATAAAAGACTTGAATAACCTCCAACCTATCTCCTCTAATCATGAAATGACACCTAGTACCTGATTTGACAAGACAAACATGAATCCCTCCTTTCGTAGTGTTCTTAGTGTATTTCTGGGCAGTTTCACTACGAAAGTATTAGCATTTTCATAGCGAAAAGTGCGTTTTTTCTGTGTAATTCGCTACGAAAGTAGGGATTCCTGGCCAAAATTACCTTTTTAGAGTTGTAATATTGGGAAATGAAAAATGTCGGGAAATAATGACTTATGTGACATGAAATTACTTGAATGGGGGTGATTTTGGACCTTAGGATAAGATAATAAGAAAAATTTAAATTTCCTAATGAACTCTATTACCATAAATTTGACAAATAAACGTCTAATACTATGTCAAATGATGTTTCAAATTCTATGAGTGATAACACTAAGAATATCGATCACTTACAATAGAAGTAGGAAGACCAAAATGAACCCATAACGGTTTTTTCAACTGTAATTGTTTTCTTACATGGCATTAAAAGACACATTTTTCTAAACCTATCTACCACAACATACGGGTAATCATGACCTTTCCTTGACATAGGAAAACCACCTACAAAATATATTAAGATACTCTCCCAAGGATTTGAAGGAACCATAAGTGGAGTGTACAATCCAATTTTCCTATTACTAGGCTTACTTATTGCACATAAAGAACAACCTCTAATAAAACGAGATACACTGTCAATCATGCATGGCCAATAACAATAACTTTGGAGATTCGCTACTATCTTGCCTACACTGAAATTTCTGGAAATCAATGATGTGTGCACCTCCCTTATGATATTGTTTCTTTCTCCCTATGGTATACATAACTTTCCCAAGTGATACAAAAAACTATTATGCACATGATAATCTAACTCTTCATTTTGGTTTCCTTGAGTCAAGCTTTCATACACATCTTGAAAATCACTATCATATGCATATTGTTCAATGTAACTTTCATGCATAATTGAATTGTGCTTGAGTATAATAGATGAATTTACAATAGGCCTAGAGAGCATATCGACTAACTTATTGTAGATTCCCTTTTTGTACTTGATAACCAAATGATATTGTTGTAGAAATCCCATCCATATGAAATGTCTTGATTTCTTGAACTTTTACTGTGATTGTAAGTAATGCAATGGCTAATGGTCAGTATGGATAATGGTCTTTTTCCCCATAAAATAGTGCTTCCATTTCTTTACATTTTCTACCAATGCATATAACTCTTTATCATAGGTGGGGTTATTAGTCACAACTCCATTAAAAATTTCAGAATGAAACGAAATAGGCTTACCATGCTGCATGAGAACTGCTCCCATAGCATAATCACTTGCATCTGTTTAGATCTCAAATGGACGTCTAAGATCTAGAAAAGCCAATACCAGTGCTGAACTTATCTTTCTCTTTCACGCATAAAATTATTTTTATTGCAAATCTCCCCAATGGAAGACTTTCTTGACACTTGTCAATGCATGTAATAGAGCTACAATGGAAGAAAAAATTAGCATGAATTTACTCTAATACTGTGCTACCCCAAGGAAGCTTCTTACCTCCGTAACTGTATTGGGCTTGGGCCAATTCAAAATGACCTCTACTTTGGAAGGGTCTATCTTCAACTCACCTCCTCCAACAATGTGTCCCAAATACACTAAACAAGTCCTTCCAAACTCGCACTTCAACATCTTTAAAAATAATTTATATTTTTTCAAGACATCAAGTACCTTGTTCACATGCATGACATGTTCTTCTCTTGATTTTCTGAATATAAATATGTAATCTAAGTAAAAAATTATGAAGTCATATAGAAATGGTCTAAGCACATCATTCATGACTCTCATGAAATTAGCTAGAGAATTTGTTAGACCAAATTGCATAACTAGCCACTCAAACAATCCTTGTCTAGTTTTAACAGCAGTTTTCCAAATGTCCTCTTCAGCTATTCTAACTTGATGATAACCACTTTGCACTTCTAACTTAGTGAAATATCTTACATACTTTAACTGATCTAGCAAATCATCAATGCATGGGAGTGGGTAGATATTCTTTACCATGATTTTATTCAGTGCACGAAAACATATGAACATGCACCAAGTCCAATCCTTCTTTGGTACCAAAACAATTAGTGAACCACATGGTGAAGTAGATGGTCATGGAACATAATTTCCAAACACCCCATAATTTACATGCGATACATACCAATGTTTGGAAGTGGAACATCATGCTTCAACTGCATATCATGTTCAATTCCCCTCTTGGGAGGTAACCCATTTAGTTCTTGAAACATCCCGCCATGCTAAATGACCACATCAAACAAATCAGATTTTAATTTGTCATCACATCCTTCAAAAGATTCATATTCAACATCATCCTTTTTCTTGATCATGAGAAGCACAAAATTTTTACTTGCATTAACTAGCCTCTTCATTTTCCCCGCATTAACTAAAGAAATATTTAGTTTCTTGTGATGAGCTCTCACAATATATTCCACCCCATCCTTAAGCAAATGATATTTTTTCTCATGGTGATAAAACACCGCTTTCCTGTCATACAAATATGGAATTCCCAAGATAATACTGGAAATGTCAAGTGGAACCACATCTAACTCGACTTCATCAACAAAGTTTGCAGTAATAGAAAATCGAAATATGCATTTACTTGTAACCAGTAAATTGGAATTCTTAACTATCCAACCCAAAGGGTATGGTTTATGATGTGGTACGGTTTCAAGGTTAATATTTTTGACCAAGTCTTCTGAAATCAGGTTTTCTTGTGACCCACCATCAAAAAATGCATCAATATTTGTATGATTTGAAATCACTCTAACATGGAACAATTCTATCCTTGTGTCTTATTTTGGAGTGTTTTTGTGACTATTTTAGGAACTAGTACTTGTTATGGCTTCCTTTCCTTTGTTAACCATGGCTACAATCTTGGTATCATCTCCTGAATCGGATCCATGATCTTGTTGTGTGGTGGCAGTCTCTTTTGTTTCCCTTTGTTATTTGGTTTCTTTGGCCTTAGTTCATGATGTAGTTTCCAACAGTGGGCTTCATCATGCCCCTTTTTGGAACAATGTTTACATGCGGTTTTATCCCCTTCATTATTCATGCTTTTATTCTTCTTTCCTTTCCATTTTCCTCGCTTCTCTTTTTCCTTACCCTTAAATGGATTCTTCTTACTACCCTCTTCCTGAATGTTATTTCCCCTTGCTTCAAGATGAGTGGATTGCACACATACTTCATCTAAGTTGTTTGGGTTAAACATAAGGATAGTATGTTTCAAGTAGGAATGTAAACCCCCAATATATTTCAAGAGTGTGTCTTATGAATTCAAGTTTAATCCTAATAACAAGGCCCCCTTTCTAAACTCCTGAGTGTACTCTTGAACAGTTTGGCCTTTGAGTTGCCTAAAGTTTTTCCAACTCATTATTGATTTTTTCATATAGGTTAATGGATAAAACTGTCTTTTAATGGAATAAATGACTTCAACCCAAGAATTGGATATCTTACCATGAATTCACATTTCCTCTTGAGAATTGCCTCCCACCAAACTAGTGTTGCTTCTTCTAGCCTTAATGAAGCCAACTGGATCTTTATGTCGTCCTCTTTTATATTTTGAATTCTACAATATAATTCCAATTGACGGATCCAATTGTCTAACTTCTCTGCATTTACCTCACCATTGTACATGGGAAGTTCAAACTTGATGTCCAACTTGAGTAATGGAGTTTTTCCTTTTGGGATTTTTTAATGAGTGTGGGTGGTTTTTGTGGTGGAAGTGGAAGATGAAGATTTTGATGAAGATGATGAGGATGAGGATGGTGGAGATGGAGTTGGCTTTCTTCCACTACCTTTCGAACTCTTCTCTTTATCCTTCTTACCATCTGAAGATCCTTCTCCATGTGGAGTGGCTTAGAACCTTCTCCTGCTCTTTCTATAGTGAATGCATCAAACATGATTTTAACTATTCTTTGTATGTCTTTGAATGCTCTCTTGACATCCTCTTCTTCTGAATGTCCATGAGTCTCTCCAACTCCTCACATAATGGCTAAGGATTCAAGCTCAACCTCTAATTCTTGCACCTCTTCATTCACTTTAGCTTCTTGTGCAATTTGTACCTCTTCAATCTTAACTGTTGGAGATGGAACTTGAGGTGCTTCAAGTGCAGCTTTGAATGGAAATTTGGGTGAAGATGATGCTTTATCAGCTCTCTTTCTCCTTGTCCTAATCTTAGGACTAACAACCAATAAATTCCCTTCTCCTCTCTGCAACTTCAACCTTGTAAGCATCACAAAATTGCAACTATTAAAACCCTTCTTGCAAAATCTCAAGCAAAGCAAGAAATAAACCTTTAGCAGCCTTGTGCTATGATAACAACTTGATCTGAAATTGATTGTTAGTTAATGCTGTGCTAATATAAGTTTCAAAATTAACATGAAAGTGATGTGGTTTTCTTATCATACAAGGGTTTATAAATGTGTTTATGATTGACAATTCATTAAATTTGGTGAGATTAAGTATATTTCATGAACTTAAAAGCATGGAAACTCAATGCTAAATAGCAGCATAATAAAACACAACAAGCAGAAATAACAGAGACAAATACACAAATTTTTGAAGAAAGAGTTCACTGTTACACCAATTTTTGGTCATCTAACCTATTACTATTAGATGGACTAAAGTACACCATGTAAGACCAATTTTACCATAATAAAATTGCTTTCACTATGAAGAATAACTTAATAATCTATAATTTATTAAGTTGTTTATGGTCAAAACAGGAAACCCCATGAGGAATAATTGAATAAACCCTTATTTGTTTGATTCTCCTCAAGGGATAATTAATTAAACCATTGTTTAATTAATATTCCTCGTCATATTGAACCCAAAACAAGAAATTTAATTAGATAAAGAATTATTTATCTTATTATTTTCTAGGAATAATTATTTAAAACATTATTTAAATAACATTGCTTGTTAAATTTGACTAAATCATTTATAAATAATTGAATAAATCACTATTTATTTAATTATTACTCAACCGCACTCATAAGATATTAAATAAATAATTTATTTACTTATTATTTCTAAATAAGGGATTTGACCAAATTCAAATTCTTTTTCCCTCCAACAAAAATAATAAAATATTCCATAAAACTTGGATCTAGATTTGGTTAATAATATTTTGATTATGCAGCAATATCTAGACAAACTCAATATTTTGTTATAAATAGAAGGGGTTTTCAATTCATTCACTACCTTTTTTTGCCTAAAGATCACTCTTGATCTATACTTTTGGTCTGACTTTGATCCTCCCATCATTGTCATATTTTTTTACTTTATGCTTGTGAGCTCCCTTTGAGTTCCATTTTTGTCTAGGTTTTCTGCACCATCAAGAGAGAGAGATCTTAGATATGAAGCACTGAGGACATATAAGAACCCATCCCATTGAGAGGGAATGGTAACATCTTTATATGTTCCCTTCCCAAGTGTCATAATACAAAAAATTCTTTAAAAATCCTTGTCTTGTTCATTGGATGCATGGAGAAACTCTTGCTTATTATTTGCTATTTAATGTCTCTAACTGCATATATTTGGATTTTTGTAGCATTTATTCTGATCACTAACTGAAAATATAAGGAATTTGACAACCATATTTGATGTTAGGGTTGTTTTTTATGCTCAGCTAAAGTGAGTTTTTTTCATATGCTTGTGATTAGAATTCACAATAGCAACTGGCAACTCCACAAGGGTTTATAATTACGAGCAATGTCATTTTTTATATCCCTGCATGACTAACTGCTTCAACCCCTAAGGTTTTTTTTCAACTTCTTATTTTTCATTTCTTGATGTTTTTTTTAACCTTCAAAACCATAAAACAATAAAAATTCGAATTTCCATGTGTTTCTGGGCCCTATACGCAGGTAACATGTATCAGCTGCAGTAGAGACGACAATTTTTTTTTTCTTTTCTGAAATCTACTCCCAAAATAGACAGAAGTGCAGGTCACACTTTTTAGGCCAAAAAATGCGACCTCGGCTCTTAGGTAGTGGAAAAAAACTTGAAAACTGCGACCTGAGTAGATAACAGGTCAGAAACTGTGACCTGTATTTTTTGCGGAAGTTTTTTCTATGATTTTTCTAGGTTTATCTAGGCCACTGTTCAGGGTCGTTTAAACTCCCTCTTCACCCGTCTTGGACCTGTAATTGCTTAGTTTTACTCATCGAAGTAGGAACCAAGCCCATTAGGGTTTCAATATGCTTCCACCTTTTTAGGAGGAGTTTAGCTAAAGTAGGTCCTCTGAGATTACAATGTTTTTTAGCCATTTTTTCATATCTGAAACTGTACTTTTAGATTCATTTCAGATCAGTTATTTATCCATCCAAAAAACCTATTTTCAGTTTTTTTTGGTTCTCCTTTAGGGTCCCCTTCGTTTCCTTTCAGTTTGTAGCCTTTCGCCACCTATTTTGCAGAAATTTTCCCTCTGGTTTTTTGTTATTTTTTGTCCCTCTTTCTAGCAGATCTAACCTTTAGATCCATGTCTCTCCCCACATTAGATCCATTGGCCATTTTTTGTGTTTTGAGTAGATTTCGCCCACCCATAGGCTAGTTGTTGGGAAGCCCTCCTCCTTGGGTTTAAATTGATGCATCTTTAGCTGTTTATTTTACTGTCGCATTTAGTTTCCTTTAATGTCATTTTCAATTTTATTTACAGTTATAAATCATGTTTTTTATTTTTTCTCTACACACATCTGGGCTTAGTTAAAATTAACACACTTATCACATACACACACACCCTAAGTGAAGAACGCCTGGTTTACACTACTAGTCCAAGACTTAAACATTTTAATCAATTGATCCTGCACCTCCCTGCCCTTGTTTACCTCTCTTCCTTATTGTGTTCCATGTCTCTTTACCATCATTGTGCCCCCAAAGTGTTTATCCTAGAGACTCAAAGGTATTCATCCTCACTTTCTATTAGGAATACTTACCCCACCGTGTAGTGTTCGTGTTTGTCCTCCACCGAGTCCCCATTCTGACTCTACTTCTGGTTCATTGGGTTCCCCTTCTGGTTATATCCCCGACTCTCCTTCACCTTTCAACTTCATCATGTTTGGTTTAGGACCTAACCCTGGTGGCAACCCCGGCCCTAATGATGGAAATGATACTAGTGGTGCTGCAACAGGAACTATTTCAGTTGTTCCATTGCTTCCTTATATGGTGGGCCTAAGCCTTCTCGATTTTAGCCAGTTGATTAATGAACCCATACACCATGATCATGGTTGGCCTACTATTACAACAAAGTTTCCTTCAGACATCCAAAGTTTCCTTCAGAAGGAATTGCTGGAGAGGATCCTACCATAATTGTTCGTTCTTTCCACATGTGGTGTTCGTCTAACTCCATCACCGTTGACTCTGTTCGTCTTCGGTTATTACATCGTATTCTTACTGGAGAAGCTTCCAAGTGTTATGTAGACCAAGCCCCCTCCTCTCATACTATTTTTGCGACCCTTGCCAATGATTTTCTGTCTTACTTCCACCTTCCCCTTCACTATGACACCAATATCGAACTTTTGACCTCTTTCTGTCAAGCTTCTGCTACCCGCCTATCTGACCATATTCAAGAATGGTGCAGAAGGAAGAGCCTATGTCGAGCCCCTATTTTCAAAGACCATGTCTACATGGACTGGTTTCTCAGATCCCTTTTCCCTGATATTGGAAAATATGTCGCATCTCACTTCCCTCAGACCAAGGAAGCCACCCTCCAGATTGCATTGAAATATGACCTGATCTACGCACAATCTGGTTATGTTTATAAAGTCTTACCTGATCTCCCTAGGCCTGGTGGTGTAAACACATCAGGGGCATCCCATGCTGCTGATGGTATCGTTGGATCACTTTCACATCTGTACACTCACCCTCCCATGGGTTATGGTTTCCCTCAGGGAGGGGCCATCTCCTCCAGCACTTTCCCCTCTCTCGGCAGCATGTATCTAGGATATGGCATGCATTCTCCTTTTTCCCAAACTGTTTACCACATTGTTGCCCAACCTCCTTATTATCCATATCCGCAGTCTGGTGTTCCAGCTCCTCCAGCACTAGCACCTTAGTGATGCAGGGGCATTAGGCTCAAGAAAATTCCTTGTATTTTATTAGACTTAGGGGTTTTGTGTTTTCAAGGGAGTTGGTTCCTTATGTAATGATTTGAGTGATTTTTAATGAGAATTAATTAAATATTGTGAGGAATTTGTAAATGTTCTAGAATGTTGGAGAACATGAGAGAATTGGACTAGTTGAGAGTGCATGGGGATTGAAAGATTTAGGAATTAATGTAAATCCTAAAGTAGAGTTAGTTTCATGATTATATGGGATGAAAGAGGATCCTGAGGGATTAAGTAGTGATTTTAGGATTTTTTTGAGGAGATGGAGGAACTGAAACCAAAAATAGTTTCAGGACCTTTTGTATAAAATGTAAGCCTCAAAGGCATAAAATATAGGAAACAGATAAAGAGTGATTCAGGGTTTGAGAGAGATAGGGTTTGAAGCCTACAGGCTATAGAATAGGAAAAGGCCATTGATACAAAATATCAGGCCAGAGGAAGAATTTCCTATGTAAGTTTTGTGTGTTAATACAAAGAACTTGATTTTCTGAGTTTGTATTTCATTTCTGAATTATATGGTGTGTAGATGGAATTGGTTATAGGATTGATTAAGTGTATGGGACTGTGTGGTTAATGGTGATTGAGAAATTGTGTGAATCGATCACATAACGGATCGATGTCACAACATGGTCCTTCATATTGACGTCAATTTGTACAGCATAGAGGCAAGAATGCTGGTATCATATGAAGCCTTTCAAGAAGGGGTTATTACACATTCTGTTGTGTAATTACAGTGTAGCGAGATCCGAGTTTGAAGTTACAGTTGAGGTTTTACTGTATTTATAATCGATGGACTATAAACCACAAAAATTTTATGTAGAATATGAATAAGCCTTGCGGTGGTTGATTTCCAGTGAGGTTTTGAAGATCGGAAGAATGAATTGGAGTTCTATAGAATGGATGAAAGGCACAATTGAAACCAAGTTAATGGAAGCAAAGATCAAGGCACAAAGGAAACATGGAAAACTATGTGTTTTTGGAACCACGAGTGGAAACAGTAATGGTGTAGCGAAACATGAATCAGAATGGTGCAGAGGAGTGGAGTTCTTATGAAACCCTTCAGGTTGGAACCGTAGTTATACCAAAAACGCGAGTTAAATGATGGCGCGAAGATGGTTTTTTCAAAACCATAAATGGGTTTCGCGTGGGTAAAGCCTGGTAAGCGGTAAATCACCGTTTGAACGCGATAAACCCCATTGAGCGACGTGTGGCATCATAAAACTACTAATTTCGCATTGAGTTTGGTTGATAAGTCAGGGGGGCGATTTGAGCGCGATATCCATCCGATCATCAACAGTTGAGATATGACGGTATTCGCGTGGGAAGTTGCGCAAATGTTAATAAGGTATGAACCCGACGTTTATGAAATGGCATTTTAATAAAAGTTCAAGCCGAAAAATTTCCAAAGGTTTAATAAGTGGGAAGGTAAGATATGCTATGGGACCCAACTATAGCATTATTTTGGTGCCTTGGGTCTTTAACCAAAGTCGAACAGTTGAATGAAATGAAATTTTATGTGTGGGGAGAAAGGTTACATTAATATCTTTGATATTTATTTAACCAAATACGAATGCGTGGATACAAATGTTCATGAGGTGAGGTTATTAAGGTTGTGGAACATTATATTTTGAGGTTTATTGTAAATTCAAATGTTGATTCAATATTTCCATAAAAAGGGTTTAAATTTTGATTAAGAGCCGAGAATGGTATTAAGAGGAGAAAGCTTCCGCTTATGAAAGTTGCCTATCTGAGTTTTATTTGGGGCATTAATTTGAAGAGAATTTTATATGAGTTGTGGGTTTTAGCATATGGTTTATAACCATAGGGTATGAAATAAGAAGCTTCTGCATTTAAGTTTTCCAATTTGGGAATCATGTTGGTTTAAGAATGAACCATGCATTTTTATATGCATCTGAAGGTGAGAATGTGGGTTTGAAAACTTTAGGCTGCTATCAAGTGGTATAAGAGCAGGAAAAGATATGTTTGAGAATTACATATTTTTTTAATCATAATGCATGTGTGATGGGAAAAGAAAGAGGAGATCAGATATTAAATCTGATAAAGCAAAAGATACACAGAATTGAAGAGAACAGGCTTGCAGAAATTAATGAAGACAGTCCAAGTCAATGAAGAGGACAAGGACATGCAGATATCTTGCAGGTGAGATAATTTTAATTTGATTTGAAAATTTTGATTTCAGAGTTTTGGTTGCAGATAAGATAAAGAATTTTTTTTTTATGATGATGGCAATGAGCCTGATATTCCAGCTAAAGGTTGGATAGGGAGAATAGCTGAAGTGTTCTCAAGAGAAGGTGAGTTGAGGATATGAGCCTAGAGAGAGAAGAAGAGAGTGTTCAAGAGGTTCCAGAGATAGTGAACCAGTACTTGCCAAAAGACCAAGTCCAGAGAAGGGATTGGTGAGGTAAGTGGCAGCAGGGAGAGCTTGTTGTTGCAGAGGCTTAGTGCAGCTCATAGTGAGTGAGAAGCTCATGAAGAATATGATCATGGAGGATCAGAGAAGAGGTTCTAAAGAATGCCACAGAGTTAAGATGGATGATGAGGATAGAAAAAGAGAAATTGCAGTGATGAAAGTACAACTAGAGGTACTACAAGAATGGTTACAAGAAGAGGAAAACCAGAGAGGTGGATGGATCTTTCCAATGAAGGGAAAGAAGGTAATTTTTCAACCATTGCAAATGAAGTGGAGGCAAAAGGATATTTCCTTCTGGAAGGAAGAACTCAGATTTTTTGAGTCAAAGATGGAATTTGAGGATTCCACATGCAAATCTGTTCAAGGATAAATACTTGAAGAAGCAAAAGAGACTGAAAATTCTTGTGTTTTTAAAACTAATAAATTGTGTATGATTGAAGGTACATCATAGGATGATGAACAAGCTTTAGAGTTTGTTAAGGAAGAAAAATTGAATCTGAATTCTATTCAGATCAATGCTGAGATAGAAAGATCTCAGAAACAAAGGGAGACAGAGGAGTCTCATGAGAATAAACAGCAGAGCATTGAAACAGAGAAAGAAGAAGGGCCATCTAATGATTGGTCAAGAGAAAATGAAGGTATGGAAAGTCATGTGAAATTTCCAAATTCTACTCCATTTGAAATTTTTGAATTATATAGGAAGTTAGATCTTCAGAGAAGAGAATTGGAAAAGCAGAGGATCTACACTCAGGGTAAATTGTTGAATGTGAAAGACAGAGAAATTGTCATGAATGACAGTCAGAAAGTAGAGAATAAGGATGTAAGAGTTCAAAAAAGTGAAATTGCAGAGAAAGAAGTTCATTATTATCAGCCAGTGTAGAAAGACATTCATGAAGAAGATGATGAGAAGAAGAGACTAGCTGACAGTCTCATGGAGAATTTAAATCAACATATTGATGTGCTGACAAAGGATTTGGAAGAAAACTCAGAACAACATACTGATATGTTTTCAGAGGAGGAAGAGGTATTGGAACCTTGTATTTTTAATGCTAATCATTCATGTGTTAATTATGCATGCAACGAAGGACAAAAAATGGAAAATATCAGAGAATTTAATGAAAAGGAAACTATGTTAGCTGAAAACATAGTGGAGGATCATCATTCTATCATGGTGATTGACACAATGAAGATAACCTTGGAAGATGAGAAGAAAGACAGTGAAGATTTTCTGAGTCTTGAAAGAGACTTAGAACTGCAAAAAGAAGATTTGGTGACT
This sequence comes from Pinus albicaulis, assembly GCA_034641835.2. Lineage (NCBI taxonomy): Eukaryota > Viridiplantae > Streptophyta > Pinopsida > Pinales > Pinaceae > Pinus > Pinus albicaulis. The sequence goes on from CM076582.1 coordinate 506,218,050, forward strand.
GGATCATCAAATGAGACCATTGGGTCTTGTAATTTTGAAATTGACCATTTGATTGTGTTTACAGGTGTTGCAAAAGACAATCCATCTCTTGGAATTGTCTTGAATGAAGAAGAGTTGTTGCAAAAGAAGAAACTTATAAATTCCAAGGAAGGTGAGGTAGTCATGTCTCATGTGAAAGAACTTGTTACTATTAATGACAGGGAGGAATTGGCTTGTCTGATTAGCCAAGAGGAAACTTTTAAAACTGCCACAGTGATGAAGGATCATAATTCTATTCTGATAAAAGATGAAGATACAGTGTTTGAGGAATTTGATTTAATTTCCGGAATCAATCAAGAAGGTGAAGGAAAATTACTGAAGATTGTCAAAGAAGAAGAAGAAGGATATGTTGAAACTAAATTGTAGCATATTGATGATGTGGTTGAGATAAAACAAGTTCAAAAGAAATGGTTGAATGTTTGCTAGAAATATTTGAACAAGAGAAAGGAATTGTAGAAACTGAAGTAAAAATGCCTAAAGTTGTGAAAGAAGCAGGAGAAGATACTAGTTTGTCAAAATTGATTATGCCTACTAGTATACAAAAGAAGAATGAATGAGTATGTTACTATAGTTAGAGAATCAAATGATAATTTATTTTTTGAAAATAAATTTGCAGTGATAAGCAAGAAGAATAATGTTGCAGAAGGGAGATATCTTAAGAGATATTCGGAGATGTTTGAGAGGTTGCAACAAAATCAAAAGCAACATCTCAGGGGAGTAACAACAATGTTAGCAACATGCGAGGCAACATATGCAAGAAAGATCTACAACAACATTTACAACAACAACAACAACAACAAAGACAATAGTATTGGCGACAACACAAATTGAAAGCGACAGAAAAAGGTAGTAATTTCAGCACATAAGATAAACTAGACATAGAAATTGAAAGCATAAGGAGGTTGATGATGAAGGTGTCTCGTAAGAAGACAACAACAAGAAAACAAAGAAACTTCATAAGGGAAAAGACAAGAAGAGAATGTGAAAGCATAACTAGTGGAAAGACGAGAATCAAGATATGGAAGCCTTGAGAAGTACAACAGACGAATAATGCAGCCTTATGGACATCTATAAAATAGAGTATGGGATCCAGGAGGCAAAGAATAGCACATGATCGTGAGAGTCATGAATATTTTTAACCTTGGGGAGTCCGATGCGAGGGCATTAGGCTCAAGAAAATTCCTTGTATTTTGTTAGACTTAGGGGTTTTTTTGTTTTTCAAGGGAATTGGTTCCTTATGTAATGATTTGAGTGACTTTAAGGAGAATTAATTAAATATTGTGAGAATTTTGTAAATGTTCTTGAATTTTTGAGAACATGAGAGAATTAGACTAGTTGAGAGTGCATAGGGATTGAAAGATTTAGGGAATTAATGTAAATCCTAAAGTAGAGTTAGTTTCATGAATATATGGGATGAAAGAGGATCCTTAGGGATTAAGTAGTGATTTTAGGGATTTTGTTGAGGAGACGGAGGAACCGAAACCAAAAATAGTTTCAAGACCTTTGTATAAAATGTAAGCCTCAAAGGCATAAAATATAGGAAACGAGATAAAGAGTGATTCAGTGGTTTGAGAGAGATAGGGGTTTGAAGCCTACGGGTTGTAGAATAGGAAAAGGCGCACCGATAGCGTGAAGATCGGCCAGGAGGAGATAATTTCCTATGTAAGTTTTGTGTGTTAATACAAAGAACTCGATTTTACGAGTTTGTATTCCAATTCGAATCATATGGTGTGTAGATGGAATTGGTTATAGTATTGATTAAGTGTATGGGACTCAGTGGTTAATTGTGATTGTGAAATTAGTGCAATCAATCACGAAATGGATCGATGTCACAACATGGTCCTTCATATTGATGTCTCGATTTTTACGAAAGATAGAGGCAAGAATGTTGGTATCGTATGAAGCCTTTCAAGAAGGGGTTATTACGATACTCGTTGTGTAATTACTGATGCGACGAGATGCGAGTTTGAAGTTACAGCTTGAGGGTTTGTCAGTATTTATAATCGATGGACTATAACCACGTAAATTTTATGTAGAAGATGAATAAGCCTTGCGGTGGTTGATTTCAGTGAGGTTTTGAAGATCGTAAGAATGAACTGGAGTTCTATAGAATGGATCGAAGGCATAGTTGAAACCAAGTTAATGGAAGCGAGAGATCGAGAGCACTGAAGGAAATGTGGCAAAATATGTGTTTTTGGAACCACGAGTGGAAACAAGATAATGGCGTATGAAACATGAATCGAAATGGTGTGGAGCAGAGTTCTTATGAAAACCCTTTAGGTTGGAACCATGGTTCTACTAAAAAACTCGAGTTAAATGATGGCCCGAAGATGGTTTTTTCAAAACCATAAATGGGTTTCGTATGAGTAAAGCCTCGGCAAGCGATAAATCCGTTTGAACGCGATACACTCCCGTTGAGGCGATGCGTGATCCTCATAAAACCATTGATTTCGTGTTCGCGTTTGGTTGATAAGTCACGGGAGATTTGAGTACGATATCCATACAATCATCAACGATTGAGATTTGACAATATTCGCATGGGAAGTTGCGCAAAGGTTAATAAGGTATGAACTCGACATTTATGAAATGGCATTTTAATAAAATTTCAAAAGCGAAACATTCTCGAAGGTTTAATAAGTGGAAAGGTAAGATATGTCATGGGACCCAACTATAGCATTATTTTGGTGCCTCGGTCTTTAGCAAAAATCGAAGAGTTGAATGAAATGAAATGTTATGTGTGGGGCAAAAGGTTATATTAATATCTTTGATATTTATTTAACCAAAAGACGAATGCGTGGATACAAATGTTCATGAGGTGAGGTTATTAAGGTTTGAACATTATATTTTGAGGTTTATTGTAAAATGGTCGAATGTTGATATCAGATCTTTCCATCAAAAGGGTTTAAAATTTGATTAGAGCCGAAGCTGGTATTAAGAGGAGAAAGCTTTCGCTTATGAAAGTTTCCTATCCAGTTTTATTTGGGGCATTAATTTGAAGAGCATTTTATATGTGTTGTAGGTTTTAGCATATGGTTTATAACCATAAGATATGAAATAAGAAGCTTCCGAATTTAATTTTGCCAATTTTGGAATCATGTTGGTTTAAGAATGAACCATGCATTTTTATATGCATCTAAAGGTGAGAATGTGGGTTTGGCAGCTTTATGCGCTATCACTTAGCCTCATCTTGCCTTCTCAAACTCGTAATAGCAAACACTCTCAAAGAGTGTGTATGCATAGCAGAGAGTGCGACTAATCCACCTACTTCAAAAAATAAGAGGAAAGGCAACCAAAACCAATCTGTCCTAGTTAATCCAGAAACAATCCCTAAGGGAATACATCTAACACCGCAGCCCGACAACATGGCACTCAACCCAAGCGGGACGGGCCTATTTTGCACGAATAAACCTTGTTCTTTTGCGGTTTCTATGGTCACTATTTCCATGATTTCCCTCTTACCTCGGGATGCGTAAGATAAGGGAAGCTCAAGCAACATCCCGAGGACAAAAATCCTCCCTTCTGCTCCTCCTATGCTACCCCTACTCAAATGCGTGTATTTAACAACCCTTTTTTCCCCAACAAGGATATGTGGCTACCCAACCCCTTGAAAATCGGGTGGCCACCAACCTCCTCCATCTAGTACTCTCCAATTACCGCATCCTCATGATGATCCGACCAACCCAATACCATTGACCTCAAACTTCAAAATCGAGTCCGCACGGTACACCCAAATTTCCCCGCTACATCCCTCTACCGAGTCCCCATATCTCGGTCCCACAAAGCCTCTTTTGACACCCAATGGTCCTTTATTGATTCCTCGACCCCTAAGGTAGAGGCTCATACCAAGATATCTAAGGAACTTGTCGACACGCTACTTTCGGTAAAAGTCGCCCACCTCTACAATATAGTAGACGAGTTGGCACAATCCCCCGTCGCCATGTCAACACTCTGGAAGTTCCTCCAATCATGCCCTTCACAAAGAAAAATATCTACTAACTTCAATGGATGTTGTGGATCCTTCAAATGATCATTTTATTGTCTGTTGACATCGACAAGTCGAACATCCTCCCTTCCTATATCTGCACGCCTCTCCAAATCCCTATCAAGATTCGAATGAAAACATCTCCCGTTGTATCATTGATGAGGGGGAATCCACCGTGTGTGATGTCCTATTTTGTTTGGAAGCAAATCGAATCCCCCGAGTTAGCTCCTTCACCTATCACCCTCCATGTGTGCGATGACCACTCTTCCCAACCCCTTGGCATGTTCCGAAATTGTCCTATTACTCTTGTGGGCAAGACTGCTTTGTGTTGAAATTGAAGTCAATGATGCCCCCTTATGTAGAAATTTAAACTATAATGTGATGTATTACTGACATATTTTGATCTAATAATTAAATCCACTGTTAAATACATAACCCTTTGTTTCGGGGATTTAACACCCTAGAGGTTGGTTGGGATTCAACCTCCACAGAGCAGGGGCGTACTATTTAACAGAGACTCACACGATCATGCACAGTCATGAAAACGAAATAGAGCAGAACGAGAGGTTTACCCGTTGGTCCTACGTTTGAAATAGATCCACGTGGAGTTCAAACTCCCCGCAACCGTCCTTCCTCTTTCACCTGAAATACAAGAAGAAACCAAAGACAAAGGACAAGTTAGATGCAAGATATCTTCTACTCTATATGTTAGCAGAGATTCATATAAAACATTAAATAAATCATCATAAATGCTTGTATAACAAATATTCTTCACATTAAAGCATACACCAACACGTTTACTCGGGGAACAAAGATGATACTTACGTATTATAAAAAATAGTACGCACAAAAAGTAAGTGGAGAGATCACCGATCCTTCCAAGGCCTTCGCGAGCGTCGTCCGGATCCCATCAGATCCCTTGCCTCGCTAAGACTCCTTCCAAATGAGTGCATACGAGATAACATATAAAGGGGATGTGTATCTCAAGGAAACAAGGGTTTCCCCGAAATGAACTGAAGAGTGTGTAGAGGCACGTGGAATCGACTTGGATAGGGAACCAACGTAGTATAATAATAATAATTCTCTTCTCCCCCTTAGGCCATACATATGAGGTCTTTTTATAGTCCCTCCAAGTAGTTTCAGCCAAGTTGAAACAGTTAGCTCACTGTCAGATGGTTGAACTACTCGAGTAACCATCAACCCGGCCGAAATTAGAGTTTTTATATATTTTTTAATCATTAAAAATGGCATACGCGGGAAAAGTCTAGCTGTACTCTGCGCATACACAGCGGAAAAAACACGGCATAGTCAAAGTATGAAGGATTTTTCCACTCGCTTTTTAAGTGAATTTGTCCAAGTCTCATAGGAATGGGTGCCCATAAAGCCACGAGCAATCATGAATCATGTCAAGGTGAGAAATGATGCTATAACGTATGCCCCCTAATATATGAGGTCGAAGGGGTACATGATGGCCGAAATGTATTATGCACATAGAAAGAACCTTGCAAGGACAAGAGAGGACTTCACCGGATACCGCCACCAAACCAATGAAAGAAATCGGAGAGTCAACACATGTCGAGGCGGGCACACCCATGCTCGAGCCAAAAATACATCATATATATAGAAAGTACTGAATAGATCCAACATGTATACAAGTATAAAGCGAATCGAAAGTCACATAGTGAATCATCCGAAGCGAGGCCCTGGAAAGACAAGTCTATATCAATGTCCAAGTATCACATATAGAAAGTCGAGCAAAGATAGTCAAACCGGATATCTAATCAGTAATCGAATCTCCAAGTACCGGATCATAGAGGCGGATCAAACGCATAATCACGCAACTCGAGGATCAACATATAAGATGCCGCTGTGTCTACCGCAACATATCAGGTGGACGGCAACACCGCGTAGAGAACGGCCAATGTGTGAACCGAGAAATGCCGATGCAACTCAAGGTCTTCACCGATCACAACTGACAAACTCTACACCGGAATAAATGAGCTGAGTCGACCATGTGAGAAATCGTTGGATTACCGGCAATGATGTTTCCCAGTTAACCAACAGCGAGACGACCGAATCGATAATGATAATGAGTGTCAAGGTGCCCCAGTACATAATCCCGACAAGTGTGATATGAATGAGTTGAAGTCGAATACTTGAAAGAATCTACCAATCGTAGAGGCAATAATGAATCCCCACTGTCAGATAGCTGAAGAGTCCGCACTGATGACTGCAAACCCCTAAGATGCACGACAAAGACTCTAGATCTTGTCTCCCGTGAGCAATGAGTCGGAGTCGATGGGAAAAGATCCGCGGAAGGAAGGCATTAAGGCATCCCACATCGATCCGCGCGAGGTAACCCGGCAGGCCAAGATTTGGAAGGAATCGACGTAAGGAGAGTGATGGAACCAAAACCGAAGTACGTTTCCGACGTGCACAAGATGAAGCTAGCGCACTAAGAAACCTCTCGAACCAACCAATAATGAAAGCTCGACACGAGGCAGAAATCCACCGATAGGGTCAAAAATGGAAATCCAGTAATCGCACCGAATCAAGTGTGATAATGTGCCGACGTCGAACACTGGGAAACCACTCGATCAAGACCCATGATGATGATCAAATGCTGAGTACGAGGTCACACTGATCAATGATGGAAATAGGCCCAAGGTGCGGCTCTAGGTTTGCTCTCGTAGCAATGTGTCGTAGTCGATAAGAGACAAACCCGACGACAAGAAGTCAATGGAGACCTTCTCAAACCAAAGACGAGCGTAAGATCAAAACATACGATGTGATAGGACATGATGCCTGACAAGACCGTAGGCCCGATCGAATAATGAGTCAAGAGACACGCAAGATGGCATTCACTCGATGCTAGACTTCCTTGAACAAAAGCACGAGCTCGTGATGACCAAGCGTAAAAAGTGTCATCAGTATAAGTCCTGCTTCAGAGGCAAAACAAACTCTCCATAAGATTGGAAGAGATAACCAACCGGGGAGAACCGATAGAGTGGAAATATGGTAAAGGCCGAACCTAGGTCAAACTAGAACCATCCCAAATGAAGGAAATATATATAAGTATATGTGCTTTTGTTCAGAGGGCGACATCAACGACTCGCACCGCCATCGAAATAACGAAGATACATCCCGTTCCCGCTCTTTTGTTATATTTACTTTTTTTGTCTTTTTCATAATAAGCTCGAAAAAGAATAAAAGAATGCTATGATACAATGGATAGAGCAGTATCAAGAAAGCAGATGCACTAGTTCCGGGGTTTGGAACAATCCTATGCTCAATGCAAGGTGGCGAAAACGCGAGTCGATGATACTCGAGGAACGTTCCATCCATGGGTACAAAGGTGTCAAGTCGTGATAGCTAAGTGCATGCAACGGTTCAACTTGTATAGAAAGTCAAGGTCAAAAGTTGGCTTAAACATCGAGTCCAAAATGAAGCTCGGCTAAAGGCCGGGATAAACAAGTAGCCAATATGCAATGCAAGTAATACAAGCGAACGACACCGGGGAGCCTCTAGGGTATAAGCCGGGAAAAAGGATAAGTGATGAAGAATAAGAATGAAGCTTCAACACGAAAGACATGGCGGGACTAAAGAGGACTCCCGAGCCTACATAAAAAAGCGACATGGGCGACAAGTGATAGCGAGAACTAACTAGGAAGCCCATGTAAGAGGAAGGCTCTACCATCAAGTCATGATTTTAAAAATCGGCGAGTGAAAATGGTATAATACTCATGACACCCGATGGGGATCGACCCTAAGGCAAGTGATCAGTATGGAGGCTAGTATGCAAGATGCAATGGAGAGTGATTTCCCTAACCTATATGCCAGTGAAGATCATATACCTGCCGTGATGAGTCGGAAATCATGGATCAAAAACCGGGAAAAATCTCAAAATCGTCAAAATGTACCTGAAAACATACCAAACTGGGCACTTCCAAGCATTCGAGTTATGCAGCTTAAGATAGATCGAAAAAATAAGCATAAGGAATTTTTGCGAAAATTTTCAATTTTTTAGCCATAAATAGACAAATTACCTCATATTTGGTTCATTATTGCATTGTTGATTTGGAAAAAAGTGCTCTGGAGCAAAAAACTTCTTTCGTCAAATCAGGAACAACCGACCGTCGAAACGCGCCGAAACTTCAGGTAGGCTCCTAAATCATCCTGTTTATTCATTTTGTCCATTTGGAATTTAAAATTAAGTGATTTTTAGCTTTAAAACCCTTGCTAAAATATGCGGACTTGCGCATACGCGGGTTCATTAAAGGAAACTCGCGTATACACGCGACTGTGCAAAGGAAAAACCGCGTATGCGCAGGTCCGAATGCAAAAAAGCGTGGCTAATGCATAATTTGATGAAATTTGACAGGATGACAATCTCATGGAGGGAACGTGAGCATAGCACAATAGACCAAGAGGTCATGCAAGATCGCGCAGCGCAAAATATTCTTCGGAATTGCGGATTGTTCAAATTCTTCAAGATGCCAAATATGAAAAGCAATGTGCGGTTGCTAGAAATGCTCGTAAATTACTGGGAACCAGATCAGGATTGCTTCATAATTGATTAGATGCCACTACGCATTGAAGTGGAAGACATATATTTCATTGCTGGACTCTCCCGGAGGGGAGAACCAGTAGACTTGCACGGGAAGCCCCTGGGAGGGTTAACCGTGGAAGACTATGTCCACGTATATTGCGTAGGGGGTTCCAAAAAGGTTGGAACTCAAATTGCAATAAAAGATGTGAGGGATTTGCACATGAAAATCCTCCTTTTCACCATCGACAGAGTGGTAGGACCTGCCTCTCTACATCAGCCGTACAGGATGCAAATGAGCATAACAGTAGAATGTTTGACTCATGTGTACGATTGGTGCACAACCCTATTACTGAACATGAAACAACAGCTCACCTCAATTCGCCAAGTAAAGACCAAAAACTTTGGCTATGGTAAAATTTTGACAACATTCTTCTTTGAGAAGATTCCAGCATTGAGACCCAGAGTCATCTCTACCATCAGTAGCCCGCGGGACCCAAGAATTGCCCGTTGGGCGGACATGATGAAGAGACTGGGGGGTAGTGAGGTACCCCGGACCACATGGGATGATGAGTTCTTCCTTTGGTGGGGAGAACAAATCATCGCAGTGGACGACTATCCCTATGCCGGGATGGACTTTCATGGAGATCCAGATCTAGTTCTTCCACCAGGCACAGCATGGGGCACAGTCGGTAAGTTTGCAAAAAAAATTTGACTTATATAATTTTTTTTGGATTTTTTCAAATATGTATGAAAAAATGAAAAACAAACATGTTTTTGATTGGATTCATAATGACTGACAATTAAAATGATCATGTTTCAGATGTTGGACCAGTTCGTCCTGAGGGCCTACCGCGCCATAAGCGCCGCAGGGGCGAAGCGGATACTGTGGATTCAGATAGGACTCTCCAGGCCGTGCAGAGGAATTTGGAGGGACTGACCCGCCAAATACCTATGGCTGCTGTGGAGGATCTACCAGAAGCCATCCAGAGATGGGTGGTAGGAGTGCCCCGAGACTGGGTTAGACTATTCCGCCGAGTTGCACTACAGTTACGTTCTATAGGAACACGACTTCTGGGCAGGGACCTCAGGAGTAGACAGATATTATGTATTAGATGACTGTATATTCTTTTTTGAGACTGAACATGATGGGGCATAAGCCCAAGTTTTGTACGAGATTATGGATCCAAATTTTGTAAATTTTTTGACACTCCGATGATATATATACAACGATATTTGATGTGATGTGATAAATGTATCAAATGTATGATGTTTTTGATGATTAAAAAATTATTGTATGGAATGATTAATATGCCAATCTAATGCTTGATTAGCTAATGAGTCAGCAAACCAATTGTCAGCTCGAGGAATATGAATGAACGTTAAAAATTGAAATGACCTTTGTAACAAACGTACCCTCAAGAACAATCGTAATAAAATTGGATCTCGTACCCGATAAGTGTTGTTCAACTGCGACACCACCAGCTGGGAGTCCAAGAAAACTACCAACAAATCAACACCCAAGGATATTGCCTCCGAGAGTAGATGAATGACTGCAGTGTATTCTGCTACGTTATTGGAAGCAGGACCAATGCAGACTCCTCTTGATACCAACAGCTGACCGGAAGGATAATGAAGCACCCAAGCCGCTGAAGCTAAGTTCCGGGTGTGTCTACTAGCACCATCGGCGAAACCAAAATGACTCATGACATCCAACACAACCTGCCAAAGTAGATCAAAAACATCACCAACTCATCAAAGATCGAAAATCAACCAGATATGTACAAAGAAAAACTACTATATACAAAAGCAACATGCCAGGCCGAAGCCTAGGCATAATACTTCTTCAAATAGAGCCCATTTCTGGGCTCCGGCAACTCATTCCCTTCAAAATCAACCAAGGTATATGCTCCTTTCTTAAGGAATTTTTTAACGATGAAGGGGCCATACCACATAGACTTAAACTTTCCTGCCCCCAGGGCATCTTTTTCTTGGGCATAGACCAAAACAAGGTCACCTTCCGAAAAGACCCTAGGCTTGACCGCCTTATCGTACTGAACTTTTACTCAGTTTTTATGCGCTTCATTCATCGTGGCGGCATCTCGACGCTGCTCATCGAGATGTTCCAGATGAAGAAGTCGTTCTGCCAGACTGGAAGTGTCAGGAAGAAGCTCAACAGCTAATTTAAGAGAAGGAATCTCGCATTCAATAGGAAATACGGATTCCACCCCGTGCACTAACTGAAACGGAGTAAAGCTGGTTGCAGTTTTCACTGACGCCCTGTATGCCCAAATTGCAGGATATAGCATAATATGCCAGTTGGATCTATGTTTATCGATTGCCCTTTGAAGAATTGTCTTCAAGGATTTATTCACGGCTTCCACTTGCCCATTGGCCTGAGGATAATATGGATATGAATGCTCCTTCCGGAAACCCAATTTGAGAGCCAACTCAGCCATCATACTATTCTGAAAATGACTACCATGGTCAGTGACAATCTCTCTAGGTATACCAAAATGAGCGATAACTTGGTTGAAAAGGAACAAAGCTGCAGTCTCACCATCGTTCCCAAAAGTAGGCATAGCCTCGACCCACTTCGTAAAGTAGTCTACTGCTACGATAATGTACTTGTGACCCTTTGCCGAAGGCGGGTTACAAGTAGTATAATCCATACCCCACTTTGTGAAGGGTCCGACAGTAACGACTGGAAAAAGCGGAGCTGGATGAGCGCGCATTTTTCGAGTATACACCTGACAAGGATGACACTTCTTGATCGATTCAAAACAATCTTTGAAAATCGAGGGCCAAAAGTAGCCAGCACGCAAAATCTTTTGGGCTGTAGCAAGCCCTGATAAATGACCCCCACAAGCTCCACCGTGAGAATCATTGAGCACAGCCTCAGCTTCTTCGAAAGTTAAGCAGCGTCTTAGGATTGAATCAACCCCTCGACGGTACAAAGCATCACCAATAATCAGATAATTCTTGGCCAAGTGACACAGTTTACGACGCTCATCTTTCGAAAAAGTAGAGGGAAACTTCGCAGTCTGGAGATATACAATGATATCCCCATACCAAGGATCCTGTGGAGAGATCAGAAACAAGTGTTCATCCGAAAAGGACTCATCATAGATCATCTCCTCTCCACAGGGAAACTCGGAGATCAATTCCGCAAAAACTAATGACTTCTTGGATTTGGCAGACATGAACTCAAGATCAAATTCCTGTAAAATCACAATCCATCTATTATATTTGCCCCCAATCACTCGCCTGCTGAGGACAAACTGAAATGGATTGGCAGCTGCCAAAACATAAGTTTTGCGAAGAATAATGTAATGTCGGAGTCGCTGCACAACATGAACTGCTGCTAAGGCTAATTTTTCAATCGGAGTGTATCGAAGTTCAAGTCCTACCAGTCCTCGACTAAGGTAGTAAATAACATGCTCTGCAAGAGCATCATCTTCCTGAACCAGAACCATACCGATGGTAGATTCTGCTGTTGCCAGATACAAAAGAAAATCTCTGCTATAATCAGGTGGACTCAGTAGAGGAGCAGAGGTCAATGCCTTTTTCAAAGCATCGAATGAGCATTGAGCGTAGTCGTCCCAAAGAAAAGGAACTCCTTTCTTCAACAATCTCATATATCCCTTTGTAATCTCAGCATAATTGACGATAAACCTCCGAAGAAAATTAGACTTTCCTTGGAGACTTTGAAGCTGACGAATTGAAGACGGGGGAGGCAACCGAAGTATTGCCTCAACCTTGAAGGGATCTACCCTTATCCCTTCCCTAGACACAATGAATCCCAATAGCCGACTAGATGTAACCGCGAAAACGCACTTGTTCGGATTCAATCGAATTTATAAAAACGACATCTTTCAAATATTTGCTGGAGGTGACCAGGATGATCCATCCTCTTTCGAGAATGAGCAGCTAAATCATCTAAGTATGCCTCGATAATCTTTTTGATGTCATGGAAGGCGTATGACATGGCCCGCTGAAAGGTAGCCCCAGCATTTTTAAGACCAAAAGGCATCTTCTTGTATGCAAACGTACCCCAGGGACAAATAAATGCAGTCTTATGTTGATCTTCAGGATGGATAGTAATTTGATTATATCCGGAAAAACCGTCCATGAAGGAGAAAATCTCGTTACCGGCACACTCGTCAATGATCTGATCGATGAATGGTGTGGGGTAATTGTCTTTAGGACATGCCTTATTTAGGTCTCTGAAATCGATGCACACTCGAATCGTTCCTTGCTTTTTATCTACCGGAACGGGGTTTGAAACCCATTCAGTCAGAGGAACTGGGAAAATGAATCCCGCCTTAAGCAGCTTTTCAACTTCAGCTTTGATAGCTGCTGCCTTCCTAGGATTGACCAGAAGAAGTTTTTTCCTGACCGGCTTAGCATTTTCATACGTCTTGGTCTCATGTTGGACAATAGATGGGTCTATGCCAGGCATTTCCTCATAAGACCAAGTGAATACATCCCTATACTCTTTGAAGAGCTCGGTGTAAATTTGAAACTCTTCACGGGAACATTAAGCTCCAATGAAGACATTCTCGATAATATTGGGATCCCTGGAAATGTTCACCGGGATAGTAGGAGAGATCACAGCCATGTTCCCTTTAGCATAAACCTGTGTTGGTGCCAAAGGGTTCAAGACTAGGTGAACAGGACCAGGAGACTGAGGACTTGGAAAACTTGTTTCAAATTCGCTCAAGTCAAGTAGGAAGTAAGACCGATGATGCAAATCATCCCACAGTCTATCTATACCAGTCATGGCTTCCAGGATTGCCTCTTCAGACGGAAGAGTGGTATCAAGGCAATCCTGGGCCGAAGAAGAACTAAGCGTCCAAGCCGGAGCCACATCACCATCCAACTCTTCCGGTGAAAGAGGAGCTAGGATGGATTCTGCAGTGTCAACAATAGACTGATATGCAATCTCAGCTGCAGAAATCAGAAATTCCATTCCACCCACTTGACCTTCCGCTAATGTGGCATTAGGGGAAGGTAAGGTCCAAGGGTCCGAAAAATAATGAGTTCGAAAGAACTCTCTTCGAAGGGGAGCCTTGGAGGATGAAATAGCATTAATATGCACCGTAGGAGGAGGAAGATCGAAAGTACCCATTAAGGAAGAATACATTCCAACTCCTAGATCCTCAACAGGCGCCTTAGTATTATCCAACTTAGGAACAGATGAGTCAGAAGACGCATTCAGGTCTACAGGAGGACAGTCCAGTTGATCCACTGTAACGATCCTCCCTTCATGGGGGAAACATACAATTCGAAATAATGAGGATGTAATGGCATCCATCTCATAAATCCAGTTCCTCCCCAACAGAAGGTTGTAGTCCAAGGCTGCATCCACTACCTCAACCTCTATGTTGACAGTTTTTCCCCCAACACAGATGGGCAAAGCCGGGACAATACCATGGGGTCTGTGAGAATGACCATCGAACGCAGTAAGAACAGTGCTAGATGGAACATCTTTGGGAGATCCAAGTGTCTTCCAGCATGCGAGAGACATCACGCATGTGGAAGCACCCTCATCAACAACCGTTCAAAAGATATTGCACTTCCGATACGATGATTTAATATGAAAAGCCATGTGATGAGGAAGTCTCTTCTTAAAATTAGTCATATCAAAAGTAATCAGAAGAGAATTTTTTGGATCAATAGCCCCAATGGCAGTGAGCAAAGCACTGCGCTGAGCCGGACAAGACTGGAGTACCTCTAAAGCCGACATAGCACAAGGAATCTGCGCCAGATCTTCCACAATCGAGTAGTTCTGGGCAGCCCTAGCATTTGGATTAATCGTTGATCGCTTAGAAGATGCTTTGGGCATCCGAGGCATAGAATCAACAGTAGGCTTCGTAATGTGAAGTGGCTCAGTAGCATCAGGAACTTCCTTAGCTTTCGAAGACTCTTCTCCGCCATAATCACGGGATCTCGTAGCGATATCCACGTGAGCACTCATCATAAAAATGTTCGATGGAATTTCCCCTTCCTGGGTGCCCCCAGAGGAAGCCCCAGGATTTTGGTTCGTGCCAACAACTAATTGCTTCCCTTGGGGAAAAGGGTTTGTTAACACAGCCTGGGAACTAGAAGAACCCTGCTGGGCTAACAAGCGCTGAGCATCTTGAATTTTAGGGCAAAGGTGTGTGAGATGGTCTCCAGCATAGAGCTTGCATGGAAACTTCACTTTCTTTTTGTCCTTTTGACCCTCACCAACACGCTCGTTGGTTTTATTTGCGTTGCCCTTCCCGTTCTTGCCCTTCTTCTTGTTATTTCATCCTTTTTTCTTCCCATCAGATTTTTGATTTCCTTTGGGATCAGAAGCTTGGAAAACATTTATGGACAAAGACTAGGAAGGTGATGAATCAGCAGGCACAGCCTGACCAGAAGGAGCAGATTGTAAAGACAACTGTTGCTGTTGAGAAAGCAGGCTGGCTGCACCACTATTGACCGATCCGACAAGCCCATCACCATGCGGACCAGGTTTAGTTTTCGACAAATATAATTTGGAGCGAGGAGCATTTGGCAAATACTTATAAAGTACCCCAGACTGAGAATAGATCAGTTCTAGCTGCTGGGCCCTAAAAATGGCCTGCTCCTTAGAAAATACCCCAGATAGGGATACATCTTTTGAAATATCTGACTGCAGAGATTTTAAAAACCACTCGAGAAGGAATTCACCTGGAATATGAGCTTTGATAAGCCTCTTCCTTCTCCTCCATTCCTGAATGTGATCAGAAATGTGAGTTGCTTCATCCTGCTTAAAATTAGCCAGGAGTTCGGTCCCAGCCTCATATCTGACAGGAAACTGAAAATGGTTTAGAAATGTGACAGCCAGTTCTCCAAATGTAGCGAAACTGCCCCCCGTGAGCTCGATATACCATTTGGTAGCGTTTCCAGTTAGGGTGCATTGGAATAATCTCAACCTAATCGAATCATCGATCAGGGAGTTCGAAGAACACCATAAGTGGAAAGTGGTGATGTGGTCCGCTAGATCCTCTCCATTCTTACCTTCAAACTTTGGAATGTCTGAAGGAAGTTTGGTCGGGACCGGAGGCCACCCCGGACTATAACAAATCGGGTCATTAGTCAACTTCGACAAATCTGGCAAGTTTAACGTTGCCAGAGAAGGTAAGCGAGGCGGAGCCTAAGGATTCCATCCTTGATGGGATGGATTCCCAACATTCTGAAAAGAATAGCCTGGATTTGATGAGGCACCAGGTTGCCAGAAAGGACTCGTAGAAAACGGAGAAGAACCTCCTCCCCACGCCGAGTTACCAAAGCCCAGACCAGTTCCCCCTGCTAAAGTATTAAATGAAGAGGAGAGCCCCTGGTAGGGGTTCCAAGCATTAGACAGAGGAGAAAAATACTGATAAGGACTCGATGAAGGGAAAGAAGCATTCCCTTGATGACCTGCGTAAAAATGATTCCCTGCCCCCGCTGTAGTAAACACAGGATTCCACCCTGTAAAAGTAGTCGAACTTTGCCCCCCAGACCAAGGGTTGAAACTCTGGGTCTGGGACGTAAACGGAAATGACCCTAAAGAAGGATTTGAACTAGGAATGTGCCCAGTTCCAAAGGGGAAACCCTGAAACGAAGCTGATCCACTAGCCATGTTAGACATGGACGTAGATCTAGCTGAAGCAGCGGAAAAGGAAAAAGAGGGATTCCCACTAGAAGGGAACCCTGAACAGAAGGGACCAGAATGAGAAGTCTGTGCTTGGGTGAACCCAGAGCCAAACACAGCAGCACTAGAAGAAATCGAAGATGAAGCAATAGTGCCCCCTGCTTCAACAGAAGCAGGAGTCCGAATGCCTGCAGCACTCACAGTAGAAGCCGCGTTCCTAGTCGTGGCCATCGAAAGATAAGAATGATACGGAAGATCCGGCGGTCTCTCCGACTCAGGTCGGATGTACTGAACAACGAACGGATAATCAGGAGGAAGAGGAGATAGACCTGTAGCAGGAGGCTTAGGTATGTCTTCAATTTGAAAATCTTCTTCCTGAGGAAACAAAACTCGCGAGGTGAGCGGAACGCTCCTCTAGGGACCGACACCAGAATCAGTTATGAAACCTTCAGACCTTTGTGGAGGATATCTCTCCACTGCGTCAGACGCCACAGGGTGGTAACCACCTGCTAAATCACTCCTACGCCTTCTTGAAGAAGGCTCTGGACTCTCGGGAGATAACCCCTAGATTCTCCTCGAACGACGAGGTGCTTGATCAACCACTTTTATAGATTTTTTAAATTAGACTCAAAAAAGTGAAAATCTAGGCAAGCTAGGAGCAAAGAGCACTCACTATAATAAAAATCCCTGAGATACAGACAAGAAAACAGCCTCCAAGTATTTCCGCTCCGGGTGATGAGGACCGGACACCAAAATACAGGTTAGCGAAATATAGGACCTCCCGAAAGCAGTCTGGGATGATTAGGGCCCAGAACAACTAGCGAAGGTATCAGAAACAGTTACGCTGATCTCCTAACGATAGCCTTTGCTGGCTCAAGCACCCAAGCTTCGCAAGGGAACCCCCCAGAAGTACTGCTGAAAGTGATGCGACGTCTGCCTCAGGTACCACGGGTATTCCCCCCCGCAGTAACCTGTGTGGAACCTAGGAGTGGCAACTATGGGCACCAATCCGTATCAGAAGCCGGGCAGAACGGTCTTGAGGTTAGATTCAGCCAATCGGAGAGGGGGTATCCCTCTTCTCAGCCTTCACTTCCCCTCGTGCTTGACTCTCGGATGAGAGCTTTCCCAGTCCACCTAACCAAGTTGGATTTCGCTCAATTAATCAACTTCTATGTTTGTTTGAGCGGCCTTGGAGAGTTAACTCTCCACTCACCTATTCCAAGGCCCTACAACCTAGCTAGTTGGTGAATGACACTTAGAAAACTTGCTAGTTGATTTTAGATTAAATCGCTTATTTTAGTGGGCTGTTATGTTAAGTCACAAGGATATGGAGATGAACCGTATGGTGTTTTGACGCGAAAGAAATTAATAAAAACTTAACTACATGCAAATGCAGTTATTGTCTTTCGATGAAAAGCAATCTCTATACATGTTCTACGAGACTAAAAATTGTATTTTTTCTTTTCAAATAGCAAACTCACACTCACAAAAACTATGAAATTGACTAAATGATTAAATTCACCTAATGCAAATCACTACAAGCATGTAAATCCTAAGATGCAAATCTCCTAAAGTAGAGTGACATTTCCCAAAAATTCCTTCAGTTTTAACTCTTCTTTGGTTGCCCAGAAAGCTAGTTCTCGAAATCAAGAACTCTTAAAATGAAGACACCAAGAACACTTAAAAACAAGAAGAAGAAATCAATGACAACTCCTCCTCAAAATCAAGCCAAAACTAAAAGCAAGAAACCTCACAAAAGCTTCAAAAGTTGTAGCAAACGAAAATGAAAATGCAACAACAAAAGAAAATAACAAGTGAAAATTTTTTTTAAGCCTTTGAAATGCAAAAACAAAAAGCAAAGCAAATGTTTTTTGAGCTTTTTAGTTTTATAAAGAAAGAACTCGAAAATACTAAGCACAACTATCAAAATCCAAACCAAACAAGACCGAATTTCAAGCACAAACTTCAACAATGCTCCCAAACCTTATAAGGCTAACTCGTAGAAAGATCAATAAGAGCAAAGGAAGACAAGAAAACTCAGCCACTCAGCCGAGACAAATAGTGCAAACTCGTCGCAAACAAAAACTCCAAAGAAGCAAGAAAAGCTCTTCAAAAGTTGCAACAAAACCTAGCCTATGGAACTCAAGAAAACCAATAAAAAATGAAGCAAAAATCGTAATGCGAAGCACAACACAAATATTTGAGAGAGTAAGTGAGCAGAAGCTCTCTATTCTGAAAAAGCAGAACAGCCAAGAATGCTCAGAAAGCGATCTTGGAACTCAATCCAGAAGTGCCAGCACCAAAAACAACACTTTGCCAAAAAGACTAGTTTTCAATCAAACGAAAGAGAGAAAAGACCAGAAACCACTTCCTTCACAATCCAGTAAGTACAGAGACACTGTAGAAATAGGCCTCCACAGCCAGAAAGGACCAAAAAGTCAAGAAACCCAAAAATTCAAAATTTGCCTAGGTATACACTACTTCACAGTTATGCAACCGGCGTGCATACGCGTCTGTTCTAAGGGAAACTCGCGTATATGCGGGTCCCTTTAGACAAACTTGCGTGTATACGCGACTGTGTGTAGAAAAAAGCGCGTATGCAAAGGTAAATAATGAAAAAAACAAAAAGGACAAGCCTAGAAAAGAAACCAGGACTTCAAACTGACTGAAAGAAAATAAACTGGACTGCAAATGAAAGTTAAAACTGCTGGAATCCTACCAAACAGCTGAAACAACCCAACAGGAGAATCACAAGAATGTGATCCCCAGTGGAGTCGCCAGTTCTGTTTCGGGGAATATCACCCTAGAGGTTCGTTGGGTTACAACCTCATAGAGCAGGGGCATGCTACTTAAGAAGGACTCACACAACCATGCACGTTCAGAAAAAATAAATAGAGTAGAATGAGAAAGTTACCCGTAGGTCCTACGGTTGAAGCAGATCCCGCAGGGTTCAAACCCCCAGCAACTGTCCTTCCTTCTTAACCTGAAAGACAAGAAGAAACAAGCACGAAGAACTGGTTGTACATCATATATCTACTCTAAATGTTAGTGAAATCAACATGAAACATTAAATAAATCATAATGAATGCTTAAACAACAATATTCTCATACATATAAGCATACACTAACACGTATATTTCGGGAACAGCATGATACTTCTGTATTATAAATAGCATGTACAAAATTAACGAGTGGAGAGATCACCTGATCCTTCCATGGCCTTCGAGCAGACCGTCGTCCGGATCCGTCCAGCCCTTGCCTCGCTAAGACTCCTTCCTAACTAGTGCATACGAGATGACATATAGGGAGATGAGCATCTCAAGGAAAAAAGGATTTCCTATAATGAACTGGGAAAGTGCAGGAGGCACGGGGAATCAGACTTGGATAGGGAATACCAACAGAGTATAATATCAATAAATTCTCTCTCCCCCTTAGGCCATACACATGAGGGGTTTTTATACTCCCTCCAAGTAGTTTCAACAGTTGGAAACAGTTGGCCACGTGCTGGGGTGGTTGAACTACCTGAGTAACCATCAACCCAGCCCGAAAATAGGGAACAATTATATATTTTTTAATCATTTTAATGGCATACACGGAAAAGTCTAGCTGGACTCGCGTATACATGCGGAAAAGTCTTGCTGGACTCGCGTATGGGGATTTTTACACTGTTTTTTAAGTGAATTTGTCCAAGTCTGTAGGAATGGGTGCCCAAAGCCATATAAGCAATCATGAATCATATGAAGGTGAGAAATGATGCTATAACAACGGTGGTGGGAGGGCGTGATGGAAAAAGGTGATCGGTGGTGGGACCGGTGGATGAGGTCAACAAAACTATCGGGAAGTGGAAAGGTTATGGGCGGGGTTGAAACATCGGGGGAACATGTTGATCATTGGATCTTTATAATCAATGGTTGTGATGGTTTCATAGAGATGCACGGGTGAGGAGATGGTCGAGAAGATGGATGATGGGAGGGTCGTTGGATGATTGGAATCAATGGCAAAGATTTGAATTGGCAGAGACGAATGCAAGTGGTGAAAGGAGTTAGGATGTGAAAAAGAGCGAAGTGCAATGGAGCACTGGCCATTGGATCCATGGGATGATCCAATGGCTGAGATCTAGAGTGCATGGAAATGGAGAGAGGAAAGGGGAAAGGCCACGATGGCTATCAGATCTACCAGATCGACGGTGCAAATCCGATTAGGGGGAAAGGTCTGGCATTGAAGATTTACAAAGGAAAACGAGGATTGCAGGAAATAATAAAGGGAAAGGAGTTTGGAGATAAGGTGGAGGAGATGGTCCCGTGGAGAGATAAGGTGACCAGGAGTGGAAATGATGAAGGGCCAAGGGCTTTAGCACTTGGTTATAGGGCTCGGGTCATATGAGAAGCAGGGGTGGAGGGTC